>CAXKWD010000006.1:85045617-86245617 GCA_964059195.1 Ectobius pallidus
AGGGAACGTGATTCTGAGGAACATCTGAACAACGATCAACAACAACAATGGTTGGATAACATGTCCATTGGAAGTGGAAGAGATCCCTGCAATCAGTTCACTTGAAAAAGGCCTGGGGGGCAGGCTGAAACGTCGTACAGTGCAGTGTAAGGTTTTTAACCGTTTTTATTTATGTTTTTAACCACTAACTACAAAAAGTTTGGCAATAACATACATTACCTATAGTTTTAATCTAATTTTAAACTTTTCAAGAGTAAGAATGACAGATGCCAGTGAAATTTAGTCTACTTTTTCAAGAAATGACTTGCACAAATTAAGTCTCATTACTGCTATGGTAATAGGTAAATAGTTCTATATCAACCAAAGAAAAAGTTGCTATCTTTAACTCATTTCCGATACAAAGGTGATATCCATCATTCCAGCAGCACAATGTTTATTTGAATTATACTACTGTATACAGTATTTCAAACACACAATATTATTCAAATATTAAATAAATGATGACTCTGTACAAGTTTTACACAATATTATGTTAAATGACTCTTCAATGAAGGCGCACACATTGGAATTGATGGTCACGATATCAGTACATGAGTACTACTACTCATCAATCTCAAAAACTGAAAGGTGTGGAAAGATGCAACAAACACTCATAATCTTACGATTGCTTAAGCAAAAATATATTATATAATAGAAATTTCAAATATAACCTTGGGCTGCTCCCTTAATGAATGAACCTTGAAAGTGGTATGTTTGTGCACATTGCAACACACACTGAGTTAAAGTGAAAACACATTATCTAGGTCTATTATATAAATGAAAGCTCAGTTGGAAAAAATTAATTAACCTATATTAATCAATCTTTTTGCAGTGAGTGAAACAAAATGAATTTGACCATCTCTGGTGAAAATCTGTTCAAATGTCCCAGTAATAATTATTCGTGAGTCCGATCTTAAAATTAATTCCAGGAGTTCAAAAGGTTTTGAATATGTGGGTGAAGACCCACCAAACATGTTCTCTCAAAATTTAAGGAAAATGTAAAAAGTGCATTTAGTCAAGTTGAAAATTCTAAACAAGTGAGTTCTATCCTGTTACATTAAACAATTACATTATACATTTTGACTTACCAAAAGCATCTTCATCAGGATCTCCAGAATAGTACTCCAAAACTGTCCGATATACAATGTAACCAAGTCTTTTGTACATATTGATAGCCACCTGATTTGACACTCGAACAAAGAGATCCACAAAATAGGCCCTTTTCCTGCAATAGAAAAAAAAACTTTTAGATTGGTATTCTTGATATTCACTGACCACGTGATGTAGAGGAAGCAACCCCCTCTGGATCGCAGGTTAAAATCCAGCCATGGTCAATGGATTTTTAAAGGCAGAAAAAATCCTCTATCCTCTGGAATACGGGGTATGCCTGGTGCAGTGGTTAAGGCACTGCGCTATAAACCAGAAGGTTGCAGGTTTGATTCCCGATGAGGTCACTGAGATTTTTCAATTGGCCTAATCGTCTAGTGGCACTATGGCCCTGGGGTCTACTCAGCCTCTAACAGAAATGAGTATTCCTGGAGGTAAAATCATGGCTGGTGCATAGGGCTGACAACCTCGCCACCTTCATGTGCCGTATGTCACAATCTAGGAGCCTTAACCTCCTGGAAACCCTATGGGTCTCCATGGCCTATACAGGGATCACTTTACCTTTACCTTTACCTTTACCTCTGGAATAGACTTTAAGTTGAGGGTCCCATGTCAATTCAATTCAATTCAATTTATTATCACCTTTGAGTATAAAATACAATAGGAAATGTCATTAAACGTGTATATAATTCACTAGCATGTGCCCGCGGCTTCGCCCGCGATAATTATTTCAAAAATTAAAAATTAAGAGCATAATAGTTAAATCATTATATTTATTAACACCTAAATCACGTGGACTGCATACCCCGATTAGATAGCATCGCCTGGTAAAAGCGACCTCAGATTCGAGTTCCTTGGTCCAGAAAACCCCTGTATAGTGAGTTTCGTCCAAATAAAACAATGTTTGACCATATTAGGGCTTACAACATTCAAGCGATCGCGAAAGTTTAATTTCCAAGTTATGACAAAAATAGACAAAGCCAACTGTAATTGTGAAACTTCCATTTAATTTAATTCCAAACCCATCTGGCAACAATATGTTTTAATGTCAAATGTGATTCGGATTCGATAATTCTATGTAAGAAGGGATTAAGTATTCTCAAAAACATTTGATTTTTGGCACTTAAAATCAGAATTTTTCAAAATCCTTTCTTAGTGAGCACCTACATTATGAAACGAAGGTACTGTCAAAATTCCAAGTTTCTACCTGTTATAGTTTAGGCTCTACGTTGATTCCTGTCAGTCAGGACAAAGCCTTTTATATATATAGAGATTATACAATGCTAAAATACTTACATACTACAAACAATTCAATGGTTACACATTAATATCAGCATAATTAAAATTAATACATTTGTCAAGACTATAAAAAGGATTATTTTTCAGCCAGGTCTGGATTTTGAACTTGAACTGTCTAAAATTAAGTAATTTCGCATTGTCAGGAAGTTTGTTAAAAACGGATATAGCTATAAATACGGATTTAGTTTTAGATAATCTAGTAAAAGGTATATGAATGTGGTTGCTATGTCTTGTGTCATATGTATGAATGTCATTCCTTGGATAAAAATTATTAAGATTCTTTTTTAAAAACAACAAAGTTTCAAGTATAGGTATACAAGAATTACTGCACAATAAAGAACTCTCAGCCTAAATTAGGGCCTCTGGACCAATTCCTCAGCTCTTTTGAGGTGACGGGCTTACAATCTATAAAAATATTATTTCTGTTGGACATTACCTGAGAATATTTTAGGAGAAAGGAGGTATGCCATTACAGGTAATCAGTCATAAGAGAAAGATTCTATCTGGTGCTTGAATTGAACTCTGGCTAGCTCAGTTGGTAAAGCCTTGGCATAGCAAGCCAAAGATCATGGCTAATTCCACAGTTTAGAGGAATTTTTCTCCTAAAATATTCTAAAGTTTTATTGTTTGAGCAGGGGTTCTTAAACTTTATGATCCTTTTGCATCCAATTGTCCAAAGAAAATCTTTTACTACTACCTTAGGACCAGCTGAACAAATTGTACTTTATGTCACAATTAAAATTATTTATTTTTTAATTTATTCTGCCAACTACAGGAATAAATCCCAATTACAGTTGGCATAGTTTCACCAATAAGTGTCGTACAATATAAAAAAACAATACAATAAATGAATGTGTGAGGATAAAGAAGAAGATACATAAATTATTTGTAATATATACAATCAATTTAACAAGACAATCTAAAAACTAAGCCAAATCGTATGGAATATATAACATTTCATGAAGAAACCTATGTACTCGATTTAATGATAAGTCAAAATCCAAAAGAGTATTTTGAAGTGACAGAGAATTATATTGTTTACACATTTGAATTAAAGATGAACATTCTAACATTTTTGACTTAATGGCAGGAATATATAACAATTCCCTATTTCTTAAATTTAATTGTACATTAAATTTAATACATTTTAAAAGTTCATTGCTATCAATTATACCATTGATAATTTTATATAAGAATAACTTTCTACCAATCTTCTACCAATTAGAGTAACAAAATTAAATTTATTTAATAAAGTATTATAAGAAATCTTATCAATTAAAGTTATAAATCATGTGTGATTTCCACATTTTAAGGACTTTAATATTGACAAGGTGAAGTTACCGCATCTTTTAATTGGCATTAACTATGATAATTATTTCGCCTTTTTATTTGCTAAATAGGCACAGTAAATATAATTCAAGGTCTGAATTTTTTCAAGATGAATTCCAGACCTCTTCTTGTAAAGAAACATTATTTTTGCGAAGTGCCGATGGAGCACCTTTACTGGCCTGCGACTTGCTTCCAAGGCCACCTGACCATGCGTTCTTGGCACATCGCAAAAATAATCTCTCTATATTACTTATGACAAATTCTAATCATAAAATAGTAAAAAACCTTTATAAATGAATATCGTGATTTTGAACTTTCCTAGGTAAATTCTTTCACTTGTGAATTCATCCATAATCTCAAAATAATTTGTGTAATTAATATAGATAGACAACCTTTAATGGTGGTAGAACAAGCACAGCTATGCATTTTAAACTAATTTTTACCCGGTTCAAGGCATTCGAGCTGGAATACTTCCCATTCAGAATGAAAATCCCCTTTAGACTGTAAGCTGAATCAATCTTATTGAAGTCTGGCAGGTTAGTTTCCCTTGCATTGGAGGGTGTTGATGAGCACAGAAATATTATATCTAATTAAAAATATCATGAATATTAACAAAATACATAATAAAATTTCAATATTCTCAAGCACTGTAAAATATGAATATTTACTATATACGAAAATAATTAATTACACACTTACTTCTCAGAAACATCTTCAAGCCAAGCCATCAATGTAGCTGCAAGCCCCAATCTCCTGAATTCAGGTGAAACAGTGAGTGCAGTCACGTGACCATGCCAGTTTTCTCCATGACCTTCTGCTTTTCCCATTACTTGAAAAAAGAAAGAAAGAAAGAAAAAAAAAAAAAGAGAGTAAGAATATTTTATTGATATTATTTTATCAATGTTTCTACAATAGAATTCCAGTTTATCTTAATTTTAGGAAACCAATATTATGACATTCATTGCTAAATAAAATTTATATATTAATAATAAAGTATGCCATTATAATTAGTTAAATGCACTTGTACGTGGTACATGGCATTCAACTTACAAATAAATAAATATTAGTCTACTGTGTTTCTATTTTATCAACCTTTCTTTGGAAAAGAGTTTCTTCCTTTACGAATAGGAGAGTTTTCAGTATAATTAGAAATTTGTGTATTACAAGTAGAAGTTTCATCATAAAATCTAATATTAATATCTAATATTCCTTGAAATTAATATTTAATTCCCTTAAGATATTTTGTAATAAATATCCTGAAATATTTTTAATACTTACGTAATGTTCTTATTTAAGGATATGTATGTGTGTGTATATATATAGAAATAGAAAAATTTTGACTGTGTACTATGTGACTTGTTATAATGTAGTAATTTGTTTTGTATATAGTAATATTTTTAATTATTTCAATGAAAATGAAGTGCTGGGAGTGGTTGGTGTTATTTTAAGGGATGGGGCAGATATAAAAGAGTACCAGCCAAACCCGGCACTTCATTCTTCTTGACAATAGAGCTTCAGATCAGACCCAAGACATCAGAATTTCTGGTTAGAATATCTCATGAAAATATTTTATATTACCAGCATCAAGAAAATTTTTAAATACAATTATTGCATGTAAGTGGAACAGTCCTGCAAGAAAATAACAATAATAATTATTTTAATTCACCAGAACAATTTTTATAAATTCTTGGCTTCAAATGCATTTTAAATGATGACATAATGCAGGTGTAAGTTTGTGTGTGGGTAGTCACTTGTTTTGCAGAGCAGGAACTCATGCGACTGATTATACACTTTCTAGTCACAAAGGTTTCTTATGCTTATAACTAGGGACCGGATTTTTAGGTTTTTAAAAACACTGTTTTAGGTTTTCCATTAGGTGAAATAGTTTTTTTTTTAGGTTTTTTGCTCCAAAATATAGTTTTTGGATAGAATAATTGGTTTAATGAAGTTGAATGTGCTACATAGGATTCAATACATAATACTTGTAAAGTTTAACTTAACAACAAAATTGACTTAAATTTGTGTAAACTTGCTTTAGGACAATATTACACAATAATTGAAGAAAGAAAGCATAAACAATCAAAAGAAGCAGTGAAAATAAGATTGCCTGGTTACAGTATATCTTTCAAGATTCTCAACTGTGAGTTGTATTGAATGACGTCTGTTATATATAGAGCAGGAGCAACTTGGAAAACGACAGAGCAGATGTAGAAACCCACGGGGTGCAACGTCATAAAATAACCTCAGAAGAAGAAGAAGAAATTCAGATCGTTGCCAATCCACTGCTGTAATAAACTCAATTTCATTTGTTTCGGCATAACTAACACTTCTTCTTAAAACTCACAGTGTGACCACTTAGTATGAATAACAGGGAAGTACTAAAGGCAAACAAAAAAAACAAGCGCTTTAAAACACAGAAATCTATATCCTTGTTCATCCTAGACGACAATGGGTTGAATGAAACGCTGGTGGTATTAATTTCTACCCGACAAAAATTATTCTCTCTCCGCAAAATATCGATTTCTCAACTGACAAACAAAAAAGACAAAAAACAAGCCAAAATTAGATATTTTAGCTTTTATATCCCGTTTAGGTATATTTAGGTTTTTATACCCCATTTAGGTATTTTTAGGTGCCACAGAATTAATGTGGGTGAATCCTATGGACATGATTCGAAAAAGTGTATGAGCGCTTTTTGTTTTGGAAGTAAGGAAAAAAATAGGTAAAAACCTAAGAATCCGGTCCCTACTTATAACTTACCCACTAGCGAGTAGAAAATATCACTATCTACTCATCTTTCAAGCCTATCAGCCTGTATATAAGGAAAGTCATGTGAATATTCCAGATTATTTTTTTAAATGATTTAATTTACATAAACATTATGGGAAATACTTACTATACCCCATAATCTCGCCACTTGGAGATTCCGCAACTTGGAAGTACTCTGGCCAGTGTGCAAGGTACTGCATATAAAAAGAGAGGCCATACTTATTCTTGTTAAGGAATTCTTTTTTCAGCGAGATCAAAATTATATTTAAGAAGATTTAGAAGCTATTGTAATATATGTACGTTACGTAACTAGGGATACCTAGTTTTCGTGAGTGACAGATTCGCGAATTGTGGTTATTACCATTGATAAACTGACTTTTTGTTTCAAATACTTCTAGGCTGACATATTGTTTTATGAGTGAAAGTTCCTCGGGTGGTCAGCCAGGTCACCCGAGAAACTTTCCCTCAGATTCTTCGCCAGGAAAACCTCCACTCTTACATAATGTTTTATATTAAAAAATAAAAAGTGTATTTGCAAAATATTTGTTTTTGGTGCAAAATCTTTCTTTTTTTGGATGAAATTCTATTTTTCAAGGGAAATCTAAGGTATTAGAAAGGCATTTTGAAAGAAGAAATCTGAAATGTTATATCTGTCGAAAGTCGCATAAATATAACAATATATTAATACAATAAATATTAAACCAAGCAAAATATGTTGAATTGGGAGGAAAGTCAATGATACAAGTGTAAATAACTAAAAATAGACTATTTTTCAGTTATAATGAAATAATCTGATATATAGTTGTGTTCATGCAAACTGATTTTTGCTACACTTTAGACCTATCTGAATTTAGGGCTAGTATTATACTAGTTATACTAGTTTATCAACAATTCAAACAAGTGCTAATAGTAACTGGTAAGAATTGTTAAAATCAACAAAATGAAAGGCAAAAAATATAGGGATCTGACATTTTTGCAGAAGAGTGCAATATTTTGCACCACATGAGCTGTAAATCTATTTGGTATTAATGCGAAATAACGCCGAATTTAACCAACTATTGTACCAAAATTTAACACTTTTTTTTCCCATAAAACAGAATCCCAATCATATCTAATTTCACTTTTAAAATTTGGATTACCAATAATGATAATGGTATGAGCTGCTAGAAATCCTACTTGATGGTGCTTTCCAAAACCTATACATTATTTTTTCAATCGGGTTTATTAAGTGCCACTATGGTACTTAATGAGATAGTGGGGGATGAGAAAATGTTTGTCCATGTATCTGCAAGCATGATAACTCAAATACACTTCATCAGATTTTATGAAACTTGGTATAACATCCATGGATCCATAGATTGTAACAGGCCTATTCCTGTCATAGATGGTGGCTTGACTCGTTTTTTAGGGGGAATCTAAGTGAAAGAATCCAACAGCTTAGGCCTATATGCATATCTAAAGTCAATAATAGTAATACACTAAGGCCTATAGCTAGAAATAATAAATCATTTGCAGTATTTCATCAAAACATAAGGGGGCTTGAAAATAAAATTGAAGAATTTAACTTAGCCATTCAGGATACAATTAATTCTAAAAAACAGGAAATTCAAGTTATTTGTCTAACGGAACACCACTGTGCAGAAACAGATCTGGAACAATTAAAAATTGATAACTTTTCACTATGTTCAAAATTTTGTAGACATTCCATAAAATGTGGAGGTGTGAGTATATTTATCAAAAGAAACCTACATTTCAGTGATATAGACACAAGTTCTTTCTGTAAAGAACAGGATTTTGAATGTTGTTCAGCCAGATTGGATTTTGACAATGATACATTTGTAATACTAACCATTTACAGGGCACCATCAGGTAATTTCAATTATTTTGTAAATCAGTTAGAAAGGGTTCTTAATTCACTGTATAGTACTAATGTAAATATTATACTGTGTGGGGACTTTAATGTAGATTTCTCAATTGATAGTGAGAAGAAGATCAGACTGATATCTTTATTGGGTAGCTATAATCTAGATTTCATAGTAAACTTTCCAACGAGAATTCAGAACGACTCCCAAACAACAATAGATAATATATTCATAGATATAGAAAAACATTTTAATTTTAAAGTATTTCCAATATTAAATGGATTATCAGATCATGATGCACAAATGTTAGTGCTGAACAATATTAAAGTAAATTCGAACAGTAAACATGCTCATAGTAATATGACTAGAGTAATGAATGACGATTCAATTTTAAATTTCAAACAAGATCTTGCGAATGAAAACTGGGAATCTATGTTATCCTATGACAAAGTAGATAGTAAATTAAGTGAATTCCTAAACATAGTGTCACGACATTTTGAGGCAAATTTTCCAAAAAAGAAAACTGCTAATTTACCTAATTCAAGGAATAACACATGGTTAACTGCTGGTATTAAAATATCATGTGCAAACAAAAGAGAGCTCTACCTAAAATATAGAACCAGTAACAACCAAACTCATAAGGAATACTATAAAAAGTATTGCAACATACTGAAGAAAGTAATCAAAGAAGCAAAAAGTAGGCATTTTTCACAAGTAATTGATAAATCAAATAATAAAGTTAAGACTGTATGGAATATAATAAAAAACGAAACAGGGAGAACAAAGGGAAATAATGATTGTACATCATTAATATACCAAGACATAAAACTAGATAATTTATCAGACATTACAAATGCTTTTAATAGTCACTTTATAAATATTGCAGAGAAATGTATTCCTATAAATAATATTAACATTAAGGCAGTAGACCTACTAACAAAATCTACAGTTTGGAACCATAGATTTCTATTGAACCTGACTTCTCACAAAGAAATTGAAAATATAATCAAGTCTCTCAAAAGTAAAAGCTCGTCTGGATGGGATGAGATAAGTGGTAGGTTATTAAAAAGTTGCTCATCGGAACTCAGTAAACCTCTTAGTCACATATGCAATTGTTCATTAGAAAATGGAATATTTCCAGAAAGACTGAAGCATGCTATTGTTAAGCCCCTCTTTAAAAAAGGTGACAAAAATCTACCATCAAATTACCGACCTATATCGCTCTTAACCTCATTTTCAAAAGTTTTTGAAAAAGTCATGTACAAACGCATAATACACTATCTTAATTTGAATGACATTCTTACTTCATCTCAGTTTGGATTTAGAAGTGGCATGTCCACTGAGAATGCTACATTTCAACTTACTACAGAAATACTGGAAGCATTAGATAAAAAGAAATATGCTCTGGGAATTTTCTGCGACTTAGCTAAAGCGTTTGACTGTATAAATCATGAAATATTACTTCAAAAATTGGATCATTATGGGTTTGATAATTTAACACTTAAGTGGTTCAAATCATATCTTTCTGATAGAACTCAAAAGGTAATAATAAATGGAAATGAATCTAACTTAGGGGTTGTTAAGAATGGGGTACCTCAGAGATCAATACTAGGACCTTTGCTCTTTTTAATTTTCATTAATGACTTGCCCTATAACTTAAGTGACGAATCAAAGGTATTGCTCTTCGCAGATGATACTAGTGTACTTGTAACAGGAACGTCACAAGAACATTTATCAAGAATAGCTACAAAGGCTTTTCACGAGTTAAACACATGGTTTCTAGCTAATAAAATAAGACCCATTTTATACAATTTAGAACAAAAAACAGATGTATCCCAAATCTTGAAATTAATTATGGAACACAAATCATACAAGAAATTAGCAATGTAAAATTTTTAGGACTGCAAATTGACCAAAATCTTGACTGGAAGACACACATAGAAATGATAGGTCCAAAACTGAGTTCAGCGTGCTTTGCTTTAAGAATTTTGAATAATATATTAAAACAGGATGCATTACTTATGGTATATTTTGCATATTTTCACTCGGTAATGAGGTACGGGATCATATTCTGGGGCAACTCTTCCCATAGGGAGAAAATATTTAGATTACAAAAGCGGGCAATAAGAATAATATGTGGAAAGAAAAAAAGGGAATCTTGTAAACCGCTATTTGAAAAATTAAAAGTCTTCACTCTTACAGGGGAGTATATATACTCTGTTATGTGTTATGTAGTGAATAATATTGATAAATTTCAAACTAATTTTAGTGTACACGGACGTACTACCAGAAACATGAATGATCTACACAGACCAAATAACTCGTTAAAACTCTTTCAGAAGGGTGCTTATTATTCTGCAGTACAGATATATAACAAGCTTCCAAACAACATTAAATTATTATGTATTCAAAGAAAGAGCAAACCTTTCAAAACAGCTGTCAAGGAATTTTTAATAACTCACACCTTCTACAATTTGGAGGAATATTTCCAGCTTGGATAAATTTGGCAGCTTACAGTTTCTGTAGGCCTATATTATTGTTATAACATGCATGTATTTTTTGATCTGACGTGTTCTATATCCTTGAGCCCTGCTCAACACAGGATCTACAGGACGAGATATCTACATCTACATCTACATGGGAAGAAGCCTATTGATTTTGGACCAAATCGGTTAACTGGTACTGGAGTAATGCCCAATTTAGTGGTAATATATTAGACAGAATTTATCAAATGCAAATCAGTTCTCAAGACAACATATTGTTTTACAGTGTTCATATACGGCTTTGGAATTGCAATCAGCTTTGACAAATAATACTAACCACATATTCTTTCACATATGCTTATCAAATTTTAGATCTTTGTTCTTCCGTATGCCCTGCTTAAAGAATCAATCTGGAGCTTAACTCAGAAATCGATTCCAAAAATAACTTATTTTCTGCATATCATAATTGCAATTATCACTGATTAAACAAAAGCATTCTGGCACTTTGTTATATAGTTTACCTAATTTTATTTGTTTCCTTTTTTGTTGAATGCATAGGAAAGAAATAATACTGATAGTTTGCCAATGACAAAGTATCGGTAACTTAAATGCTTTTCAAGGGAAAAAATGCACTGCCTATAAGCAACTACACCATGGAACGAAAGCACACAATATGAGCTAATCTTTGTGTCTAAGTGCTTTAAGGATACAGTTTCAGTGAGAGAATCCAAATTCCTGCAACAGAAATACAAAATATCAAATTACATACCATTTTAAAATGTACATGCTAACGAATGATGTAAATTTGTAAGTGGTCCTTTGGATACAAGAAATCAGTAGGCCTGTGGCTTGGCTCCAGAGGCCACTATTTACTAACATACGTTAAGAAATATAACCTTATGGTGATGGTTTGGTTGGTGACCTTCTATATTCCAAGTTGCATCTTATGTGTACAGTTGATCATAGATAGTCCCTTATAGCTCTTGGTGACTGCATCATATTATCTGCCTCATTGTTCCTTGTATCAATACTGCCAATAATACAATTTTTATGTTTTGGTCCAAGCCCATATTTTTTTTTAAATTCTTTTTTTTTTTTACAATTTGTGCCACCATTAAATTACAGCAAACCCATATTTTTTTTTTTTTTTACAATTTGTGCCACCATTAAATTACAGCAAACCCCCAATTATCCATACTAATATAGACCATGACATGCATGAATAATCGAAAAACACAGATAATCCAAATGTTAGAATTATTACTAAACTAGCTTCAGGGAATATTTTTATGGGCCAAACATATAATCTAATGTTACTTTAATAGGCTGTAAATGCTACTAAATTTATCACAACACTCATTGTACTCAGAGTTTTTATTAACACATTAGTGCATGAATTTGAATTTGGCGGATCTAAGCATTGTAACACTACAAATGGCTACAGAGAGAGATAGAATACATCCTTGAGGTTTGACCACACAGTCTAAAGCATCACTCCCTTCTGGCCAGAATGTGTGTAAGTCAGAACATGGCAGGTCTGAATCTTCGGTCAGCACAGTGCTAATATGCCTGTGGTATAGGATGAGAGAGGGCCCACATAAAATAAGCAGTGTATAGCAAATGTGGATGTTGATGGGGTGAGTTAGCACTGCACTGACTAAAAACCATTTTGCTTTAAATGGGGGGGGGGGGGGAATTGAGAATTATTTTTTCAGTTAAGCCTATACTTCCATTTTATTTTGTAATAGCAGGTGCCCGCAGCTTCGGCCATGATAGTTAATTCAAAATTTAAAAATTAAGAGCAAAATAATTAAAACATTATATTTATTAACACATAAGTTAGGCCTACATGTGAAACATTCATAGGTCCACATTAAACGATTATTAATTAATTAATGAAACAGCTACAAATCCAGCTCTGGAATGCATTCTACGATTAGAAAGAGCAGCTTGGGAAAAATCTACCACAGATTCGAGTTCCCTGGCTCAGAAAACCCCTGCATAGTGAGTTCAATGTTTGCCCGTTTAGGTCTACATTCATTATCCCTCTTCTGTCTATGTTGAAAATTTTAGATGTCCGCGTGCCATGGCATTATAAACAAATGAACTGACCAGGGTGAGCTCACCAAATCGAAGCGATCGATAATTCCATGTGATATATTGAAAAAATCGTTATGAATTTATTTCTGAGTTATGACATAAAAGGGCAATTGATTTAACAATTGAAATGTATTACCGAAAACTGATGCTTTGATAGCTAAAATTAAAAATTCAGCTTTGAGGTGCATTCAGCCATCCTTCAGGTCATCTGTTTAAAATTTCAGATCTCTGCGTGTGTAGATTTTGTTGGGTATGTGCACAGACAGACAGACAGACAAACACTTCCTCTTATTATTAGGCCTATAGATAAACAGTTATACATGTCATAAAGTAATATGCAAATTAATCAATTTTGTATCCTAAAATAAGCTGACTGCCAATTTAATCAATATGCAACCTTAGGAAGAAACCACTTCATAAATATAAGTTCAAATTTGTGGCACTAACCTGTTAAACGAGGAGGCACCTACAGAAGTCAATGTGTTAACAATAATATTGGTATATACAAACTTTAACCCAATATAGATATTACTGAATACGAGATTTTGAATTTCCTACACTTTATTTCATCATGCTGTGCTTAGTGAATGTTACATGACTTTGAGAGAAAGTTAAGTTTGATATGACATAATCCAAAAATATTAATTTTCCTTGTATCTTAATTTAACAAATATGAAGTGATTCTACAAACATTTTCTGTATGCTGTGTTGCATGATTTCTTTCTTTCTTTCTTTCTTTCTTTTCTTTCTTTCTTTATTTAGGCCTGTTGGAATCACCAAAGGTGACACAGTTGTCAATTTTTACATACAGTGGCTGTACAATCATAGAACTCGTGTAAACTATAAAATGCCTTATCCAATAAATAACACTTCAGTAAATACTTAAACTTATTAATACAAGGTTCATTAAGAATAAATGCTGGAAGTGCATTGTATACTTTAACACTATTGCAGTAAGGGCTCTTGCTAGTCAAAGCTTTTCTTATTTGCGGCACATGTAACATCTCAGAATTTCTAGTATTGTAGGTATGTATCATATTGTTTCTTAAAAAAACTTCGGGGTTGTGTCTTACATAAAGGGCCGATTCCATAACAAAAAGAGAAGTCAACGTTAAAATATTAAGTGATCTAAATAAGGGCTTGCAATGAGTGAGCCAATGGACGCCACATATAGTCCTTACAACTCGCTTCTGAAGTAAGAAGAGTCTATCTGCTTCAGTACAACCACCCCAAAAAATTATACCATGGTTCAAAATACTATGGAAACATCCATAGTACACTTTTAGAAGCACTTCACAATTAACCAACCTAGCTAATCTATAAATCAAATAGCACACTGAAGCAAGTCTTCCAGATACGGTGTCAATATGAGCTGACCAATTTAGGTTACAATTAATATTAAGCCCAAGATATTTTACAGGTTCACATGTATGGACTGTCTTTCCATTCAATCTTAAAAGAGGAACAGAGTCAGACTTTTTTCCAGTATGAAAATCAATCAAAGAAGTTTTCTCTTGATTCAATATAAGTTTGTTTTGGTCACACCAGTTACTCATTTCATTCAAACCATTCTGAGTTCTATGGATCAATTCAGTTCTACATGTGTCATTAATCAAATGGCAAACGTCATCAGCAAAGAGCCAAATATGTCCATTGGTGATACTTTCAGGCAAGTCGTTGATATATAAAAGAAACAATATAGGCCCAACATTTGAGCCCTGAGGGACACCCACATTAACTGGTGGAGATATTCGAGACTTGTAAGTTTTGAGCACATTGTTGTCTCCCAAATGTCTTAGGGCAACAATCTGCTGCCGATTCTCAAGATAAGAGGCGATCCACTTCAGAGGCATACCACAAATACCCATATTCCTAAGTTTGGTAATAAGCACATGATGATTCAGAAGGTCAAAGGCCTTAGTCATGTCATAAAAAAGACAAAGTATGTTCTCAGAAAAGTCCAACTTAGTGTAAACATCCTTTAAGAAAGTAAAAATGGCATCTTTAGTGGACTTGCGTTTACGAAATCCAAACTGGTTGTCGTTAAGAATGGATCGATCTTCAATAAAGGGTAGTAATCTATTCAGAAAAACAAGTTCAAAAATTTTTGCAAAACAAGATTGCACAGCTATGGGCCTGTAGTTTTTCACACAATGTATATCAGCCTTCTTGTAGACAGGCACAACTTTTGAGACTTTCAATTTAGTGGGAAAACATCCAGTGGAGAAGGATTTGTTAATAATTCCAGCCAAGGCCTCAAATACCTCATCCCCACATAACCCCAAAATATAACAGGGCACTTCATCAAAGCCAGAACTTTTCTTGGTTCTCAAACTACATACAATGTCACCTACTTCACCAGCGGTTGTTGGCCTAAGAATCAAATCACTATGAGTTCCAAAGTCAATATTTAAGGGTGCAGGCACATTAGCTCCAGCTAGTCTTTGCACTTCATCCACAAAATAATTACCGAATTTCTCTGCAATTGTTACTGGATTTGAAACAATTACATTATCGACAAGTAAGCTTAGATTATTATGGGCTTTATAATCTTCCTCACAAAGATTGCGAGCTACTCTCCATGATTCTTTGCTCACATTTGTAGAATTTAAAATCTGATCTCCATAATAATTCATCTTGGAGGTATCGATCAGATGAGAATGCGTCACTTTAGCTCTCTTATATGCCTCCTGATCATCAGGCGTAGAGCCTATAGCCCTGGCTCTCCAGTAGTTTTCCAAAAGTCTATCATACGATTTGATTACCTCTTGGTCAATCCAAGAAGTATGCACATTATTCATTTTTGCAGAACAGGAAAGTGGAAAACAAATATCGAATAAATATAAAAAAGGTAGCATGGTACTCATTGAAAAGTTCATCCACATTCGCACGAAGATAGTCTTTTAATTTCCAATCTTGAAGGTAGATCGAATTGCGAAATAGCTCTAGATTAGCACTTGAGAATATCCTCTTCTCAATCCTGGAGCAGTAATTTGTAGGCATACCCTCAGTCAAAATATTTACAGTTAATAAATAATGATCACTGAAATAAACGGGCATAGACTTGGCCTCCACAAATTTATCAAGGATGATGGAGTCTACTATGATATAGTCCAGTTGAGAACAATTTGCATCTACCATTCTTGTGACAGTATCATTAAGTACTGAGACTAAGTTATAAGATTCAAACAAGTCAAATAAACATTTTCTCATTCGAGAGTTTTCTAAGTTGTTTCAAATACTGCTGGCAACATGTGATGAAATACAGTGAAATAAGAGTCATAGCTGATGTTACAACAAATATCCTCTGCATACATACAAAATAATCAAGCTCAAAACTCACTGTTCTGACATACTTCCTACTCTGCAGCCATTGGCGATCATTACTAGGAACCAAATATTTTTGTAATTACATATTCTATTTCTTTAAACCAGGGGAAGACAGAAGGTTGCTCTGTGACGTCACTGCTTTCTGCTCTGACTGCTCGCGTTATACCTCTGCGAGGAGTATGTGAAATGGTGGCATCAGTGAACAGGGGGGAAGAGAGGGGCATTAGTATTGCGGGCAAGGGGAATTTAGGGGGTTAGAACTTACGTAATATGTGTTTCCGAGTTAATAAAACATCAATCGATTTTCTTGATAGTTTATCGGTTAATTACAGCACAGTAGTTTAACATATTATAAATAATTATATTTTTCTGTTCTGTGAGAACAATTGCCTTTCCACAAAATCTATGTTCTTTGACAAAAATAGACAATACTATCATTTGAATTAACATAATTCACTACAGTAAAAAAAATGAACTGAATTAATTACCATACTAGCTCGTCTGCATCTTAGATGATACAAGATTACAGTAACAATTTTCTGACATTCCTGTCTCTTTTTTCTTTAACAAGTTTATCAATGTTGTGACATAATGTTTGAGCAATTTATTTAATCGAAGACAACATTTAGGTTGTGATTTGACAATGTACTTCTTGATTTGAGCTTTGCACATTTCATTAGTGAAAAAAATTGTTCAGCCACATATGTCGATCCAAAATTACATAATATTCGTGCGGCAAGTCTCGGGAATCTGGTTTCAGAGAAATTTCTGTAAAAGTTACCCAAGACCACTTTACGTTCGTATTTGTCCTTTAACAGGTCGTCGAATTGTAAGTTTGGCAGTTCCAACTGATACCGGCAAGGAACGTCTTTGACATTAACTGAATATGGGGTAGCAAAAAGTTTAAACATTGGAGAAAGGTTTTCCACATCCTGAAACCTTGATTCGAACTGAAGAAGAATGTTTTTCAGAACTAACACATGTTCTGCAGAGAGAACACTATCAGGATCGCGTACTTGCATTAACTTTGAAAAATGCTCCGTATTTCCAACCAGAAGTTGTTCTACCCACAGAGCTAAAGTGAATAGGTCCTCTAGTACCTAGCTCTAGCGTACTCTAAACACCCCTACTACCGTGCGCTCTTGCTGACGTCACACACAAGGGATCCGCATGCACTTGCTCCACAAACGTCATCACAAGACGTAGTTGACTTCCCCTGCTTTAAACCAACCATACCTAGTGAACGTTGCTATATTTAAAAAGTGAAAATCCAGGTCATTTTACTTTCATCTTTAAAATATGTCCAAGGAAAATATATAATTAGTTAACTTCCTTGTAGTAGAGAGTGCAGTAACTTATGGTATGTTAATAGACTTGGAATGCAATTATTAAAGTACATTATTACTATTAAATTATTATTATTATTATTATTATTATTATTATTAAAGATCCAACAAAGAGTTTTCATATTTGATGTTATAATGTAACTTAATTAATAAATAAATAAGTAATAAAACAAACACTAACTTATTGAGATGTTCCCGCTCCACTTTCCTCACACTTTGTCTGCATGTAGGAGTATTTACTTTCATCATGGATTTGTTAAGTAATGTTTTGTCTTTAAGTATCTACTGGCAGAAGATATACGGGAAATCACTTTGCAATTTGTTGTTATAAGTACGTAGACCTTTTGGTGGCATTGCAAACAGAAACACGTTTATCGACAATGAAATAAACGCACAACACACAATGACAAAGACAGAAACCGAGCAGCAGGGTAACATTCCTAACACTGTGGTTTTGTTTATTTTTATGCGTATATGATGAAGGGTACAACCTTGGCTTCCTGAGGAAGCCAATAGTACAATAGTAAGGTGCGCGCACAAGGATCAGTAGCAAGGGGAAGCAGCCGGCGTCGTACCTTGGCTGGTGCGCAGCATAAATCTATCTTTTGTCCTTGTATTTTTCCAAGTAGGCCTATAAGCTACAGCCGAACTAATGAATGATATTATGCATGTGGAATATTTTCCCAGGCTTCTAACCCAGTCATTATTGGAGAATCTCTGATCTCAAGGTGAGTGAATTGCTGAGCTGGGCTGTTATTTCATTATTATGAAGGGATTCAGATCATAACAGTAACTTTAGAACCTTCAAGATTCATATTATATAAACTCAAGTTTGTTCTTAGAAATATGCAAAATGTAAGAAAAATCGTGAATGAAGTGGACAATTAGCATATAGCCTATAACCTAAAATGGCATACCGGTCATTTCTTACGCCGCCCAAGATTAGACAAACTATGGTCATGACTAGGGACCGGATTCTTAGGTTTTTACCTATTTTTTTCCTTGCTTCCAAAACAAAAAGCGCTCATACATTTTTTCGAATCATGTCTATAGGATTCACCCACATTAATTCTGTGGCACCTAAAAATACCTAAATGGGGTATAAAAACCTAAATATACCTAAACGGGATATAAAACCTAAAATATCTAATTTAGGCTCCTTTTTTGCCTTTTTTGTGTGTCAGTTGAGAAATCGATATTTTGCGGGGAGAGAATAATTTTTGTCGGGTAGAAATTAATACCACCAGCGTTTCATTCAACCCATTGTCGTCTAGGATGGACAGTATCAAGAGAAGAAAAGAGTACCGGCGTATTCCTTTTAAAATATTCCTACGAACAACCATTGTTGCCGTGTCTGAACAAGGATATAGATTTCTGTGTTTTAAAGCGCTTGTTTGCCTTTATTACTTCCCTATTATTCATACTGAGCGGTCACACTGTGAGTTTTAAGAATAGGCTATGTGTTAATTATTCCGAAACAAATGAAATCGAGTTTATTACGGCAGTGGATTGGCGACGATCTGAATTTCACTACAGATGGCAAAGTAATATTTTGTCAAGCCTGCCAGAAACACGTATTATTTACCTTTCTAGAAAAGGGGGAAGTTTTCGTCCCTAGTTGATCTGTTGTACGGTTAGCATGCATAACAACCGAGAAAAGGAAAATAATCAGCTTCACATTATCCACATCCAACCGTAAAGTATTTTACTCACTAAATTAGAAGCATCGGATTCGAATCCTGAGAAGGGTAGTGTCTAGATACAGTATTAACCATTAACTAAGAGATTACACGAAGAACTTCACAGTTGAGAATCTTGAAACATATTTAGTGATATACTGTAACCGGGAAATGTAAGGCAATCTTATTTTCACTGCTCCTTTTGATTGTTTATGCTTTCTTTCTTATTATATTTTTATATAGGCCCTAATATAATATTGTCTTAAAGCAAATTTACACAAATTTAAGTCAATTTTGTTAAGTTAAACTTTACAAGTATTATGTATTCAGTCCTATGTAGCACATAAAATTCATTAAACCAATTATTCTACCCGAAAACGATATTTTGAACAAAAAACCTAAAAAAAACTATTTCACCTAATGGAAAACCTAAAACAGTGTTTTTAAAAACCTAAAAATCCGGTCCCTAGTCATGACACTTGGTGAGATAGGGAAGGCAGGGGAACCTCAGGAACGATGCACAGAATTGATTTCATCATGTAATAGTGTAGGAAACCTGATGATGTGGACGGTGGTTATGGTGTTGTTGGTAAAGCTGTCATTAAAATGTCTTAACCTAACCTGTCACAAATATTGCTTGTCACCAATCCCGTGTTTGTTTTTCGTATGTGTACAGCGGTTTTTCCTGTCTCTTAAAATGAACCCAAACAACAAAACTGTCGGGAAAATGGAACTTTAGGTCGCCGAGCAATATACTGAATAGCGCGACCTACAACTCTTTCCTCCAAAACTAACATAAACGTTCCTAACCTAACACAACATGTAACTGAGATCTCCATCTGACATATTATTAGGGAGGCAGTGACATTAGTTACGCTCAACTAGAAGATTACCAAAATCCAAAAACAGGTTGCACCTTCGGATGATTGTCTCCCACCCACCCCGCCCTAAATGGTGCACTTTCTTTTATATCACGATTTAGAAAATTCTTCTGTCCTCATATTATGAAGAAACTCGTGATTGGATATTGGAGGTGTGACGTCATACTGCTAGACAAGCGGTGACAGGCTGACAAACCTTGCGGGAGATATAATATGGCACATTTTTGAAACCTACTAAGAGTGTATCGTACATTCGAAAATGTTCGGGCACTTCGCTACGGCTGCCGTCTCCACTTCGTGCACTTAACTATGTGGTTAGTGTTATGCATTATTTAGACTATATGCAGAGGTGGGTACAAGGCACTTGCGACAATATACAAGGACAGTGGGTAGGAGCCACATGCGACAATATACATGGACAGTTGGCTTTCTCGACAGCTGATCACCCTGCTTCGCTCAGAAACAAAATATATCACGCAGTCCATGCAAATGTGAATATCGAGTGGGCGGAGCTTAAGGATCAACCTGTTTTTGGATTTAGCTGTGGAATTTTCTGTTAGCATAAATACGGCGTTTAATATTATGTTTGGTGCAAAGGCGACCTAAAGTTCCAATTGGCCTTAAAAATTCTGAACAACAAAAAATACGCATGAAACGGCAACTTTTTTTTTAAGGGACATATTCCAAAGTTGAGTCTATATATTATACTTACACATTATTGAATTTGAACATATCATTGCAGGTAAATGGCCGAAGAGTAGTCATTTTGGATAGATTTACAGGAGATAACCTAGAAAAAAACCAAAAATTCATAAACATAAGAACGTCTTGAAGACATGCAATAGGAATGTCACAATATTTGTGGTATCCAAATTTAGGTTATCTCCACAATATGCAGCTATACCATGGAATAAAATCAGTAAACATTACCTTCAATATTATAATGTCTCAAGTTTTCATGAACAACCATCCACCATTTACTCCTACTCCCAAGATATTTGCCGGCTGGCAATTTATCGACATTCGATTCGACTTATCGAGTATTCGTCGATTATCCAGATTGAGAGGTATCGAAATCGAAGCATCTTCTATGCGCGCACAATGCGATTGCTTCCACGTATCGCTACGTAATCATTTTTTATTTTTATTTTTTTTGGCTACTGTTTGTTATTGTTGTTATCAACCTACACATTTTTAGCCACCCCAAAGAAACAAAAAATAAACATATTTTAGTTAATTTACCAGCATAGTACAAACTATCCCGATTTTATTAACAAAAACTTTTTTTTTTCAAAAGTATTTAACTTAGCACGTATTTGCTCAGAGGATTAAATAATAAATTGAAATTGAAATTAAAAATACATCAGTATACCGGGAAGTAAAAGTAAGGTGATGTGGTCCCTATACAGGCTGTGAAGGTCCTTAGGGTTCCAGGAAGTTGAGGCTCCCAGGTTTTGACATTCGCCACATGAAGGCGGTAAGGTTGTTAGCCTACACACCAGCTGCTTTTATCCCCAAGATTGCTCATGTTACTTACTTGTTAGATGCTGAGTAGAGCCCAGGCCCATAATGCCACCAAATAAATTAGGCCAGTTGAAAAATCCCAATGACCTCATTGGGGATCAAACCCAAGACATTCCACTCTGTAAATGAAAATTAATCTTGCTGTGAAGGAAAATGTTCACATGGTATTGCTTCTCACTCTTTACCTAAAAAATGAAAAACAATAAGAGCATAACACTTTATAATTTTAAGGTATTTTACTTTTATTGTCCTGTACATTTTCGCTACCCAATTGATCTGAAATAAAAGTCTTTACAATCAATACTGTATTATTATCATGTTTAAATAAACTGGGTAATGAAACCAGTTTCAAGTGATCCACCTTTTGCAAGTTTTATTTCAAAGTTTTCAACCTAAGCAGTTTCAGCGATAAACTTAACAGACTGGCAATTTGACAATAATCAATTAAAATTTCTTAGAATGCATTGAGAGAAGTACATTGCTAGCTGTAAATATGCCAACATACACATGACATCATAATCGCTGCTCTGTATAACATTACGGTACTAAACAGAGTGTATTAATAGTAAAAATTTATTATCATTTATTACTGATAATATTGTAAAGGATATTCAAATATGTAGTTTAGAGTATGTGAAATAACTTTTAGTGAAAGCATTATAGACTAGAATTAGGCTATTTTCAGGGCTATTTTCAGGGCTATTTTCAGGGCCTATTTTCAGGGCCTATTTAGTTGTTTATTTGTATCTTCGGGAAGTTTTGGTGCAGAGGATTTCTTGGGACAAAACTATCAGTGGAGGGAATCCTACCAGTTGCCTTGCACAATTTCATACCCTGACTCTTCTTTTCTTTGTCAATTTCATAGACTGATATTTTAGTTTGAATGTGGAATAGGAGTAGAATAAAAGAGATAAGTGTACATGGAAAAAACATTTATTCTTTGGTTGGTATATATAATTTAAAATTTATATACACACATCACACACAATAGTTTACATGGGTATTAAATGAACACAAAGCTGGTGTAATAATAAACAAAAATAACCTCTTAGTAAAAATAGCATGAAATAATTTAATGAAAAGTACATAAAACATTTATTATTTTAACTTATAGGAACATTTGAGGTGACCTAATATTCCGTGGACTAGAGTAGGAATCATATAATATTTATTCTCAAATTTTTATGACCTTCAATTGGTCATTGTACATACAGTGTTTTATTATTTACAGTACACTTTTCTATGTCAAATTATTAATTTTTTTCATATAAGCTTATCTATAATAATTTGTTCCTTCAGATTTTTAACACCAACAAATTGTCGAACATCCACTCACACACATACAACACTGTAGCTTAACAAATGTATATTTGGAGAGGAATTATAAGGTTAAAAAGTTGAAAATATGACATATCTACTTAATGTATATGTATATTTCTTCACGAACGCCTTTAGTGTGACGTAAGAGTGAAATTTTTGCGTTGTTTGTGACATGATCATGGTGAAACACTAGATCTGTTGTTGGTTTTCAAAATATGTTAAAACAATACAACTGAGCCGTTGCTTTACAGCAACATAGAAACACATTTTCTCAGGTTTGCAATGAGGCTTCCTATGCTCCCATTCATGTTAAGTACTTGCAATTTGTATTCAGACTTTTCTTATCAAGTCTACATGTTTGTTGTGGATGAACTTTCAAATCTTTTCTGGGTTCTACTTTTATAAAAGTCAAGTATGGTTATTTTTTCATTTATGGATAAAAAGATCAAACCCATTACAGTACTTCGTTCTTTTCAAACGCAGTTTTTACTTCGAGCACTTAAAGAATCATAGTCCAATTATTATATAATGTTTATTCATGTAAAGGAGGAAATGTTTAACTGCACAAGTGTTGAGATTTTAACTCTGGCATTCTTTCAGGATGAGTTTTGTAACCTTGTCATATTTTTATTTAATATGGAAGGGTGATAAGGGGAAGTATACACTAGAAAAATCTCTTATTAGAGCGTTCATACTGATCTTGAGTATACAAACTTATTATTCTACTCCAAACATTTGTAATTTCTTGCTTTATTAAATGAAAGTAGTTTAACTGAATCAATGATTTTCAAACATATTTTTACTAATAAAATATTAGAAAATAAGTTCTAGAATTCTTATAAATTATAGGGTTGCCATAAATTATGGAATACATGGACAATTCATGACTTTGTAGCTTAAGAACACATCCAGGCCTAAAAGATTAATGTCTGCAATTCTGTTTTGTTGTAAAAAAATTTGAAAATTTTGGTCTACTTAAATTTCTTCAGATAGCAATACACTTAACATGAATGAAATGATACTCATTACTGTTCCTATATTTGTAGTTTGGATAATAGCCTCAGTGGCCAATCATCTCAGCACAGGGCTCTGTAAGGGGGAGATTGTTGAGCCATACTTTTTATTTTACTCTTGCTTTATCAAATTATTTTTTTCAAAATCACCTCCTTTTGAGTTATTGCAATAGTCTAATAATTTTATTTCTAACGTTATTTATTTGACTGTAATAAATAAAAATATGCTGGGTTTGACAGAACTGAAATGAGAGAAGCGAAAACCAAACAAGAAAAGTACAACAATTTGAGCAACATGTTCTAGAGGTCACAAAATCAGTTTAAAATGAATAGTGAAAAGCAAAATAATAAAATGTTCACTTTCCTCACTTACAGTCATTTCATATAGGAGCCTGTACGATAGAAAAAACAAGGAGTCCTAGGTATATTGTACTAATTAAACTCATTGTATATTAGTAACTAGTTCCAAAGTCACAAGTTTAAAATGACTACAAACGAATAAGATGTTCACTTTCCTGTCTTGAAAGTCATGTCATTTAGTGGGTTCGATGAACCTCCCCCTCCCCTTTGGAGTTCACGAGACAAAAATTCGTAGGAGTTCTAGCGTTAATTAACCATAACATTTTAAAATATTCCGTGCAATAAACCAGTATTTTTGTTTTAAGGAAGGAGTCAAAAGAAAATAGAAATAATATTAAATTATATTACTGTAAGTTTACCAGATATGAAGTGTTCCAGGAAACGGAGTTAGCATGTCTATTGATTAGCTGAAAGTTGTCCTGGTTTTCATTCCTAAATTATGATAACCCTACTTATAACATTCTTTTTCATATAATTTCAAATGATATTTTCCTCTAAACTGCTCCTATGATGTGACATTTCCTGATCCAGATTAAAGAATATGAATAATTTATTCCAGATTTTTTTTTTATGACTGTTCCCAAATTTACCGTATCATTGTTTATTCTATACAGATAAGATAATAGCATTGTGATTTTATTTAGCTTGTCTGATAAAGAGAATATTACATAATTTATTCTGAAATGATAAGTTTCTGTGTATAACATTAACGTATAGACCGAAGAAATAAACAGACTACATAGCAGGAATCAATTTTATAAACATTTTATGAATCACAATGCTCTGATAACGTCATTTTTTTAAATGCAGTCACATATTTTAGTTTACTTTTATTTTATTTTACTTTGATATGGTAAATATTTAATGAATCATGATGTTCTGATAATGTCATTAATTTGTTCCAGTCGAGTCACACATTTTATTATCAGTATCATATAAACCTAGACATCATATAAACCAATGTATCATGTCTTCCAAAATTTTGACAGGTTCGATGAGCTCTTTGAAAATTAGAAATGTGCATTAAAACAATCTACTCAGGATTGTTACTGCACCTAGTGCATATGGGAGACAGATTTTTATGTTTGGAATAATTAAGTTACTGCTTTTAATGGAAAGAACTTTGTACTTCAAAATTGAGGAAATTTTAAGCCAGAGGATGGAGATGAGAGAATTCTGAAGTCTTAAAATATTATTTACTGTATGACATTGGAAAATATTCCCATTATGTGCAGCAAACAAAATAAATTTCCATCACTCTTGGGCTGAACATTAGACAAATTACTATGAGAGTAAATTCATATCCAAGGTTGCAAAGATACTAAAATATTAACAAATCACATTTCTCCTAAAAACAGTACAAATATATTATATTAATATTATAATGTGGAGGAATTTAGGATATACCTTTATAATTCACTCCAGCATGAATTAAAATGTTTATGCAATATTTTGCATATGAGATGATTCATTACCTTTCGTTTATTTTCAACAAAATTAATAGCAATGTACACAAATTAATTTACTGAATTTTTAAAATCAAAGATACTTCACAAAAAATTAATTTTGTTATAAGCTCCTTAAGGGTGAATTGGTAATTGCAAAGTAGCAGGCACAACAAAACATAAGAGACAAAGTAAATTAATCAGGAAACATTGTGAAGTGTCAACATTAACTTAATAAACTTATTAAGTTAACATAAGAGACTGTTCCTGAGAACCTTTAACAATTTATTTAGCTCCCCTCTGATAATACATTCAGGACCAGAGTTATAACTGGTTTAAGAGGATGTGAGAAAGGGGGTTTTAAAATAAAAATGAAATTATGAATTAACAAACTTTTATAAAATTTATTTTATTTTAAATTTTGTTCGCTTAAATCACATTCTGTTGGTGATGTATCATCCTGTAATGGTAAACCAAACTTTTCCAAAGTTGTGGAAAGATTTGTTGAAGCGAAAGGAAGGAAGAAATCACTAACTTAAGTGTTTGGCCAGTAATTTTTATTTACTTGTAGTTTGTATGTTTGAAATAAATTTTATTTTTTAGTTGCAGATGATATTGTCTTTTACTTACTATGAGCCATATTCAACATTTTACTGTCAATGACAATAAATCAAAGATGTATGCACCCCTTCCAATTGGGTACCAACGAATAAATGTACAAACAAATGAAAATTAAAAGGGAGAGAAGGGCAGCTGAGTTAATCTTGCCCAGAGCACTAGTCAGCTAAGAAAAGGGTCTGGGTACACCTGAAAAAATATGAAACAGTAAATACATTTGACTGGAAAATTGATAGGCTTACAATGTATCATAAGGTGTAGTTATAACGATAAACTGAGATGATGTTTCTTTTTCGTTCAGTATTCATTACATACAATAATTCCCTTATTTATGTTAATACTGGATTTTTTAAAAAGTTTAAATTACATAATATGCTTCTGAAATGTAGAACGTATATAAAATGCATACTTCTATAGAAGTTACTTAATCAATAGAACCAGAAATAAGAGAAAAATCTAATGGTTGATAAAGTTACACCATTTGAACACTAAGGTTCCAATACAGATGTGTCTACTCAAGGGTTAATAATGAAGAAACACCTGCTGACTAAGGACTAAGGACTAAGATTGGTAAGGAAAGAAAAAGAGTTTGAGGAGAATGAAAATGTATTAATATGAGAAGAAGAAAATTTCAGTCAAGGAAAATTTTAAGAAAGTATAATACTCCTAGTCTTATGTAGTCAAATTCAAACAATACATTATACAGAAGAAATTAAATACGTATTAGGCACTGCTAATTGTATTGAGCATTGAAGATGATATTATGTAAATGAATTAAGTAATTGAAAATATTATTAGGAAGGCTATGTATGCATGTTCATGTGTTGTGTCATGAGGAGAAGGTGTTAGAGATCTGACATTATTGTAAGCCATGGTTGCCATTTAAATTAAATAAAAATAAAGAAATAACAGCTATTGCCACATATTTTACAGACATCTGCATTTTGTATTGTAAGAACATGTCCAGGCTATAGCAGAGTCAAGGTAGGGAAACTTATATCAGACAGGTTTGCCTGTGGCTTGAAGCAGGGAGATGCACTATTGCAGTGTTTCTCAACCTTTTTGAACCAGAGGACCTCTAAAATGTCTAAAAAACCTTACAGACCCCTAATTTCACATCCCATTTTAAAAGAAGGCCTATATTCTTAATATTTGGGCATGAAATATGTGAAAAAAATTTACTTCTTTACTTTCCACTTGCTTTATGATAATTTTAAATTATGTCTGCGGACCATCTGCACCATCTTCGCGAACCATAGGTTGAGAAACGCTGCACTATTGCCTTTACTTTTTAATTTCGCTTTGGAATATGCCATTAGGAAAGTTCAGGAAAACAAGGTAAACTTAGAATTAAATGGTAGTCACCCAATTTTATTTTATGCAGGTGACATTTACTTGTTGGGCAATGATATAAACACAATCAAGAGAAATGCAGAAAGTTTTTTCGATCTGCAGGAATGTTGGATTGGAAATTAATACAGAAAAAAACAAAGTATATGGTATGAAACGTCAAAATAATGCACTACAAAATATTAGAATAGCCGGTAAATCATTCAAACAAGTGGAGAAATTCAAATATCTGGGAGCAATATTTACAGACACAAATAATATTAAGGCAGAAGTTAAGTGTAGACTCAAATCAAGAAATGCCAGCTTTTATGCAGTTCAGAAACTTTTATCTTCTCGTCTTCTGTCTATAAATCTAAAAATAAAAAATTATAAGACAATTATCCTGCTTGTTGTATTATATTATAAATGTGAGGCATGGTAGCTTATTCATCGGAAAGAACATAATCTGAGAATATTCGAAAACAGGGTGCTTCGGAAAATAATTGGGCCTAAGAGAGATGAAAATGGCAGCTGGAGAAAAGTGCATAAAGACTAACTTCATAACCTGTCTCGTCACTGGATATAGTAAGGGTATCAAATGGGCTGGACATGTTGCGTGCATGGGGGAGGAAAGACATATCTCATAAATATTGACTAGGAGACCCGAATGGAAAAGACCACTTGGAAGACCTAGACACAGGTGGGAGGACAATATTAGGATAGATTTAAATGAAGTAGGATTTGCGAGGGATGGTTGGATGGAGTTAGCACAGAATAAGATTGAATGGCGGGCTCAGGTAAGCATGACAAAGAACCTTCAGGTTCCATAAAATAGATAATATTCCTTTAGCTTGCTGAGGAATTGTCTATTGCCATTTAGTAAGTAAGTAAGTAAGAACATGTCTAGGCTGAAAAGGCTAAAAGTCTGTGTTTCTGTTTTGATATCAACAATTTAGAAATTTTTTGCAAACATGAATTGTTGCCAGGTAACAATCTCATGCCATGAATGGAATTGTACTCTTTCTGTCCCTTTTAAAAGGTTCAATGGAGGCCAATCATCTCAGCACAAATTTACAAATTTATATTTCCTGTTCTGGTCCAAAATTTAGATTTTTAAGGAAAGAGAACAAATGAAACTATTAAATGTAATGAATTAGAACCGGATATTTTGGTTCTTATAGCTTGGAATGCTCCAAACTATAACTATATGTTTACATCCTTCTATTGTCTTGGTTAGTGTCTGAAGTTCAATTCTGGGATAATTATTTGTACTTCATGTGTTCATTGAATAAGCAAGGTATGACTTAGCTATAAGCAGAGAGAATCTAACCTACAGGAATCTAAAAATCCAGGCCCTAGTAATGATTGTGACAATGAAAATTCTCGTACTGTACAAGTTTTTAAAACATAAAGATAGTGAGCCACTTCAGAATATGATATTAATATTGAATATCGATTTGATGTAAGTCTTGGTTATCACTCCAGAATTACGGCTATCCCATATATAATTCTTTTCTCTTCTTACAAATTGGCAAATTTTATTATAATATCACATTGAAAAGAATTTGCAGGGGTTAATGAATTTTGTTTCGGGTTTAGGCATCACATTGTTTGTGTCAATTTATGTCAGTTTCATTTAGATTCATAAAATATCTGGATTCTAGATTAGAAAACACAATTAAATTTAATAAATAAAATAAAAAACTGTGACTGTTAAATAGAGTACCTACCTAATGATTAAGTAAAACAGAATTGATCTTTGATCCACATAGTCAGTGATAGAATGTTGCTCACACAGAGGCAATATTTTTTTCATAATATAAGATAAAATGACCTGTGAGCTATCAGGACCATTGCCATTCCTTACGATGACTAGAAGTCTTTTGGTAAAATATTTTACTTACGATTTCAGGTGTATCGTAGATTCAGATGAATATTATTTATTTACAGTTAATTTAATTTCTTTTTAGCAATGGATATAAGATTGTATTAAAATATATTGAAACAGATCTGAATTAGAATTTGATATATTTCAATATATTTTTCTCTTGCTACCATTACTCTGTTACCAATAAATGTTACATTTGCAATCGAAATGTAAACTTAACTGAGATGACTTCTTGTTTTACAAATAACATTTTACATAAAGATGGACGATGGAAGTAGACAAACGAAACGAAGTTGTTTACTGATTCCTCCATTACGTCTGATATTGAATCATTGGTGCCGCCAGATTAGAATGATGACTTGTATTCATCCGAAGAGCAGTTAAACTCTTGCTGTACCACTCATCTTCTGGACTCATGCCTAAAACAAATATATAAATACATTAAGTAATCATGCTTCCAAATTGTAACCTCAACACCATAGGTTTCTATCACTGCTCTTGTAAGGATACCGGTACTGGATAGGCCATACACTGAGGAAGCCAGCTGGAGCTATAGAGAAGACTGCACTTGACTGGAACTCTCAAGGAGCAAGGAGGAGAGGATGACCTAGGAAAACATGGAAGTGATCAGTAGAAAGGAGACAGAGAGATCCTGGAAACGCTGGAAAGAAGTAAAATAGTTGGCTGGAAACAGAGTATGCGGGAGGAACTTTACTGCTGCCCTATATTCCGCCTAGGAATAACAGGAAATAGGTCAAAGTCTTGTAAAGAACAGTGAAATTGAGTGAATCCACTGAAAAATCCACTTTTTACAACAACAAAAAATGTTAATAAAGAGGATGAAAGTGTTTTTCATTTTTAAATGGTGATGCAATACACTCATATAGGCTATAGCAGGTCTAAAACACGCCATATTCTCAAAACTATATTTTTCACATCTTCAAGACAATTCCATTAGAATGGAATTTTCACCCTTCTTAATGAAAAGTGTTATACATAATCGTGAATAGAGCTCGGAAGTTGATTAAGGATGTAGTATAAATTCATCTCTCCTCAAAACAAACAATAATAGCTTACTTTTATTTTGCATTTTTTGCGACCTCATAATATCTTAGCTATGAGGTATTCATTAATAACTATAGTAAACATAACAATAATAATAGAAAACATAGTAATAAAATCAGTGGCGGCCGGTGGTTCCAAAGGCAGGGTGGGCCAGTGAACAATGTTTTCAACCCTCCACCGCCGAAATATGTATAATTGTGCTATTTAAGAATATGCTGTAAAAATTAGTAATTATGAATTATAAATAAAGAATTACTTAATAATTCTTTATTGCAACCAAATAGTCATACGCTACTATGATGAATGGAGCAACGGTGGAATGATATGCGGCAGGGGAAACAGGAGCATCCCGAGAAAACCTGTCCCGACCCCACTTTATCCACCACAAATTCCAATGGACCCACCGAGATTCGATCTCGGGTCCCAGCGGTGATAGGACGGCCTAACCACTCAGCCATGGAAGCTGCCATCGAGTTGTTTAATACTTGTTTAATTTACAGAGTGAGTTTTAACTGCATGTGCATAATCTCTTAAAGAGTACCAAATGTGAAATATAGTCTACTTCGTGTAAATTTTGATTGATACTTACTCATTTCTTGTAGTTGTAATCAGCCAGCTAGCGAATTTTTCAATTACTTTCTGGTGGAAATCCTCCATGTTGCTTATATATTTTTATGCACTGATAGAACAGCCAAAGCGTTCGGTGTGTCTTGGCCCATTAATTTCACATAAATTTTTACAAGTTTTAATGTAGGCCTACTAAAACAGCGTTCCGATTCTGGAGTTGCCAGGGGAGTTGTAAGAACAATTTCCAGTCTTTTATGCATCTCAGAAAATGTACCTATCAAATTCTTGTCACTTATGAATGACAAAAATTCACTCATTGTAGTAGTTTCACATACAGTTTCATTTCCATAGGCTGCAGCAGATATCTCACATTTAAGTTTATCTTTATTTAGCATTGGGTACGTTGTTGTGGTAATTTTGAAAGGGGAAGGAGGACTATATATCGTAATTTTTTGGGGGATGTATAGGCCTAATTGAAAACGCTGATAGCACAATGTTTATTCACTACCGGCACTTACAAATAATTGAAAAAGAATCCTGTACTTCCCCCCTCAACACACCAGAGAACTGTATGGAATTCAATCTGCTACCTGCTACTGCTCATTGCGAAAACAACCCAAGGGTAAGGCCCCATTTACACCAGTGCGACGATATTCTGTTTCGACAAAACATACAAAAAGATCCTTAGAAAATTAATACAAAAACATACCTATCGGTTTCTTACAAGTGTGCTGCTATACTAGTATATTTCAAATGAAACAAACAGGATCAATCCTACAACATAATTTTTGCACGTTATACACGTTTTTGTCTGTGTATTGCATCGTTCTAGTGTGAAGTCGGGCATGCGGTGCCGGAGGAACTTTTAACTAAGAACGATCCAAGTGAAAGAGAGAGAAGGAGCTATAGGACCGACTCGAGTGAGAGACAGAGAAATATATACGAGGGCCGGCCCACGGAACGAGAAAAATTACCACTGAAAGGCAACCCCATCGAAAGGGAAGACAGCTATAAGTCCTTGAAAAACACAACCTGGCCCATGAATCCTTACGTTTAGAATGGGTCTTGGTGCTGGATGTTCTGAACTGGCCCATGGCTGCTTTCTAGAAGGAAAGTTTATGTTCTTCGCGCCCGCGCTATACGGATCTAAGAAACTGACAACTTATATAAGTTGTGTTCATTCAAGTTCGGATTTATATGAAGCCTATTGTTAGTTGAAGGACAATCATGATAAACAATGTCCCGTATTTTTATAGGGAGGGCCCGGCCCTGAATAAAATACTTAATTATGAAATACTAAAATCTTGTCCTTTGTTTATTATTACATTACTGTATATTATACTTTATATTACCTTTCTTAAATACATATTTAGAAATATTGCCATTTTTTTCAATTTTCATGTCATATTTTCATAAATTTAAGATCATTTTACAGGTAATTTTTAGGCAATTTTAGGTCATCAACTACCGAGCCCTATTCATGAATAACCTGTGTATGAAACTACTTCGTAAAATTTCAACATAAAATATTTTTAATTAAGAGAAAAATACAAATTTAAAAAGAACAACACAACAAATAACAGTTGTAACTAAAGGACAAAAGATATCTTAAAATTTTCAGAATAATGCTATTTCAAATTAATCAAAATCACTATAGAACCATCGTCAATATTTTATACAAAATCTAATGTGAATGGAATAAAATAGGAGAAAATTCGAAGTTGTATTTTCTCCTACATTTACATAATAAAATAGTTTACGAGTTACGTTTATATTTTTAAAAACATATGTTCCAATGGGTTACAATATTCTGGGATTACTGCTACTGATGAGGTCAATCAATACTACTAGTTCTGTGAACGGTAGGCGCCGCGTGCAAAGATCTAAGACCTTCTTCCAGGTATTTAAAATTTTAGCTAATGTTATCATTGACTGTGAAGACAGCATTGTTTCCACAAAACCGCGTGGCTAGAATCGATTAAAGAAGCCGAATATTACATGAAAAAGAACAACATTCTTGAAAAGGAATAAAAAATAAAAATCCTTACACATGTCATTTTGAATGACTTCAATGAATATTCATATTCAACTAGAAGAAAATCGAACAAGCGTTTGGTCGCGAGTGCTTAGCACAAAAATTTCAGACAAACAGACGAAATGCCGGACGGTCAACTTAAAACAGTACCTCGCTTCGCGTTATCAAAATTACACACCCTAGTAGCTCTGTAAATAGCTACGTTTGAATATTGAGTAGCCCGAATATTGAACTACATTAATTACAGGAATCGTTCGGGATGTAGGCTGAATTCAATGGCGTATTATCACCAGAAGTTTCGCTCCCAGATGCGAGATTGTTTCAGTGGTGATTTTTACTTCCTCTGCCCTATAAATAGGTAAAGGAAGTATTGTATTCGACCCTGAAATTCAAAGTTTGATTTTTAACATAAATACATGTTTTGAGATCCACTGAATCCAAAAATACTTTTTTCATCAACATGTCTGTATGTCTGTGAACAGCCTAGCTCCAGTAGAATTTGTATGGATGTATTTATATTAATGTATTTTTGTGGTAGTGTCAAATAAGAGTACAGTTTTATATTATCTTATGCAACAACGAGGATTTTGTGACCCGCATACCCACCGGCTGTTGCTATCAGCTTTTTTCTTGCATAATAACACTGATGTTAGCTCAACTCTAAGAGTCCATGGATTGCTCCCCTACCTGCCCTTGCTTCTTCCTTTTCTTATTCTCTTTTCCTTTCTCGTCGATTTTCACATGTCTGACAGTTTCGCTGCTCTGACGTGAAGGAAGATGTTCTCCCAAAGGAACCTCAAGGGGATGAAGTAGAGCGGACTGAGAAGTTAGGGGAAGCTAGAGAGAGGTTACGTTCTGTAGGGAAGAAGAGGGTGGGCGTGGCAGAAGCAGTGAAGTAACATACAAACTTCTTCGTTCGTGCAACCCTAAAAGTTCCTACGCAGAAAAAAGAGTAAAAAAAGAAGAAAAGAAGAGCTAAAGTTAAAAAAGAATGAACTGACTCTCACAAAGCTCCAAGTCTCTGAGACATAGATGCTGAAGAATCCATTTTCTCTCGAAGTTCTTGTTTTTACCTTCTTCTTGTACTATAAGGCTAACATTGAATAATTGCTGTTGTTGAAAATGTTTGGTGTATTTGGTACAGTCAGAATGCGATTTCCGAAAAACCCCGAAGTTACTAGAAAATTCTAGTGCTCACTGGCGTGATTCGGTTATATTTAGAAAATAGCTAACTGCTATTAGTAAATTCCAGTTGTAACTATTTGCGGTTTAGGTGATTCTAGTTTTGAGCAATATCATTAAGTTATATCTAGAATTTTGCAAAAAACAAAAATATGTTTCGAAGTGGGGGTTTGTGTGTTAAAAAAGAATTCTATACAACCCTAAATGTCACAATATTACATTTAATTTGTAGCAACAAGTAACTTTTAAGGTAAAAAATAATACTGAGTTCTGTAACATTATCATTCATATAGCACGAATGCTGTTGGCAATTTTCCGAAGTAACTATTTGCGCTTTAGGTAATTTTAGTTTTGAGCAATACAATTAAGTTAGATCTAGAATTTTGCAAAAACAAAAATATGTTTCGAAGCCAGGGCTTGTGTGTTAAAAAAAATAATAATAATTCTCTACAACTCTAGACACAATATTATGCTACATTTAATTTGTAGCAACAAGTAACTTGTGAGATAAAAAATTATCTCTATACATAAAAGACAATGCTCGTATGTGTGTCCGTTATAGTCCGTTTACGCGCGGGTTTTTGCAAAACCATCTGCGTTGTCCAAAGAAGATTTAAAGATATTGAAATTCTCGATGTGACCAGTTATGTAAATAGAAAAAACTTGTATATAGGCTAAGTTAACTATACATTTTAAGTTTTTAATATCAAGAGGTCACATTTTATTTATTTAATTAATACATAAAACTATGACTACATAACAAAACTTTTACATATTTTAAATAAACAACATAATTAATAAAAACATTTTTAACCAACTGTGTAAATGGACAAATTTGTACATAGGCTAAGCTATATGGTAAGAATGTGTTATGATATGACAGGCTGCTGAGCAGTTCATGACATACAGAAACAGATGGTCGTAATTTCGTGTAATATATACTTGAACCATTAATATACAGGTTATATGCAGATAGAAATAAACAAGATTGTAATGATACTGGCAGCGTAAGATTCTCCTTGGAAATATCCTCTATCACAACATACTTGAGGGTATAAGGTGGTGTAATTTCAAAACTAATAAAATTAGGGGCCTAATTTCTGAAAATATTACACTGAATTCATCAAATGCAATTCAGTTCTCATGACAACAATATTGTTTGCAGTGTTCACATAGGGCTTTGGAAGTTGCAATGCACTGGCCTTTGAAAAATAATTAGACACGGTAGCGATAGAAATTATTTCCGTAAATCAACGTTGGAGAGTGAAATCCACGCAAATAAATATCAGTTGCGATGAATCACATAACTTTCTCTACCCTGGGCATGGATAATTTCAATTTCTCACATCACATTTTTTAATCATGAGAGCTTGTATTGCGAGGATAGAGTTTTCAGTTGTCTCAGCATGAGTTTGGGTCAACGATAGGTAGCTATGCAAGAAGTTGGTAAAAAATCATATCCACTGACTGATACGTTATCCATCGCTGTAAGTTTTGTGTTAGTTGAGAAATAGGGATGTTTACACCTCTTGATTCTTAATTGTTGCATTATATTTGGCCACCAGGCATTATAAAATGCTCCTGATATGTCAAGTGATACCAGGAGCCAAATTTTTCTATGATAAGTCTCGTGTGACCATTCCCAAACTTTCAACATGGCATATTCTGTTGATTTCTGCGGCGTGAAGCCATACTGGTTTTTGTTAAGTACGTACATTACTGTTATTCATGTGATACATTCTTCTGTCTATGATCATCTTCTCTATTATCTTACCCACTAGAGGTAAAAGGCAAATAGGCCGGTATGCACTTACATATGCAATTTCTTTAGAGTGTTCTTTGGGAATTATTTTGACAACCGATTTCTTCCATACATCTGGAAAGGTGGCAAGTTCTAAACATTTGTTATAGCTATTCAGCAACAAAGAGGGACAGACAGTATTATTATTCTAGGCCTGGAGATTTTTTATCATTCAGATTTTTTATTATGTGTCCTGGCTCATACGCAGTAAATGGAGGGTCGTCGTGGGTATTTGGATCCAAATTACATTCATCTCGTATCTGCCTTTGAATAGGCCTATTTATATCCTCTATATCCGATAGGAAAAACTTATCCATAAAGTTCTTGGTTTTATCATGTGTGTTCTGGGTGTACCCAGCCTCTGTCTTAACAAATGTTAGCGTTTTGTAGGATTTTTTTTTTTTTTTTTTTTTTGCATAAGTTATACACAACTCTCCATGAACTTCTTGACGTTACGTTGTTCGTTTTGTGTTTGCATGTTATGCTGTCCGAACTTGGTACGATTTTCGATTTTACAGGTCAGTATCCTCAGAACATGTCTGTTTGTTTTGGGTGAAAGGGCAAACTGGCAATTTAGGAAACGAAAGAGCCGATGAGCTGGTTAAACTTGCTGCTAGTAGCAATGCAGTTGTTGCATATAACCTGGCAGCGAGGAGTTTAAAGCGGAATACAAAAATCAAATAATAAAGGCGTGAAATACATTTTGGATTCAACATTGCAAAGGCTCCATCACTAAAAGATTATTTTCCCTGATGTACATACTCGAGTGAACTGCAAACTGTTAAGACCAGGCTTTTTAATCAACTAAATTTGTATCAGGCTATGGAAAATTTCGAGCATACTTTCAACGATTCAAAATTAATGTTGACGGATTTAAATGCATATGTGGAAGTGAAAACTTATTATTTTACTGTTCTGTGTATGAAGGAAAACGATTTCACTTCCAAATGCACACAGATCAGTAGGCTATAGCATTCCATATTACAAGCCATTACATAGACTAGTAAGGAAACATTGTTTGAACTTTTCACGAAATTTATTCTCTCAGCAGAAACTTGTAATTTTATATTATATTGGTTGAATTAGGTTATTTTCATATGGTTTCTAACTCCAGCCCTGATATACGTATGTAATGTAGCGTTCAGAAAATTTGGGGGGAAAATATTAATATATCTACACTAGCATAAGAAGATGCTCTGAAGATGGCAGAAGAATGTCGAAAGGTCTAGATACAATAAAATAATGTTGTTGGTGTAAGTATCCATTTCACTTAATTTAACAATAGGCTAGTTAATAGTCGATATGGCTCGCTTCATATCAGTGTTAATGTTTGTTCTCCCTTCAAGTGCGAATTGACCCTATGTAGAAACTGAAATGTACCGGGGACATTCGATATACATGTATTATTGAATGATAAATAAACCAGTTTGTTTTCATCTTTGTATGTAAGAAACCATATTATTTTAACTTCTGGATTTTTTTATAAAAAAGGCCGTATCCAGCAGCAACTCAAATCTTTTCATAATAGAAACAACTAGAACTAATTTCATCTCTTAAATTAATACTACAATAAGGTCATTTAACGCACCAACTACCTATATCTTGAGATAAAATTATAATTGAAAGTAAAGTGCTACATTCTGACGAATGAATTAAAGTTAGTTAGGTGGGATTGTAAATTTTAAATTATTGAACTGAATTGAATAAAATTCGACTGTTCGTGATATCATAGATGTTAAAAATGCAACGCCGTTGCTAGTGAAGAAAATTATATTAAGATAAATTAAATTGTTTGCGGTAATAGATACCATGGTGTAATATTTATGTTCCTACTCAGAGTAAATTTAATGGATGTTAACAAGGGACTACAAAACCCCAGAAAGATGGCACATATTATGCTATCAAGAGAAGCGGATTCATTTCATCTAAATTTCCTGGGCACAATTTTTATCTCACCAACTATATCCTATATTTTTAATTCAAAGTGTATTGGTCCGGAGATGACATTTTCGCCGCATGTAAGGAGCAACGTCTTAGGTTATAAAACACATCTTAGATTCGTCATTTCCGCCGTAAGATGGAAATCTTGATCATAACTTCCACCCTTCTTGTGTAAGAAGAGCGGAGGCGGCCCGTTTCATCCTCGGTTTCATTTCCTCGGTCTGATTACGAGTGCTGGAAAGATTGAGCATATCTTGAGACGCTTCTCACCAGCCTTGTATCTCGAACATCCCACCATCTGTAGGTAATTCATTTAAATATATATCCTTAAAAATTTCACCAGTACTGATGTCTTTGTAAAAAAAATGCCTATGCCTCTGGATATGATACACAGTTTCTGCACTACATCATGAGGTAATAACGTATTGAAAATATTAACTCACTCTTAATAATGACCTAATAATTCTAGAGTGATAGGGAAAAAGCGAGTAAGTCAAAATACCAAAGTTTTAGAAGAGACAAATAAACATTTATTTTCATAGCACTTTTACAATATTTAGATCAGTCCACCCAGATATTTTTACATAGTATAAGATACTGTGTAAAAATATCTGGTGGACTGAACTAAATAGTGTAACAATGGTGTGGAAATAAACTGTTTTTTGTCATTCCTGAAACTTTGGAATTTTGACTTATTCGCTTTTTCCCCTATCACTCTAGAATTCATTTCCATTAACAGCATACAGATGTGAGGAAATGTCAATGTACATAAGTTAATTCTACAGGAATTATGTGAAATTAAAAGACACTGATTACTTGGCATTAAAACATTTTCAGAAAAAGGATATGGAAAAAAATTATATCAATTAATAAATCTTTAACTTAAAATCGTTTAAATTGGCCCTCTTTAAAGATTGAGGCAAGCCATAGCCTAATATTTTCGATCTAACAATCATTAGACATTTTCTGAACATTGTTAAATGGTGCTTTTTAATACTGAAATGATCAATGTTGCGAATGAAATATTTATGCTATCCATAAATATTGAAATCTCTATTGAAATCTCTCTTTATTATGTAGATATTCCAATAGTAATAAGATATATCATCTATAATGCAGTTAAAATTCTATGAGTCCCTAAAGGGACTAATCTAAATGTAACGCTTCCTTTTTTGGGCACCTAAAATATGTCTAATTATTAATTAAGAAATTTGCACCTGATATCGTTCATTGGATTATTAACTATTGTCAATCCTCAAAAATGCCAGTAAATTTTTTAACGAATCATAGCGGTATATTTCTTTATTTGAAATATTTTGTTTTAAAATATTTTTTTGAATCCGAATAACATTTCACTATAAACAAAGGGGAAAGTCCTGTCTATAGAACACTAGCATAGCATGTTATGTCGTAACATCGGCTGACGCAATCAAGATGATCACATTTTAAGAATTTAACAAATGTTGTTAAGATTTTCTCGAAAACGGCTGTTAACGAATTTGTCTACATTTTGTACACTAACTGTATGCCTTTCTTTTACTTACATATCGTAAATTATAGGTAGGTTTGGCTTGAAGCTGTGCTGGGACATACGAGTAAAAAGGAGCTAAGCCAGTTCATATTCCTTTTTTCTTCATTTTTTTTTATCAAATTGGATTTATGTAATGAAAGATGTTCGAAATGTTATTTCTTCTTTTGATACTCTTTATCTACATACTTTCCTGCATATTTGTTGATCTCAACAATATTTTTCTACAACATAAATTTCTTCATACACTTGAAATGGAATGAACTTTGGCTTTAAATTTAAAAAAAAAGGGGTTAGTGACGACCTGACTTACAAGGTTTAGAATTTAGTGCCAATCTAACGTACCATCACTTAAAATAAATCATGTTTATAATCAGTATTCGTTCCACCCTTTTAGGCTTCGCTTCGATTAAATGTTAAAAAAAAGAGGAAAATATAAAAAGCACAAACGCAAATAATATAGAAAAACTAACATTAAACTACAAAATGGAAAAATAAAAGCTCGTTTAAAGTACTAAATCACCATCAGAAGATTACTCCTACAAAAATATATTGCAATTGGTTTAATTTAATTAAATTTTAAGTTAATTATTAAACTATAATAATTAAAACACACTTTTGTTAAGTGGGTATGAATTTTATTAAATTCTGTAACACCGAAGCAAACATCACAATTTGCTCAAGAAAATGTATTCGTATTGTTCTCACATGAGGAGGATTTTCTGTAACATTATTAAATAAATGTCTTCTTCAAATGCATTTCTTTGAAATCGACTTGGTACATATATCACTTGAAAAGCATTTCTCACCAACATGGGTAAGCATATGTGTTTTGAGACTACTTTTCCGAGAAAATGCTTTGGAACAAATATCACAAGAGAATGATTTCTCTCCTGTATGAATAAGCTGATGAGTTTTGAGACTAATTCTCTGAGTAAATGCCTTGGAACAAACTTCACAAAAGAAAGATTTCTCTCCTGTATGAATAAGCTGATGAGTTTTTAGATTACCTCTGTGAGTAAATGCCTTGAAACAAACAACACAAGAGAAAGATTTCTCTCCTGTATGAATAAGCTGATGTCTTGTAAGAGTACATCTATGATTAAATGTCTTGAAACAGACATCACAAGAGAAGGATTTTTCTCCTGTATGAATAAGTTGATGAGTTTTGAGATGAATTCTCTGAGTAAATGCCTTGGAACAAACATCACAAGAGAAATATTTCTCTCCTGTATGAATAATCTGATGTCTTGTAAGAGTACTTCTCTGAGTAAATGCCTTGGTACAGACATCACAAGTGAAAGATTTCTTTCCTGTATGGATAAGCTGATGTCTTTTGAGTTTACTTCTACAAGAAAATGCTTTGGAACAAACATCACAAAAGAAAGATTTCCCTCCTCTACGAATAAGTTGACGTGTTTTGAGAATACTTCTATGATTAATCTCATTCGTTGATTCAGCAATAGTGTCTTCTGTATATTCAAATTTGAAGTCAATTGAAGAAACCTCTTGCTTACATTCAATTTCATCGTGTTCAGATTTTACTGTATGCTGAAAAATGTTGTTTTCAGACATGTCTTTATGCTGTGTGTTCGTTTGAACTGACTCTATAACCAATGATGTGGGGTAACTAGTTGCTTCGGTGAAACCATAGTTATCATCTGTAAATACTTCAGTTGAAGAATTCACTTGCTTACATTCAGTTTCATCATATTCAGATTTCACTGCATCCTCTGTGTTCTGGGTGAAAATTTGGCAAGTAGGAATTGAATCAATCAGTGATGTAGGATCATTCGTTGTTTCAGTGACAATATCTTTATCTTCTGTATATACAGATTTGAAGTAAATTGAAGAAACCTCTTGCTTACGTTTAGTTTCATCACATTCAAATTTCACTACTTTTTCAAGAAAGAAGTCTTCAGGAGGATCTGTGTTTTGCATGTGGAATTGAACTGAACCACTAACTAACGATTCAGACTTACTTCGTTCACTGATAGTATATTTATTTTCAGCAAGTTCAGATTTTAAGTAAGTATCTTCCTTAATATCAATTTTATTACATTCAGATGCTGCCACACGTTCCATTTTCCATAAAAAGATGTAGGCCTACACAATGGCTAATACGTATATATTTGTGAGGCGACAAAGTTATCGGCAATCTTGACTGTCCAATAGCGCCTCGTAGGTCTCGGGTTAATCTATATTCACGTAACTTACTTAAAATCTTCCATAAAACAGAAATCGAACTCAGGAGAGTGACACAACACAATAATATAGCGAGCAAACAAAACACCAACACAAACAAATGGTTACCATAGCAACAATCTCGGCGCCTTGATAATTAATTATCACAATTCCCGAAATTTAAATATCATGCGAAATTGAACAAAACAGCATCAATAACAATACTAATGTCCGTTTGCACCATTGAGGCTGGAACCATTGAGATTGAGAAGTAATTTGAATTAACAGAAATTGGAATCATTTATGCTGGTGTCATTGGAAAGAAAGTTTTAGAAAATCTTAACCATGATTACATTATTAATGGTGTAGTGAAAAAGAGTGCAGTGTTGAAATCTCTTTTGGTTGATTCATGTAAATTTAGAGTTTAGTATTCATTACCTGTGTAAATTTTATTGTTAAAGCTTCATTATTAATTTAATCTGTTTTCTTTTACTGTTTGAATATATATTTGTTATTGGTACTCTTTGTCAATGGCAACCTGCAGGTGTTGCAGGAAGAAATAAAATAAATAAAAAATAAAATAATAAACTTAGTGTTTTAATCATTACACTACAAGGTTTGACTATAGTTGATGTGTTTGTATGAGGAACTCTTAGCTCTACTGGTAATTTTTCTGAGCAGACTAAAAGTTAGTGTAAGTCCCAAATACTTAAATTCTATCATGAATAGTACTCAAATAAGTACAAAATGTCACTATATTTTCTCTTGAAATTATATGTTAATGCGGTTAAAAAATATAAATAGACAATAATTTAAAAACACTGTTTTGTGACGAGTCAAACAGTAGTGTTAGAATGGAAAGGGTGAGGGGGATGTACGGCCAATATTATGGGGATGCCAGAACCGAATTTTATTCCCAGTCCTCCTCTGAGCACAAGTACTAGTGTTTGAAAACTAATTAAACTTCGGAAAAATATCCCAAAAATAACCTAATATGGCAACCCTACTGTATTATGGGCAGAAAAGTAATTGAAACAGGAGACGAAAACTCAGGTCAACTGACCAGTTATAACTTGAATGAGATTTCTTAACGAAAAATTGACGGTAAGAAATTTGCTGAAGTAGAAGTGTCGATAGGGTATATCGGAGCATAAAGATTTAATTTGAGAGTTGCAAACAGTGTATAATTAATAAGGGTGTATAATATATATCTACAAAGTGAGTATTTAATAAGCTAATCAATAGAAACTGTAAGAATTAAAAATAAAGTCCTACGAGAAGCAATCAATTTGTTTTTGAGAACTTCAATTTAATCATTATTAGGGACCGGATTTTAAGGTTTTTAAAACCACTGTTTTAGGTTTTCCATTAGGTGAAATAGTTCTTTTTAGGTTTTTTGTCCAAAATATCGTTTTCGGGTAGAATAATTGGTTTAATGAATTTGAATGTGCTACATAGGATTCAATACATAATACTTGTAAAGTTTAAGTTAACAAAATTGACTTAAATTTGTGTAAACTTGCTTTAGGACAATATTACACAATTGAAGAAAGAAAGCATAAACAATCAAAAGATGCAGTGAAAATAAGATTGCCTCACATTTCCTGGTTATAGTATATCACTAAATTTCTTTCAAGATTCTCAACTGTGAGTTGTATTGAATGACAACGTCTGTCATATACAGCATATACAGAGCAGACGTAGAAACCCGCGGAGTGCAACGTCATAAAATAACCTCAGAAGAAGAAAAAGAAGAAGAAATTCAAGTCGTCGCCTATCCACTGCCGTAATAAACTCGATTTCATTTGTTTTGGCATAATTAACACGTCTTCTTAAAACTCACAGTGTGACCACTCAGTATGAGTAACAGGGAAGTACTAAAGGCAAACAAGCGCTTTAAAACACATAAATCTATATCCTTGTTCATACACGGCAACAATGGTTGTTCGTACGAGTATTTTAAAAGGAATACGCCGGTACTCTTACACTTCCTCTCTTGATACTGTCCATCCTAGACGACAAGGGGTTGGACGAAACGGTGGTAGTATTAATTTCAACCCGACAAAAATTATTGTCTCTCCGCAAAATATCGATTTCTCAACTGACAAACAAAAAAGAAAAAAAGTAGCCAAAATTAGATATTTTAGGTTTTATATCCCGTTTAGGTATATTTAGGTTTTTATACGCTATTTAGGTATTTTTAGGTGCCACAGAATTAATGTGGGTGAATCCAAAGGACATGATTCGAAAAAGTGTATGAGCGCTTTTTGTTTTGGAAGTAAGGAAAAAAAATAGGTAAAAACCTAAGAATCCGGTCCCTAATCATTATATATGGAAACTTGTTCTATATAATAGGTTATAATCACAATCGACCTATTAAAAGAGAAAGTAAATAATATTAATCCTCAGTATTTAGCGACACTTCTCTCTGCCTACATTTTGGAAATAATACTGCAACATTCTTTTACAAATTCTTTCTAGTTCTCTTATCTTGGGAGAAGTATTTTCTTATCAGACAAAGTTAATTTGTCATTACTTTGGTATCTCCAAGCTTTTCATGCTGTGCTTGTTAATTTATAGCAAACGGAAGGTTGTGGATTCGATCCCTGATGAGATCGTTGGAATTTTCTTTATTAGTCTAATCCTTCTGGAGGCACTAGGGCTCTGGGGACGAATCAGCCTCTGACAGAAATGAATACCTGGAGTAATCCTAGAGATAAAGGCGGCTGGTGCGTAAGGCTGGAACCTTAGTAGTGTATTATCACGTTCCGAATGTCTAAAAATCTGGGAACCTTAACTTCCCAGACCTCTAAGGGCCTACTCGTACTAAATAACAATCATATTGCGACCTAAGTTATTATAGATCGAAGCTACTTTATAGATAGTATCTACAGTAGCAGGAAAAATAGTGCTGCCTTAACTTATTGAATTTGTTTGTTCATACTCACCCATGGCATCTTGTCTCAAACCAGATACCGGCGTCATGTTGGTAGCACTATGGGGCATGGAGAAAGGCTGGTGCACACTGGAGTACGAACTCGTGGGCATCTGAAATTAAAGAAGATACCAAAAGTTATGAAACTATAGGCGGTAGAAATAGCGTAAGCTGTATTGAATATAGTATTAATAATTTTAAAATTTGGATGAAGGTTTCTGGGACTCCTAGATGGGTCTAATATTTCCTAAAATTTGTGGTCTTGCTTCTTTCTGTGCCCGCAAAGTTCAAACGATGAATTCAACGACCTCTGAGAATTTTTTAATTAAAAATATAATATTAAGCGAGAGTTAAAATGAACACAAATCATGACACAAATTCAATATTTAATAGCCTACTGGCAAATGAAAGGTCTCATTTTTTATCTCTCTCTAGAGCATGTTCCATAAAATATTAGATGCATTGTTGTGTGAAAATATTATGGCCAAGAAAGAACAATATTATTCGAGCCTTTTCAGCTTTTATTACGAAAATTCTGAAAAAGGAAGAATGTGCGAAATTTGTGATTATGTTGTCAGCAATAGGTATTTAGGATGAAGATACAATGAAGGATGAAGGATGAAGATACAATTGTGTGTAGGTTGTTATTTGGTGAAATACAAAGTCACATTCTGTGTTACTCAACATTAAGCCTATGTTTGCTTTTAAAACCCCATGGGTGTTATCTATGCTGTGATACGGTGCCACAGTGCCTAACTAATGGAATTGGCATTGGTGTTAGAGCCTTAAACTCCTGAATATGTTGCGCGCTATAGAAAAGTTTAATGTCAATAAGTGATTGGTTGAATTAATTTAAGATTAGGCGGAACCTTACATTATATTCATAAATTTCTTCTGCCAAACTATGATTTCCTCTGGCTCTGAATATCCTTGGATTTTCTTCGTGAATTCAATCTTAATATTATGTTTAAAGAAATATTTACCTAGGTAACTTATAGAAACTACACTTAAAGTACGAATTACCGCTACTTTTTTCAGACTAACTAGGATCGTCGGGCGAAGTGTCTTAAAGCATCTAAATTTAATCTCTGTTTCCTGGTTTAATCAGATTCATTTTGTAGCACAGACAACATTGTTCTGGCTTTTGATCAAATATTGGAAATATCATACATACATAGGTCAAATATTGAAATAATACTGGATAAATAAACAAACAAACTGAATCAAACTCTGGAAGAACGTCAGGCACACTAAACAACGAAGTACGATTACTTCCCCACGATGTTTCTCGTATAAGGTTAAAAACCGTGCAAAATACTTTCTCGCCTTTACAGAGGATGGGTAACCGGGTACTAAATTAATAAAGATAATATAATATACTTACAAAAATAATACATCTGCCGTAAACTTCTTTTTACTGGGTATTCCAACTATCCCCCTTGATATAAGGAAGTTGCTGAAAAGCTTGGGATTGGGAGGGTTAAAATCAGACCCGTACTTTTAAACCCAAGATCTGAAAGTGGAAGTAATTGCAGCGTCTAACACACAACAGTAATGTAACTTGTAATGGGACTTGTAAATGACACAGATACCATATTTTCTTTTATGACTGAAGTATTATTAAAATTAATATTCTCTATTTTAAGAGATATTGTTACAGTTATTGTATGTATTAAAATCATGTTTAATGTTTAACGACTATTCTTTATATCAATTATTTTAATATTTACGATTAAACTAGCCTTTCTGGAATTTCACGACTTTATTGCGACCAATGTTCAATTATTCATTCTAGTTATTCTATATAGTCTTAATTAAAACAGTAAATTGAAATCAGTCAGAAGTAGAAGAAAATATGCAAGATGAAGTTGGACCACGAAAACAACTCCGACTATACTTACAAAATGAGAAAATAGACCTAACCGCCTAAGGATAGCAAATTAAGCTTAAATACATCGTGTGACATTTTACACAAGAATAATAATATAGTGAGACTTTATTTACAACTAATCTTAGTTTTAAGCATAGGAAACATTACTTTATAAAATATTGGTTATAATTTCATTACTTATAATTATATTTTAGGTATGTACACATTTAGGCCTATTGTAATTAGAAAATAACTTGGTTACGATAGTAAATTACAATTTACTTCTTAAACCAGTATCTGTATCTGTTTCCTAAATCCCCTAGGTTGGGGCGAAGGGCCTCCAAGTGGAGGTTCCTGTTACCTATGTGAATTTTTTACGCTTATTTTCCGAGAGAGAGCAGAAGGACAGGTGGTAAGCCCATCGTCTCTCAAACCCCCTCCGGAAACTAAGGGGCGAGAAATTTTGTCCAGAAGCTCTAATTTAGGCTTGGAGTTCTTTTACGTGCCGTAAATATACGACACGGGCCCCCTCCAGCTTAAAGTCCCTCCTGGAGGACTCCGTACCCAGAATTTTTACGTCTTGAAAAATCCATCGACCGCGGCCGGGTTTGATCCCGGATCTAGAGGCGGGTATGCTACCTCTAGACCACCGCGGCAGACTTAAATCAGTGTAGTATAGTTAAAATCAATAACTGAGCATTGGCAGGGACGAAGTAGTATAATTAAAAAGCCAATGTTTAATTTAATTTAATTATATAAATTTAATTAGCAGTATTTAACCTTTTAACTCCTATACCCGTCACTGTGACGATCATTTTTAAATCACTAGGGAAGATTTCAATAAAATAGCTACGTTTTACGGCTGATGTTTGCACCAAAAGGATAACGATCACACCTTCTAACATAAAGCATTACTATTAGGTACTTATATTTTATAATTGCCGACGCTATACGAGCCCATTTTAAATAAATTTTCCTCGCGGTCGCGGCCAAACAGTAAAAAGGTCAAATCAGAGAAAGGGTATTTTATACTTTAACAGGAGTAAGTAAGGAAACAGGCAGACTATAGTAGATTTAACCGTCAGGAATTAGACGTGTTGAGGTTTTGATTAGGTTACTGGTTGAGTAGCGTCTAGCAGGAGCCGACGCTAAGAGGATCTGACGTCCGTTGTCTTGCTCCTTGTAGGGATCATGCTACCTATATCATTCGTACCTACAGGGACTGATCCACTATGCATCATTCCCCATAGGATATGCGACACGGAGCTCTTCTCATGAAAGAGCTTTCCTTCTGTGCTGATGCTTTGAGTGCAAGGAGCTAAGACACGATGTGTGCTACTTGATGCTTAGGTGTTCGTGTATATTAATACAACTGAGAACATAATATTGTGAAATTTAATTAAATCTATAAAAATATCACATTTTTTTTAGTGTATAGCTACTCTTTATTGTTATAAGGTTGATACTACTGGTTGTTAGATACTTATAAAGAGGAAGATGCAATTAATGACATTCTGCATAATTTATTCTTTTTTCTCTACTCCACAGCACATTTACGTCTTTGAGTTTAAATATATTCTGAAATAGATTTCAAGAGAACATTTTGGTAAATATCATGAACACTACGTAGACAGAAAACTTCTACATTACATTCCTTAAAAAGATTGTCTTTCCTACGACATTCCATTTGTTGTCGTGAATAATTCTTATCTTAAAATCAATACCTTAAAACTTGTACCTCCAGTGATCATAAAAATAAACAAGTGTGAGATATCGACTCTTTAAACAGGTGTGGGAAGACAATCATTCTTCCGAATTTCAAGTGGATCGCATTGTCCATTCCTGAAATAAACGATTGTAAAGTAACGCACTGTCGGGCATCTGAAACTCAGTGATAAGAGGTCGGTCTTTTACTTCTAGACGCACGGACCTCTAAAATGAATAAGCTAATAATAGTGTAATAACAAACATAATAATTATAATAATAAGATAATAATGACTTAAAAATAATATTAATAATAATAACAGAAACAAAATTATTTTATATGATAATGAAACCAGGTACCGAACCAGGCTTACTAGAGCATAATATTCACCCTGAAATTAGATTTTCTTCAGTATTACTATTACCTACAAATTTACTTCAGTATTTTACAGCCAAGATTCTAAATTCTAAATGCTCGTTCATTTCATATGGAAGTGACGTCATTTTGTTAGTATATTATACAGTATACATTTTTATAAAATTAACAGAGGTAAAGTCACTTATACGTCATAAATATAAAATAAAATAAAACTTATTAAAACAACTTTCACTGAGAAGTCATTAACCAAATCAGCGGGTGAATAATTTATTAATATTATTAATTGTATTTGTACATATTACTAATTATATATATACTTAATATCTTAACATTCCTAACTCCAGTAAAATAGGGTTCCATGTATACTTGGAGTTTCAATAATAATAATTTTATGTAATATTATTCGATTTATTAAAAACATAGATATAACTTAGTTTATATTCATAAGTTATTAGTCGCCCGGGATGGGTTCGATGAGCGTGGGATCCTTATAAATTATCAGTCATATATTTTTTGTATAATATATATTTGTTATGCTTGAAATTTCGACAATACAAAATCTGATATACAGAATATTGCACTTATAGAAAATTATAAAGAAAATAAATAACTAGGCCTATAGCTAAGGAGGCCAATCTAGAAATTAATCTCATTTAAAGACTAGTAATAGGATAACAAAAATCTTGTTTCACAAATTTTGAAATTGAAAATAGTAATTTTGCGAATTAATTAAATTAAATCTTCTTAGAACTGCTATTAATAAGTGAAATGAAATATTGAAAACATATTTCGTTTGAAAGTGTCACCTTAAGTGGGATCGAATTACTGTAATCTATTCTACGTAGTGGCAAATGAATTTGGTATCGTTCGCACCGTAAGAGTGGACAAACGACTAATCGTTGTTGCACTATTTGGCTGTTCTCTTCACATTTAGATATCGTGTAAGCGTTTTGAATTAGAAATGCACGTAGATATTGACGAAATTTTCCACGATCAAGTAGAAATAAATTGTGTAAATACGAAGTTAGGGCCATGTCTTTACGAATCAGTCTCTCCTGGACGGTGGGAAGGAAGATATTATCAAATTTGATCCAATGACAGTTCTATTCGTTTACAGTGCTATCTTTAATAAAAAAAAATTATTAAAATGATATGGTCATCTAGATTAAACGATAGAGGGAGAATTTAAACAGCAGCGTGTTTTTCCAGTACATCTGCGTGTTAGTTCGTTCACGTCATTGTCCGGACAATGTGCAATAATGTTTGCTTCATATGAAGTATACAAGAATGCCCTAAACTCTTTGGTCTATTACGTAAATTGTCGGTCATTGACGTTATTAATTAAATTAACAGTAGTATTGGGAATTTATGTAAATGCCTGGACAATAACGCAATTCCTAATTTACTTCAATGTTCGTGACATGAACATCTGCGGCAAGGGTCCCTATAAGGTTTATAATCGTTCCGGAGGACTTCATCCCTGGATTTTTATCTTTTATCATCGGTATGAATAGAGAAAGAAAAATTAATGCATAGGGTTGGCTGCGAGATATACATTGGAGTGAATTATTCTGTGGGAATGCGACAGGATAATTGAATGACTCAGAAAGTGATTAGTGAGTATATCAGCATGTAACCAATCACATAATTGATTAATTTATTAAGTGGGAAAGTGAGTTAAAGCTAATCAGGCAACACGTGATTTCGTAAAGTTGTGATTAAGGGCATGGAGTATGAAGCTAAACGGGTGATTGTTGAGTAAGTAAATATGTAAGTAACGAAATAAGTTAATTGAGTTGACAGGGTATAAATGTTGGCTGATTAAGATAATCAGAATGCGGGTCAATGTTTGTAATTACAAAATTAATTCATTAATTAACTGATGCTGGCTCTGGTTATACGTAATTGGAGCATCTCGCTGCGGAAAAGAAGAAAGGAGATAATTGGAGAGCGCTAGAGTTAGAGCTAGCTTCTGCAAATTCGTTATTCCTTAATCTTTCTCAGCCCACTGATTTTTATTTCAGTCTCTCTGCAATAAGAAGTGATTCCAGAATAATTTAACCTCTTCAATTCTTTTACTATTTCGCGAACCAAGACTATTTCCAAGTAGGGTAAATACCCAGGGTAATTACTGGTAAATACGTTTATGTTACTTTAACCCTTCCAGGGCTGAATTTGTTATAGATATGTATGCAATCATCAAGTGAAACCATCGGTGGGTACTAAATTTGAAACTAATAAAAAATCCAGTAGAATCGCTGGAATAAGTAATAAACCTAATGCGTGGATAAATATCTTCAAAGTTTACATAATCACTACTGTATTAGTATTAAATATCTGCTTTAAACAATTGTACGAAGTGACGCGTTTATACGTCAGTAGCAGTGAAAAGGTTAATGTATTTTTTCAGTATCTTAATTGTTTCAAAATAAATATAAGTAATGTTCATAGGACTATCTCTTATAATGATTGGATATTAATATTAATAAGAATAAACAAAATAATTAAAGCAATGACAGAAATATAATAACAATAAAATCAGGTAAACTGATATAACAGAGTGCCAGAATGTTTTTGTTGAATCAATTGAAGGGGCTAGTTCCATAAGGGCGTAAGGCACAAGAGCATAGTTTTGAGAAATCTTAATGTTTTTAAACAATGTTACCACTCACAAGCACAGGTCTTTTCTTATGACTGAGCAGAGGTTTAAGGCACAAGTATAAATTGTTCACCGAGTATTTAAGAGATATGAGGAGAAGGCATAAATGTTAAAAACTCAAAATTCAAAATTCAAGACGTGCCTTACGCTCTTATGGAACTAGCCCCTTCAATTATAATTGAAATTATGATATGCAGAAAATAAGTTTTTCTAATCAGATTAAAATCGACCAGCGTCAGCAGAACTACAGATTTGTGATACCTTGCCAATCGCGCACTCGCATTAAACAAAAAAAAATCCATGTCAAATCGGCCGGCTCCGGGATTTGATCAGGGGACCTCCAGAATACGAGTCCAAGACGTTACCATTTGGCCAACTCAGTCAGCTTGACGGTTTTGTTTGACAAGCATAAGTGAAGGAATAGTGTTAACTGTCAAATTATACCAGTAGACAAAAATTAAAAAAAAAAAAAAAACATGTGACCTTTAATTAGTCGTTACTCTGGTACCGGTCAACCGATTAGGTCCAAAATGAATAAGCTTCTTGCCATGGACGTTATAAATGCGTATACCAAGTTTCATGAAAATCCGATAAAGCATCTTTGAGTTATGGGGCCTTTTGTTATATAATACCATAAAAATGCACTAAATTGGGCATTATTCCGGTACCAGCCAACCGATTTAGTCCAATATCAACAGACGTCTTCCCATGGACATTATAAATGTGAATACCAAGTTTCATGAAAATCCGATAAAGCGTATTTGAGTTGTGGCGCTTTTAAATAAAAACACTAAATTGGGTTTGACGCCGGTACCGGTGAACCGATTTGGTTCAATAACAATAGGGTTCTTCCCGTGGACATTATAAATGCGTATACCAAGTTTCATGAAAATCCGATAAAGCGTATTTGAGTTATGGCGCGGACAGACACACGGACAGACAGACAGACAGACGGACGGACAAACATTTTTCGTCCCCCACATACATTCTCATAAAGTACCATACTGGCACTTAATAACAGTAATAATAATACAAAATACAATAAGAGTAGTATTTATTTGAATAATATCGCCAATTTCAATTAATGCTCAATTGTGTATTTTGAGTCCCTAGGTGCTACATCGATTGGGAGGAAGTTTGGAAAATAAAATAGAAAATAATAATTAGGTCATATGGTGCATTATTTTATTAGTAAAAATCCTTCTCTTTATTTTTGTATTTGGCCTAAGATTATATAATATAAGATAAGAATCGTACTAATGTATTAGGAAATTACCGATAATGGTAAGCAATTTGTCTGATTGAAAAATTACTCAGAGCGGAAGAGGTATAACTGTGCGGATTTTAATAGCTTATTCCTTCAATAGAAACTAACAAAAGATCCCAATAAAATATTTCTCCCTAAGTTTAAAATTTATCCCTAATTTTAAACCGTGATTTGTTCGATAAGTATTATTCGTACTTTCTATTTTTTTTGTTTTACATCAGCAGAAGAAAGAATAAGGCACATATTTTCCTTTCCCGGTTTTCAACAAAGTAAGCAGTTTTCGTGCAAATTAAATACAAAATCCACGAAATAATGCAAAGTCGAGGCAAGAGTGTCTTCGTCCCATAGTGGATCGTTTTTATACCCGTAACAGATGTCATTGCCACCGGAAGAGCTATCTGACAGTGGGCTGTTGCTATTCTGCGGAACCTCCAACTTAATTATCTCACTAACACTAATCATAAACACAAAACCAATAGGTTTTATATTAATTTAATGCTATCTCTTGCCCCCTTGAGTGCATTTACACTACCTCATCATTGTGTACATTTGAACAGAGAAGAAACAGTAGAGCGTTTTAAGCTTATCATGAATGTTTGGTGAGATTAAAATAACCTCTTTAACCTTTTCAAGCTGAGTCTGTTATGAGTAGGGACCGGATTTTTAGGTTTTTAAAAACACTGTTTTAGGTTTTCCATTAGGTGAAATAGTTTTTTTTTAGGTTTTTTGTCCAAAATATAGTTTTCGGGTAGAATAATTGGTTTAATGAATTTGAATGTGCTACATAGGATTCAATACATAATACTTGTAAAGTTTAACTTAACAAAATTGACTTAAATTCGTGTAAACTTGCTTCAGTACAAACGTCATAAAATAATCTCAGAAGAAGAAGAAGAAGAAGAAGAAGAAGAAGAAAAAGAAGAAGAAATAGAAATTCAGGTCGTCGCCAATCCACTGCCGTAATAAACTCGATTTAATTTGTTTCGGCATAATTAATAAGTCTTCTTAAAACTCACAGTGTGACCACTCAGTATGAATAACAGGGAAGTACTAAAGACAAACAACCGCTTTAAAACAGAAATCTATATCCTTATTCATACACGGCAACAATGGTTGTTCGTACGAATGTTTTAAAAGGAATACGCCGGTACTCTTACACTTCGTCTCTTGTTACTGTCCATCCTAGACGGCAATGGGTTGAACGAAACGCTGGTGGTATTAATTTCAACCCGACAAAGTTTTGTCTCTCCGCAAAATATCGATTTCTCAACTGACAAACAACAAATACAAAAAAGTAGCCTAAATTATATATTTTAGGTTTTATATCCCGTTTAGGTATATTTAGGTTTTATACCCCAGTTAGGTATTTTTAGGTACCACAGAATTAATGTGGGTGAATCCTATGGGCATGATTCGAAAAAGTGTATGAGCGCTTTTTGTTTTGGAAGTAAGGAAAAAAATAGGTAAACACCTAAGAATCCGGTCCCTAGTTATGAGATATACTCATCAAGTGAAACCAGCTCTAAGTTTTAAATCAATAACAAACATTTCAGTAGAAAAGGTGGCTACCATAGGATAAACTTAATACGTGTGTGAAAATCTTCACATTTTTACATAAAGCATTACTCTATTATTCTTAAATGTCTTATTTAAGCAATATTGTCCGAAGTACCGCATTTATACGAAACAACAGCGCTAATGAGAGGCCAAAAGACCGATTAGGAAGCCTTTCAGTTATAATGGTACGACTTTAAGGCCATAATAAATAGGTTGTTTACTATTATATTCTTGTACATTTCCGCGATATATTTGCACATAGAAAACCACAGTCTATAACATAATATTTGATAATACAAATGTGTGACTATTTGCATGGTTACTACAACAATAACCACAGACGAAATTAACAGGTTTTTAATAATTTTCTAGAAAACTATCAACGGATAATAGGGATAATGATGTTCACAGCCTTAATTTCAATAAGGTATGTGGACAAAGAAATAACAAAAGACACCTTATATTTTTTGTAGTTCAAACTGTAACTTACTGCATTTCGAACCTTAGCAATATCACATTTTTATTTTCTTGAATAATTTCTATAAATTACTTAAGTAGATCTTCTCCAGTCTTGCATTTTTTATTTCAAAGTCGTTCAATTGTTTAGTGTAGTAAAAATATAATTTAAAAATTATATGAGGTGTAATAATAAAATAAATATAATGTACCATTTCATCGAGGTAAGTAAACTTTTAAGGATTTTTCCAGCTTGCAATGATGAACGTCAGATCAGAATTTACATTCCATCTACTCCGAATGTGCCGAAGCTTAGAGGGGTGATTTTTACAACATAGCAGCACTATGCATGGCAAGATTTCACTAATCTCGTTTCTCCACAAGCTCCCTTTCCCTTTTTTCCCGACCCAGAGGTATAGCCGCCAGGGGTACTCCAGACCGGAAGAAGAATCCTACCAAGGACTTCAATCCTAAATTCTGTATTAGGAAGAGGCTCTGTGTATAGTTGGAGCCTCAGTATCCTGTGTCGTATTGATCTCGAGGATCTTTCCTCTCTCATAGGCAAAGGTGTATAACCCTTTCGAAAAAAAGAGGTAAAGAGAGTTAAAATATCATTTAACATTAATGATTAATTATAAATAAAAATGTTTAATATAGGTCTGTGTTATTCAACCTACGTAATGGAGAATTTCCACGAGAACAATTTCCAGAATAATTATCCAATAATAATAATAATGATAACATTAATAAGAACAACGATAAAAACTCCTTATACAAATTTATGTAGACCTTGTTGAGACTTAGATTTTCAGACAGTCAGAAATTAAAGATGTCCGCCTTTCACACCAGCAATATTTAACTCCTGGATCCGATATTCAATTTCATTAGATACAGAGCCTTCTTCAGTGTAACGGGAAACTAAAGGCACAATTACCTCTTCGTGGATTGAATCTTCGAATCTAGCTTCTGGCTTGCTGCTCATGAATCATATAGAATAAAAATAACGAAAGCAATGATATAAATAAATAATAAAGTAATAATGATAATAATAATGGGGAATCTTATGACCTATCTGCAAATAAAAGATTATTGAAAATCTCAAAACAATTGTTGTTAAGTAAAACCATTACATATTGAAGAAGTAAAGACTTAGACATTTTAAAGAAAATTAAGTAAGATGTCATTGTACTTCATAATTAAAAAAAATATGTTTTTAAGTCAGATTATTGGTTCATTTCTTATACCAAGAGATGATTTTTTTAAATGTTTTAACAGCAGTGAGTTGTAATAACATCAACATCAATAATCTATTTTTATTAATACTGTACATTTAACTCTCTATCAGGGATTTTTGTTCAATTGCTAAACTTATGAGAATCTGCAGGAAACAGAAAATCTACGATAAAACCAGCCCTGGTACGGCATTGCCCCCTACAATTCCTTCCCATATCGTTCACTAATCGAAACCCAGCCTCTACAGTGAGAAACCGACGTCAGCTAAAAATAATAGGTTACTGAAATCGTTGTAGTTATTCTCCGATAGGAGTTAAACATGTTATGTGACGCCTGGCAGTTCCAGATTCGGCTACGTGCAGTACACGAGTGTTGAAGAAGTGGTCGCCCTTTCTCTCGTTCTTTTGACGTTATGCAGAAGATCTGTATTGTATGGATATAAGTCACAATCATGTGATCTTTCGCTGTATTCTCGCTTCACATTCTGATAAAGAGGTTGCTATCAACCTGCTTCCCCCTCCTTTAAGGCCGAGTTGATCACAAGAGGTTTTTAGGAAAAGGCAGCCTTTCGCTTTTTTTTGGCCAACAGGCCTTTATATTTAAATAAAATTTGTGGGAGTCAAAAAAGAAATTATTCTTCAGAATGTGTTCTGGAATATTCTCGACAAAGTAGTGGAACATTATTTTTCCCATACAATAATAGAAGCGGTATAAGAAAGTTGCCAACATGCTACATATCACACCATCCTAAGGTGTACAGTTCAAAATCTGCTGTGGTACGATTTACTATTCATATACAAAATGGAAGACTCACACAAGCTGACATACTAATTTTTTAGACAGTAGACTATGGTTAGATACTAACGTATATGATTGTCTTACTTTATTTTGAACTGTAGATACTGCACAGAGGGAAAGTTACATGTTGAGAATTAAGAGAGAATTTCATGATTTAAATACAGATAACATTGAATTCAAATATTTTGATGCTCTTGATGCTTGTCCTTTGACTTGCAATTCTCTGCATAAGAGTCCCACTTACGAATTCAGTTCGAAATAACTCATGTTCGTCACTTTAGAGTTAACTGATATGAAATACGAGTTTATTATGAAATTATCATTAGGAATTCTATTTACCATTACATACGTATTTCAGCCCAATAGAAATTAGATTAGAAATTAGAAAAAGCCACTGAATCCTTTTTAGGCAAGGGCCTCCTACTCTCGGTAGGGCTAGCTCAGTTTGTACACACGGGGTGAGCTATTTCCTGTGTGCATGCTCGGATTTGAGCTTTTACTTTAACTGTTAGTTACTGTGTGTAGCTTGTGTTCCATTTTGAGTCTAGAATGAGTGTCCTGTACTTTTCCCTAATTCACTTCACTTCACTTTTAATTTCTAAATTATGTCAACATTTTATTCTAAACCTAAAATTGTGATTTTCCACTCCCTCCTATCCCTTGCTATTCGTGACCATTGAGGTCCTATCACTTCTATGAAGTCCTGAGCCCATCTCCTTCTCGGTCTCCCTCTTCTTCTTTTCCCTTTCTTGGGTCCCAGATCGTGGTGGCATAGGCCCATCTGTCTGCAGGTAGTCTGGCCACATGTCCTCCCCACCTCCATTTGAGCTCTCTTGCCTGTTTATGTGCCTCTTCGATACCACTTCTTAGCCTCAGTTCTTCGTTTCTTACTTTGTCTACTAGTTTAATGTCTAAGATTTTTCTCTCCATTCTGCGCTGGCATCTTTGTATCTTCAGTTCTTGTTGTTTAGTCAGCGTCCAGGTTTGACTTTCATATGTTAGTGTCGGTATGATGCAGGTCTGTAGTGCTTCCAATCTTAGTTCTCTGTTAATGTCTTTGTCTAGGAGTCCCCAGAATTTCCCCCATGCTTGCCCAATAGATTAAATTATAATTCATTTAAAATAAAGAACAAAATTATAAAACCTGGGTTCACTCCAAAAATGTCTAATTCTTATCTAAAATGATTTGAAATTTACAGCAGTTCACAATAATGGGTTATAAGAAATAGTGAAGCACTAAAATATCAGACGATCACTGTTTTCATTTACACTAATTGTCACAAGTGGATCCGTAAGAAGTGAATTCATAAGTTTTTTATGCTGTGTTATGAATAACCTGCGGTGATTCTTTTATAATTTTAAAGTATTTTTTCCCATATTGTCATTCTAAACATGAGAAACTGGTAACACATACAGGCTTTAAATAACATAATATTAATATTCAAACAATGATGTTACGTGCAAAATTAAATACCAATAAATAAACATTTTACTTTGCTACTATAAGCTGTGAAACATACGGCAAGCCGTTTCTGTTTTATTAGAATACTCATATTTTCAATTTTATAACAATGGTCAAATATCAAACAGAAAATACTTAAAGTAGGCCTATTTACACATTTTCATCCTTCATATTTTCTACAAAATTCTACCTTACGAACAATATTTAGCTCAAATGAAGCCGCTAATCCAATATGGGATTTTCGATGAGGTAGCGTATCTAAGATTATTGTACTAAAACAAATTTTACTTCAAAAGCGACTAGCAAAAATGTGTTTTTTTCTATTATTGGTGTATTTTATGGAGTAAACTTCAACAGATATTTAATTAAATGGATATGGTAGGACCCAGATCCTGAACTTCTGATATGGGATCGAAGCTGAAAGGAGTATAAATAATATGTAAAATGTTTAAAAATCCTATCGACAACCGTACAAAATTTTGTAGTCTGTATTCAAGGTTTTGAAAATCGAACATATTTATAAGTTTGCATTATTATCATCCTACTACAACAAAAAATGATCAAAATTTAATCCTTCAAACATTGTCAAAATAGAAGAAGAAACATCATGTTTCGTTTTGCGGAAAGAAAATGTAGGACTATTACTGGGCAATTACATGGATTAAATTATGGTTTGAAACTTTATAATACTCTTATTGCTAAGAATCCTAATTTTATCAAATATAGACTCAACCAATTTAAGATAAAAATTAAAAACTATTTAATATTAATAATTGAATATTATAATGTATTGTCTTTTATTTGTTTCATCTTCATTTCTTCCACATATTTTTATTTCCGAATAAAAACGTATTTGTAAACATAATTTTTATACTTTTAAATTTCCTATTTTAAGTATCTTTTGTAAAAAATGTTTTAATTTTAAGTATTAATTCGAATATATATTTGTAAATTTCTCTGTCCACTCTTAATAATAGCTATAATTGCAGCTTCTAATGCGAGCTTTGCTCATCTGGGGTCAAACAAAGAAAATATAATTGAAAGATTTTGAAATATCTAAAAATGTTGTTGGTTAAATAAATAAAATAATAACAATAATACATTATCTTTCAGGCTGATGTTGATCTAGAGCTATTACTAACTTTTATTCTAGTTATGATAATCAATTTTCATTAATAAACTTTGCTGATTAAATTGTATTTAATTATCTTTTCAGACAAAACTATTGACTGTATTTGCCAAGTATGAAATATTAGTACAAAAAAGCTGTCATATTATAAAATTCATATTTAAAAGTAACGACACGGAAGCTTACTTATGCAATCATGTATTTTATTATAAAATACAATGAACACGTAACGTTATGGCCTGACATAATTAAATATAATTAAGAGAAAAGAGGCAGGAGAGTTTCGAAGGAGTTAAAATCTCACACATCGGGCAGCGGTTACTCCGGAGATGGAATTAACACTACAGAGAGGAAGATGAGAGATAGAGTTTAATTTGTGAGTGTGCTTGCCGACATCGAAATGCTATTCAGATGCTTTATTGGATTCATTAAGTCTGTTAAATGGGATAAAGAGAATGTTTACTCAGTTGAAAGACACGCGTATAGCCCAGCATTCACATTTAAAAGGGTTTCAATTAGTAGTCTGCCTCCATCCAACTCGTGAGGTCAGCTTGTTGCAACTTTTTTTTATGCAGCCTTCCGCCGTTGCTAATAGTTCCTAAAGCTAAGGTGCAGAGTGTTTATAGCTTTGTGCGCACCTCGTTGTGGTTTTTATTGTATTCTTTTGACAAGAATGTTAATTGTTTGCTACTCATTGTGAATTTCATTCTGCTCTGAATGTTCCCACTACGACAAATGAAATTGTTTCACACTTACCGTTGTGTATTCCAAATTAACCTAGAATATAAAAATTTCATATATTACATAATATATTTATTTCGATTTTACGTTTAATATAAACAAGCAAAGACGAATTTCAATATAATATTATACACCATGTACATGTGAACAGTTTTAAGAAATCTGTGCGAGATTTAAGTCACAGGTAAAACTTACTATAGAATATTATGTACTCATTTTAATTCGCTTATACCCCTGTATGTATTTACATAACTCATGTACTGTAAGTAAATATCACAGCCTTTTTATCAAGGCAAATAAGCATTGAATTGTAAATTGAATTTATAGTACCAAATGTGTTAATAATTAACTTACACCACAAGTATTGAAAAAAATACTACAGCTTTAAAATAAATAAACTAGTCTACTATAATATCACTTTTATCACTCCGAAAATCTGATAATCTTTCACGAGGGAGTATGGTATCATTATTATCATATTATTATTAAGTTATTATTAAGTTAATATTAAGTTATTATTATGATTATTATTATCAAACTCATAGTGATTTAAATGGTGAGAAAGAAGAAAAAACTTTATAGTCCAGAATGTTTGCAAAATTTAATTTAATTGTAATACCGTATAATAGTTACCTGTATTTAATCAGTCTGGGTGTTAGAAGATGGAAGAGGAAGGCGGAGAGGAGAGAACGGACTAACATCATTACTATTAATAGTACACAGCTCAACAGCAGCAAGTGAAGACCTAGTGTTTCCAGACCACAAGCGACTGAAGATGGTGCATACATACACCGAAATGCATTTCATTATCTAAATGATAAACCGAGGAAGCAGTAAGCCTGCAATTCTGATCCACGACTCTCATACAGGACCATAGGCGTACCGAGGGGGGGGGTTGGGGGTTTGAACCCCCCCCCATTGATTAAAAAAGGAAAATTGTATAATTTTTTTAAATCTGCTCATAAATTACTTAATACAAGTATAAAGCGTGGGAAGCTTAAAACTCGTTATTTTGCGTCTTAATTTTTAAAATGTTCCGGGGGAGGACCTCCGGAAGCTTAAAACTCGTTATTTTGCATCTTAATTTTTTTAATTTTCCGGGGGAGGACCCCCGGACCCCCCTCTCCAGACCCCGCAGATGTTATAACCCCCCATATGGTCGGCCTGGTTACGCCTATGTACAGGACTCCCCATGAATGAGCACAGAAGAAGTAAAAAAAAAGAAGAAGAAGAAGTTTCTGTAAATTGTATAATAGATCTGTATATACTGTAATCATTCTATTAGAACAATAGTGCTTCTGCATTAACAAACTGAATTTTACCAAAGTGACTACTGCAGTTAGCAGTTAAAATAAATACTACAATCTAAAATAATTTTATATTCAATAATAACTTCTGTTTTTAACAGATTACATACATGTATGACTAAATAATAATATTAGTATTTGCAGCACACATCAACAAGATAAAAAGTGTATGTTTTGAATGTAAATAGACATTTTAATGAATTTGTAAAATACTTGATTTTATGACAATGTAAATAGGTATTTTTTTTTTTGATTATGTAAATATGTGTAAATTTTAGCATGTGTATTTTTTAGTATGATTCACAACTCATAATATTGGTTATAATACATTAACAATAAATATCTGAGGCTACTGCTGATCTTGGTTTATCGATATCATTTTGAGGGTATAAGGCGAAATATTACCCACTAACTCCATAATTATTATTAATAGTAACCTAACTGTAAGAGTTGTATGCCTAAATAATAATAATAATAATAATTACCTGTGGATATCTGTTCATGGTGTTGATGGTATTCGGGTGACCGTATGGTTGGTACCCCCTGCTCGGTGTGGAGTACATGTTCCGCATGATTCCGTTGCACGTGGGAATGACGGTTTGCGCCATTGCTTTCTGCACTTGTTTCTCCTGTTTTCTGTACTTTGCTCGTCTGTTCTGAAACCAAACCTATAACACAAATCGTAATTAGATACCACACATACTCCATAATCACAGCAGATATTATAAATACGAATAAGATTTTCAAGTTGAAGGTAGAATTTGTGGCTTTAAATACACCGTATTTTACAGACTATAAGACGCTCCGGACCATAAGACGCACCATAATTTTAGGATGGGAATTTAAATGAAAAGAAATCTAATTTGACCCTAAACGAAAAATTTTAAAGGAGATAATGTACTTCATTGCATAAACAAATTATAATCTTGTACAATGGAATCAGTGTAAATCACTTCTAACTTAAAACCTGCGTTGTACGAAATTCTCTCCTGTACAGGTGGCATCGCGTAAATTTTGACAATTGAACTGATTTCTCATGAAATATTGAAAATACCTTTACACCCTCTGACCCTCAATTCAGTATACGGTTAGTGTAACGGGACAAGGCTGTTTAGAGGCCATACCCTTCATTTAAACCACCCGGAGGAGACAACTCCTTTCGTATAAAAGAACTCAACATTACTTTCTTTTCGCATTGTACACCTGGCTTCTAGCTACCCTCATTTTACGACTGTGACAAGTGCATAGATGTGCAATCAGTGCCACCTTGTTTATAATTATGGTGTTCCGGCAATATTTACCCATTATTTTAATTGTTTTTATGTAAGTTACTTTGGACCATTAGACGCACCCAACTTTCACGGCTCTGTTTTCAAAGTAAAAAAGTGCGTCTTATGGTCCGTAAAATACGGTACTTGCTTCATCGCCCATTCCAATATGGAAAAAATAACTATTAGTTCAAATACTATTAGTTCAAAACCTAGAGAATCTTTACATGAGTATTTTAAATTACATAATATTCTAACTGTCAGAAGCATTTTAATTTTTAGAGCTGGTGTGTTTTATAAGAAGAATCTCCAAAATTTTAGACTTAATATGGATATACATAATTATGAAACAAGACAAAGAAATCATGTGCTCATATCTCATTACTCAACTACCAAGTATACAAAATCTCCAGTTTTCCTCATTAGTAGGATAGTAAACAAACTTCCATACAGCATTTCTAGTATTAATAATCTTCATCTGTACAAGTTAAGACTAAAGACATTTTTATGTGAGAATTCGTTTTATGATTTAAATTAATTTTTTTAGTTTTTTTAATTGTATTGCATTTGTTATTTTTTTACGTTTTTTATTTGACGATTCTATCTGTACTGTATGTACGGCAAACAGACAATAAAAATTATAATTATTATTATTATCATTATTATAGCCTATTGCATAGGCATTACTTCCTAACTCAAGCGTGTTCAGATTTATAGGGAATATTATTTTTAAGATGAACGAAAAAATTAATTCTTTTTTGTAATTAAGGAGGGACATTATTGAACACTGTCAAGTATGTTACATTTAAAAATATTATTCCTGCTGGCAAGAATCATTCCACTTTACGTTTAGTATGACTGATATACATTATCTTGGCTTTAAGATGCAATTTTATAGTTATTTTTATAACAAACATAAGCATAGTCAGTAACTAGGTCTTCAGTATGGCAGTGTAGTTTGAAAGGGTTTAGAAGATGATTGCCATAATAGTTCATATATGCATATTTGGATGAATGTTTTTATTCTTTTCTTAAAGCTTATGAAAGAATTACAGTCATTTCAATACCTAAATGAGAATTTTTAAAAATGTTCTTTATGAATGCTGAAAATGACAATCACAAGATTACAAATTTTAAATTCAAAATATCATGTTATATATTACAGTAGGGTTGTCAGTGCTCATCTGTGTGACGTACCGGCACAAAAACTTGCAAAATCTCTATAGGAATTTCTAAAATATTTTAGAAGTTATTATGAAAACGGAGTTTAGAAAGCGATTACGAATAAAACGGTTGTAAACTTTTTAAATTAAATGGCATAGGCCTGTCTAGTTATCTTGATAACGAATTCACAGAAATTAAGTGGAAAGTTAATTTTTAAAAAGAAATAAAAAATTAAATTTTTATCACCAATGATGTAGCTATGTCCCTCGTTAAGTTAATATCGGATGTTCACTTTTAAATGGGGTTATAACTTTGGCACTTACTGAATTATATGAGAGTTTTTTAAGAGAAAAATTCCCTCTGGGAGCGGGATTCGAACCAATGACATTCGATTTTCCGTGCCGATGCTCTACCAACTAAGTAGCTAGAGATAGACTCACGCCATCAAATGGAATTCCTCTCCTATAACTACTTATATGAGAATATTTTAGGAAAGAAATTCCTTGTAAGGAACACCTTCTTGGCACTCAAATGAAATGTTCCCACACTCCAGTCCCATTTCACCGCTTAGGCCTGTTCATAGGCTAATGTGTGCGTCTGAACTTGAATTCAACCCAATAAGAGATTGGGATCACCCAGGGGTTGTATGAACCGCAGATGATACGGAAATTCAATGACAACTTTAAATGAACGAAAACACTAGAAGTCACCAGAAGCATCGAAAAGTTTCCGTGCACTTACTTGACTGTACATAGGCCAAACTGAGAATGTACCTAGTCTCCTAATTGTTTCCGATTTCCAGACCCCAATAAACTGGGAGTCCGTGGAAATATTTTAACAAGGTCTACACATTACTTTTACAGGGATTTTTGTGATAGGAAGATTTTTATCTAAAATTGAATATAAATTTTCGTGCAGTCAAACTTCCCGGAAAATATTGCTTTAAATTTACAACTTTCTTTGGTTTATTGCAAGTATTTTGACAACCATAGGCCTTCATGAAATTTAATACATTGTAAAGACAGTTTCTACTACAACTATGGCATTTAATGTGAAATAGAGCGTACGATATTAAATATAATAATAATAATAATTTAATAATATAGTAATTTTAATAATATATCATTACTAATTTATTTAAAATACTATATTACTATTGCAGTTGTTATTATCATTACATTGCTATAAAGCCACATATAATTCAGACCCATTCTCGTTGACATATTACCAGTTTCCAAATGAACTAGAAACTTCAAGTTCTGCTAACTTATAAGCTTTATAGATATATGCATATACATTCATGAACCACAGATTATTGTCTCTGCTGGACATTATCTTATAAGCTTTAGCCTGTTACAGACGGGAAAATTCCAAACTGTTCAATTTTAATTTCTTTTACCCCCGAAAAGAATTCAAAATGGAAGAGGACATTTTAAAGCAGGGGAAGATCTTTCTTTAGAGGTTTTTGTGACTAAACGGTAAGTCGTATCAAAAAAGGATTGCACCGTAACGGATTTTGAGAGATCGACAAGTTTCGTACTATGACTATTTGTCGTATCTCCATCGGTTATACCTTAGATAAAGCTATTATTTTTAGGTGAATTTTGTGCATCTTCCGCATATTAGGGAATCTTTGATACATTTAGGCCTATAAGTCAGCTAGAAGCATCAAATTTAACAGGAGTATTGACACATTTAATTACCATAAGCGTGCACTATAATTACCAGCTACTCTATAAACATGGAAAACTACGAGAACGTTTGACGACTGGATAGCCATTATCTCGAAATATATTAAAATATCTTCAATGGCATTATTAGCTACCATCTTGATTTCTTATTCATGAAGTATTAAATCCGCATTTTCATGTAAATAGAACACAAATATAAAGAATCGTAAAGAAGTAGAAAGTGTTTACATAGCCGACATATAAAGCTGAATAGGTTTTTATAATCATTCAGAAAGTATGGATCTCAAGAAGCAATTGGATTTGGACAGTGAATATCGTTGCCTTGTGGAATAAATTCCTATAGAACGCTGCAATGAAGCTAATAAGAAGATAAAGGTAAGTTAGTAGAGAAGTAACAAGCTCTCAGTTCTCCCCCTCTGTTGTTTACTTTCTCCTGTGTTCACCCCAATCATTCTTTACCAGAACGTGATTAAACTTTCGTCCCTTCTTCTTGCAGCCCCCGCTCAATCGACATTGTTAAGGCTGAATCCATTCTCCTAACTTATCCCATTCAAGTCTATAGAAACACAAATTTGTTCTTTCTTCTTTACTTGTTTGCGATACTTCGGTCTCGTCAGTTGGCTGTGGTTTATATCGTGAAGCAGGGAGATAAGGTAGGTCCATTTCTTCTATGTCTCCCACTCTTTCCTCTTCTTATATTTCTTGTACTATTCTTAATATTCTTCTTATTTTACTTCTTGGGTTTCTTCTTATTTTTCTTATTATAATGTCTCCTCAAGTCTGAGGTCTGTTAAGAAACAATTAACAATATATTTTACTAAGGTGTTTACACGAATCACGTTTCTAATAGTCTTGGAATTTAGTTTTTCAGCGTGCGCAAAAGACATAAAAGAACCTAATGAAGTCTTTTCAAGATGCGAAACCTTGTTTTTGACACTCAGCAGAAGAATTAAGTTAAGAATAATTGTCAAAAAAGTTTTGATAAATTAGTTCAGAAAAAAAACAAGATGGGTTCACAGAAAAGTCCTAATCATGATAGCTAACTCTTATATCAGTTACATTATATAGCGTTAGTTAACAAATTACGCAAGATTGGCAAGATGTGTTACACGAATAGAAATATTAATGTATCATCCCTTCTTCTTTTTTAATGAATATAAGAAATATCAGAGATCAGTAGATCTACGTGAGAGAGTTATGTTAAAACTGGTCTTAAGGAGATCTTGTTTATCACTGAAATCCAATCTCATATCAACATATTTTACTTTATTTTTAACTTCACATACATATTCAAACTATTGATACTTGCATATTTTTGTTATCCAACAGTGAGCAGAAAATTGTTTCTTAAGATACAGTCAACCCTCGATAGGCTATAATGTCCCTCTTTACAGTGCCACCCTCACACTGCGCCAATAAATGCAAGTGAACGGATCTTCTCCCATACGAAATACATAAGAAACCTCGTTATTGTGCCAATTCATTTAGTGCCAGTGAATATAAGACAAGATTTTTACAAAATATGGCTTGCAGTGATATTTTTGCAGTTAAAGAATTCTTTTAAAACCGGCGTAATTGTTGGGAAGATTATTTAAGAAACATAATGTACTGTATTTCCAAGAAGTGAGAGTTTCCCTGTAAATGCAGTGCGGTGGAATGAGGAAGCTATGTTAAGAAGTCGGACAGACAGCCTGAGTGAGGATGGAGCAGGTAGAAATATCTCTTCATTCAAAAGGACATTCCAAACTTTCACTTATTTAGTTCAGTGTTCATTCACCTATTACACACTACACTACAGTTACAGTTACTGTTTAAAAACAAAGACTAAGAATACTGTACTATAATCATAATCACTTACATGGACCCACATGATTTTCAACCCCTTTGTGTACTGTAGCACTGGACATATAATGTAATAAATTGAATTACTGTACAGTATAGTGAAGTGTTATTTTGTGTTAAAGTTCTCTATTTGCCTTTTATTTAATTTTCTTTTATAGTACAGTACAGCAAATGAATATAGCATTGTATTATTCCAGGGTTGTTTTAAAAATTAAATTTCGTTTTAGTGCCACCCTCGCTTTGTGCCAGATGGTGGCAATATATCGAGGGTTGACTGTAATTTTTTAAGTTATCCGAACTTTGGGCGATAGATGGCGATAAAGAAACTAATTTCTTGAAATGTCTGAACTAAAATATTATTTTTTACTGCTAAGGTGGGATAGTGTGATGCACATGTTCAAGCTATTCTGGATATTAAGAGGGTAGTCTAAAATCTACACTAATTGTAGTTTAAAATGTATGAATTGCGCAAAACTTCAAGATCGGAATAAAACTGTATAAAATTAAAATTATAACTTTACAGACTACAGACGATCTCAGATTTTGATATATTCGGAACTTGAAGATGGTAAGGTTGTCAGCCTTAACGAGCCGGTCGCCTTTATCACCAGGATCATTGCTGGTACTCATTTTGTTAGAGGTTGAGTCATGGTGTTACCAGAAACTGTAGATTTGAATAATAAACAGACAAATATTCTTCCTTGATATAAACATATATAAGTGCATTCCTACCTCATTGCATATTGCAAATTAATTATTTAACTTCCTTGGCATTCGATGATAAGATTAGTCAATTTTACATTAAGCAAATCAACATAATATTTATTATCGTATATGGAGATTGTTAGTACCCAGTCACCGTCGAAACGTAGCAACTACATATTACATTAAGCAATTTGACATTATGCGGATGAAATAGAGATATAAGAACAGATTTTATTTCTTTCAAATTGAAATGGAGACAGTACTTTTCCTCTTGTTTTGAAGATCAAGTGTGAAGTATTTCATAGAGATCGGAATAAAACAGTCAAACATACAAACCACTCTTTTTTATGCATATAGAATCAAATATCTTTATTCTATTAAAAGATAATATCAATCCATCTGTTTCAATGACTTCTAAACTATTTATCCTAAATAGATTTGTGTAGGTAACTAGTCTACAGCATCGTACATGTACGTGAAGTTGATTTTTCTTTAAAGGTGGAAATTCCTTAAAGCAAAGCTTTTAAGATTGTTCCTTCTTTCTCTTTACTGACTCTGGCGAAAGCAGGAGGCCGTCTTGGAAAGCCATTAATGTTACGCGGCGACCAGAAACCTTTTACACTTCTTCTCACAGTTTGAAAGCACGACTTTTAATGCACCAATTAAACAACCAGAGCGATACAGAGAGCGAGTCAAAGAGACTGGAAGATATCTCTGAGCTACGTAAGAATATTAAGGCCTGGTTGTTATAAAGTTTGCTAAAGACGCTATGTTCCATTTATTAATATTTTAAAACTAGCTTGGAGGTTATAAGATGAAATAGCTGTACCACTTAAAAGGTACACGGGTAATATCTTAACATGAACGTTATAGGATAGATCTGCACATTGAATTCAGTTAAGCTGTATTTATATTTAGAAGACTAAGAAGCAACAAATACTTTGAGAAGCTTTTTTGTTAATCGTTTGGAAGATGACCTTAATCATGATAAAATAAAATAAAATAATAATATTGACTCAATGAGCTACAATTGCGGTAAGGATGCAAGACGAAGATTTCTTTTATTTTTAATAACATGTTTGCAATCTTATCTCGCTGAAGAGATCTATGCCATTCTGTAGAGGGAAATTTATCCCGGGGCCGGAATTGAATAGGAGTATATTAGTTGAGAGTCACTATCTACTGCTCAGGTTATAATATGTTTTGATTAGTCTCCAATGATGGAAATATGAAATTAGTATAAAAAAATTAACTCGTTAGACCTAACTCACCTATCAAATATCGCTCCGAGCTAACCCTGCTATTGGCGGGAGGCCTTTGCCCCTATGGCATTAATTAGGCTTATTTATTTATTTATTCATTCAGCTTGGTACACTGTTGCCAAGACCACTCGGTTCTCAAGAATCTACCGAGACCTATTCTTAATATCCCTTTAGACCGCTAGAGATTTGTTAATGGTGAGTATTTAGCTCATACGTCTTTCTTTCGGACCAATAACATTTAAGAATGAGTCTGAAATCAGTCAATCACAGATTTGATTCATTCAAACTTTATCGAAATTTACTTTATCACATCCTACAAAAGTGATAGTCCAATCAGGTCTGAGTCCCTAGGCATGACTAGGCGTGACTTTAGCATGTCACCACTGTTGCGGTACGGTAAGGTATATTTCTGGAAATATTATTAATTACGCTTACATCTCTTCTTAAATCAGCATTATAATATTATACAGGAAATGTATTCTATAGTTTAGCAACGTTTCCATTATACTTGTTCCTTTTATCACACTTTCTTTCTTTTTTCTTACTAGTTGTCTATTTTCTTTCTTCTCTTCTTTTTTGTTTTTCTTCCTTTCCTTCTTTCTCCCTTTCTTGCTTTCCTACTTGCTTATTTTCTTCCTTTATTCCATTCATGCAATCAATATCTTTTTCACTCGGTTTCTTTGTTATTCTTATCTTCGTCTCCTTTTTGCTTGTATTATTCTTTGTATGTCTATTTTTTCCCTGTCTTACCCATTATAATTTCTTCCCCTTTGTTTTTTGTGTTGGTTGCACGAGTAAGTTGTGAGTTGTCTTCTCCCCTTTCTATGAATTCTCTGCCTTGACATTCCGGTGCACGCTCGGCTCTACTTGCTGACGTGACAACATTCACAATGGTCCATTTTCCCGGAAATAAAGATGTTCGAGATGCATGTACACTGCAGAACTTATAAGTTTTCTTACCTTTGTATCCCTCATATCACACTAAATAGCATAGACTACTACAGTATATACGATGAAATAAATATCGTCGACTCCAACTTCAAATATTGACGCTTCAATAGCGCTCTTAGTACGGCCTATAATACAAAGGGGAAGTACTACAAGCACTTTTAAACACATGGGTACATGTAGATAAATATGTATTTATGAATCCAAAAAAATATTGTTTCCGTTGAACAACACATGAGAAGAATTTAGGAGAAAAATTTCCTCTGACACCGAGATTCGAGAACGTGATCTTCGGCTTCCCGTGCCGATGCTCTACCAACTGAGCAGCCAGAGTTTGACTTTCGGCACCAATTGGAATCTGTCTCCTCGATTTCACTGTCTCTTAAATTCTTACCATGTAATGTTCAACTGAAACAGTATTATGCAAATTTATGTACATGTATCAACATCGTATATGGAACCATACACTAACTTAGGTACTTCTGAGTACAAACATCATTAAACTAGTTTGCTTCGCAACAGCGTATAAAATGCAAATGTTTTGTAGTAAGGTCGACATTAAGGGTAATCATAGGATACATTCCATCTCATGCCAAGAGCCAAAATCAAGCTATCTCAGTTGGTAGAGCATAAAATGTGGAGGTGAAGGTCTTGGGTTCGAATCCAGATGTCAGGGGGAATTTTTCTTCTAAAATTTGCACACGACTGTCAGCTCGTGCATCAAAATAACCTAAAATATTTCGATTTCTACTCTCTCTGAACCGAATTTTCTTACAGTGTTTAATATTAATTATTATTTTTACTTCCTAGGTATTAAAGGTAATGTGTTCGACCCCGAAATTCGAAGATGAATTTTTAGCATAAATACACGTTTGAGGTCCTCTCAATCCAAAAATACCATTTTCAGAAACATGTCTGTGTGTGTGTGCCAGTGTGTCTGAACAGCCTAGCCCTAGAACGAAAAAATGGTATGAAAATAAACATTTTATATTTGGGTTAGGTACCTTCTGGAGATGAGATACGAAGAGTGGCGAAGAGTTGCTCTTATTTTTAATGCCAGTGTACATGAAGAAAATTTCGTTCTTCGCGATTTTCCCGAAAACTCCCTTACGATATAATTTTTAAAATGTTATACATCAGGTGCTTATACAATGAGCTAAAGATGTTTTCCCTAATATTATCTGAAGGGTAGTTACAAGCACTCACTGTTTGTAAAAACTCAGTCTTGCCTGCTGAACAATAAAGCTTTGTAGGCCTATCAGATTGAAACAAATGAATACGCGCTCTTTGGAATACGGCCTCTAATTCTAAATCGGAATGTGAAGTGACAAAGGTGTATGCTTAGGGTATAGAAAGTTACCTGAGTGCATTTTTCAGGTTTTATTTAGGGTTGTGAATCCTTCGGGGATGCGATGTGGTACAGTTATTCTCTTCACTTTTACAAATAAATTACACGAAGAAAATGGCATACATAATATACTACACGAAGAAAATGTCATACATAATATATTACACTAAGAAGCACAGTTTTTATTTGGGCATTATACATATGGTATCATCAATATCAAACAGATGAACAAATTGCATTAAAGATTTCATTCCTGATTTGAGCTTTTATGAACTCTGATAAGCCGTACGATCAATTAATTTTTCCTGGATAGTTTTTTAATTTCCCGTAAATATATGTTTAATTTTTTAATTGTGACTTTAGGCTATAGAATTTTAAGTTCTGGACTTTCTAAATCAGAACAAATGGCGTAAAGTTTACTATTTGAACAGTATGAAGAACGAAAGTGATAAATATTCTGTAATTTATCGAATTAAACCGTATATTTTGCAACTCTGGTTTTACTATGCTTAAATTAAACAGTACTTCGACTTTATTGTGTTAATAAATTACCATTAATTTTTATTTTTAACAGCGATAGGGAATAAAGAATATTAAAAGAGTGGGAACATTGTAATTCAATATACTGTTCGAAAGATTACAATGAAAGGTAAAATACGAGTAAAATAAGTGTAACAGAGAGTGAGGTTTCTATTGTGAGACATGCAGGAACAGAGGCTTCGATATATTTTAGCGTGGTTCATAGTGTACTTGATGACCACGAGAGCCGAACTCTCACCACACTCGATTTGTTTGCTGACCACGTCGTACCCACACGACGACCTCTTTTGTGGACATATGAGAACTCTGTGATGATTGTGCGGTCGCACTTGAACATAATGATGCTCATGATATTTATCATCATGCAGTATTGCCCATTGTTTGCGGTTACCACAAACCACACCTGGTTTTAATATGCGAAGATATAAATTATAGATTATGGTTTCGAAAATAGATAAATCAAAGCAGATAATGAAACTATGGGGTTTGAATGCGTACAATATACCAGTAATATACTCAAAGAGCATATGTTAATTGGAATATGCGCTGGTGGGATACGAATAAATGCAAATCAACACAGAAACAAGATAGAAAATAAGAGTAGGAGAAACACGCGAAAAAAAAAAGTCCGAAGGCATAATGTACAGTGGTATTAATCAGAGGCGGCAGCCAGATGCGCGTGAGGGGAAGTGACGCATGTGGGAGGAATCATGGGGAGGGGTAAGAATGTTGAACTACACTAGCGAGAAGAGAAGCGATTGTAACAAGATCTCTTGTTTCTTAACTGCATTAAACGGTCTTACAGCACTGAAGGCAACGACACAACTGACCCATACACCCCTCCACGCAGTACGAATATTTATTGGACTCGTCTGCATCTGCTGCGCATCCATGCTTTAACTGCCACGTCTGATTAATACCACTGTACACCGGGTACGTGATCCAAAGATACCATAAAAATTTTGTTTGTTTCTTATGGTCATCTAACGACGCCTGTAACCATCTCTGGTATGCAGGAATTTGTCCCACAGTAGCTACATGTCTGTAAATCTACAGACATGACTCTCTCACATTGATGCACACATATATGATAAAGACCCGAGCCCTATTCGAACCAGCTAATTTGGGAACAGCAAATCAGTGTCTAAACAACTGTTCTACGCACTCCTCACGACAGAAATACATATATAGACGGATAGTTATATAGGTAGGTAAAGACAGAGGGGGAAGGGAGACAAGGCGAGAAAGTTAGACATAGGAAGTTAGAGGAAGAAGAGAAAGGGAGGTAAAAAGACAGAGAGAGGTGAAGGAGCGGAGAGGGATGTATAAAAACAGAATCGGATTCCAGCTAATGAATCAGTAGCTTGTCCAATGTGAGAACGTGTAGAATTTCAACCAATCGGAAGTATCTATCGTCATAATGTTTTTGTTTTATATTTATCGCTTTCATTTTATCACACCTACGTGAATTAGGGCTATTTTTTATACAGGTGATTCAAAAGGTTATGCAAATACTTAAGAAGCATGTAGAAGGGCCCACGTACAACATTTATCGAATAGGAACGCATGGTCCGGGAAGGAATCCTGAATCAGTACAAGACTCGAACATTGCTGATAGGACAATTATTATTCCCTGATTTGACGCCTATGAATTTTTTTCTTTCGGAGATATGTCAAGAGCCTCGTTTATGAGACATCAGGAGACGACCCAGAAACGTTATTGGCCAGGATTCTTGCAACATGTAATGGAATTAGAGATTGGGAGGGTGCGCCAATGTTTCCTTACAAGATGCACTACCTGCAATGAAAATGGTAGATTGAACATTTTTGTTCTGATGTATAGTACAATTCAGTATTATTAAATGTTACATTGATGTGCCATATGTATGCTTTCTTTGCTCCTAAGAGTACTGATAAGCTGTCCATATGTACAGTAAGTCCTAAAACTGCCTTGTACTGATTTAGGATCAGTGGCGCCAACTTTTGAAAAATATTGGGTGGGTTCAAAGGTTTAAAACTGTTCATAATCCGCCCTGCATTTGGTTCATCAAATGCATTTACATAACATTGGTAGATTATAGCTAAGGATAAAAATATAGAACTGTGCAATAAACTATTTAATTTTTAGTACTAACAATTATACTTTGTAATTCAACCGCCAGGAAAGTGATGTGCGGGCTACGAACTGGAAATTCATTAAAGTTATACTCATACACATTTTAATTTTGATTTTGGGTTTTAGGTAATTACTAAAATAAAATAAAATAATATGAAACCAAGCAAATCAGATTAAAATAAACAAAATTAGATAAGACTACACATGTGTTGCAAAATATGTTTCTCCTGACTGGAGTTCTCCCAATAAATTCGTCATAAGCATCATCATCATCTTCATCTTTCTTTGGACCAGTGACCTGTTCTACCTAATCACACCATTTTCGTGGACGACCCGAGTTTCTACTTCCCTCTGGTTTATTGCCTTGCTGATTTAACCAATCTTTCTTAATTCATTCTTTTTACATGTTCGCCCCACTCTGACTTTCTTCTTTTTAAGCAGTTAAACTTTTTTACGCTCTCCTGAAGTGTATTTAGAACAGTAATGTGATCAAGTTTTTTTCTAAAAACAAAATTTTTCAGTCTTTTCAAAGCCTCAACATACTATCTTTCGGCGGTGGCTGTGAAAATGCACTGTCAGAAAAAGACGTAAAAATTTAATTTCTATAAGCAAAATTTTTCAGTCTTTTCAAAGTCTCAACACACTATCTTTCGGTGGTGGCTGTGAAAATGCACTGTCAGAATAAGACGTAAAAATTTAATGAAGTGGGGAGCGATTTCAAACGGTCGTGAGTGAGTTGGAAAAAGAGATATCGTACTACGTATGTCAACAATAGTCTCACCGCTTTATAATTCAACAAGGAAACACAATCTTTGGTAATATCAATAAATAGTTATGGGATAATAATACACGGCAAATTATTCGGTGGGCTTGAGCTCCATGGGTCCATATAAGTTGGTGCCACTGTTCAGGATCACTTCCCAGACCATGAGTTCCTATTCGATAAATGTTGTATATGGACCCTTCTACACACTCCGTAAGTTTTTGCATAACCTTTGAATCACCCGGTTTAAACCAGCTGATTCCCATGGTGAAAAGTTCGACCATTGTTAGACCATACTATAATAAGCTTATTACATGTGACGTAGCAGTACCATAATGACAGTGATTAAAGTACAGTTTTTCATTATAAAACTGTTGTGGTGTCGATTAACAATTAACACGGAACAATCTTGAAACCTAGCGAGAACCAAATCAAACTGCACAATAAGCAAGCTGTATTTAAAACAAAATAAATTCTAATATTAATTCTAACATTACATTAAATTAAGTTCATTTTGTATCTTCAAAGTCGTTTGTTTGAGGTTAAAACGTCAAAAGAAGCACGACATCACCTGTCATCCATCGCAAAAGACGAGAACGACGAGAACTTACTAACAGCTGATCGCCAAGGTTAGGCATCTCGTTTGTTTGATGACTCTAAAAACTTCATTAAATGTTTTTAAATTTTATTTATGGTGGAACAAAAATTGTCTATGCAACTTGCCTGTAATGGTAATTAAAACACTCGTATGAATATTATCAAACTAGTTACGCTCGTTTCGCAAACATACTCGTGTCTTAATAAATGCCACAATAGGTTCATAATGTATTAATTACCATGAAGCTGAAATACATTTTTATCACTTTTAAAAATAAAGGAAGATTATTTCCATCTCCCCAGAGTTTTAAGAAAACCGTTTCTTCTGCTTAAAAAAATTGAGATTTCCGAATTATTCATTAGCTAGTGAAAAATACCATAAAATAGATAAAACATGAATTATTGCCCTTTTATTGAACAAAATCCGGTACATATGCAAGGAAAAATGCAAAAAAGTTTACTGTTTGCTGACGTGTGATTGTCACTGCATCAGTTTGCCTATCTCTGCTGTTCTCTATCATGATATTCATACTTTCTTTGGGAACGTCTATTCCGGAATTCACGTCTAACTCTCGCTAGTCCATGAGAGGACCAAAGATAAATGTTTTCAGTCCGAAATTTACATGCATTCATCGACAAAACTATCGAAATTTAAGGAAAATTAATTATTTTGAGAATTCACACAACTTAAAGACCGAATATAACATTTTAAGGAGACTACAAATGGTTACGAAAAATTGTAATAGAGCCTTCTAAAATGGAGATCGGAGGTTTTAATTTTTTTTTTATTTGAGCTGACTAGTTTTAACATAGAAAGATTATATTATCCAAAATACCCTCGATGAAGTCGATAACATTTAAAAAAAAAAAGGAAACTAACAGGTACTTTTTCTGCATGTATTTAGAACTGTTCCATCATATATATTTATCACTTCCTTCTCTTGTCATTCTAATAAATTGTTTCGTAATATGAAATATGCAGATTGCAGAGACATGCATTTAAAGCCCTTTTCTGCTGAAGTAGGAAAATGAAACTGACGAAGCGATGGGCTCTCTGTCCTCCACCATCCAGTTCCACTCACTAATAAAAATTCCGGCCCCATCCGCTTTATTTTTCTTCGTTGCCGTGGGCTCCGCACATCTCTCTCGTTTCCCAGTACCCATGGCAACTAGACTGTGCTCCTGGTACTGCATTCACAATGGCGGACTTGGATCCACTAATACAATTTATACTCTGCACCGTCTTGGTTAGGTTTAGTCAGAAAAAAATAAAAGAAAGCAGATATAAATAAAAATAGCATGTGGGAGAGCATATCGGAACGTTTAGATAAGAATATAACACACATAATTATTGAAAAGGCATATTACTCTTCTTAAAATAAGGAAATCATATTAACCGGTCTAACATGGAAATCATTTATACATCTGGTATATTTTTTGTCTCCTTAAAATTACTTCTAAAGTTAACAGGATGCATGAACAGTATGTAAATTTGTTATCCTTCACTTAGGAACCTCTAAAAATACACGATTTAAGAATAATTTACTTAACTTAAATATAGTCCATTATCATGTATGGCATAATTGGACGGGCAGGAAATTCGAAAAATGTCCTTCTCTACTAATTTTGCTTCAAAAACTTCCTAGGTAGACTAAACTCTTGACTATCCGTCTAAACGAATGTTTTCCGAATTGCACGTACATTTGAAATTTATAAACATGTTTTATTAAGTTATATTAATAGAAGTTCAAGCTCTAGAACACATCCACATCCCGATATATACAAGACTAAACCAAACATATTTTTGCTTTATTAAGTTACATTAATAGAAGTTCCAAGCTCTAGATAACATCCACATCCACATCCACATATATACAAGACTAAACCAAACTTTTTATTTTATTTGAACTTATACGTTTCATATCTGCAGGACTAAAACACTGTTATAGTTTTGGTCGTAGATTATTCGATACCATTACTAAAAATTATCCTGAATTAATTAATCTGAACAATGAATTAAATATTTAAGAGAGTAATTAAGTTTATTGCATAAATATTTAATCATTTTTCTTTCCTTAAAAAAATTACTTCCTATTATTACCACAAATGAATGCAATTGTTTGTATTTTTATTTAAAATAATATGTGTTTTTATTTAATGCACTTATAACCATTTTGAACTGTCTCCGACCACAACTATATGCTCATTCGTTGTTAATGAAAAAATTATGTGGAAATTTTTTAATTAGATCAGTCATAAGTAATATTACTTTAAGTAACTTACGGTTAGCTTTTTATGGTCTAATAATTCCAGTTTTCAGAACAGTTTTAAATTCCTGCTTAACCTGTAGGCTATAGGTTTATTCATGATTAATTCAAATGTAATTAAAGGGCTAATATCTGAAATGACTTTCTCTATGAAGTAAAAATAATCACAAAACAAGAATTTAAAAAAGCTCATTGTGATTTTAAAATAAAAATCTTAATTTTTGGCAGATATCTTTATACCCATTGAGAGCTTAGATATGTTAAGTGCATGACATTACAGAACCATGGAACTAGGTATCTGTCCGAAGCATTTCAACGATTTTATATCTTTCTTGAAAACTGTTCTAAAGATTTTGTTTACGCTTTGTACACTAACCGACTAAATTAAGATCTAAAACATCCACTTAACATTGTTTTTTCGCAGAAATGGTCTGAAGGACAAATATTTAAAACAAAGATAGACTTATTAAGTCCTGATTCGCGAATAGTAAGTCTTTGCTTGAAGGTGAGGGAACTAAATGTTGATTCCCGCAATGTTGCAACTTATAATTAATTATACATTATATTCATTAAACAAGTTATTGTGTTAATACAATAATTATACGTTTTGAAACAATCGATCTAAGCCGCCTTTAATATAGATCTATCACGCATAGTATTTCAAGTTTAAATTAAACACTTGGTTCTACATCCCTGGAAGGACTAGGCCTACCACCCGACCGCTGCTTCATCTACCAAGGGCAGATGGCAGGAATGGGGGCATATCGTCATCAAATTAAAGGTACATTTTGTATGATGTACTGTTTATTTTTCGTTAAATTCATTCAAGTTATGGGGATTTGCATTTTGTGGGTAAGAGTATATCGAAAACATAAAATCGTGTCAAAATGAATGTTGGGTTTGAGTTGGACATCTGCCGTTGAACTTTATCTTATTTTTATCATCATTTTATGTGAAAAAAGATAGTTTTTGGCGATTTTCTGGAAAATAGCTCTCAAGATTTTGTTTAAGTTTTTTATACTAACTGTTCGACATGTTTTAATATTTCAGATTGTGATGGTCATTGAAAGCTTCCTACAGATTTTACGAATCAGAATTATTCATAACAGTACGAAGAAAAGTTTATTTGGCCTGGGTGGGCCAGTCAGTAGAGATTGACTTTCTGTGGCAAAGATAGTGGGTAAATTCTGTCTCAAGCCCAAGCCAGGGTTATCTAATGTGTGCATCAATGTGATTAGTCCCAGGGCTGTAGATTCACAGGCATATATTTCCCATGGACAGAATTCCGGAAAACCGAACGACAGTCACAGACTTCTGTAGCAGTACAATCGTTAAATAACCATGACATCAACTGACCTACAAAAGTTTCGTTAAGTCGTTTTAATTTTAAAATGAATATAATTTAATATCATGAACTCTAATTTACTTAAATGTAGGAGGATTAAAGAAGAAAAACAAACAATGTCCAATGAATAATTCATTGTAAGCATTAAATCATAAAAGTCGAGTGAGTGATGCGTATTATTTTCGCTGTGGGTTTGTAGGTGGGGAGGAAAGTTTTTCCTTCTAATTGGAGGCGTACATTTCGAAGCTAAATCCAGGCGGAGTAAACATGGAAAAGTTACAAAAGAGAGTCTCATAATATAAAAAGCGTTACACAGCTAATAGGCTAATTACTGTAACAAGCAAAGCTAAAACTAAAGTAATGCAATTTTTGTATGCGTGTCTGCTGTTCACCGGATAACGACGTTTCAAACTGTTGTTAAATTAAACAAGTGTTGGTTCCCTGCCCGGTTCAAAGCGGAAGGTACGGCAAACACCTACTGCGATGCTACTATTTCTTTTTTATTTTCCTAATTTTCCTCAGCGACTTCGTTGTAAAGTTTAACGAGATTGTTAATAAAAAGGAAGTTTATGTTTTTAATCTTGCTTTAATATTTTTAACCTTTGCGCCTGTTTAAAAACACAGTGTTTAACGAATTATGACAACTTAAAAGTGCAATTTTTAGAACGCTGTTCCCCACTTGTCCGTCTATTTAACAGTCCGGAAGTTCTTTTAGAGGTAATTAACCAAAATACATGTACATAAAATTACGTACCGCAATATATAAACTATACAACAATGCCGAGAGTAAAATGTGTTTGCCAAGTTCTTTCAGAACGTGAAAATTATGTAGCTGGAGAATGACGTAAATGCAGATTTTTAAAACGATCGTTTTGTAACTCAATCACTAATGACATACTCTTCATTGAAGTTAAAAAATACACTTAAAACTTGGCTGCTTTACACAGATTCCGCTGTAAATCGTATTTTTATTATTAATAGGCCTATTATTATTATTATTATGTAATTCCATAATTATTAAAACAAATGAGGTACTGGGAAAACGTAGGCCTAACGAAATACACCGAGTTCCGCTTATAAGTATAATAAAAGAAATGGTTATAATTTCAAAACCGTGCACCCAAGTGGATTAACGTTGGTATCATTTTAAAGAGGAGATTGGAAAGTTTTAATCCGTTGTTAAGTTTAAAAGAGTCACGCATCGCGCGCATCGCAGATCATTTCATAGGAGAATTCTTATCAACAGATACAATTGCTGCATCTGGGTCGGAGAATCTGCGTGTCATAATTAAACACCAACGGGATTCCCCTAAATGGAATGTTTGATGTGGCATCTGCGTGACATAATCATTGTTTTTTTTTTATGAGATGACGGTCACTGCAACCACGTATCTGGATATGTTGTACGCTGTGTCTCAACTACTACCTTATGGAGCAATTATTATTATTATTATTATTATTATTATTATTATTATTATTATTATTATTATTATTTTTTTTATTATTTTTTTTTATTTTTTATATTTTTATATTTTTAAAAATTTTTTTAAATTTTTTTATTTTTTTTTAGCAAGATGCTAACATTGTTCCTAAATTCTTAGGCGAACAGTTCCCTGAAAGATGGATCAGATGAAGCATAGCACATAATATGGCCTGCCAGATCTCCAGACCTGATACCACCATATTTATTTCCTGTGAGGTTTGTTAAGGACCAGGTATACAGGACACCTGGAAGTGACAGACTTAAAAGATATAATTTATGCTTCTGTCAACAATGTCACACCACAGATGCTTCATAACTCATGGGTCGAGGTTGGATACCGTTTGGATATTCCCCGTGTCACTAATGGAAACCACGTTGAGGTTTATGGAGCACAATGCAACAAAAATTAACATTTTTTCGGACTTTTTAGCAATTGGTTTCATCTATAGATTCGTATTAGTTCAGAAGTTATAGCTATTTCCTTTATTACGACATTATTACATATAGTTATAAGCGAAACACCCTGTATGTGAAGCAAATAAGCATATGTTCGAAGTTCTGCAATACAGAATAATTTTATAAATCTAGCTGTTAGATAACAAATAAAATCCATAACAGATCTAATAATATGTAAGTGGAAATAATAATGGCGGAAATAAAAAAAGATCACTCAGGAACTTGGAGTTTCTCATACATCAGTTTTAAGGGCAGGCTACTTAAGAGTTCGAAGATCTATCCATATAAAATTTATACAATGTTGTTAAATGCATATAGATAAGAGGGAACAGCATTATCTGTATCAACTTTAAGATAAGTTAGTTAAATACTGAAATTCTTTTCATTTATTAACTGACTTTGTATTGGAGTAACAGACGTACATGATGAATGTTATCCAGTCTTCACACATTATTTCACTTTTTCCGTAATTATAGGGCAGTTAGAATAATCAAATTTTGTATGCTTATGGAAACCGGATGTGTTAAAATGTCTGCAAAATTTGGTTATTTTAGCTATCCAATAAGGGTGTCAAAAATTACATAATGTGTGGAAAGTGTACAAAATTTAGTTGAAATTAAAAATCTAGCTCTATCTAAGGTATAACCGATGGAGATGCGACTAAGTTATAGGACAAAACCTGTAGATATCTTAAAATCCGTTACTGCTGATGCAATCCTTTCTTGAAAAGAGCTACCGTTTATCCACAAAAAATCTCCAAAAGGAAGGTCTGCTAAAAGAAGCGACCGTCATAAAAAAGTTTCCGGAAGTAAAAAATTATAAATTTGTACTTTCCGGAAATTTCCCATCGGTTATAGGCTAGAAGCAACACGTTTGCCAAATTTCGAGTTTCTGGCTCATCTGGAAATAGGTAAACATTAATGTCAGATAGAGAGAGGGAGAGAGTATTTTCACAATAATTATCATAATAATCAAAATAATACACCGCGTTCCTTGCTTTGTTTTTAGAATAGTAATGCAGTGACCGAAATGACTAACGCCAAACAAAATGCACACGTCCATGATTTCTAAATATTTTTTGTTAGTCTGGTTTGATTTCAGAAAAAAAAAATCCCTTCTAATTTAAGGTGGAAAAAATAAAAAATAACGGCCTTTAAAATATTATCTTTAAGGAAAGAAGAAAAGAAATTGAAATCTATTTCATTTCTAAAAAGTCATCAATTGTAAGACTGGGCTATTCTGGGAAGACTGTACAGACTTTTAATTTAAGTTGAAAACTGTTAAAATCATTTTCCAGTACTTTCATTTTCACTGCATTTCTGTAAATCTAGAACTACAACTAACTTAAAGCTTTACTGTAAGTCCTGATGATGATGATGATGATGATGATGATGATGATGATGATGATGATGATGATGATGATGAGTGTTCTGCCCGAAGGCAGGTCCAGACCCGGGACGCAGCCGTGAAGTGATGACCACGACAAAATAATAATAATAGGGTTTCTAATTGAATAACACTTTTTAAACAAATACAATATGTATAGTGACCAATAAGTTTTTATGCTTTAGAAATCCAGAATATATCAACTAATTGATGTAATTTTTATTATGACTGTGGAACTTCCACTTGCCTAGAAAATCCTGTACGGATTGTCTTACATACCCCCGATTTTGGCTTGTAATTTTTATCGAGATATTCCTATAAAAATTGTTAATTTAACAGATGTAATTTTTAACGAGTATTATACAGGTTATATTTAGGCCTACCAATTGTAAATTACCTTAACTGGTATTACTTTTTATATGTTGTATTATTAAATACGTTTCTCATATTTTTTAAATTATCAGATGGTAAGGCCAAACTATTTGTTCGGGAATGCGCGGGTTCGATCCTAGTCCAGGTTGATGGTTGTGTAAATGCGGCAATCCCATGGCTGTACATTTACAGGAATATAAAAGAACTCATGTGAGACTAAATTCTGGCAAGTTCGCGATTGTTACTGGCTTAACTAGCAGTACCTAATCGAGTTACATATCGAAAAAAAGTGTAATTTAATCCTAGACAGCAGTAGTAATAGTAATGAAAATATGATATGTTTATTCTTAAGGTTTTGCCATAATGCTGGGATTTTCCTAAACCATAATATACAGCTAACTGTATATTCCAATTTTATAATTGAACTAATTTGGCTCCTCCACCGTCGTCTATGGATTGCATCTTCATCTTTTAGTACCATAGATATATAAGCTTTCATGAACCACAGATTATTGTCTCCTATAATATTCTCACTTTTAGTACCATGCTCCCTCCTGTCCATCCATCCAGGCATCAGTTGACCTTCCTTTTCTTTTTCATTCACTAGGTTCCATAGGCCTATTCATCACCGCCCTTGGACAATCTTCCATCGTTCATCCTTTTCACATGCCTGTACCATTTTTACTTTTAACAATGTCTACAACTTTGATCTACATCCATTAATTCTTTTATGACAGTATTTATTTATCGATTTTCGATTTTCTTGTTGATCTCCAGTAATCCATTTTTGAAGCTCGCAATTTTGCATTTTGTTGTCTATTAGCTACTCCATATAACATTATACTTCCAACTACCGAGTTGTATTTTAGTACTTTTGTTTTGTTCATGTAAGGACTATAACTGCTCCATAATCAGGAATTTAATATTCCTATTGTCCTTCTTAATATTTACGTTTATCTAATTTTAATTTTGCAAATTCACCCAGTTGTACGACTGATCCTAAATATTTAAAATGATCAACCTTTTGAGTATTGAAACCTTCTGTTTCTATGTAATGTGTGTTTGATTTCATGTATGTAATAAATTAATAATAATTATATTATTAAGAAACAATCATAACAATTTAATTGCATTGCCTATAAAGAACGAGATTCCTTAATTCATCAGTTAAGGTACAGAAAATAGTACGAATAATTTTAGTAAAAATGTATCTTATTCTAAATTAGAGGTTTAATTATCTTACTTAGTTAATTATTGTAAAAGATGCTGTAAATAGGAGTTCTATATAAATGTTGTTAAATGTGTGGCAGTAAATTTGGATTACTCTGTTCATTCATTATAATTTGGTACTGAATACTGCGTTAAAAATTGAAAGTGGGTTATCAATTTAATAAATACATGAAATTATTACAGTTTTTAAAATTATAATGGCGTTAGGATAGATTCCGTTAAGAGCATAAATATATTAAGATTAAACGGTATTATTATTTTAATGCAATAACTAGAAATTACTTAAAATACACAACGGTTATATTACACATAAGCCGCTGTGCCACTAATCCCTGGAAGCTGTAGCTCCTATATTTGTGTTAAAATACCGTGGCATTTTTTAATAATTTAAAATTATACTTGTGAACAGTAACTGCTTACAGAAATGTGTTTGAAAACTGTATTCAACATATCAGATTCAGTGAAAAGAGATCACTTTTTACTTCACAAAAGATAATGTTAGATGATGATACAGATTTAATGTAATGGACGAGATTCAATAAAGCGTGTTTGAAAGAGGGTATTAGTAAAATTTCACAAAATAGAATGTAAAGATGCCTTTGGGAACGTAGCGAGGCTGAATGGGTACAGAGAACAATCCCGTTGGAAGTTGATAAAGTGCTTATAAGGATGCAAAGAATGACGTGGTGTGATACTCATAATTACAGAGTGAGCCGATGAGTGTATAAAATCCATCCGGGGAGACACACGCAGTCAAACTGATAGCTCTCTATCCTAGCTAGTGTATGTGTGTATATTGATCATCATGATACACACCTTCCGTATCTCCAACCAACTTTGCGATAAACGGAATAACAACAACGATCATGAGTCTATATATACACAAAACAACCCCTCTCTCAATTTCCCTCTCTCTGTCTCTCTTATAACCCTCTACCCTTTTGCTCGCATCCTCCCTCTCTCATCCTCTATTCTACCCGCCCCCACACAATCCCATCAAATGGATCCCTTAATACAATTAACTATCCCATCATCAGTGTATATAGCATGAAGCCAACCGGCCTACTGCGAGCATCCCTCTGATACAGGGCAACAACCAGCACTTGCAGCTCAAGATACAACGCACTCCAAACTTCAACAGATCTGTTTGCAAGTTAAAATAATTTTGCTAAAGAAAGTTTTTCATGGAACGCCTAAATAAAAATACATATTCAACTTATTTCCACAGGTGTTGTAACGAAAAGTACGAAATCTACCTTGAGCGAATCCGGACCACGAGTTACATATTTTATTGTGACTATTTAGTGAATACTCAAAGGATTAAGTATGTAATGAGCAGGGCCCGGATTTTGATGACCTAAAAATACTTAAAAATGAGATATAAAATGACTGGAAAAATACAGATAAATGACCCAAAAATTTATGTGAAAATGCTAGTTTATTCATCAGATTTGTGTCTATTCTGCATTGTTTTTGACCCCATTATATAGGCCTGTAATTAGTTAATTGGCACGTACGGTTAAATGCAAACAGCAAATTAAAATCATAACAAGATCTATTTAATTATGATTATTTAGAATTATCATAATATTAAATGTAAGTAAATGCACAAAAACTCCAGGACACAACACAAAATGAAAAAAATGATGACTTTAAAATTAAAAAAAATGACCCAAAAATATGAAATGTGGGAATAAAAAACCATAAAATGGTTTAAAAATGACTTAAAATGAAAAAATGGAAAAAGTGACCGAAAAAGACCCTAAAAATTGCCATTTTTTAAATCTAGGAGTCATGATCAGAAAACCTGCGCTAGTGGACAACGTCCATGATGTACCAGTTAAAAGATGACATGTGTGTATGCCCTGGTAATGAGTATATTAAAACCACGAACATGAACGAAACACATCGCTATTAATGCCATTGTAAGCGAGATAGGATAGCCTAAGGCAAAATATTATATATATTGTAATTTACCGATCGTTTCGTCATCAACGATAGACTTTTTCTTAGCCTGCTGTTTAATATCTTACATCAACATTAGTATAAGTAATATTATCTTTCTTTCTTTCTTTCTTTCTTTGTCTTAGTTTTACCTCTCCCTTTTAGGATTTAAGCGACCCAAGCCACCAGGGCCTTACAGGGCTGCGACCTGTCGGGAAAGGGATTTCCTGTGGGTCACATACACGCTTTTTTTGACCAGACAAGGACATGGAGGGCCCCCCAGGATGTGTGATCACCCCAATGCCGGGGCCACCTCAGAGAAAACACGAACACATAGGACAAGACACACCATTCACACACACACAAACACACACTCACTCCAAACAAGGCGAGGATGGGATGAAGATGAATAATGACGGCCAGATGATATCTGGGGACCACAAGGGACTAAAGTTACCCGACATTTGTCTCACAGGTGAGGAGAAACCCCAGAAAAAACTCCACCTAGGTAACTTGTCCCTAGGATTCGAACCCGGGCCCGCTGCGTGAGAGGAGCGAACGCATGCCCTACGCCACAGAGGTGGACAACTAATAATATCTCCTATTAATATTGTATTCAGTATTATAAGAGATTTAAAATACTTCACCGCTCATGTATTTAAACATTATTTTCATATCTGCTTTTGTTCATATTCAGCCTATACGATTTATTATACAGGTACAGCCTATAGCTGTGGTCAATGATTATTTTGATCAAAGATGCTACAGTATGAAGATGTTTGATTGTTCTATCTTTGTGTATTCATATAAAAACATACGCACTTGCGATTAGTTGAAGTTCCAGGTATTCTTATACTTGACTGGCCACTAATTCATGAGCTGAATAGTCATAATAACAATATTGAGTTCGAAAATTGGAACAGTTTGTTGTGTAACATTTTCTTTCTGCTCACGGAAAAAAGTCAAGTTAGATATGTATCTAACTTCCACGCTTTAAGGAGTTCGTTTTCAGCGAGTTTTTTTTATTTTTTATTTGACTAATTATACATAAGTGTAATTATAAAGAAGTAAGTTTGTCCCAGATAATATTTTTATACTAGCGCTATATAAGCTATTAATGGCAGGAAAAATATATTTTACAGAATTTCCATATCATTAAGAACGTTGAAGCTGCACTACCAATACGTACTACAGTTATACTGCTGGAATTAAGCATTTACATTAGTTCTTTACAAGCTACAGGCAGAAACAGGTTATCTGGATCATCATGTATACCGGAAAACTTGTTATATGTCGAAGAGTGTTTTTTTTTTTTTTTTTTAATTTCGTTGGTCTCTTTCCTTAAGCTATAATGGACCTAAATTGAAGGCGTGGCTGTTCGTGGCTGAGTTGACCCCAGGACAATAGTGCCACCAGCAGAATTAGGTCAATAGAAAAATCTTACAGACCTCGTAGGGAATCGAACCTATGTTTTCTTGTCCGACAATACTATAATATTCTAATGACATACAAGTAACATATCTTAAAGTGTGTTAAGTACCTTGAGAAACTCTGATAAGCATATGTGAAGGAATATGTGGGTAGTGTTAATTGTAAACTGTATTTCAACTTCGAAAGTCGTATATGAACACTGTAAAACAATATGTTGCATTTGATAAATTTTTTATAATATATTACCACAAAATAGGCACTAAATTAGGCATTAAATTAGGTCAACCGATTTGGTTCAATTTCAATAGGCTTCTTCCCATGGACGTTATAAATGCGTATACCAAGTTTCATGAAAATCCGATAAAGCGTATTTGAGTTATCGCGCATACAGACACACGGACAGACAGACGGACGGACAGACAGACAGACATTTTCCCGTCCCCACACAATCTCATAAAGTACCATTCTGGCACTTAATAATAAATGCCTGAAGTTTCAGGCTCTAACGATTACATATTTTGCAGTAAGAAGTACTTAAAGCTACTTAAAACAAAGGCATATTTAGAATTATGGGAAATTTTAGAAGATCGGTAAATTAGCTGATTTGATGAATAAGTATGTTTTCAAGTTTATAATAATCGTTTGGGGTCATAATGCGCTTGAAAAATCGACAAAGGGGAAAAAATGTACATCACAGTCAAAGAAAATCCGTTGTAATGGAGTTACACTCTATTTTTCTTTTATTGGGGTATCGCCTGGTGTTTATGCTTCACGCAGTACACACGTGCCGGAGAAGTGCTCGAAACAGCCCTGGCAGGGGAAATACAGAAAACTAAATTAGATGCCGTTCCATCACTTGCAGGGATGGCTTTGAAAATATAGAAAACACACTGGCTTCGGCCGGGTAATATTTTAGGTAGCCCAATAGTTCGGACAAGTTCGTCAATGAGCAAAATTGGCCCAAGAGGGGTCGGGGTTGAAATTTTGAAAAATTTATATCTCGGCCCCTATGAAGTATAGAGGGAAACTTTGTTTGAATAAATTAGAGTACTCTCTATGGAGTTCACAGTGACACCAACAATTCGGGGGTTTTGGGGGTACGAGTGGGGGTGGGGGATAGAAATTCAAAATGTTTGAAACCACGTCTTGTGGGGTATCGCTGAAAAGCTCTTGATGAGTACTCTACAAATCAATAACTAGTTTCTCGATAGTTCTCATAAAAGGCGAGATTTGAATGTTTGAAAAAGGGTTATTTCCTCTTTTTTGCAGTTATTATTGCGGGTTTGTCATGCCAAGGCTAAAGAAGAAGAGTGCTGCGCAGCGACAATAAATTAAACCAAACGCACTTCGAAATCTACCTCAGAATGTAGACCTGCCTAAAGGGATTTTTTATTATTTGATCGGCCTCGGTCTAGTGGTTAGAGTTAATGATTACTAGTTATGAGATCCTGGGTTCGATTTCCTGTAGGTACAGCTAAGGGGAATTTTATGTTTCGCTGACCGACATGGCTTGATTAAATATTAAGGACCCCTCGTCTTATCCGGACATTGCAGGTGTCCCAGCTACACAAATGACCACAAACCCTACTAGGGAAGAAGAAAACATGTATAACATACTACAAAACTAAACTAAACTACGTGGCACTACATCGCTGAAGGGACCAGGCCTACCACCCGACCGCTGCGCATCTACCATAGGCAGATGGCAGGATTCGGGGTATGTGGTCAGCCCCACGGCCGTTAATGGTGGTTTCCATGACCAGAGACGCTACATCCCTACCTCAGAAAAAGCCAAGGGCCGACGGATCTGAAGTCAGCGACGGTAACCACAAGAAAAACGGGGCACCCAGTGGCGTAGTGGTTGAGACACTGCATTACAAGCCGGAAGGTCGCGGGTTCGATCCCCGATGAGGTCGTTGGAGTTTTTCAATTGGTCTAATACTTCTGGTGGCACTATAACCCTAGAGGTCGACTCAGCCTCTCTAACAGAAATGAGAACCAGGAGTAATCCTGGGGATAAAGGCGGCCGGTTCGTAGGACTAACAAATGCCTCAATCTGAAAGCCTCCAACTCCCGCGTCTCCATGGCCCATACAGGGATCACTTTACCTTTTTTTGAAACCACCGCCCATTCATTTTTTTGTAATATATATATATATATATATATATAAGAAAAACCAAGATGTTCCAAAAGGCTTGGAGTAACGTTGTAATGGGATCAGCACAGTGCGGAACCATGACTAGCCTTAACTTTTGTTAGGGGATTGATAAGAGGGTTGAGGGTGGTTTCATATAATAGCCAAGATGATCAAGAGGGTTTTAGTGGGTTCATTAATGTTTTGTTTCAAGGTTAGTATTGCAGATCTCTGTTTTATCGACCAAATCTTATTATTGGTATAACTTTTGTCAAAGGGATCATAGAGGGGTGGGGTTGGTGTCATATGAAAACCAAGATGGTCAAGATGGCCTAGCTGAAATTAGTTTAAGACGGAGTTGGGGCGTCGCGACGCTAGGCGTCGATCGGATATAGCTTGGATATCACTAATCCCAGGTAACATCTAGTGACTAATTAATTCAAATTCTCAAATATAGAAGGTCGTAGCTAATGTTTTTGTGGTCTGCATGCAAAAAGAGGTGTGCTCATGTCCGGAAAATGTTGCCTGAGAGCAACTCTGCGAAATAATGGCCTAAAGTACGAGATTGAAAGATACACCTAATGCTTTTCCACTTGACTAAAAACATAAAATGGATCTAGGGAGTAATAAAATGTCTCGAGGGTTTATAATAATACAACACAAGCTCCAAAAAAATTTATGTATCCGATAAATAAATAAAATTGTTTGCAAAATTGTACAAAAGGAAATCTCACAGAAATTCAGCAAACGCACAACTCACAAATGGAACACCCTGTGTATCCTCCTCTCTTCGTTCGTTTCATTTCGCTCGTAGCGCGGCCCACCATTTTCAATTATCACTTTTTAACGAGAAGATGATAGCATAGATGACGACAGGAGGAGAGCTAGGGTTGTGAGGGAAGGGCAAAGAGGCAACGGCAGGAGGAACTTGCGTGCTCTAACAGGCTACTGCAAAACAGGGAGTTAGTTTTTATTGCTTATGTCCTAAGGCTTCTTATAACTCCTACACTGCTGCAAGTTATTATTATATGGGGTGAGATGATTTTTTTTTTCACTCTTTGGATGAGAAGCGTTCTAATGTCAACGCTATCTTCTTTCATAGCACAGAAATCCATTCTATATTTTGCAGTATTAACCATCTTGTCATTATTGAGTAGCTTGGGAAAAGGGTTATTATAGAGCTAATTGCAATCATTTTCACACTATACAAAGGCTGCAATTTGCACGAAGATATTATTAAGGAAGGACTTAGTAAACATGTTCATGACTCTTCTACTGTTATTACAAATTTTCTTGCTATTTAATTAAAGACTACTGCTTGAAATAGGTATCGTGTAGATTTATTTATTGTACTTATTTAATCTTATTGGCATATGGTACATTACAGGCATAGGTATATGACACAGAGAAATAGAAAACTAAAATATGATTATATCACAATTATTCAAGTATTCATCAGTAGACTGTTAACGAGAGGTAAATTTTATGAACGAAATAGTTTTATACAGTTTTTAACGAACTTTGATAACATATTTTAACCCTTGAGGCCTAAATATAAATGAGATTGCATAGTTTCTGATTGTACAATCATGCACTTCCATACAGAAGAACAATTCATAACTATATCCTAGTTACTTGGGACCAATAGGAATGCTGGATCACCTGCGTAGTCTAGTGGTTAGCGTCGCTGGCTACAGATCCGCAGACCCGGGTTCGATTCTCGATAATTTCTCGGATTTTTCTGAGATATAGAGGTCTGGGACGGGGTGCACTCAGCCTCGTGATACAAACTGAAGTGCTACTTGATAGAGAAGTAGCGGCTCCGGTCACGAAAACCACCATTAACGACCTGGGTGTTGGAATGCTGACTACAAGCCCCCAATCCCGCCATCTGCCTATGGTAGATGTCGCAACGGTCAGGTGGTAGGCCAAGTCCCTTCAGGGATGTAGCGCCACGGAGTAACAGACAGTTATGTATTTTATTTATTTTTAAGTTAATATTCTACCAGGATTTTCAGAGATTGAAAGATGTCCTTCATTAAATCTCCTTAGTTGTAAAATGTGAGAGAAGACCTCTGTTGATGGAAGAGATTCGTTGGTAAGTTCTGACTACTCTCCATCTTCATCTGAAGACAATTCGAGTTTTTTTATCTCTATCATAACATTTCCTCGTTGAAGCCCCTTCCATGCACACAAACGTACTTTTCGATAGGAGATTCCAATTATGCATATTTTAGTGGAATTAAGTACAATTAAGTTCGAATTAAATATAGATAAGACCTATAAAAGATTTAAATATGGAATTCCAGATGACCAAGGAGAATTTCGAATTACCAAAGGATATAGGCCTAATTAAAACGTTCGAATTATATTAGTTTAAGGTATTCATCGATCCTTCAATTTAAAATTTTCTTGGAATATTCCATAAATTGTTTCGAAGCCTAAGTCCTCTACTTCACATAACTATATATATAATTCGTATGTGCTTTCCAAATAATTAACCTCTTTACTATACCGGTACCTTTTTCAAAGTGAGTAAATAGGTAAACAATGCGTTTTTCTCGATTTTTAATTTTTATGACTTTTTCAATCTTCTAGAAAATTAAAACAGCCTCAGAATTGAACCAAAATGAGGGAGAATAGTAGGCTATAGCTGAGAGTTAAAAATCGCAGTTATTTTGAAAAACAAAATGGACGGGCCCCCAAGTCAACTTTTTAAGATGCAAGTTTCTAGTCATAGATAAAATCATAAGTTCTATAAGCTCCAACTCACATTATACATTTATTGTTATAAAATTCTGTATATTGTGGATCATTTAAAAGAAAGAGCGCGTTCTAGATAAATTTAGAAGTTAAACTCTGCTTTATAAAATATCGTATGTCCTAACACACATTTTTTCTTTAATTTCAAATTGTATCAATATGCTAATCTAGGCATAAATAATTTATGACAACCTTTAAAACTCACTTAGAAAGTTCAAGTGTTCCTCTGAATAAGTGTTTCAGTTTTACATGTTGATGGTCTTATGTCTATTATAAATTATCGAGCATTTCGCTTCTTTACAGGAACATTGAGGCCAGATAAGATATAATGCTACTCGTATAATTTAAAGAATGTGTTATTTCAGCCGTATTGCTGTGGATTTATTTTAATGGACGTTGCCAAATGAAGGAAGTAGGATGTGATGCTCAATGAAAATGCGATGGTATTGTTGAGTCGCCATTGATAGGATTATGGAGGGAATTATCCGGAGCGTAGTCACGCAACCCGCCACTCATAGGCTGCTTCAAAACCGCCCACCCCCGCGCACTCCATATTGACCCATGTGTAAACAAGATGGCGCCTAACAATCATGCTTATTCTACTATAGTGGTTAGGTGAACGATGGGCAAGAACTCATATTAATTTTAAAATTTCTGAATAATAGAATAAGGGAAATAATGCAAGTTGAAAAGAATATTTTGGAAATTTTAGAAGAAAGACGCTTGAGATGGTATGGGCATGTACTCAGAAAGACAGAGGATAGAATACCCAAGAAAGTCTTGGATTGGAAAGTAGAAGGAAAAAGAAGAAGAGGGAAGCCCAAAGAGTGCTGGATGGATGGGGTGAAAAGGAGTATGGCGAGAAAAGTATTAAGTGAAGAAAACGCTATGGACAGGGATTTATGGAGGCAAAAGATTGTTGTGAGATGAAGGAAAACCATTGTATTGTGGAATATTCCTTAATATATATATATATATAATATTAATTACTGTTTCAGTAAAAATTTAAAACAATCTTACGGGTTCGCATTGAACCGTACGTGCATTCACAATACAAAATATAAAATGAGTGTTCCAGGTTAATTTAGAAGTTAAAGTGTGTTTTCTAAAAATAATTATTTTTAAAACATCGTATGTCATTAATGTGTCTCTTAAGGTAGGCCTATGCCACAATGCCGTATAGTTATGATGTAAAAATATTTCAGGGAGGTCGATCATTAAGGGTTATCATCGGAAACCGTGTATCGAACTCTGGTAGAGAGTCGGTACGTAAACCCGAAGGTCCTGACTTCGAGTCCCGGTGCCAGGTTTTCTCCTAAATTCTCGTGTAATGTCAACACAAACAATAATATGTGAAAGTAAGAATGCATAGGATCTACAGTGAATACAAAATCCTGGGGAGGAAAACCCTTGCTGTTAGGCCTAATTATAATTCCAACATTTCCAGGCTCCTGTCAGAATTATTCTATTTCATACATTGTGTTTTAAATAAGCGATACTTTAAAATAATTCATATTAATTAATTTAAACTCAGCCTATGATTTATTGAAGCCTTTTTTAAAGAAGTATGTGAATTGAATAAAAACGGCTGAATTATTAATTATTTTTTTATTGCTCACTTATCTTTCCGTTTTGATTGAAAATATATGTTCATAAGATTTAAGAAAGTTTCCTTTATTCCTATAGCCATTCAAAAAGTAAAACATAACAAAATAAAACATGACATAAAATAAAACATATATTATATGAAATAATATATGAATAATGATATAACATAATAATAGCCTATAATACATAACATGATGCAATGTAGCCTAATGTAGTAGGCCTATAATTAACTCCTGTGTCGACGTACATAAAATTTCTGATTGTCTTAATCGAGTAATAAAGAATACAGGATGTATAGCATTCTTCTACGGTATATGATTTCGTTAAAAAGGAACTTGACTGTAAGACACTATTTCGTTAGCTCATCTTTAGTTCATACCTTTATTACAATATAATGAGGCTATTTTACTTTAAATAGGATTATATTTTACTAGTGAAGACTATAAGGAAGTGTATGTAGTCTGTGTACCAATTATATTGTTGATAGTTTCCTATTCCAACAGAAAAGCGATCTTAGGTTGAAAAACTGTACTTAGGCCCGCATTCATTTCAATCCACTAACCAGCTTTGAATATTGCACGTCTTAAGGCGAGCATTAATAATATTTTATCATAATTACCTGCATATTTCAAAATTTGTACATGATCGTAGGATGTTGACACTAGTTACGGTTTTATAAGCTCTTAAGTAATAGTGAACAGCATTTTCATGCGCTTCTATTTGAATGTCTTTGTTTTTGGAGAGAGCTGAGCAGTCCCCAAGCTTTGTTGTAAAAAGCCACGACTGGCAGTCGAGAGCATGCAAGTTTTATTATTTTAATGCTGGAGTCTGGGAAAAGTAGTAGCAGAGCTCTCGCCATGCTGATGACGCCTTTTATCTCGTATTCTTGACCCTCCTCCGGGGAAAAAGGGAACGAGTAGATATATCAATTCAATACTATTTAAATTCGAAAAATTTTCTCATTTAATTAATAGTCTCACGATCTTTCTATGCAACAGGTGCAATATAAATGGTTTTTTTTCCAAAAAATGTTTAGGACTAACTCGTCATACGCATTAGTATTTTCTTGTGAGTTGCCGTATACAACGTTTTGAGCACTGAATGGTGAGGTCAAAATGAAACGGGAGTTTCTTAATTTTTGAACATTACAGAAAATAATGGGGTACGCCGTAGCGTAGTGGTCGAGGCGCTGCGCTACAAACCGGAAGGTCGCGGGTTCGATTCCCGATGAGGTCGTTGGAGTTTTTCAATTGGCCTAATCCTTCTGGTGGCACTATGGCCCTGGGGTTGACTCAGCCTCTAACAGAAATGAGTACCAGGAGCAATCCTGGGGGTAAAGGCGGCCGGTGCGTAAGGCTGACAACCTTACCACCTTCACGTGCCGAATGTTCAAAATCTGGGAGCCTCAACCTCCTGGAACCCTCTGGGCCTCCATGGCCTGTATAGGGATCACTTTACTTTACTTACAGAAAATAATGCAAAATAGCTACTTCCTTATATGACTGTGTTTCTCATTTCAAACGTGTCCTTATTAAAATTTATGAATATAAAATAACACATCTTTTGATTAAAACCTATTAGTTTTTTTAATTCGCAAAATGCCTCATCATTTCACATCTAGCATTGCATAAACATATTTAAGCGTAGGCACACTGCTGATCGGTAAATAAAATTCCAAGTGTACGCTAACATTACAAGCATATTATATAAAAATAAAATTCTGTTTCCTTAACCCCTTCATATCTGACACTGCCTTGTGAGGTTAGACACTTTACACATTTTAGTGTCAAGGTTTCAAAGAGTTTCATCACTTTTTAATTTAATTTAGGTCTGTTCGTAAATGGTTAGCTTTCTCTTCGAAACCTTACACATTTTCGCTTCTCTTATCTCGGTTGAAAATTGATCAGTACTGCTAAATAGTTACAAAATATATACAGGAATAAATATAAAAAAATGACACTGTAATCGTTTTTAGCCTAGAAAGTCAAATATTGCAGGATGAAATATCAAGGTACTCTGAACAAGATGAAAGAATGCCCCGATGTATTAACGATTCTCTGTAGTGAAAACTGCATTCTTTGTAAACAAATTTATAATAGGTTAATCTATTATAGTATGTATTATAATTGTATGGATAGTGTGACATTGTATGTATAAGTTATATGCATGGCTGGTATTCATTGCAAAATTGCCACCGGGTTGTTGACCCACTTGCAGTGTAACAAAATAAATAACAAATAACATACACTCTAACCTTAAAATGGAAGATCGGAGAATAATGAAGAATATTAGTGTAATTTCAACAAGAGTAATAGCAATAATACCACTACTAATAACAAAAATAATATTTATAATATAATATAAAATTAATTTTACTCAATTTTATGCAAATATAACGGATGATGACATGTATAGAAAAATAATAATTTAACCATTTTTGGAGATTGAACTTGAAATTATTCTTTAATTAGGCCTATTTATTTCTACGATAGCCTATTATTAATATACTCATGCTTTAAATATGACTCTTCGACTGAGAAGTGTGAAATATGTGCAATGTATCATTTTTCCATGGAGATGTAAGCCAGACAGGGAAAGAGGATGCTATAGAAGAGAGGTAGTAGTGTTAGTGGGTGTTGTAGGCTTATTCTAATGTTCATCATAAATTGTCTTCCTCCTTTTCCGTCTTTCTCTTCCATTATATTATCATCATCATCTCCATCTTATTCGCGCACGCCACATCTTCCTTGTGTTACCATTTTATACGAGGTTCAGTGCTCTTCGTTTATACCACTATATAGTTCTAGAACCCTAGAAACACGGTAGGTATGTATGTATGTATATATGGGAGGTGGGGTATGCATGCATACATACAACACATACACACATACAACAGAAATGACGGCGAAGGTTGGGTGGGGGGTTGGGGTTCTAGAGAAGGCTTTCAGCATACGCAAATTAGATTTACCGTACGTACGCAAGCTTAGGAATAATGGGAGAGCGAGTGAGACGGCAAGGGGTGAGACAGAGAAGTTTCAAGAGAAGAGGGTGGTTGGGTTTTTGGTGGGTAGAATGTCTCTGTAGGATATGGAAAAGCCTTTCCCTCTTACCTACCTATCTCTGAGAGTAAAACAGAATACTGTGTGAACATAGAGGCCCCAAGGCTATTTCATCATAATCATTTCTGTGGTGGGATGGAAGATGATTCCTGCATCCCCCTCTTCATATTCTGGTATTCTCGCAAGATGGTCTTCGTTCTGTTTGGTATGGTTTTATCTTTTACAGCGCTTTACATGTAACGAATAACAGAAGTTGCTTGCTTGTTCTGGATATGATTCCGATAGGTGAGAATCTTGTGAAGGATAACTTTGTACTTACCCTGCGACCAGCATGATGTGTTGAATTCTTCCAGCTCAAACGAGGGTCTACAAAAGATTTATTATGTTTCAATTCTGCATAATTAATTCTTCTCGTAGTTTAACGTTATCCGAGTTAACAATCGACGTACTTTATGATATTCTACTTTCTCTAGCACTCCGACATCGCTGCAAAATTCGATGTGATGACGACAGTGAAGAATTCTATGTGCTTCGTTCTGAAGTTGTAGTTAAGGAATTTTCTGAGGATTCATGACAGAAAACCAATTATTAAAAATAATTCAATACTTAAAATTATTCTTGATTTACAATAACATAATGAACTGTTTCAAGATTGGTTAAAAATTTTACTTATTATGATGAATATTGAGTGTAACACATGATTGAACCTCCGCCGGAAGGAAGTGAAGAACAAGTGACAGGCTTTGACCCATCTTTCTCCATTATGTTGTTGCACATTATTGTGAATCAAGAATGATTTTAAGGTAGTGAATTATTTTTAATCATTGGCTTTCTGTCAGATCCAAAATTCATTTTAGACCGGTTGATAGTGCCCGCTCGATTTTTTTTATGGTTACTGTGAAGGCATTGGTAGTGATGGAAGGTTTCTATTTGCTCTGAAGTATGCTGGATATCCAACCAACATCCAACAAAAGCGATTTGAACCTCCTGTAATTCACCTTGATCTTATAGATGTGTTAATCTTCCAACCTTCGTAATTACACCCGTTTAAAATGTTCGATTTTGTACTATCGAGTGAAAGGGGTTCTGCGGTAAAAATGTTCGAGAAAAACTTTTTCCCTCCCATATTGCATCCTATATCAAATTCTTCTCCCCCTCGAAGCTAATTCTGCTGCAATGCACTAAACCAAGTGTAATAACAAGCCTACTAATCCCTTCACATTATTCTTACGCTCATGTTCATAACCAACCTCCAAAATAAATGAAACGACCTAATACAGCAATCAAGTACTGGTATAGCTTGAGTTGGTGATTGTGCAAGAATCGTACACTCGTATTCGTTTCCGACATGATAAAGAAGAAATTTGGTTAAATGAAATGGTTGAATTAGCTTTATCATTTCCTCTTGATTCGTCTATGTAACAAGTAAGGTGGCAAGATTGTCAATTGCACTAGGTAGGTCCCAGTTCAAATCCCTTTACCAGGAGATCTGAGTATACCCCTTTCAAGGGTGAATGTCGGATTGGAATGTGCTCACCATTGCGCAGAGGATGAGATTTCTACCATAACGCAGCGAACCTGAGTTCAATTCCCGGTAGAGACAAGTTATCTAGATGGGGTTTTTCCGGGGGGTTTCCTCACCTGTGAGACGATTGTCTAGTAACTTAATGATCCCATGTGGTCTCTGGATAATATCTTGTAATCATTATCATCTTCATAACATCTGCGTCTTGTTCGCAATGAGTGTATGTGCGACTGATGTGTTTCGTTCTAGCCTATGTGTTCACGCTGTCTCAGAGGTGGCCCCGGCATTGGGTTGATCACTTACCCGGGGAGGCCCTCTATGTCTTTGCCTTGTCAAAAAGGTATGTTGTGCCCCACAAAAACCTTCTCTCCCGACAGGTCGCGGTCCATTAAGGCCCAGGATGTGTTTGTCGCGTAAACGTCCTTCGGTAAAACAGAGAGTCAGAAAGGAAGATCAGTTTCCTATCCGAAGGTTAGTAAGGCTTAATCAAACGATATGGAAGTTTAAAAAAGATGCTTATGTTTACAATTTCAGTTAACAATATTGCTTAATCTTTTAACTGCTACTGAAGTATGTATGAGTTACCAAAAAAATTTAAAAAATTTAAAAAAAAAAATTGATAGGCCTATGTAAGATTAGTACAGTAATGCTTTGTGTAAAATGTGAGGATTTTTATCAAAATTTTAGAATTATCATTCATGTAGTCCAGCTGGGCAAATAAAATTTTCCTTCGTGTTTGAAACTTAGACCACACTGAACCTGATTACCTTAATCATACATTAAAAGAAGACTAACCTAAGCAAAAAAAAATTGAGCTGGAATATGGGTCCTTCTTTTTATAATTATCAAAATTCAGCTCTCAAAGAGTTAATAGCTTAAATTTGATATCGCAATGCATTTTGAGTAAGTTTTCAATATAGCATGATACAAATATTTGCCTTCTTGGTGTAGCATTTAATTGCAACATCTGAACCCATGAATGGAGGGTAAAGGGAGACAAACAAATCATACGACATAATAAATATATTTTTTCTTATCCTATAGATTTTCTTTTTACATACGAGGGTAAGTCAATAAGTATCCGCACTTTTTGTTTAATCTTTTGTATGTTAGCTGTACCGCTTTATGCTTGAGCACGTCTACTGTTGTTCGTTTGTTTCCGCTGGTGGAATGTTTGATCGTTATGACTCCGCTAAGTGTTGCGCTGTTGCACATTAAACATGGCTGCTCCACTCAGCGTTTGCACCAATGAAGAACAGGGTGCAGTGATCCGTTTTTTGTCGTCTGAAGGTGTTCCAGGAGCCGAAATCCATTGAAGAAGTCGTATTGGTAAGTCATTAAGTTTTATTGTTTATTGTTATTGTTGTATATTGTTACATACATTATTACATTTCATTATTTACATAATTTCACATTTTTAGTAGGCTACAAGTAAAAACAAAAACCAACAGAAAATACTATTTCTAATTTAGCATTTAGTATCCACACTCTTTTTTTAATTTATTGCAACAGCAAGACAAAACTTTCAATTAACTCATTTTTCAACATAGTCCTCTTGGTTCCCAATGCACTTGATCCATCGTTGCACAAACTTCCTGATGCCCTCAGAAAAAAAGAAGTTATTTTTCGGCTGAATAGCAAGCCACGTATGCACCGCTTCCTTCAGTTCAGCATGCTGTCCTTCTTTGGTGCAAACGCTGAGCAATGCAGCCATGTTTAATGTGCAACAGCGCAACGCGCAGTGGAGCTCTAACGGCCAAACATTCCAGAAGCGGAGAGAATTGAACAACAATGTTGACGTGCGCGAGCAAAAAGCGGTACAGTCAAGCTACAAAAGATTAAGACAAAAAGTGCAGATACTTATTGACTTACATACTTTTTAAACCTCAGAAATAAGTCGTTATTTTTCAAGTAAAATAAAGACTTCTTAGCAACCGTTATTTTGTGCTATGAAATTTTGTTTCAAGGAATACACACTTGCTTAAGATTTATTCCCTACAAAGATTAATTATTATCAATACAGGGATATATATATATATATATATATATATATATATATATATATATATATATTTCATTAAGATTCCTTTCTTTCTTCAATAAACCACATATTTCTTCTTCAGAGAAATTGCAAGTTTCGCTTATTTGCAAATATCAACACTCGTATATCGCTATACATATTGTTACTTGTGACAGCAACTTACTGTCAAAGCAATAGTTCCATCATGTCAAACGTTTAATGCTTCGTAATGAGGGCAATTTAATATTATAGAACACATTAAGACATAAAATTATTTCAGTAATTACTAGGTTAAAGATCAAAAGTTGTATGTCGTACTTGGCTTAACAGACTATTACTTGTATTTGTGTGAGAAAGTAGACAACTCACGGTTACGCGAAGCAATTTAAGCCACTGTTTTTTTTTTTTTTTTTTTTTAATAAATGTGATATCACTAAAACGATGCCGTGAATGATTAAGCTAAATTTACTTGCTGGCATAAATGAACTGTTAAGAAACAATTAATTATATTGCAAAACCTGATTAAAGTCTAAAATTTCTGATAAGTTCTGTCGTTGATATTTTTCACGAAGATCACATATTTTTGTTAAAATTTACTTTATTCTTGGCATTCTTTACCTTTAATCAAATTTAACTCCTAACTACCTAACAACTTGCGCTCCTCCTACACGCCCTTCTCTTTTCAAGGATAAATTTAAAATTAAATTAATATGAATGGTAACAATCGCGTTTTTATTTTAAAATCCCTGAAATCCGTCGCAAAAAATATTCGGATTTAAAAAAAATATAAGAAATATCGTATCAATATTAAGTTTTTTATATTTACTGAAACAGGCGAAGTATTGGCCTAATTTATCGGCCACGAATTATATTAATCTTGAAATTATATATTTTAGAATTCATAGAGAAGAAACTTTTACTGTTATAAGTGAAAATAACATCACAATAATTGTTTCTGTTACTCAACGCTCACTTATCACTATTCTCACTTTGGAGCTAAATTTTTTAGGGCAAAAATGAGATTATATGCCAATATTTAAAGAAACGTATTAACTTTTTTCATAATATAAATGTATTTTCTAAGAATTATTATGTTCTCCATTCTTAAAAAAATATTGTTTTTCATTAGATACATAAATATACACTTTCTCTTCATAGCTGCGTTATTGATAATTTTGCATAATTATGAAAATTAAAGTAAAAAATAAATGAAGAAAGCAAAAGGGAGTTTATATAAGAAACACTAAAACCAATTAAAAAAACACTGCAAACAAACTCTAATTTAAAAGGTTTCAAAGACATGCAATTCATAACCGCTGGAGTTGCTGTCGATGTCGACAAAGTCAGTGTATGTCAAAAGTTAAAGATCTCGCACGAAATCTGTGTCGATGAGACCGTTACTCTCTAGAGAGAGAGGTAGCTTGGCCTTGACAAATAGAAAGGGAGGTACTGTTGTGCGAGAGAGATAGTTAGCAGGCCAATCGACGCTACAGTCCCCATGAAAACGTAATGCAATGACTTAGGCAATCGGCACAGATATCGTGCGGGAACTATACATACCTGTTATTAAATGTCAGTATGGTACTTTATGAGATTGTGTGGGGGACGAAAAAATGTCTGTCCGTCTGTCTGTCTGTCTGTCCGTCTGTCCGTCTGTCTGTCTGTCTTCCGTCTGTCCGTCCGTGCGTCTGTACGCATCATAACTCAAATACGCTTTTTCGGATTTTCATGAAACTTGGAAAACACATTTATAATGTCCATGGGAAGAATCCTATTGATATTGAACCAAATCGGTTCACCGGTACCGGAGTAATGCCCAATTTAGTGCCTATTTTTTTTTTTTTAGATTATGGCGCTTTTCTAATAGAAAGGCGCCATAACTCAAGTACGCTATATCGGATTTCTATGAAACTTGGTATACGAATTTATGACATCCATGAAAAGTTCCCTATTGAATTTGAACCTAATCTGTTGTCCGGTACCGGAGTAAAACCCAATTTAGTGTCTATTTTAAAGGCGCAATAACTCAAATGCGCTTTATCGGATTTTTATGAAACTTCGTATACGCATTTATAATGTCCATGGGAAGACGTCTATTGATATTCGACCAAATCGGTTGGCCAGTACCGGAATAATGCCCAATTTAGTGCCTTTTATGTTAATATATGAGAAGTCGCGATAACTCCAATATGCTTTATTGAATTTTCCTGAAACTTTGTATACCCATTTATAATGTACATGGCAAGACGTCTACTGATACTGGACGAAATGGGTAGACCGGTACCGGAGTAAAACCCAATTTAGTGTCTATTTTAAAGACGCGGTAACTCAAATACGCTTTACCGGATTTTTATGAAACTTGGTATACACATTTATAATGTCCATAGGAAGACGTCTATTGATATGGGATAAAATCAGTTGACCTGTTTCGGAGTAATGCCCAAATTAGTGCCTATTTTATGGTAATATGCGTATTCGAAAGAATTTATTTAAAAAATGCGAACTAGTTATCTTGACAACATAGAGTATTGTTTTACTGTGATCTTATAAGGCTTTGAAAATTAAAATACAGTTAGCTTTGACCAAAAACACTATTGCTTTACATGCGCTTATCCAACTAGACCGTTAAACTGACCCAGGTGGCCGAGATGGTAACGTCTTGGCCTCACATTCTGAAGTCCGTGGTTCAAATCCCGAAACCGGCCAATTTGACTTTCATTGTATTTTTATGTGAGTGTGCGTTTGTCAAGATATCACAAATCTGTACAGTTCAGCTGATACTGGAAGATTTTAATCTGATTAAAAAAACTAGACCTTTGTTCTTCCGTAAGCCCTTCTTAATGAATAAATCTGGAGCTTAACTTGAAAATCAATTAAAAAAACATATTCTGCATATCATAATTGCAGTCATAACTGATTAAACAAAAACATACTGGCACTTTGTTACATCAGTTTACCTGATTTTATTTGTCACTGAATTTTGTGAATGTTGACATATATTAAGAATTTCAAGTTGCAATACATTTAGATTTGACAAATAACACTATTCTTTCACATATGCTTATCAAACTAAACAGTTAAGCTGATTGAGTTGGCCGAATGGTAACGTCTTCAACTTGTATTTTGGAGGTCCCTGGGTCAAATCCCGGTGCCGGCCGATTTTACATTTTTTTTATGTTTTAGTTTTATGTGAGTGCGCGATTGTCAAGATATCATTAGTCTGTAGTTCTGCTGACGCTAGTCGATTTTAATCTGATTAAAGAAAACAACTTATTTTCTGCATATCATTATTGCAATTATAATTGATTTAACAAAAGGATTGGGTTTAGTTTCCCACTCTACTGGATTTCCACACGCGTTGTTCAGCGTTGGTATGCGGTCTCTGGCTTGCAGACCAACACTCCCATTGGCTGACAACGACCTTGCATGTCATTGGTCTGTTCCATACGGTCCTGCAACCTCTACATATAGCTAAATAATGCAAAACACTAACCACACTAGTTAAGTGCGCGAGCGGAGGCGGCAGCCGAAGCGAAGCGTCCTTGCATTTTCGAATAATGTACGATACACTGTTTGTCGGTTTCGAAAATGTGGCATATTATATCTTCCGGAGGGTTGTCTGACCATTATCATGTTGGCAGCTGATTCCAGCACCACGTGACCCATCGGCTTCTTCCCAGCATGCACCTGCGCTGTTTCTAGCAGCTGATTCTGTATTATTGTGATTCCTTTCTGAGCGCCATTTTAGGTTAGTTTTTTGTGAACTTCTTACCGATTTTACCCAATTTAAAATATTCTTAGAAACAAAATGCGCCTATATATGGATTCTAAAACTTCTGGAGAATAATATTACATGAAACTTTGTCGTTTTTCGTGTGTAAAAAACAAAATTAACGAATCCAATGGGAAACTAACCCAAAGGATTTATTAAGTAATTCCTAATTAAATGTGCTTAAACTTTTGGATGTTGTTGCGAATAATTAACTCTTAATGAAATGGTCATTAAGTATGGGATATTTCTGTCAAACCACTTAGGTCATGAAGATACGTAGAGAAAACATTGGAAATTTATTTTTCGTTTATACATAGAATTTATTTTTCATTCTCATCCCAGGAATCTGAATATTAATATTCTGCCAGAGAATTGTTCAAAACATACCGAACCAACTGTTATTTCCAGATTAAAGCCGGTCAATAGCACTTAGTAATTTTTTCCCACATAGAGAAATACATTTTTAAAAATAAGTTATGTACATGTTGCCAAGATATTACTAAATTCATGTACGCCATCAAAGCATTTTGTTGCTAAGAGATCGTTCTTCATTTTCGGCGTGGATCAAAATTAGTAGTGATTTGAGAAACATTTCTGTTTCTCAAAAGCATATAAAATGGAATCTCCGAAGACTTCAACTTCCGAAACCACACTCGCTATGCTTAGAATTCAGGTATTTATAGCCTGTGGTTTTTGTCCTGGTTTCTTTTATAACTTCGGCATGAGTACGTTATTCTTGTGTGGGTTTGCACCTGTGTTGATGTGAGTATTTAAATAATTTTATTTGTAATCTGGGAAGCGTATTTCTTGCGTGAAACACCCAAGCGTATAATTTTAATAAAAAAATATTGCTTCATTTAATATTAAAGAGCCCATTATATCCATGTAGGAGATAATGGTTTAAGAACTTCTGACTTTTATAGCCTATAACGTTATTTCAAACCGTATTTTGGAATGTTGCCTAATGGAATTAGTGCTTATGTAATTTTAGCACAACGTTTTTTATGAAGTTATAGGCCTAGCAGCGCGTCTCATGTTGTACTGTAGATACGTTTAAATTAACAAGTCATTTATTGATAGTCTACAGCAGAGGATAAACAGAGTTCCTCGTATAACCCGCCGGACGCGGAAGAGTTTGATCAGGTCCTTAGCGTAGAGAAAATGTTGAAACGAGCTAACAAAGATAACATCAACCTGCATACATAAATGTAGTAGACCTGGTCCGGGATCGAACTCTTAATCTTGCGCACAGAAAGCCAGCACGATACTGACTGTACCAAAGCCGACTCACTTATTTGTAAACTGATGCAATCCAGAAGGAATAAGTTCAACAAAGGAAGCCTTGTTCGGTTTATAACATCCTTGCAAACAAATATATTGAAAATCAGAGTCTGAGCACAAAGATATCTGCGTTTGAGACTATGCGAATGTTTTGGAGAATCCATGTTATTACATCTGTTTCTTGGAGTATTGTAAATATAAATAAAATTGCTAAGAAGTTCACACAAAATTAACCTAAAATGGCGCAATGAAATAATGTGTGTTCACAGAATCGACTGCTCAGGGGGAGGGAATCGTTGGGTCACGTGGTGCAGGCAAGGGCTGAAACTTGATGGCGGTCTGTATGGTGATCAGCAAATAATTAGCTTTAATGAAATTAGATTAGACCATGTACCGTATTTTTATTGAATATCTAAAATTTCGCCCGAAGGTATATTAGGATTAGATATATTGAAAAAATGAGTTAACAATAGTTATTTATGAAACAAGTGGCGAAAACAAGATTTTCTATGTTCGCGAAACGAGCCCGTAAGAGCGTGTGTAGCAATCCTACGAGCAAACTAAAACCATTTTACCATGTGTAACATACAATATGTTTTAGACAGACGTTAATATTTGTGAAATACAAATTTTATTGCGTGCCGTGCAGCGATATTGGAAACTTCCAGCCGAACTGCTACCTAGTATGCACTTGTGCAGCAAGGCTTTGATTTTCTGGTGCATGGCTCCCAACATATTATGGGATGGAGTGGACAACGCTTTTCAGCGACCAAGGATTACCAAAATATGTTTTCTTATCGAGGCTAGTGTTCACGGAATGACAGTGATGAAATTAACTGCTTTACTAGAAATTATTATAAGATAGAAGAATAATTTCTTTAACATTAAATGTTGTTAATTTTTATTTGTGTTATTTTTTATGCATAAGTAACTTAATCGTTTTAGAACTTATTTTGGAAGCACTATGCCATAACAAGGTAAGTAAAAAACATTTGAAACTTTGTTCACGACTTATATTAATGATACTACAGAAACTTCTACATGCAGGCACAAATTTGGCTTTACGCAATTGGCTATACAATATATGAGTGCTCAAGGTAAGTGTATATGCATTGATTTTATTTAGGCGCGCAACATAACCAAGGTAAATTGAATTTCCTTCATATTGCAGAGATATCTTTATATCTTCAGTTATCATTGATTTAAACTAAGGAAGTATATATTTCTGCGAGTCAATACTCTGGAGTGATTTCTCAATACTTGATATGAGTACTTAAGAAGAGTTCGTTTTAATACATTTTACAATTGTTTATTCGGGTTAATCTCAACGACATATTCCACCATCCATTTCACTCACCTGAAACTAAGTCATATATCACAGATTTATTACTAGCATATTATTTTCTAATACTGACAAATATGATACCATATTACTCAATTATAAATACATGTATTATATAGGCCCTTTTACAAACTTTCAAGAATTCTAAGAAGAGGTGAATAGCTATTTATGTATCGAGTATGCAAAGCATGGCTTTAGCCAAAAACATGGGATGTAGATTTTTACAGCTTATTCCTTCGGTAGAACAATAAAAAAACTTTCAACAAAAATATATTCATCGTCCTAGTTTCTTCTGCTTAAGCTACTTGCCTCTTTCCGATCTCCCTGGGGCGGGTCTTTTGAATATATTAGGTAATTCTCCCCTCTGTGTCTAGGTGCTCAAAAACTTGCAGGAGATAGCAGCTCATGATAGAGCAGCGGAGGAGATAGCAGCTCATGATAGAGAGCGGAGGAGATAGCAGCTCATGATAGAGCAGCGGAGGATTTAGCATCTCAGAGCAGCGGATGAGGTAGCAGCTCATGATAGACCAGCGGAGGAGATGCAGCTCATGATAGCGCAGCGGAAGAGATAGCAGCTCATGAAAGAGCAGCGGAGGAGATAGCAGCTCATGATAGAGCAGCGGAGGAGATAGCAGCTCGTAATAGAGCAGCGGAGGAGATAGCAGCTCATGGTAGAGCAGCGGAGGTGATAACAGCTCGTCCTACAGCAGCGGAGGAGATAGCAGCTCATGATAGAGCAGCGGAGGAGATAGCAGCTCATAATAGAGCAGCGGAGGAGATAGCAGCTCATAATAGAGCAGCGGAGGAGATTACAGCTCATGATAGAGCAGCGGAGGAGATAGCAGCTCATGGTAGAGCAGCAGAAGTATCAGTTCATGATAGAGCAGCTGTGGAGGTAGCAGCTTAAGATACAGCAGCGGAGGAGATAGCAGCTCATAATAGAGCAGCGGAGGATTTAGCATCTCAGAGGAGCGGAGGAGGTAGCAGCTCATGATAGACCAGCGGAATAGATGCAGCTCATGATAGAGCAGCGGAAGAGATAGCATCTCATGATAGAGCAGCGGAGGTGATAAAAGCTCATTTTACAGCAGCGGAGGTGATAACAGCTCATTTTACAGCAGTGGAGGAGATAGCAGCTCATGATAGAGCAGCGGAGGAGATAGCAGCTCATAATAGAGCAGCGGAGGAGATAGCAGCTCATAATAGTGCAGCGGAGGAGATAGCAGCTCATGGTAGAGCAGCGGAGGTGATAACAGCTCATCCTACAGCAGCGGAGGAGATAGCAGCTCATAATAGAGCAGTGGAGGAGATAGCAGCTCATAATAGAGCAACGGAGGAGATAGCAGCTCATGGTAGAGCAGCAGAAGTATCAGTTCATGATAGAGCAGCGGTAGAGGTAGCAGTTTATGATACAGCAGCGGAGGAGATAGCATCTCATGATAGAGCAGCGGAGGATTTAGCATCTCAGAGCAGCGGAGGAGGTAGCAGCTCATGATAGACCAGCGGAATAGATGCAGCTCATGATAAAGCAGCGGAAGAGATAGCAGCTCATGATAGAGCAGCGGAAGAGATAGCAGCTCATGAAAGAGCAGCGGAGGAGATAGCAGCTCGTAATAGAGCAGCGGAGGAGATAGCAGCTCATGGTAGAGCAGCGGAGGTGATAACAGCTCATTTTACAGCAGCGGAGGTGATAACAGCTCATTTTACAGCAGTGGAGGAGATAGCAGCTCATGATAGAGCAGCGGAGGAGATAGCAGCTCATAATAGAGCAGCGGAGGAGATAGCAGCTCATAATAGAGCAGCGGAGGAGGTAACAGCTCATGATAGAGCAGCGGAATAGATAGCAGCTCATGGTAGAGCAGAAGAAGTATCAGTTCATGATAGAACAGCGGTGGAGGTAGCAGTTTATGATACAGCAGCGGAGGAGATAGTAGCTCATGATAGAGCAGCGGAGGATTTAGCATCTCAGAGCAGCGGAGGAGGTAGCAGCTCATGATAGACCAGCGGAATAGATGCAGCTCATGATAGAGCAGCGGAAGAGATAGCAGCTCATAATAGAGCAGCGGAGGAGATAGCAGCTCATAATAGAGCAGCGGAGGAGATAGCAGCTCATGGTAGAGCAGCGGAGGTGATAACAGCTCATCCTACAGCAGCGGAGGAGATAGCAGCTCATGATAGAGCAGCGGAGGAGATAGCAGCTCATAATAGAGCAGCGGAGGAGATAGCAGCTCATAATAGAGCAGAGGAGGAGATAGCAGCTCATGGTAGAGCAGCGGAGGTGATAACAGCTCATCCTACAGCAGCGGAGGAGATAGCAGCTCATCCTACAGCAGCGGAGGAGATAGCAGCTCATGATAGAGCAGCGGAGGAGATAGCAGCTCATAATAGAGCAGCGGAGGAGATAGCAGCTCATAATAGAGCAGCGGAGGAGATAGCAGCTCATAATAGAGCAGCGGAGGAGATAGCAGCTCATAATAGAGCAGCGGAGGAGATAGCAGCTCATAATAGAGCAGCGGAGGAGATAGCAGCTCATGGTAGAGCAGCGGAGGTGATAACAGCTCATCCTACAGCAGCGGAGGAGATAGCAGCTCATGTTAGAGCAGCGGAGGAGATAGCAGCTCATAATAGAGCAGCGGAGGAGATAGCAGCTCATAATAGAGCAGCGGAGGAGATAGCAGCTCATAATAGAGCAGCGGAGGAGATAGCAGCTCATGGTAGAGCAGCGGAGGTGATAACAGCTCATCCTACAGCAGCGGAGGAGATAGCAGCTCATGATAGAGCAGCGGAGGAGATAGCAGCTCATAATAGAGCAGCGGAGGAGATAGCAGCTCATAATAGAGCAGAGGAGGAGATAGCAGCTCATGGTAGAGCAGCGGAGGTGATAACAGCTCATCCTACAGCAGCGGAGGAGATAGCAGCTCATGATAGAGCAGCGGAGGAGATAGCAGCTCATAATAGAGCAGCGGAGGAGATAGCAGCTCATAATAGAGCAGCGGAGGAGATAGCAGCTCATAATAGAGCAGCGGAGGAGATAGCAGCTCATAATAGAGCAGCGGAGGAGATAGCAGCTCATGGTAGAGCAGCGGAGGTGATAACAGCTCATCCTACAGCAGCGGAGGAGATAGCAGCTCATGTTAGAGCAGCGGAGGAGATAGCAGCTCATAATAGAGCAGCGGAGGAGATAGCAGCTCATAATAGAGCAGCGGAGGAGATAGCAGCTCATAATAGAGCAGCGGAGGAGATAGCAGCTCATAATAGAGCAGCGGAGGAGATAGCAGCTCATGGTAGAGCAGCGGAGGTGATAACAGCTCATCCTACAGCAGCGGAGGAGATAGCAGCTCATGATAGAGCAGCGGAGGAGATAGCAGCTCATAATAGAGCAGCGGAGGAGATAGCAGCTCATAATAGAGCAGCTGAGGAGATAGCAGCTCATGGTAGAGCAGCGGAGGTGATAACAGCTCATCCTACAGCAGCGGAGGAGATAGCAGCTCATGATAGAGCAGCGGAGGAGATAGCAGCTCATAATAGAGCAGCGGAGGAGATAGCAGCTCATGGTAGAGCAGCGGAAGAGATAGCAACTCATGGTAGAGCAGCGGAGAAGGTAGTAGCCCATGATAGAGCAGGGGGGAAAATAGCAGCTGAGGAGACAGCAGCTCATGATAGAGCAGCGAAGGTGAAACCAGCTCAGGATAGAGCAGGATGGAGTGGTTATAAGAATTTAAGAAAAATGATATTGAGACAAATCTTCAGTTTTCATATACGGTTCCAACAATCAAACAGTTTGCAAATTTTTGTAGAGTTTCTATCAACATTGTGCACCTTAAAATAAGGAAGTTGGTTGAGGAATGTGGAAGTTCTTTTATTTTAGTGTAATGAATTAGCTTCGTTGTTAAACAGCTTTGTAGTTGACACCTAAATTACGGCAAGAGTCAAAATTTTCAACCATAATATTACTCTATATAAGCTTAATTTTTTATCGTTTGGAAGATGCTCTGCCTTTGCAATCCACTTTCAGAACAGAATCATTGATCAAAACGTCGGATAGAATAACTCTGTAAAAGTATATAATGCTGATCAGCAATCCTAGGAATGTTTGTAGGCTAAAAAAACAAATATGTATTTACATAGAAATCCTTGAACTGCTGATCAGCGTTTACAGCAATGTCGTATCAATATTAAATCATTCTGCCAGTTTTTATTTCTATCTATATCCTAGAATAGTAATATTCATGGAATAATTTCGTATTACTATATAAGTTACGCAAACGTATTGGAGTAATTATAACAAGGTACAGAACAGTGCTATCAGATCATAAATTCATTAGCTCAGTCTTTAGGTAACCTCTGAGTATAACCTAGAATGTATAGTTATTTAACTGTCATCTTAGCATCTTCGCCATTTTAATATTCCCTCTCTTCATTCCGAGTATTCAGACATTAAGTCACCCCTTTTATTGCTACTACGCCTCGTAATTTGTATACGGTTCGTGGCCTACTGTGTCCTATGGAACATTACGTAAGAGGCAGTTATAAATAAACTTACAAAGTATAAAATAGTGGTGTTAAACGGGCATGCACTACCATGTGTGATGAGAATAATGTTATTAATTAAGATGCATTTACAACGCTAGTTAGGTGATGTAATGCTTTGGATTGAAAATTAATAGACTCGGCACTCGATTTCCCGGCAGTTCGGATTACTCGGCAACCAAGATGGGAAAAATAAAATCAAGTAAACTGATGTAGCCTAAGCATGTACCAGAATGGTTTTCTTTAATCAGTGATGATTGCAATTATAATATGCATAAAATAAGTTATTTTTGTAATCGATTTCCGAATTAACCTCCTCACCGATTCATTAAGCAGGGCTTACGGAAAAACAAAGGTCTGAAGATTGATAAGCATTTGTGAAGGAATGTATGGAGAGTGTTATTTGTCAAACTTACCTGTATTGCAACTTCCAAAGCCGTATATGAACACTGAGAACTGATTTGCATTTGATAAATTCTTTCTAATATATTACCATAAAACAGGCACTAAATTGGGCACTACTCCGGTACAGGTTAACCTCTATGGTCCCATGTCAATAGGCTTCTTCCCATGGACGTTTTAAATGCATATACCAAGTTTCATGAAAAACCGATAAAGCGTATTTGAGTTATTGCGCGTGCAGACACACGGACGGACGAACAGACAGACAAACAAACAAACAGAGGGACAGACATTTTCCCGATCAGGAGGTTAACTCGGAAATCGATTACAATAATGATCACTGAATAAACAAATGCATTCTGGCACTTGGTTACATCAGTTTGCCTGATTTGATTAGCTACTGCGTATTATTTCCTGACATAGTTACATTTACTAGTGGTCGAGATGATTAATTTCACCGAATAAATATCCTATCCAGCTTCACGGTCGCAAAAATATCACCACTCTATTCATACACTCTCATAATATTTCATTATATTACTGCATAATGGTATTGGAGTAGAGAAGTGTGAATTCTAGGACCAAACAATAATGAAGTAAATGAATATTAGTATGACGAGTATTAGTACCGGTTACATGAGGAAGGTGACTGCTACTTCAACTAGCCTATATTGGTGAGTTGTGCTTACTGGGTAAAAATGTTATCCCCAGAAAGCAAGCGATGGGAGATTTGAAGGAGTTAGAAACACATGCAGTCTGCGCTTGATGATGCATTCATTGCACGTGATATTGCTCTAAAATTGAATTTTCTTTTCCGATAGATGCACTTTACACGGTACTTTTTGTGATCAACACATTGATTTCTAGGTTGGTACTTTTATTACATTTGGGAGTAGACAATATTTCATAAAGCTATATAATGCCATTTTGAGAGTTCAAGAAAAATATTGCATGCATTTCTATATGTATGAATGAATTTTTTAATGAGTGTATTTTTTAGATAAAGACACGTAAACCTACATTTTAGAAATTTGAGCTTTTTCCTCGAAATCATACTAAATTCAGAGAACTTATCTAAAATGAACTTGGCTTAAATGAATCACAAATGAATGTATTCTCTAAAATTAACATCACTTCATATTACTATCCTAATATATGGAAGAGAACAGACTAAACTGCCGTTAATATGTTTTGTAGTTTGTAACGGCGGTTGTTTACTTCTATTTGGCCTGTTGTTACAGTGTGTGGAATGTTTTACCATGCGGAATATTAAAAATAGTAATGAGTGTATCAATATCCAATATTTTTATATCAAAGTAAAGATCTCTCTATCTTTATCTGAGTTTCACCTCTCCCTTTTAGGGAGATTTAAGCGATCCAAGATGGCCGGTCCTTACAGGGCCGCAACATGACGGGAGAGGGATTATCTTTGGACAACATACATACTTTTTTGACCAGACAAGGACATGGGGGGCCTCCCCGGAGAGTGATCAGCCCAATGCTGGGGCCATCTCCGAGACAACACGAACATATAGGACGAGACACACTATTCACACTCATTCCGAACAAGGCGAGGATGGGATGAAGATGATAATGACGGCCAGATTATATCCGGGGACCACAAGGGCCTAAAGTTCCCCGACATTTGTCTCACAGATGAGGAAAAATTCCGGGGGAAAAAACCACCTAGGCAACTTGTCCCGACCAGGATTTGAACCTGGGCCTATGGAAAACGTAAAGATATCATAAAATAGTAATATTAACAACTTATTTTTATGCCTACAAATCTATTATAGTCCTTCCCTTCTAAGGATAAACCCTCAAGTAAAAAGAAAAATAATACGCCAGTCGCTGCTAATATATAGATCTATAAAAGTTTAGCATAAAAAAGGTTATTTCTCTATTAAATACTGTAAATATGTTTCGGACTATAGTATGGTCTGACCTATATTAATATTAATATTGTCGAAGTCTATAAGACAAGAAACAAAAGCATAGCAGGCCATCAAAATTATACATGTTTAATAGTAATTTACATAACGGGTAGCGAAATTTATACTTTTATTTTGAAATGATATGTTTAATTTCAACCAAGTGCAGTAGAGGCCAATTTCGCACTATAAAATACCAAGGCTCCACTAATTAAAGTCTTATTTGTTTAATATAGGCCTATTTCGAAGAAAATCTACCTATTGCATTCGATACCCTGTCATGATTTTCGAAAAATTCTTTCATGCCTTTACGTTTCATGCCCGTTCAATTTTTTGTATATATATAATATATAGATATTTATATATATATCTTAACATGCTAGCGGCCGTAACTTTGAAGATATTTGAACGAAATTTTATTATGTTATTTCTAGGCCCAATAGTTCGGACAAGTTCGTTAATGAGCAAAATTGGCCCAAGGGGAGGAAGTTGAAATTTTGAAAAAATTATATCTCGTCCCCCATGAAGTATAGAGGGAAACTTTGTTTGAATAAATTAGAGTACTCCCTATGGAGTTCACAGTGACACCAACAATTCGGGGGTTTGGGGGATACGAGTGGGGGTGGGAGGCGGGAGACGAAAAGTCGACATTTTTGAAACCACGTCTTGTGGGGTATCGTTGAAAAGCTCTTGGTGAGTGTTCTACACAGTGACACCAAATCAATAACTAGTTTCTTGATAGCTCTCATATAAAGCGAGATTTGAATGTTTGAAAAAGTGCTCTTTCCTCTTTTTTGCAGTTATTATTGCGGGTTTGTCATGCCAAGGCTAAAGAAGAAGAGTGCTGCGCAGCGACAAAAAATTAAACCAAAGCACTTTGAAATCTACCTCAGCCTGTAGGCCTGCCTAAAGGGATTTTTTTCAAACGTAAATGATCTAAATCTATCGATAAACTCGTAATCTCTCGTGGATTACCTGTGATAAAAGACACGATTGTCTCATAAATGCTCGTACAGGTGTAGATTCACAAGTATTTTATAGACTAATGTGAGTAAACAAAACTAGAGTAAAACACGATGAAAATTAAAAATTAAAAACAATGCATACAGTTTAAGTCTAGATATAAAAACTTTCATCTGTCACAACTCCCTACAGAAACAACATGACTTGATCAACGTAATTAGGCTATCACCCACACCACATACCTGAAGATGAATTATTAGGTTAGAAACATGTTACTCCAAGAAAATAATTGAACTTTTTACACCTAGAATACAACTTTGTGCATTGCTTTAAATGTTTATCTTCATTGTATTTCACTGTAATTTTGTAACTCATATTATGTAATACTTTTGACTCTATGCCATTGTACGAACAACTGTGAAACAATAATGACTCTTTTATCGTGAAAAAGTGTGATATACAAATATGAATTATCAATAAATCTGAACAATAATTTAGCTGATTGATGTACTCTTTTTAGTTTACTAAAAAAGTTAAATCGGATTAATGCAACTTATTGAAATAAAATTCCGTAGAAGTTAAATACAATATTTGAATTCATACTACATTATTCCATATTTTGTCCAATTCATACAAACAGTTGCATTATATCACTTTCAGTAGAAGGAAATGCGAATTCTGACTCTAACTTAGTTACAGCTTTCATATTTCATCATGCGATGTACAGTACTTATGTAGGCCAAAGCCAGTCACATTTCCCATTTTAAAAACATTCATAAGTTACAATCCACATATGAAATCAAATATTTATACAGGCTAAATATTTATCTTGTGCATTGCCGTGTGAAAACTAGCAATTTTTAAAATCACATGAGGTAGTAGTCTTCATGAACAAAAACATTCAGACTGGAGATTGTAATGAATGTAAACAGATTCTGATTATATGGATTATATGGGTCTATCAATAAAATGAAGGTTAGAATATTTCCTTTACATTTAAATAACATTTTGTTGTTATAGATTCGCTTTGGTTCGATTAAAGCACAGCCGTAACTTTAAAGCGTAGTTCACAACCTTAAAATTTATTGGAAACACCACTTCGCATTTTCCTCTATGTAGGCTTATATGGTATCCGGTCTGTCGCTTTAGATATTATTATGATGATTTTTTCCTACTTCCTGTGCGCTCTCTTCCACTTTTTTTTTCCAATTTCATCTCTCTTCATCTCTTCCATCATCAGTCCTTCCTGCTGCCAACATCATCGTCTGCAGCAACGGTCCGCGACAAACCCGGCGTTTTCCTCCCCACAGTCCTCTTGAACCTCACCATCCCCTACGGCACCGTGAAACATCCCTTCCCCTCTTCCAAAACCCCTCCAGTTGTTCCCGGAGTCTCTGATTGAATTAGCCCCTCATTACAGACGTACCACCCCCCACCCCCGCAACCAACTGTCGTATTCCTAGATGTCACCCAGTCTCCAAGTCTTTCCTCCAACCCCTATAACAACTACTACGGCTTCAACCCCTCCTAGCTAGCTTCATCTCACCCCAAAGCCAGTCGAAGCTGACTCACATACACAGTTCACCCTCGGTTTCATCACATGGGCGGAGTAAAGAATTCACTTGTCAATATGTGAATGGCTCGATAAAATGGGAGCAATAAAAATAAATAATCAACAATATAGCTTTTATATGGTGCCTGCTACAATCAGTTTTTAGTTTTATGTTTCTATAGTATAAAAAATGTATCGATACTTTATGTTTCTATAACTTTATCAACATATTATATTGGTGAAGTTTATATCAGCCTATTTTCACAGTAAGCGCTTTACGAAAAATCAGTAAGTGGCTTATATATATATGGCATACATCATTATATATATGTAAACTTACCTAATCATATGACTTATCTGCTTATTCCCAGTTCTAGGAAAAAAATTGGAAAGGCTTTACTTCTCCAAAATATAAGAAAAACTAGAAACATCGTATTCCGACAACTAATTTGGGTTCAGACCGCTTAGGTCCACGGAGGATGCAATAACTAAACTACAAGGAACTCAAATACGAAGTACGTGTTATGAATATTTGTATACATCAAGGGTGCATTCGAAAATTTGTGGTGACTCTAGTCCTGAAACGATTAAAGGAAATTGAATGTCCCATAGACATCTCGGGAAACATTTAAATGGGCACAAGCGGAATGTCTGATGGTAAAAAAGTAATTTCCATACAGTCTCACGTTCATTCGTTCAGTCATGTATAGTTCGCGACTTGAGATTCCATGTTTCTTTATTAAGTAGGCATATATAATCTTATGGTTTAAGATTCTTTCACTTTTTTTTCAAATATAACTGAAAATTACTTTCTGAAAATAAAAATACACGACAGCAGACATCTACATTAAAATAAATTGTTGGGTTGTTCTTGAGGAAATTAGATCGAACTGTTTCTTATTTATTTGATGATATGAGATTTTCATATTCTGGTCTAGGCCTATATCAACTAGCAGGTACCCGCGCCTTCGCCTGAGATAATTAATTTAAGGTATGTGTACACCATGAAATGGTCAAAAATGTCGATTTTTTTTAAATAAGTTTATCTTATTCAGCAATTTCTCCTCTTTAATTTGATATATTTACTTTTTTAAATATGACGAGTAGTTATTTTGATATTGTACATTTTCTAGTCATAGTAGAAAATGGACACGTCCTTTTTAAAGTTGTCAGAGTATCATTTTCTGTGTCAAGTTTGATTAGCTATATCTTCATGCTCAGGAGAACAGCAGGTGTGACTATCAGGATGCTAAGGCAAAAGGTACTGTATGAAATATAAAAGTATGGGTCCTGGCATACCTACAGAAATAATGAGGGAGATAATACCAGTGTATAATAGTCTTACGGAAGAGAAGATGCTGGAAAAATGCCAAATAAAACATTGAATTTATGTGCCAAGAATGCAGTATGTTGCTGGAATATTGGGCCTGAGAGTGAATTAGAATCGTACAGGATTATTTTCCCAGAAAGGGCAGAGGGACAGGTGTTAAGCCCATCACCTCTCACTCACACCTTAAAAATTAAGAGCACGATAATTAAAAGATTATTAGCACTTACACGAGAATTATTCATAAACCAAACGATTAATAGGAAAAAATCCGACTTTGGAATGCATTCTACGATTATAAAGCGTCAACGGGCAAAAACGACCTTAGATTCTAGCTCCCACGACCAGAAAGCCCCTGCATAGTAAGTTCCATCCAAATCGATCAATGTTTGCTCATTTAGGCCTACATTCATTATCCCCCTTCCGCCTATGTTGAACATTTCAAATATCAAATAAACAGATTATAAACAAATTAATCAAGCAGGGTGGGCTTATAAAATCGAAGCGGTCGATAATTCCATTCAATATGTTGAAAAAATCGCGTTTGCTCTTATTTCTAAGTTATGACAAAAAAATAAAGCAAAGCCAACTGCAATTGATTTGACAATTTAAACGTAATAGCGAAAACTGATGCTACGATAGAGCATAAAATTCACGGTTTTCTGCCAGTTTTTCACTCATAACTCGCGAATGAATACGAAAATTAAAAGTCCGGCTTCGAGGTGCATTCGGCCACTCTTCAATCCATCCATGTTACAAATTTCAGATCTCTGCGTACCATAGATTTGGCTGGGCATCGCATACAGACTGACAATTACTTCCTCTTATACTGTATAGCCTATATTGAAAATGAAGATTACTCAGGAAATGCCTTTATAGATTTGAAAGAAGTCAATTGTAATATCTTGTACTGATAATATCACGTTGAAGAACTGTGAGATTATATCAGTGAAATTCAACAATTTAGTCTTAAATTAGGAAACCATACACATCTGATTATGTTAATAAAGTATTTACTTCATCATTAAACTATAATGTTAATAAATGCTTGGACCATGAATGGATCAAAATATGGAACGATGGTAATTAAGTGACCGTTGTGTAATGTCTAGATTTGATAGTGATTGAATTAGCTTATATCAAAAATTGCATTCTAGTGAGTTGAGTAAAAACTTAAAGATTTTCGCTGTTTCGGCCAACATGAACGAAGAATTAGGATGGAATCTCTGATAAACTTTTCAAATGACCCTCATTTCGGAGAATGTGGTTATTTTCTCTGCTTGGGTTTATTTCTTTTCAGAAAGAATGTAAGATATATCGTAAAAATATAAATCAAATAGCTTACCATTTAAAGGCTAGCTGGAAAGATTCACCTTCGCAAGGCACTTTTACTATAGTCTATTCATTGGTATTTGGACCTTCCTGTTTGGTGAACTCACACATGAGCTAGCCCTGAAAACCCGGTTTCAACTGTCAGAACTGATCACTGTACTATAGTACTGTCACGTGCTAGGTTGGAAAACAAGGTTTGAGGTAACCGGATCGCAATGTTCTAATTAAAATAAGCTGGTCTAATACCTGAGAACAGATTTTTCAGGGCAAGATTATGCGTGAGGACAACTTTACATATTTTCACCAAACCAGAAAGTCTAAATAATACCGAATGGACTGAAACTGTCAGAATAAGATCCATACAAACAGACAGCACATGGTGCCTAGAAATGTACAACGGGAAGTCTAAATGACGTGTTGCAGGCGTTATCGGTTGGAGTATATCGTGGTCTTCAAAATACGCTTGCGATGTTATGAGTTATGACCAGACTTTCCTGTTGTAAAAAGTAACGCTCTTTTGCTTGGTTAGAGTCGGTATAACAAGAAAAATATACCATCAGAATAATTGAATCATAAATGGTGTAAATATCTATATGATATAATAAACTGATGAAAGCGTTTATGAAACTGGTGCTAAGCACATGATTTTCTCCTGTGTAAAAACATAATATCAAAACTACTGGTACTCACTTACTTACTCAATGGCAATAAACAATTCTTAAGCAAGCTAAAGGAATATTATCTATTTTATAAAACCCGGAGGTTCATTGCCGCGCTTACCTGTGCCCGTCATTCAACCCTATTCTGTGGTAACTCCATCCAACCATCCCTCGCAAATACTACTTCCCTTAAATCTATCCTAATATTGTCTTCCCACATACGTCTAGCACCCTGATTTAGAACGTTAAACGCGACCTTATTTTCACGGGCAACTTCACGAACTAATTCTTACTAGCATTTTCTTAACACGTTGGATACATAGAGCGTAACGTCTTTCATATCATGTCTTTTCGCACCTCTTCATATTATATCCCACACTAATTAACACAAAAAATGTAACATTCATTTAAAATTATATCTTCAGGACATGTTTTCCTAACACACAGGTGGCCGAGAATTCGCACAATCGTGTTCTAGAGGTAAATAGAGAAAACTAAATCACAAATAACCCATCTTACAGGCCTACGTGTTGTGCATACTAAGCCAATAATAATATGGAGGCTAGCACTCGTTGGCAGTTGGGTAGTAGGCACGCTGCACCATACCCCGCTGCTCATGCCGTATGAATAGATTCTAGGAGGGAACTTTGTAGCCTACTGCTTCGGCAAAACAGATTCCAAGGGCATTAAAAGAGAGAAATATTTAACTTCTGTTTTATTTATTTTATATTTTTATAAACAATTTTAGAGGACCCAGAATAATGCCGGCCACATGGCGTAAAGAACCCACAGTTAATGCAAAACAGGGGGAAATAGGCCTATCTAATTAACACGAAGACCAAACCCACAAAAGGACGGTTGCCAACGATCGCGCATATTAAAATGACTTGATCTGATGCTATCAGAAGCTATCAGAAGAATTCCTGAGCCCATGTGCTGTTTACCAAAGAGATTATTTCTCCCTCCTCTAAAAAATTAAGGCTTCCTGCTTTCTCTCTTATTTAATTTCTCCCGTTGAAGGGATATTTATAGGGAACACGCAGCCCAGGTTTTATACGTCAGGGATTATCTTTGGGTCACATACATACTTTTTTGACCACACACGGACATGGAGGGCCTCACCGAATGAATGATCAACCAAATGCCGGGGCCACCTCGGAGACAACACGAACACATGGGACAATAATATAGGAGAAAAATTCCTCTGACACAGGGAGTCGAAACCATGACTTTCGGCTTTCCGTTCTGCTGCTCTACCAACTGAGAAAGTCAGTGTTCGATTTACAGAGCCAGATGCAATCTCTCTCCTATGAATGCTTACCCTTAATGGTCTACCTTATTGACAGACATTCACATCATATACAGCATTATAAGGCACACTATTATCATTAAAGGCAAAGGGTAGAGAGAGATCCCATTTATCGCTGTGAATCGAACTGTGGGCTAGCTCAGTTAGTAGAGCAACGGTACGGAAACCAGAAGGTCATGGGTTCGAATTCCTCTGGGATTCAAATAATTTTATCGAATACTTACGATCAGCATTATTTACAATACCAAGCTTCTGCACTTTCTCACCACTATTTTAAAGTCTAATACGAACTGGTTTCCAATTAACGAAATAGTTCCCAATTTCTATATTAAATCCAAATTGGATCAAAAGAGGCCATAATTAATCAAAATTTTCGTTCCACACTTACAACTTTCCACATTATGTCTGTGATGGCACTACTTCAGCCTTTAGCTTAATTTCTTTTACGTTTTTCTTCTAGGCCAATTTGTCGTAAAAATTAAGAGACCGTTTAATATCTGCATCCGTACAACATTAAACCTTCTTTAAGTAACTAAGCATTTACAACAGCATTTTAAATATCTGTATTAAACTGCCCGCCTTATTTCTCCGAGCTTGGCGGCCGTTAGAATTCTGAAAATTCCAGAGGAGAAAGTGGCAGTAGCAGGTGGGGAAGGTCAACCGGGTGTGAAATCATCCCTTACTGTTCGTGCAAAAACATACGGTCATTTCAGCACCCACGAGAAGTGTAGACATGTACGAAGCTAAACCACAATACCGATCATTTTCTTTCTATAATAAATTGATTTGAAATCAATTTATCAAAAAGTCCTGTAGCTAATCTTCTAATCAGCGTGTAGTATCGTAATACTTTAGTAGGTATAACTATGAGTACACGCATGTTTTTAGTTTTGCCTTAGTTGTATAGCAACCATCTTCTATCTCTTTCTTTCCTCTATCCACCCTCTGCCACTTTTAAATTTCTGTTGCGTAGGGTAGGCTCGGAGAAATAAGGCGCGGAGTATACAACGTTTCAGAAGAGTTATCCGTTTCGTACTGTTGTTGTAGGGTATGTGACCACTAATTAAACCGTTGGGATAGGTTAATTACTGATTATCAACTCAACATAAGTGCAAAATGATCGAATGTGCAGATAGCGACAAGAAGTGAGAGTTGAACTGAGTCGCAGTGTGCCCACCTATCCAACCCATAGCCGTAATCAGTATATAAAAAAGAGATGATCTGAAGCAAACCTGGAAACAATATTTGGAGACCAATACTAACGACATAATTTCTTCTGGGATCCTATTAGGAAATTCTGATTTAGAACGTTAAACGCGACCTTATTTTCACGGGCAACTTCACAAAGTAATTCTTACTGATCGAATCCCAGAGGAATTTTTCTCCTATATCCACATGTAATGTCCAATAGTATTCTATGATGAATGAATACATATTTCGACATAGAACAAGACACACCAGTTACACACACATTCAGCCTGAACAAGGTGCATTTGGAATAAAGATGATAATGACGGCCAGATGATATCCGGGGATTACAAGGGCCTAAAGTTACCCGATATTCGTCTTAGGGGTGAAGAAAAAACCCTGGTAAAAACTCACCTAGGTAACTTATCCCGAGCAGGATTCGAAACCGGGCCCATTGCATGAGAAGAGAGAACGCATCCCCCAAGCCACAGCGGTGGACATTAAGGCTTCTCAAGACATGAGATTTAAATACAATGATCTGCATTCTAATTCAAAAGTAGTATTAGATAGAGGTCAGTTCTTTAGAAGCCTTGATGAGATCTACATACTAACAGATAATGTAAAATATCATCTTATGAGAGCATTAACTCCGCACCTGGTAACTAAATGATAAATGTCATATTAGATTTTTAAGTTCTCTACAGTAAAACCTGGCCCTCCGAAGTGGACATCCGACACAGTGAGAAAATTATTTCCAAACCGATTTTAATATTTGTTTACACCATTCCAATTTATAACGTCCATGGCAAGAAGCCTATTTATTTTGGACCAAATCGGTTGACCGGTACCAGAGTAACAACTAACTAAAGGCCACATGTTTATTTTTTAAATCATGTCTATACTACAATGCCGCATTTTTAATCATTGAGGACTTTGTCTGCAATGCAGTCAGACGTTTGTTTACTTAGTTGAAATTGAGTACTACATGAATAATATTATATGCAGAAGGTACATTACTGTGAAATAATTAGCGGAGTTCTTTGCCACTGAATTTTGTGAAATGTTGACATATTTTAAGAATTTCAAGTTGCAATATATTTAGCTTTGACAAATAACACTATTCCTTCACATACGGTTATCAAACTAGACCGTTAAACTGAGCCAGATTTCCGAAATGGTAACGTTTTGAACTCGTATTCTGGAGGTCCGTGGTTCAAATCCCGGAGCCGGCCAATTTGACATGGATATTTTTTTTGGGGGGGGGTGAGTGTGCGATTGTCAAGATATCACAAATCTGTAGTTCTGCTGATGCTGGACGATTTTAATCTGATTTAAAAAAAAAAAACTTATTTTCTGCATATCATAATTGCAATTATAATTGATTCAACAAAAGCATTCTGGCACTTTGTTATATCAGTTTAACTGATTTTATATTTATTTCTTTTAGTCCCACTTAATTCCAATCTTCTATATTTACTTCATTTTGGTCATAATTTTGTAACTTCTATTTTTAGGTCTACTAGAACTGATACTGCTGTTTTGCAGTTGCTGCTGATGTGGGTATGCGGTCTGTCGGTTGTCTACGAACGATCGTAGGATGCTGCCAACATCATTTTTCGTCCGCCATGCCGGCAATACAGCTCACTGTTACACTGCACTGTTATATTGACTGCGGTTTGTATCCCAATGGGAAATGTTACATGATAATTAATTCTACACTTTCTTAAGTAACAGATTTTGTACTGATAGTCTTAATAATGCATAATACTATCAACATAGTTAAGCACGCGGAACGTTGTATAATAATGTTTATATCAATTGGAACTCGATTCAGATATTATTATATGTTAATTCTATCACCACTAGGACAAAATTAATGTAATAAACGTAATATAGGCCTGATACCCGTGGTAAAATGATTTTGTTTTACTCCTAGGATTGCTACATTCGCCCTAAAGGGGCTCGTTTCGCAAACATTACCTCCTCCCAAAATAAAATCTCCTTTTTAACGCTTGGATCATAAATAACTATTTTAGATAGTGAAGTTCTTTCAACTTCCTGGTATCGAACCCGGACCGCTAAAATTATGAAACGATCCGGAGCTTAGCTCAGAGATCGATTACAAAAATAACTACATCACATTGTTTAATGTCGATCTAGGTGTGGAATAAACGAAAGCATGCCATTATCATGTAAAGAATGCGAGACTTATCTAGGAGTTATGAGTAAAGGATGTGAATTTTCAGATTTATTTAGTAGAAATATAAGAAAATTTTGTCATTTGTACACAAAACATGTTAATTGGATTGAATTCCTTTACACATTTTTATTGTTTTATCCCATTTTAAATCGATTAGGCCTACTATCAGAACACATAATAGGCAATGCGCTCAGATATATGTTTCCTATAATGGCGTTTGTGCTATTTCGTAATTTTTACTTTCTCGCATAGGCTACATACAGTACAATCAACGAAGATTGAAGAATGTAATCTTCTGAAATTGTATTTTTATTATTTGTTACATTTATGAAGATATATGTAGGCCGTGCTGCTTTGAAATAGTATTGACAAAAGGACTAAGAAGGGAAAAAAACACAAACAACAATCAAGACATAACCTCCAAATCAGCTGACTAATGAACTAATAATATTTGTGAAGAGATTTTGAGTTGTGTTCATATCTCTACGAAACAAGATTTTGTTAACTAATACATAATACTATGAGTTATAATATTATTAATTAACATTATTATTAAGTTCTATGAAACAGGGTCCTGTTAGGGATTGAAACTGAGCGAAAAGTAACGTATCAACCGATATGGGCATTGTTGAAATGAATGTGAGCTTTCCCAGGTATTTTTTCCCAACTAAAGCACTTGCTAATAACTTTATAACTATGGCACAAAGTGAATTATTTTCTGTTCATTCCCATCTCAAATATCCGTAGAATACGATTTCAGAGATAGTGTCCGAATTCTGGGACACGTAATTCCTAATAATTTAATATACCGGTAGTCATTTATTTTGTAGCCTATATCCACATATTATTGTGGAATAGTTAAGTGTTTAGCTGCAGCAACACTTTAGATAAAATATAGGAATCTCAGCTAAACGTAATTTAGGCCTTTGTTGAAGGCTGATAGCATGCGATATTTCGCTTACCTCCTTCACTTTCCATACCTTATAAAAGACATACAGTCTATAATAATAAGAGGAAGTGTTTGTCTTTCTGTCTGTCTGTGCGCGATGCCCAGCGAAATCTACTGCAAGCAGAGATCTGAAATTTTAAACATAGATGGACTGAAGGGTGGCCGAATGAACCTTCAAGCCGGATTTTTATTTTTCCCTTTCGTTCGCGAGTTATGAATTTTTGGCGCTATCGAAGCATCAGTCTTCAGTAATGCATTTCATGTACTATATCAATTAGGCTACAGGTGGCTTTGCCGTTTTTTTTTTTGTCAGAACTTGGAAATAAATGCATCGCGATTTTTTCAATAAATCGCATAGAATTATAGTTCGCTTCCATTCTGTCGGTCTCCTTAGCCGCGGTACCGTGGTGAAGGAGACTGTGGGTTTGAGTCCCGCCTCGGACATGAGTGTTTATTTGTAATAACGAAAATGCAAAACAAGGAAAACAAAACCCCAAACAAGATAAATAACTGAAGAAAATTGGCCTATGGCCGGCTAAATTCTACTAAAAAAGAAATCTGTGAGCTCATCCCATGGTCGATTTGTTTGTTTATAATGTCAAGGCACGCAAAAATCTGAAATTTTCAACATAGACGGAAGAGCGATAATGAATGTAGGCCTAAATCGGCAAATTGGATGGAACTCACTATGATGGGGTTTTCTGGGCCAGGAAACTCGAATCCTCGTTTTTCCCATCTAATCGTGGAATGCACTCCAAAGCCAGATTTTTAGCGGTTTCGTTATAATTAATATTCGTTTTAAATATGTTTTGATTATTTTGCGCTTAACTTTTTAATTAATTATCGTGGGCGAAGCCGGAGGCACCTGCTAGTATTTAATATTACTAATTGTTAATGTTATTGTTAATGATTCTATTGTTCTCACTTGCACAAATAATATGTCTATAAGTTTTAAGTTTCTTAACGCATAAGGCGATGCGTACCAACTTTCTCAATATAAGGATCGTTTAAATTTTAGTTAAAACCATTGTAATTTCTAAAAAAGTATCATTAAATTCCACACGAAGATGTATCAAAATTCGATCAAGATAGTTTCGGATCCTTAGGTGGATAGCCTATTACTGATTCATTTAAATAAAGTTTATCACATAAGAACAGCATAATTATCATAGCTAATCCCATGAGAGTTGACGAGTTTATCGATAGATTCGCGACTGGATTTATTAAGACTATTTCATGAATAAAAATGTAACGGATTATACAAATAATAATTACTTTCCGTGCTTTGTTGTATAAAAACAAAACTAACAGCTGTGAGATCACGGCTTACTATGAATCAACCATCTATGAATCGATTCGAGCTACCAAGTTGTGATCAGTGCTACCAATGAGGCATATAAGGCATAGTTAACTTCATTCAAGTAAGCTAACAGCAGAACAGAATAAAAGCACACAGCTTGTACCGAGTCGAAATAGTGTTTTTCATCAATGTACATTTTTTTCTATTATTTCAATATCCAAACAAGCTATGTTGTTTAAAATAATCGGTTTTCGTGCCGCTTAATGACAACATGTGACGTAGTAATCACTGCACACTGATGCATACGTGTCCAGTAACGATCAAACTATTTTACCCGATAAAACGGCAACCTCGCGAATCCTACAAGAATATTGTAAGATCAACGGCCGTGATTGGTCTATATCTGAGGAATTGCTAAACGTTATTGGTCATTATCAAACATATGAGTGGAATAGTCAAAGACATATTTTTCTATTCTTGTATTATAAGTTATTTAAGTGGATTTTTTAAACCTTCTGTTTTAATTACTGTAGGTCAATTCGTAGACATATAAAAACGCTGTGTTTGTAATACACTGAATAGAGTAATGAAAATTGAATTACTACTACTCCTAAAATAACAAATGGTACTACTATTCCTGCTACTGCTGCTATTACTACTACTACTACTAGTAGTACTAGTACTACTACTACTACTACTACTACTACTACTAGTACTACTACTACTACTACTAGTACTACTACTACTACTACTACTACTACTACTACTACTACTACTACTAATGCCTATACTTACTACTATCAGGCCTATTTTATCACATTCATCACTGCCACTAGATCTATCCTTTTATAACGAAGGATATAATGATGAAGGTAGTCTATCATATGAAATAATGAACGCAACAAATGAGAAAGAACAAAACATAAAAAGAAAGCAACGAAACGGTCAGTCAAAATGAAGGTACGCCGCAGACTGAGATGGAATGAGTTGTAGAATTATATGAGTGAGATATAACAGCCACTACCTGCCTGCCCCCCCCTCATGTATTTAAGTTAATCGGGATCAACCAAGCGCTAAATGTGCTTCATTAGTCGTAACCGAATCAAGGGCCCTTCTCCTACCTTCTAGCCAGCCAGCCAGCCGTAGATATTCAAACCTTGCTTCTTAGCATAATATCATTATAGACTACTATCCAAGGCAAATACATGAAACTCTCTCAAGGAGCAATGAATCTCTTAGTATGTCTATCTGTTTCTCTCAAAACTAACAGTACACCATGTATACTCAATGGAATTAGCGAAGGTCTACCCAGCTACAGTCTTAACAGAGAGACATGTAATACTGTTAAAGACCACTGTGTAACACAAATAATAAACAGGGTCCACGCTCACACGCACACGAAAACGCCCACGCAATAAACCGCTTAAGGAGATTTATGTAACGAACGTTATCTTAATAATAATAATAATAATAACAAAGTAATAAAAACAATGACAATAAAACTAACTAAGAGAGATGGGACATAAGCATCTGGGAACTTTTTGAAATTTTGAAATATACAGGTAGCATAATTTTTTTAAGTATACAGTGAAGGCAATAAAATTTATGTATGATGCAGATTATGGGTACTATATGTAGGTTAGAATAGGGAGCCAAACACCCCATAATATGCATACACGACGGCATCGTGCCTCTCTACTGTATTCAAGCAGTTGGAAGCATGAAAGCACGCATGACCCAACCTATAAAATCCTTGAAGTTCAGAAGGTCCTTATTCCCAAAGCTTCCACCAATTCCCCGTGGCATTCTCTGGCTCTGAGGAAAAGCTATTCTAAAGTAAGAACGCTGTTCACATCTTGCCACATCCATTATACACGACGGGTGACTCACAACTTAATCCTTCTGGGCTTATAAAAAATCCATAAAATTATGTGTACATGGACTCTTCAAGGGTTTCGGAGATTTTCAATTGCCCTAATCCTTCTGGTGACACTCAGCCTCTAACAGAAATGAGTACCAGGAGCAATCTGGGGGTAAAGGCAGCCGGTGCGTAAGGCTCATAACCTTACCAGCTTCACGTGCCGAATGTCTAAAATCTAGAAGCCTCAACCTCCTGGAACCCTTTGGGTATGCATGACCTGTAAAGGGAACACTTTACTTTTAGGTAGATTTTCGAAGAAAAATCTACCTATTGCAATGGATACCACTTTATGATTTTCGAAAAATTCTTCCATATCTTTACGTTTCATGCTCCCCTAAGTACGAAACCACCGCCCGTTCAAAAAAAAAAATTGTGATATTTATATATATATATATATATTTATATATATATATATTTATATATATATATATTTATATATATATATTTATATATATATATATTTATATATATCTTTACACGATAGCGGCCGTAATTTTGAAGATATTTGAACCAAATTTTAATATGTTATTTCTAGGCCCAATAGTTCGGACAAGTTCGTTAATGAGCAAAATTGGCCCAAGGGGGTGGTCGGGGGAGGGGGTTGAAATTTTTAAAAATGTATATCTCGGCCCCTATGAAGTATAGAGGGAAACTTTGTTTGAATAAATTAGAGTACTCCCTATGGAGTTCACAGTGACACCAACGATTCGGGGGTTCGAGTGAGGGTGGGGGTGGGGGTGGGGGATGAAAATTCGAAACTTTTGAAACCACGTCTTGTGGGGTATCGTTGAAAAGCTCTTGATGAGTACTCTACAAATCAATAAATAGTTTCTTGATAGCTCTCATATGACGCGAGATTTTAATGTTTGAAAATAATAACACTTGAAAGAATTATTATAATATCATAATTTTGTCTTGTTTAGCGGCTTTGCTAATTTTATTCATTGCTGATCTTGCGCACGGCCTCCCAGAATATTATATCCTATTATTGTTGTCAAAACAATTGATTGTAGGCTCTTCCTCTTTACTGCAGGTTTGCCATGCCAAGGCTAAAGAAGAAGAGTGCTATGCAGCGACAATAAATTAAACCAAAAGCACTTCGAAATCTACCTCCGCCTGTAGGCCTGCCTAAAGGGATTTTTTTTTATATACTAAAGTGGATAATTTTTATTGATTTCTTCCTACAAAAGTATCGTCAGATGGAAGTACATCTAATACAATATTTGGAATTGTGTTTCCGTGCACATCCAACGCTTCCTATTAACAAAATAGTATTCAATTGTGAAATTAATTTATGGTTAACTTGCAGAGACCTGATTTTTTTTTCACATAGGTGGGAAAACATTGAATGATTTGAACAAAACTCAAAATGCTGTTTTTTTTTTTTTTTTTTTTTTTTTTTTTTTTTTTTTTTTTTTTTTTTTTTAAACCTCGAATCTGATGTTGTTTTTCCCCGGGTGGCGCACTTTAATCGTGAAATTCATCTTCAACCCGGTTGTTTAGCTTTTTAATTATCAATCATTATAAGAAAATTGTTTATGTAATGATTTGGGCAAGGTTCGTGAATCAGTGGTTCATTTAAATCGTTTCATTTCGAATCTGTATGTCCATACGGCAGCATAATATTAATTTTTTTAAATTATTTATGTTTATTACGTTAAACAATATAATTAAGAATAAAATTACATAATTCCTCTAATTTATGTCAATGCTCATAAATATCTTTCAATTATTTTTTCTGTTAAATATGTTATTTAAATAAAACCACTAGTAGTTGAGTAAATAATCGCGGGCGAAGCCGCGGGCACCTGCTGGCAATAAAAAAAACAATATGTTGATTAATCATACATTAATTCTAAAGTATCAAAAACAAAGGATATACTTTTTTCAGTGGGCAGTTTTCTCCGTGGCTCAAACTAACAAATGTACCCGATTTCTTGAGTCCATTCTGTGGAAAAGAAAACTGTATTCTCCTACGATCCATTCTGTCTGCCTTCTAGTTATTGGAGTACAAAAATGAAACGAATAAACGGTACCCAATCCAATAAGGAATCGCAGCTCAATAACACTGAAGTGAACGAGATAAAGAAACGCATTAGAGGATGAAATAGCACAGAAAGGGACGACCTTTAAAGAAAAGAGGGTGAGAGGGCGAAAATAAAGAGAGAAATAGGCTGGGATTGATTGGTTTAGAGGAACAAGAATAGACGATGAAGAAACTGTAGGTCTTCCGAGAAAATAAAATTAAGTGGTATAAGGAACAAGGAACCGAGGTGGGGGAAGAAAAGTGGGGTGATTTATGAAAAAGAAGAGCGACATATGGAGACTGAGGCATGAAAGAGAGGATAAAATTATTCGAGATACCTTTTCTGAAATTCGATTTTGATTCAGTGAGCAATTTGATTTTAATTTTATATAACTTCTTAAAGTATCGCTTTAAATGTATTTCTCTTTCTACCTTGCAGAGTTTACCTAAATATGTTCAAAGGTTTCAAATTGGACGTAATAAGAACATGAAGCTAATATATTACATTTCATGGAATTCTATCTTAAACTGGTTTTAATTTAAAGAACCTTTGCTTTGGGATATATCTTATTCCATTGATTTCCATAACATCTTCCAATTTGTTTGTTACGTTTTGGGATCGTTCTGAATTATTGTTTTAGTTTAACTTACTTCACATACCCGTACTCAATAATATTTCATAGTCATAATAAAATAATCTTTTTGCTGCACTATTATGAATGTTTCCTTTCGTATCTGAGATGATTAAGTTAATTAAGTAACAATTTTCGTACATTTAATGAGCTTACATTCTTACATTTAATAACATAATTATTAAATGTTAAAAGTAATAAATTTATTATTTTAATATAAGCATTGTCCTCGTGATCAATCTACGGAAGTCTGATTGAACTATATTAGCAAAATAACGAGGAGCGTGAGTTCGAACCCAATTCGGACTAAATTGTTTGGTTGTGGTTTTCTGCTAACAACAACAACAAGAACAATAATAATAATAATAATGATGATGATGGTGATGATGATGATGATGGTGATGATGATGATGATGATAATAATAATAATAATAATAATAATAATAATAATAATAATAATAATAATAATAATAATAATAATAATAATAATAATAATTGACCGAGCGAAGCGAAGTCCTGTTTTAACTCGACAGTTTGGCATTCCGTCTGTTTGTAACTTAGTTTGTCTCTGTCACGATAGTTACGTTGTTTGATTTTTCCCCAATTTGGCCCCGCATGTGTTTGTAGTTATTAAAAACGACGTATATGTAAGGATTTTAATTTTTTAAATTCCGTTTTGAGATGGTGGCATGCATAATGGTTCCGTTTCGTGTTAATGTTCATATTTTTTAACGATTCTAGCCAAATGGTTCAAACTACAAAAATTGGAAGACTATCTCCACTCTCAAGTTAAAATTTTCTACAGCTTTGTTCAATTAGGCCCATATTTTTTACTTTACCATCATTTTATCTGCTTGTCTGCAAATCGGTTTGATATAAAGTTACGACCAAATGCGCCGTTTGATATTCTTCCAATCTGGCATAAACGTTCCTAGAAGTCATTAAATTCATATTGTAAGGCTTTTTATTTTTTATTCAGTTTAAAGATGGTGGCCTTTCAACTTATGTAAGAGCAGATCTTAGATTTATTTTTGGACGCAAGGTTTCATGTTCACAGAAGTAGGCTACTAATAATAATAATTTTATTTAACCTGGTGAACGTTAGGACCACGTCACCAGGGACTAATAATACAGTGAGACCAAATTCATTAAATTATATAAAATATATGAAATTGTACAAATTATACATAGGTAGTAAGCAGGATTGGGGGCAAGTAGTTAGCATCCCGACTCCCATGGCCATTATTGATGGCTTACTTAACCACAGCAGCTCTTCAGTTTCTGTCATCAGACTGACTGTACCCCGTTCCAGTCCTCCCTACCTCAGAAAAATCCGAGGAGGAACGGGATCCGTAGTCACCAGACTCCGCAGGTGGTTGCATATCGTTACATACTATTGCATAATAATTATATTATATCAACCTAATTAAAAAAAAAAAAAAAAAAAAAAAAAAAACATACAAATTATATACACTATGCAGCATTACGTACATATGCTATCAACCACGAGTTGAAGGTTGCTACTAACCGACAGTTCTTTGATGTGAAATTGTGAAGAATTCCACATTTAGTCCATAGAATTAGTGAAGGAGGATAATTAATGATATTAATGAAGATTAGATACTGACAGAATATGATCGCGCATGTAGAGTAAAATTTTTTTCTGGCTGACACTGATAAATCGCGTGTGAGGCGAAGAGGTGGGAGTTGAATTCAGAGAAAGACAAGCCATCTTCCCCTCAACCAGACATGACAGCCGTAGCTGCATACCGCAGTTAGCGCGATGTGACTCCCTTGAAGATTGGCGTACGAATGAAACATCACCCTTCAAATGACAATATTTCTTGCAGACAACTAAGAATATTTTTGGGCAGTTCAGGTAGAAGAAAGTTACTGTATCGGATGTTTAGTTTATGAGACGAAACAGCATGGAAGCATTATAATAGGTAGTGAGGTCTGACCATTAATCAATAATACGAATGCAGGATAATAATATCATGTCTCTGGAACCTCGAATCCATTCTCCTACAACACCTTACCATCCATTTATCTCGTAGCGAACAGTAAGTGGGCCATACGAGTCTAATTAGGGTGGAGTAAAAAAGCTAAATAGGCCTAATTTACCTCTAAAGTGTAAATAAATTGTATAGCAACGTTGAGTTTGATCAGTGAAATAAAATAAAATGTGGAATTAAAACCATCAGCTCATTAACCATTATTTCATGCTTTCGACACTCAATGTCACCATGGAGTCTCAAGAAGAAGCAGTAAGTTTGAAAATATGTCAGTGCTAGTTCATAATGAAATTATTCTGTTGGCATGACAAGATAAAGAAAATCCCATTTTAATGTTTAATAGTTAATGCATCTACACCAGCGCAGCAAGATGTCCTGAAGATGCCTAAGAGTGTCGAATGGCCTAGGCAGTATAAAATAAAGGTTGTAGAACTCATGGTTTTAATTATACATTTTATTTTATTTAACTAATTTGCCTGTTTTTTTGTTTGAAGAAAGGTAATTAAGTTGAAAAGTTGCAATTAATGACATTTTAATAGGTCTGCTTTGTATCTTTATTGGCTTATTATCTTGATGGCTCTACAGGAATTTATATCCTACAGTTTTAAAATAAATAAGCCCATGTAGTTCGAAATTAAACAAGAATATCTTGTCACCGTAAATTATATATATTGCTTCTCAAAATAATAAAAAAAAGACAAAAGAATGTTGCAAAGTAAAAAATAAACTAACATAAAATTTGTACATTCCCCAATAAGTGCGCAAAGTTGCCTGGTGCCTTAATATATATCTATAGGTTGCTCTTTTCTTACCGTGAATCCTAGTAAGTACGCAAAGTTACTAGGGTTACAACTTTTTGTTATTATTATTATATCCAGCCAAAGAAGGTCATTGATAATCAACATACAAATTACAGATAAGCTAAATAGGGTTGATGATGATACAAAGTTACGATTAACACAAGTCAGTCAGTTTATAAAACAGACTTCATTGGAAGTGCAAAAGAATACAGAACGGCGCGGTAGTTAAAAGTTGCAACCGAATGATTTTCCTGTTCTTATCTTTTCCTACGAGCTAATGTGTCAACATTAATTAGAAGTAACTTTCTCGAGGCCTTGAGTCACTTACTTCTAATACGAGGAAAATTGACGACTTTATGTCCTAATAAAATGTTAAAAAAAAAGTTTTCAATAATATTTTAAAAATCAACCTAGTTCTTCCAGCTTTAAACTTTTGTACCCAAGAACTAAAATAAAATAATATTGCAAATCTGTATGTAGCCCACGCTCGTATTTTAAGGACAACATGTGGTTATTAATTTTATATTAAATCTACTGCATTAATTTATGATAATGAAGTCGGCCCAAATATAAAATAAAATTTTGCAATAAATTTAGTGAAATATGTGAGGTGGTAATTTATGTAGGGCCTGGCAGCCACACAGAGCAGCTCGATAAGTTGCCTACCTGCTCGAATACAACCTCCCCCCCCCCCCAACGCTCTGCTGCATGTGTCTGACAATGTACAGGCTTTGTACTCTGTACTATGGCAACTGCCCCTAACCACCACCATACACATATTCACTATATGATGATGAATATGGAAATGGAAGGATGATAGAGAAACTTTATATGCTAAAATTCCATCACTGTACCATGGACTATAGGCTTTTGCTATGAGTGGTTTTTTTAATGTGGTATACAGACCGTTCAATGCCCATATATGGTCAGTCACTCAACCTCCCCCTCCCATCCCCCAACTCAAAACCCCACCCCCTATAGGCATAGATACCATATATATGTTTATTGCAATGGAAAACGCTTATTCCAATTATTAATTCATATTCATACTGGTCCCCAATTCTCCTCCTACCATCATTCTCTCATACCATCAACACACCCTCTCTACCCTGTGCCCACGCCATTTCTCTTCTCCGCCAAATAATAATTGACAGGAACGTTTTAAAATGTTCCACTGCTGTAATTGACTTTTGTTTTTTGTTTTTTAATTTCGAACGATGGAATGGGGGATAGGATACTGCAAAATGTGCTCATAACGTTAACAAAAAATGCACATGAGTGAATAGTTAGCTTGAATGTATACTTTTCATAGATAATCGACACATACATTTCACAATTTGTAGCTATCTTGTCATTAAAACATACAGTAATTATTATTTGAATTGAATTTTAAAATAATGAACGTGTTCTTTTGTAAACACAGAAATAATTTGCTTTGACTGGTGAAACAGTCTGAATATTAATGTACACCAACTTAATTCTTTCAAAATACATGGAATTGTAGATAGATTTGTAATTATGAGAGCATAGTATGCCATGAAAAATATGATGAAACGTCGTTTTCAAATGTGATATTTTTAAACATTACAGGCTATATACGTTACTGCAATTTAGTCGTAAATGTGGCAAACTAATGAACTTCGAACACACGAAATGTGATTGTTGCAATTTGACCCATAACATATATGCATACGATAGGGTGCACTAGATTTGTTATACCATAATTTAAAAACCAGACTAATTTTGTACCAAACGCCCCTTATAGAAATTCTTAATTATCGTATAATACACCAGCGTGAAAATTGGTGTTTATTCACTAATAATGATATCACATTTATCAACTATGAATAAATATTCATTTGCCTCATTGCTCGCATTCTTCCACATCAAGTTATAAAATGCCTGATTACTGTTTTCATACATTTTTCGATAACCAAATTTGCGAAAAAAATATATATACTGGTTTAAAATTGAATTGTTACTAAATAATGCCAGACCTTATTGGAAGTACACTGACGTTTAATTTGTTTTTAAATATAAATAAAATCAGGTAAACTGATGTAAAAAAGTGCCAGTATGTTTTTGTTTAATCAGTTATGACTGCAATTATGATATGCAGAATGTTCTTTTTTTTTAAATTGATTTCCAAGTTAAGCTCCAGATTTATTCATTAAGCAGGGCTTACGGAAGAAGAAAGGTCTACCATCTCGGCCACCTGGGTCATTTTAACGGTCTAGTTGGATAAGCGCATGTAAAACAATAGTGTTTTTTGTCATAGCTACCTGTATTTTAATTTCCAAGGCCTTATAAGATCACAGTAAAACAATAGGCTATGTTGTCAAGATAATTGATTTTCATTTTTTTTATAAATTCTTTCGAATACGTATATTGCCATAAAATAGGCACTAATTTGAGCATTACTCCGAAACAGATCAACCGATTTTATCCATTATGAATAGACGTCTTCCCATGGACATTGTAAATGTGTATACCAAGTTTCATAAAAATCCGGTAAAGCGTATTTGAGTTACCGCGTCTTTAAAATATACACTAAATTGGGTTTTACTCCGGTACCGGTCAACAGATTAGGTTCAAATTCAATAGGGCACTTCTCATGGACGTCATAAATGGGTATACCAAGTTTCATGAAAATCCGTTACAGCGTATTTGAGTGATGGCGCCTTTCTCATAGAAAGGCACTAAATTGGGCATTACTCCGGTACCTGTGAACCGATTTGGTTCAATATCAATAGGGTTCTTCCCATCGACATTATGAATGTTTATACCAAGTTTCATGGAAATCCTAAAAAGCGTACTTGAGTTATGGTGCGTACAGACGCACGGACAGACGGACGGACAGACAGACAGACAGACGGACAGACATTTTTTCGTCCCCCACACAATCTCATAAAGTACCATACTGGCACTTAATAACTTATAAAAAATAAACAAACAAAATAAAATATTTTTGCTATTATCTGTGTGAACATGAAGAGTATAGGCCTGTGATTGTGTTTCTGTCCAAGGTCTATCTCTGAAGTAAGAGAGTTTATATATTAATAAAATCAGGTAAACTGATGTAACAAAGTGCCAGTATGTTTTTGTTTAATCAGTTATGACTGCAATTATGATATGCAGAATATGTTTTTTTTTTTTAAATTGATTTCCAAGTTAAGCTCCAGATTTATTCATTAAGCAGGGCTTACGGAAGAAGAAAGATCTACCATCTCGGCCACCTGGGTCATTTTAACGGTCTAGTTGGATAAGCGCATGTAAAACAATAGTGTTTTTTGTCATAGCTACCTGTATTTTAATTTCCAAGGCCTTATAAAATCACAGTAAAACAATAGGCTATGTTGTCAAGATAACTGATTTTCATTTTTTTTATAAATTCTTTCGAATACATATATTACCATAAAATAGGCACTAAATTGAGCATTACTCCGAAACAGGTCAATCGATTTTATCCATTATGAATAGACGTCTTCCCATGGACATTATAAATGTGTATACCAAGTTTCATAAAAATCCGGTAAAGCGTATTTGAGTTACCGCGTCTTTAAAATATTCACTAAATTGAGTTTTACTCCGGTACCGGTCTACCGATTTGGTCCAATATCAGTAGACGTCTTTCCACGTACATTATAAATGGGTATACAAAATTTCAGGAAAATCCAATAAAGCATATTTGAGTTATCGCGACTTCTTATATATTAACATAAAAACACTAAATTGGGCATTATTCCGGTACTGGCCAACCGATTTGGTCCAATATCAAAAAACGTCTTCCCATGGACATTATAAATGCGTATACGAAGTTTCATAAATATCCGATAAAGCGTATTTGAGTTATTGCGCCTTTAAAGTAAGCACTAAATTGGGTTTTACTCCGGTACCGGTCAACAGATTAGGTTCAAATTCAATAGGGCACTTCTCATGGACGTCATAAATGGGTATACCAAGTTTCATGGAAATCCGATACAGCGTATTTGAGTGATGGCGCCTTTCTATTAGAAAGGCGCCATAATCTATTAAAGTAGGCACTAAATTGGGCATTACTCCGGTACCGGTGAACCGATTTGGTTCAATATCAATAGGGTTCTTCCCATGGACATTATAAATGTGTTTTCCAAGTTTCATGAAAATCCGAAAAAGCGTATTTGAGTTATGGTGCGTACAGACACACGGACCGACAGACGGACAGACGGACAGACGGACAGACAGACGGACAGACAGACGGACAGACAGACGGACAGACATTTTTTCGTCCACCACACAATCTCATAAAGTACCATACTGGCACTTAATAAACTGTAAGTGCTATTCTAAGCTATATTCTGTTTCATAAACGGACAAACCTCACACTAGAAAAAATAATTAAACTCTCACTCTCTCATTCATTTTACGGTACACTCTCTGTTACATACACACTTATATGGAAACAACAAACACATTTGCAAACTCAATCTCTCTCTCTCTCTCTCTCACACACATAAAAGCATTCTCACACATTCTCACTTCCACGCACATCACCCATCCCCTCTCACACTGTTCACATACCTCAAGTATAATTATGTAAGTTCTGTATTTCTGAATTTTTCCAGGCGAATACTATTGATATCAAGACATTCTTATTACACCTCTAGGGGCGTGGACAAACAACTTATATCATTCCGAAAAGTTGCAGAAAAAGATAAGATAGTCAGTTTACTTTGAACTTCGGCATTCCTTCTGAGACTCCAAAAACTTTGACTCTGCTGATAATCCGCGAAGAAATCTTTAATGAGTCACTGTTTGTCTGTATGTCGGTCTATCTGTAAGCTTTTCTCATCCTGCTCTGTATTTCCTCTCTCTTTCACACATAAAAACGCACCCCAATAAGAAAAGCTCATGTAACGTTCAATCTTTTATTTTCCAATAACACAACACCGAGATCAAATGAAGTTAGTTCTTTCTACCTTTCGTCGTGAGATCACGTATCTACTGTAGTTTAAACTACAGTAGATACGTGATCTCACGATAATCTTTACTTCATTCGATAATAATTTGTTACTTCCTAGTTCACACTACAATCGATTATAACGCCAATATATATCGTTGTCCATAGCCTATACGTAGCTTCACCAGAAACATACAGCTGTTTTCTTTTCTTTTGGTAATTTACAACTATAACGCTTAAAATCACGAATTTCGGAAATATGAGGTCCCTCTTCTTAACTCTGACACATCCTCGTCAGTGTCAGCCTCGTATAAGGCACGCGCGCACTGAAAACTGGTTATTTATTAATTGGTAATTTTTCAGCTCAGATTTATGGCAAACACTCGAAACACCGAGAGTCTACCTAAAATATACAGTATATACAGAAATTTTATTTTAAATGTTTGTTTCAAATCTAATATTTCGTATACCTGAAGTAAGATAATTTAAAGCTATGAACTAAGAAGAGATCAGTTATTCTAAAGATGTTACACGGGTACAGATTACTCGAAAATGCTACATTCTCTGCATGAACGAGTCGTTATAATAGGCCTAATGCACTTTATGAAATAAGCCAGATCCTGGAGACGTTTATGGACATAACGGGTAATAATATGTTAATTACATTTAAAATTATGCAATAGATATCTGTTAAACATAATATAATATAAATATATATGTTCCTACCTGTATACGAGCTTCGTTGAGTTTGGTTGTTCGAGCAAGTTCTTCTCTGCAGTAGATATCGGGATAGTGGGATTTTGTGAACGCTGCCTCCAGTTCCGCCAGCTGTTCCTGTGACACATCAACACACATATTTGTATAACGTTTAAAATATAATTATGTAATTGAAATTAATCAATCTACAGGGTGTTAATGAATAACACCGAAATATTTTACCAGTGTATAGAGGGGACATAGACAAGCAACTTTTATTAGGAGATTTTTGCTCTATGGATTCAATTTTTCCTGTTACAGCATGAAATCTCCTAGAGCATGGCCGCCACTGACTTCTAACATTAGAAAAAATGCAAAACAAAGGAACTTCGTTGTTACCACTGTAGTGAGTAGTTATGAATAAAAAAAAGACTAATGCAGTGGCGACCAGTCATGTGATTAGTCTGTAAATTTTTCAGATTATGTAAACACTAAATAATTATGATATAGCTGTTGACGATTGATTAAGAGTCAGTTTTTTATCGATCACTAGGAAGGCATGAAGTCAATTTAATTAACATTTTAACCTATTTCGCGTAATTATTGATTTATGAGCACCAACTTATAATGACTTTAATGCCCTGTAGCATACACATTTTACGTCATAGAGTACAAATCACCTGATAAAAGTTGCTTGTCTAAGTCCCCTCTATATACACCCTGTATAGCTAAGGAGAATTTAATAGCTGACGAAATTACTTAGTCTATTAGTCTATAGAACTGTGGTATACATTTACAGGACCATAGGTATGCAGTATGTTCTCAAATGGTTCACATTCTGAAAAAAGAAATTTAATACCCCACCACTTACAAGAGATTTAACACATATTAAACAATTTTACAGGGGTTCTATAAAATAATTCCTTTCTATTACTATTTGTTTATTGTAAGTTACTGATTGGGAGTTAGAGGAAATTATACCGTACATACCGCAGACATGATCAAAGTTAAGTTCAATAACCTTTGTATCCAGATTTCCAGAGTAGACTGGCACAACACTCTTTCCTCTTTCCTCCCCTCTCGCTTTCTCCCTTCCTCTCCCTCTCCCCCTCTCGCTTTCTCTCTTTCTCTCCCTTTACCTTACCAAGGATACAAGGACTACAATTTTTTTAAACATGGCGTATTTGTCATTCAAAGGCCAAAATGTTCCAATACACTGCTTATAGACACGTAAGCCACGTAGTTCCAATTAATACTTTCTCCATTTTACTTAAATCGGCACTAGTGAAATGAAATTCATTAATTTTGCACCCCATTGCTTCTACATACCATGCCTGGTAGGGGTTCAAATAAGAAGAAATAATTTCCGGTAATATAAAATTGTATTGTCATTACGGAATATTTTAATTCTCACTCTCGTATTACTACACAACCGTTTCGGGGCTGATCAAAAAGAAATTCAATACCACTTTCATACTTTCTTCCCAAAAACCTGGTACATATTACAGCCTACTGCGCGCATAGGACTAAAAATGTTCCATCCTATTTTGTCTCCATATACATGCTTAGGGCCTACGATAAACATCCATATTTCTCAACTAAAAATACAAAGCCTACAGCTATGAATAAGGTTTCAGTGGATAGAATTTTTATTACTGATTTCCGATATACTGAAAATGCTGTCCCTGGTGTATGAACTCTTATTCTACATAAAAATGTGAAGTGAGAAAATGGTATTCCCTATGTCCAGGGCAGAGAAAAGTTTTGTGACTGCATTACATTGTGCAGTATTTTTGTGGATTTCATTCTTCAATATTTATTTACACCAATGAATTCTATCGACAGCTTCTCTAATTTTTCAAAATCCCATATCAAGCACTTCCCAAGCTACCTATGACCACTGCCAACAATACACTGTTGTCATGAGAACTGTACATGGAATTGGATTTGGATTTTATAATCCTGTGTAAAAAGGAATTTCATATCCTCAAAAAATTTTATTTTTGGCATTTAAAATCAAAATTTTGCAAAATCCTTTCTTAGTGTGACTTACATTATGAAATGAAAGTACTGTCAAAATTCCAATTCTCTACCTTTTGTAGTTTAGGCTCTATGTTGATTCTCTGCCAGTCAGTCATTAAGTCAGTAAGTCAGGACAAAGCCTCTTATATAGAGAAGAGATTACAATAAAATAGGCACTAAATTGGGCATTACTCCGGTACCGGTCAACCGATTTGGTCCAATATCAATAGCCTCCTTCCCATGGATGTTATAAATGCGAATGCCAAGTTTCATGAAAATCCGATAAAGCGTATTTGAGTTATCGTGCGTACAGACACACGGACGGACGGACAGACATTTCCCGTCCCCCACACTATTTTATAAAGTATCATTCTGGCACTTATAACAATCGATTATTCTCTACTGTTGAGAAAAAATGCTTAAGAATTTCTTGCTTGCTTATCTTTGCAGCACCACCTGCTAACGAAGACTAGAAACCCGCAAAACACAGCAGATAGAGAGGAGGAACGAAGCAAATACTAGACAAGACAAGAAGGAATTCCTGGTGAGGGAAAAATACGACGCAGGGTCTCCTCCTAGAAACGACATGAACAAATAGAACAATGAACAGGAATAACTGGGTGGAGGTAAAGTAAATTTTAACCTATCATGCACCTTTGAGTGAGATGTAATAACACTAATAAGGGGAACGGATTTTTAGGTCCTTACAGCTTAGAATGCACCAAACTATAACTGCATGTTTACTTTCTTCTTTTGTCTTGGCTAGTGTCCAAGGTTCAATTCCGGGCAAGTTCTTTGTACTTCACTCGTCCATCGACTAAGCAAGGTATGATTTAGCTACAGGCAGAAAGAAACTAACCTATAAGTTCCTAAAAACCCGGGCTCTACAGGTAATAACAGTCAGACTGGCCGGCTGCGAGATATAATTCCTCACGAACTTCAGTCTACTTTTGTGACTTTTTTGCAATCTACCTCAGAAATACATAGTGCACATACCCCCCCCCCCCCCAAAAAAAAAATAGGCAACTTTCCGCAAGGATGACCCTTGCTAAATTAACATAGAGAAAAGTTTAGACGAACTTATTTATTTAACCCTTCCAAAGCAAAATATAAGTAATCATCAAATAAAAGTATCATTGGGTTCTAAGTTTCAAATCAACGAGGAAAGTTTTAATGGTCTCCATGAATGATAATCTTTATACATGGATAAAAATTCCATATTTTAAATAAACAATTTTTGCACTAATCTTATAACATAATCGGCTTTTATGTAATTTTTTTTCTATATGCCGCATTTCTACGTCAGTGGCATGAAAAGGTTAATACGTCAGTTATTATTATTGTTCGAACTAGGCCATATTGTTATAAGTTAACCTGCTTCACTTTTGGACTCTCAGGAGACACGAGGCTTCGGCTGGGTGGCGCAATCTTTATGATACTGATTTTCTGTGCCCAAGGTCATGGGTTCGATCGCGATGATATTTATATGTGGATAAATGTGACATCTCTGTAGGTTTTGCAGACTTGTAAAAAACTCCTGCGGAAAAAATCCGGCGTACCGACGACAGTCTCAGGCCTAAGTTTCAATACACCCAAATTGTTAAATAGTCCTAAAACAACCAACCAAACTCATACAATTTATATTTAAGTATTATGTTATTTCCGGTGGTAAAAGTCATTATGTTCATTTTTACAAGATTGAATTTTTACATCATAGGACTACTTGTTATTTTCTTTACTCTCTTTTCTGTGGTCCTAAGTACTGTCCCTATGCATAATAATAAGCGAGTTAGCCAATGGGTTACATCGTAGTAGGGCCTATTGTGAGTAAACCAATTGTTTCCAAAAGAATAATTCAAAATATAACTCTATAATAAAAAGGGATAGAATCTTTGAATACTAAGCAAACGAAGTTCTCAAAGCTTTTTACTTTAAAACTTTCATGAGAAGCTAACCTAGAACAAGTTTATTTTATGAATAATGGTTTCTCGGGCTTCCGACCGGGTGAGCTGACCTTTCGTCAGCTTATTCCGCTGCCATCTTCTGGCAGAAGTTGTAACAGTTCGGTTTAAGTGTCAGAGAAGAACAGTAATGGAAAAAGGTTACGTAACAAAGCATCCACTCAACAAAAGGATTGAGTACTGGCATTTTGTGCAGAAAGGAAACATGTGCAAGAATATTTCGGACAATTTTATTAATAACGAGAAAATCGTTAATTAAAGATGCATCATACATACACAAAAATAAAGCATATTAAATCAGATTTAATTTAATATATTACATTCCAAAGTCAGCATATCGGAAAATGAATAAAGCATATTTTATTAAACTCTTCGGTCAATTATAATCACTCGAGAAGTATACTGACATCAAAATGAGCAGAACGATATAGCGAAGAATAACGAATAAAATAATATATTGAAAGAAAATGTTAGAAATTATAAAAACTTTTAGTTAAACAATAGGACCCCGACTGTTAACTCAAAATCTAGCTTCCATAGTCCGATAAACCAACAAAATTTTACAAGCCTTAACGTTTCCCATTGCAGTTAATGCAATAAGGATTAGAAACGGCGTTACCAAGTTAAAAGGTATTTGAACAGTTAGCCAATGAAATGATTTGTTAGTAAATTCCGCGCGAAGCTACAACCAATGTAAAGACAAAAATTAAGTAAGGACCTTCTTCCGAGGCCAGTTTCGGAAAAGGCTTAAATAGAACTCCGGACCCCAGATCAAGGCACTTTTGGCGTTCATCATCATTCCGACAGTAGGCACTCTGGCGCATAACATCAAGGCACTCGGGCGTTAGCTTTCTGGTGTTCATTTTATCATGGTATTGCATTCGTGGAAGAACTTATTAAGATTTTATTTGTGAGATTATCAATGTATATCTTAAAAGTCACGTACTGACTAATTTTAATATAGGTCGCATTGCCAGAGACTACCGAAATATATTAAGCTGAATACCTCAACAGAACTATCGAAATATTAATAAATGTGAGTGAACTAAAGACAATTATTGTGGACTACTTGAATCGACCAACGAATACCAGTGGGCCTTTTGTATCCTATATTTATTCACTACCTTGCACCGCCTCCAGTGTTCCCTGTCACCGTGTTTATATACAGAACCCTGAGACCACAAGAGTCCATCATAAGCTCTACCGCAAAATTGTATCTTTGCTTATTTTATCCAGACCCTACATTATAATAGGCCGACAGATGATTCACGCACGGTCGTAAAGCGGCTTAAGACTGGCACACAACGTAAGCGGCCATAAAGTTCCCTTTAGCTCTCTTGTAAAGTTACAATTTTTGTGACAAAGTGCTCATTAACTCGGTGGCATCTCTTAACACTACAAGACTTATTATGATATTATTATTTTAAAGTAAAATAATAGTTCACCGCTGTGGCGTAGGGAATTCATTCGCTCTCCTCAAGCAACGGGCCCGGATTCGATTCCTGGTCGGGACAAGCTTCCTAGGCGGGTTTTTTTCTGTTGTTTTTCCTCATCCGTGAGATGTCCAGAAACTTTAGGCCCTCGTGGTCCCCGAATATCATCTAGCCGTCATTATCATTTCATCTCATCCATGCTTTGTTCGGAATGAATGTGTTTTGTCTCGTTCGCGTTCGTGTTTGTCTCGAAGGGGGTCATGGAATTGGGCTGATCACTTATCCAGGGAGGGCCTCAATGTTCTAGACTGGTAAAAAATGTATGTGTGTAATCCACAGAAATCCCTCCTCCTACAATTCGCGGTCCTATAATACCCGGGTAGCGTGGGCTGCATAAACGTCCCTTTAAATGGGGTAGGTAAAAGTAGGAGAAAGAAGAAGGAAAGGAGGTAAAACTGGGAGAAAAACGAAAAATTCAAAACAATAATAAATAAGTAATTATACTGCTGAACATGGTGGCCATTTGATAGGGCGAAGATGATGATGATAATGTTGATGATGATGACAATGATAGTGATAAGATGATGATGATAATAATAATAATAATAATAATAATAATAATAATAATAATAATAATAATAATAATAATAATAATAATAATAATAATAATAATAATAATAATGTACCTGAGTGAATGTTGTCCGGTGCCGTCTCCGCGCAGGGGTTGGACATGACGCTGTTGTAGGAGTGTGGCCTGCATGCTGAGGTGCACTTGGAGAAGGCCCTCCACTACCCAATAACGATTGTGGTTCTGGTTTCAGCTTCTTGAACGCGCCCTCTGCACCTGTAATACCAAAAAGAACTATTAGGAGCATTAGAGAGTGATTCAGCGGAATATAACCTAAGAAACAAAATAATTGAGTAGCCTATATGATATTATTGTATTATCCATACAACTGGTTCAGGTAATACCTAATGTTATCTTGAAGTGAAATATTACTATTACTGGAGCAACTTATTGGTAATTAACTATTAAATTAATATTAAATAGTACTGAATTAGGATTTATTTTGTATTTACCAATAACACATGAGAACAGATATTCCATTCTTGGATTATTAAAGGAACCGATACATTGGGTGGAGTGAATAAAAATTTAATAATTACTACTAGTCATAAGTATTAGTACTAGTAATTACTTTCAGTCCCAGCTTTTACTTAATTTTGAGTGAATAACCTTATACTAGAACTTATAAGTTAAAACTGGATAAACATTAGTAGTTATTACCTGCTTAGCTAAACTATATGTAGTGGAACCATGTTTACTTAAAATAAGTCACGATATCTACATAATAAGAGGAAGTATTTGTTTTCCTGTCTGTCTGTTTGAGTGTGACACCCAGAAAAATCTAGGGCTCTCAGAGATCTTATATTTTTTTACAAAATAAAACTGTGAGATTTAAAACCTGAATACTACATACGATGGACCATGATGATTAAATAAAAACAAAACAAAAATTGTGAATTTATTAGGGTAATATCCTGATACACGGATAAATGTTTCAATCATAATAATTAAGAAATATGAATTCTGACTCTGACAGCCTGGATCAATCACAAATCAATAACTAGTTTCTCGATAGCTCTCATATATGGCGAGATTTGAATGTTTGAAAAAGTGCACTTTCCTCTTTTTTGCAGTTATTATTGCGGGTTTGTCATGCCAAGGCTAAAGAAGAAGAGTGCTGCGCAGCGACAATAAATTAAACCAAAAGCACTTCGAAATCTACCTCAGCCTGTAGGCCTGCCTAAAGGGATTTTTTCTTTTGGAATGAATGAAAGTGGAACATAAGTAATGATGAAAGACAGAGAGTGCTAAAAGAAGAAGGACTGGAATTCACCTCATTGTAAAATCACAGAAAAAAATATCATTTAAATCCTGCTTCAGACACTCCACTCGGCAAAGAACGAGGAAGAACTCATTCCACATCATAGCGAAGGACATTTCGTGAAAATGATTTATTGTTATGGCAGAATGAACGTTAAAATCAGTTCCCATTCAAGAAAAGTCTCTCTAAAGCCCTTCTATTTTGTTATGATTCATACGCTTTACCTGCTGATTATTATATGTATGTAATGTATTTGCGCGCTCGGTTTAAGGAATAAACTGACTGCTATTTTAATAGGCTTTGTTTAATTTTCATTTCACTTCTGTAGATTATATTAATTTAAAGTAGCGTAAAATGAAATACATTACATGAAATGTGCTGAAGTTCACTTCTTTTTGTTGATGTTATTTAGTGCGTTTAGTGCTTTTATTTTATTTTCTAAATTTCAATTAAAATGCGCATAAACGACCAGTGTACTGAATAAAACATAATGCTACTCCGTGTAAGTGCAGCTATTTCAGTAGGCACTAGAAACACAATAACCAAAGTTTCATTTTCCCCTCTAAAATATAGCCTAATGCAGTCCCGCGGGAATGAAGAAAGTTGAGAAAAAGTTGTTGTATGGAATGTTTTGAAATTGAGTTGATCCTGGGATCGAGTAGCACAAGCAGAGCTTCTCTTTCGCGTAACCAACTGAATGCAACCTTTAAAAAAAGTGTGTGGGCTTCGTCCTACTCAGGATATCAACAAAATGGTACGGTGCAAACTGGTGCAGTGTTATTAATGCAAACATTCTAAATAATATGCGTTATTAAGACAGTCATAAAGGCAATACTAAAGTTGCACTTAGGCTTATACAAAACCAAAATTATAATACTTATCAACAGTATACGGTTTTTTAAATTTTTTAAATATTTTAAGTTCATAAAAAGCAGTCTAAGGAGGTATGCTGAACATGAACATTATATATACACACGCATCAAATTATTTCGCAAGACTTAATATAATTATCTCATCTTTACTTTGAATTATAATTCCATTTTGTCTTTCACTTTGAACCAGGGTCGGATCCAGAACTTACTGTTGGGGGCCGACGTAAAAGTTTTACTGGAGGTTATGAGATATCCTTTCAAAAAATAGGGAGTCTGGGGGTCATCCCCGGAGATAAAATAAGTGCAAAATGATGTGCTATAAGTCTTCTGGATGATTCGTCCAAATTTCTCAGTACTCTAAAATTATTCTTGCCCAGAGTGTGTCATTGTATGTCTGTGTCATGTTGTTGAGAAATTTTTCTGTTTTACATATTACATAAAAATTAAAATTATTAATCAAATATCATTTTTATCATTTTAGCTTTAAGTAAGCGCTGGGCAGAAATAGTTCACAACAAATTAATAATTCATTACAGGCCTAGTGCATAGTGGGCTTTCACGGCTAGTCTAAGCATTTGACACAAGGCTCGAGAATATAAATGCTATTCAACTTGCCTTTTACAGTCCTCAGGTTGAAACAGGGTGAGTATACCAATGCTTTTATTAAGTGCCAGAATGGTACTTTATGATTTTTGGTGGGGGACGGGAAAATGTCATTCCGCGTGTCCATGTGTCCGTACGCGCAAGAACTCGAATAGCCTACGTTTTATCGGATTTTCATGAAACTTGGTATACCTATTTATAACGATCATGGGACGACGTCTATTGCTTTTGGATTAAATCGGTTGACTGGTAGCGGAGTAATGTCTAATTTAGTACCTATTTTATGGTAATATGTTTGACAGAATTTATAAAATGCAAATCAGTTCTCATGACAACATATCGTTTTACAGTGTTTATATACGGCTTTGGACAAATATCACTACCCACATATTCCTTCACATAGGCTATGCTTATCAAACTTAAGATATAGGCTAACTTATTAACTTATTAACTTATTTTATGCATATCATAATTGCAATTATCACTGATTAAACAAAACCATTCTGACACTTCTTATATCAGTTCACCTGATTTTATTTTTGTTTTGTATTCAATTTAATTTATGTTATTTTATTATGCAATCATTTTCGCCGAGTAAGAAATCAAATCAAAGTAAAAGAAAAACGATGGGGGCCGTGGTTGTGGGTATTTAGCGTACAAGTAGGACTATTTCGTTCGGTTAACAGTAACATCAAGCTCGTTCATGAATTTTTTTAAAAAACTCATAATATTTTATATCTGATATAATGAAATTTTCAACATTGGTCGTAGCAGGTTTTACTTTTTATTTAGCGCTTCCAGTCAAAAATAATTTAAAACTTTTAATAGATCATGTATATAAAATAATATCAACAGTTTCCAATTTATTATCAGCGAGATCTTGTTTTATAAGTTCATGAGTTCAAAGCCTCTGATCGAAGATTTCAGTGCGATAAGCACATGTTAAACGAAATGGTTACAGAGTGAAGTATATTCAAGTTTCAACAGACAGATGTAGAAGCTATGAAGAGTCTCTTACCGGTGTTCTTCAGTTTTGACGTGAAGCAGCAATTTAACAATGCTTTTATTTAGACACTAACTTCACTTCCAGAGTATCTTTTAATTTTCACGAAACACATTTCATTACGCTCTAACGCTTTTCAAGAAATGACACTTAAAACCCCTTTCACACCGTGCTACCGACCACCCCTTGTTCCGTACATCTGCTACTAGCAGTGTGCGCTCGGGCGACTCACTTCTCTGCTTCAAGTTTGCTAATTTCCATCTCCACGCTCATGCACTACTTTGGCCTCAAGCGTTGATTATTAATTATTATCAAACTTCCTTACAGCCGCCCCAATAGTCTTGATATTTCTGAAAAGTTTGATTCCCACTACGATAGTTAAGATGAAAATAGTACAACATGATGTGAAAATTTTACTAGCCTATCTCTTTCTTTCTTCTTTCTTTGTCGTAGTTCTAGTTTTACCTCTCCCTTTTAGGATTTAAGCGACCCAAGCCGCCAGGGCCTTACAGGGCCGCGACATGTCGGGAGAGGGAATATCTTTGGATCACATACATACTTTTTTGACCAGACAAGGACATGGAGAGCCTCCCTGGATGAGTGATCATCCCAACGCCGGGGCCACCTCCGAGACAACACGAACACATTAGGACGAGACACACCATTCACACACACACTCGCTCAGAACAAGGCGAGGATGGGGATGATGATAATGACGGCCAGATGATATCCGGGGACCACAAGGGCCTAAAGTTAACTGACATTTGTCTCATAGGTGAGGGAAAACCCCGGAAAAAACCTCACCCAGGTAACTTGTCTCGACCAGGAATCGAACCCGGGCCCGCTGCGTGAGAGGATTGAACGCATCTCCTGAACCACAGCGATTAGCCTATCTCTTGCGTTGTTGTTGTTATTATTATTATTATTATTATTATTATTATTATTATTATTATTATTATTATTATTATTATTATTATTATTATTTCCACAGTAAAAATGACGGGAGCTTTATCTTGCGTTTCATCTTGAATTGCCATAAATATTAGTAGTAGGCCTAATTGTGGTTTATAGTGTGTGAAGGGTATTTATGTACATTTCTGCTAAGAACCGTTAAGAACAGTTTCAAGGATATTGATAGACAAGAGATAAATGCGCAATGTATTAATATGGTTTCACTTGAATTACAATCGCGGTTAAAATTGGAGTGGAGGAAGGAGCAGTACATAGGAAAATTATCCCAAGTCAGTAAACTGGGGCTCACTTGGATTAGACTCTGCGTGGCGAATGATTAAGATCACAGATGAAAACGGAATAAGAATTTGCCTCATATGTAAGAGGGGGTTTGAATCATGGTTTTATATTTTGGCGAATTGTGAAGGTTTGGAAAATTGGAGGGAAAAATATCCACCGGTATCTTTTATTGAATCAAATAGGGAGCAACAAATATGTTTGGAGTTACTGGTGGACAAAAATGTTGAGGAAAGCTAAGGCTTGAGAAAGCGGCAAATTGGGGAGCGGGTGTGGAGGGTGAGGAAAAGACTTAGTTTGTTTGTGCTATTTTGTATTTTATATTATTTTTAATATATCTTTTTGTTGTGTTTTGCATAAGCATGTACTGTCCATGCGGACCCGTGCGTTTGTTTGCATTAGAATTTGTAAAAAGCAAAAATGTAATAAAACACTTACACTTACATTACTGCTAATGACTTGCTTACTAACATATTATTATAATATTTAAACAGGGTACTCTATTAATAATGGGGTACGCCGTAGCGTAGTTGTTGAGGCGCTGCGCTACAAACCGGAAGGTCGCTGGTTCGATTCCCGATGAGATCGTTGAGATTTTTCAATTGGCCTATTCTTTCTGGTGGCACTGTGACCCTGGGGTCGACTCAGCCTCTAACAGAAATGAGTATCAGGAGCAACCCTGGGGGTAAAGGCGGCCGGTGCGTAAGGCTGACAACCTTACCACCTTCATGTGACGAATGTCCAAAATCTGGGAGCCTCAACCTCCTGGAACCCTCTGGGCCTCCATGGCCTGTATAGGGATCGCTTTACTTTACTCTATTAATAATAAACATTTATCTATTAGATAGGCCTATATAACAATATTGATAGACAAAGTCTGTGCCATGTAAATCAGTTTACCTGATTATATTTCCAAAGCATTATTGCAATAACCTAAGTTATATATTATTGTACGTCATTTCGATATAAGTGTTCTTATCGGAGTACCTGAAAAACTGATTATAATTTTGGAATGCTGGTTAGTCCTTTTCACCAAAACAGGAAAATGAGTTAATTACATGGAATATAGACCCCGCGTCCCACATCGATCCCATGCTACCCCTCGCCGCAGAGCGACTCAGGCTGGGGCTATAAACAACACGTCGTAAATTGCGTTATGAAATACACGGCTATACGAAAATGGCGATGTACATCGTACTTCACATTTTATGGACCAACTCAAGAGACCATCACCATTTCAATCCATAATTACTGAAAGATTTTGTCTTTTTACAATGCCTCCATCCAAATGACTAATTGAAGGGGATAGGCGAGTTTTCTAACGTCTACAAATGTTTACACAGATATTTTACTTCTGTACACAATACAGAATAGTAATTCAAAACCATACTACTGTATCCACAAGTTTAATTTATAGAATAGGGAATGAATCCTGTACGGTACATTAATCATTTGTTATATATTTATTGGATGGTATCGGAATGACCCCATCGGACGGCAAGAGACTCCATGACCTAACCCGATCTAACCCGACCTAACCCGATGACCTGGGTCAAGAGGTAAATATGTGTTATCGGACCCCATATGCTCCTTTCCATTTATCATATGCAAGTAAATTCATTAGATCATTTTATATTGGTTATCAAATCAAATTAAAATGGGTATAAAAATTAATGTATGATATAGCCTATTATTTATGTGCACTAATCATGTAAAGGTTGTTTCAAACTAATTGAATTGACTTTCATTAATTGGAAGGAATGTTCAGAGCAAGCAGTGGCTTTGGAAAGCCCGATTTTATCTCAGCCCATATTGATATGACGTAGGCTATAGTAGATTGTGTAGTATTAACATCTGTCATACATAATTCTCCTATGGGCGTACAGGGCTCCAAAGGGGAAAACACTGAGTAAAATAAACATAAGGAGCTACTTAACTCACTGTCCAGAAATCTAAAAATTAAGATTTATAAGACTATTATCCTGCCAGTTATATTAGGCTATATGGATGTGAGACATGGTTCCTTACTCTTCGGGAAAACATAATCTGATTGTGTTCGAAAACAGGGTGCTTAGGAAAATATTTCGGCCTAAGAGAGATAAAAATGGGGACTAGAGAAAACTGCATAACGACGAGCTTCATAACCTGTACTCTTCACCGGATATAGTAAGGGTAATTATATCATGGAGGATAAAATGCGCTGGACATGTTGCACGCATGGGAGAGGAAATACATATCTCAAAAAAAGTATTGACTGGGGACCCAAAGGGAAAATACCACGTGGAAAACCTAGACGTAGGTGGGAGGACAATATTAGGATGGATTTAAGGGAAGTAGGATTTGCGAGTGATGATTGGATGGTGTTACCACACAATAGAGTTGTATGCCGGCCTCAGGTAAGCGCGGCAATGAACCTTCGGGTTCCATAAAATAGATAATATTCCATTAGCTTGCTGAGGAATTGTCTATTGCCATTGAGCAAGCAAGTAAGTAAGTAAGTAAGTAAGTAAGTAAGTAAGTAAGTAAGTAAGTAAGTAAGTAAGTAAGTAAGTAAGTAAGTAAGTAAGTAAGTAAGTAAGTAAGTAAGTAAGTAAGTAAGTATAGCCTATTATCTGTGACGAATTTCCGCTCACCTTTTACAGCTGATAAATCTGATTTCATTCTTAGTGGATCATAGGTGGATTTTTTAAAATAAGTGATTAGCAAACGAAGTTGTAGGTTATCTCCTATCTAATGAGATTTAATTAGATCACTTCTTCATATACATCAATATCTTATTCAAATAATTTCAAGAGCACGTGTCTAGTCAATGATAAAAAATCCACGTGGAGATTTGGTGGAAGAATTACATAAATTACTTCATAATCTATAGCTAGTTATGATGAATAAAAAAGTTAGTTCTTACAAATATATTTAATACACGCCCATTTTTTTCAGCTGCGAGCAATTCGTACACCATAGGACTTTAGAATAGGCATTAGACATATTTCATAGTAAATAAATAAACGCGACATTCAATGTAATTATTTATGTCTTGTGTTGCATCTTCTCACTCAATTTCGTCTCACTTTCATTTTTCTTCTTCCTTACATTCTTTCTTTCTTTCTTTCCTTCCATCTTTCTGTATGTTTCTTTCCATTTCTTTTTTCTCTTTAGCATTCTGTCTGTCATTCATTATTTCATTCTGTCATTTTTCATACATTCAATCTGTCTGTCTCTTTCTTTCTCCTTTCTTTCGGACAACCAGTACTGCATGATTGTGGATCGTAATGTCTAAGGAAAATTCACGAGTAAATGGCTAACTTTTCTTTATTACATGTCCAAAAATCAATCTAGCGTTGTTTCTGGTACTCATATCTATTGAGGCTGAGTCGACCCCATGGCCATAGTGCCACTAGAAGGATTAAGCCAATGGAAAAATCCCAACGACTACATCGGAGATTTCAGTTTCCTCCTGTTTTTTAGCGATGTGCCTTAACCAACTTGGCCACGGCGTAAAAGGAGGCGGAAACCTGGGATAGTGACAGGACTATATGCTATCTTCTGTTAAGCGTATTTCGAAATTTATAGTTAACTCTACAGTAGACATGACAGATGATAGGCATGCACTTTTAAGATAGTAGGCCTAATGTGAAATAATAATCCTCACAAAAAATATCCATCCATAGTTTTTGTTAAATATAGAGCGATTTTCAAGGTATGAAGTCCCATAACGTCAAATTTGTTCGCCAGAAATCAATCACCGTCACATCAAGCTGACATCTCCCCGAGATGAAAACGATATTGATGGACTTGCAGGCCTGAAATGGTAAGCTCACATTTTTTCAATAAAACCTTATATTTACCTTTACTATTAATCAGCTGATTTGACTTACTATTTTTTAGAGGTGTACTTTAGACAGTAGGATAGTTATAATATATTTCTGTGATGTAAAAAAAAATGCATACTTCAAAACTGATTAGTATATTTCAAGTTTGTTGTGGTTTGTAGTATGCTTGTCACTAGTGAATTTGTTATAGCCTTAAGATAATTGTAGTATGTATTATAATTGTTTTCCTTTGAACCAATGTATGTATGTATGTCACCCCTCGCATGAACTTTGCTCTTTTGGGTTGTATTATATATTAAATATTAAATATACAATTATTTGGAATAGAGGAGACTTTAGCAGCTTTCAAACATGACGTAAGTGTTAATCTAGGCATTGTAATAAAATATATATGTATTTATATTTTAATGTAAAAATATCAAGCATACAAGTAGGCCTATTCTATGCCAATTTTTATGCCGTTCGGGAGCATGGAACAGATGCTGCTGACACAATATTTAAAGTACACCACCCAGTACACTTCCGTGCGTTTCAAACTGCCAGTGCGTCCAAACTTTAATCGCTTGTTTTCTGTTTCAATTTGCATGTTATTTTGCCACATTCAAAATCTATCTTCTCCCACAAAGTAGAGATACGACTGTGAAATTTTTTTCACAATATGCTTTAAAATGTGTGTAATAAAAAATACTAATATTATTTTCCGTACCGACCTTGATTCTTTTTTGATACTCGGTATAATCATACGTCATTTTTTTAACTTTTCATTTTCTGAGTAAAATATTTTTTCAAAGCAAAAAGTATGAACAATATTAAAAATCCATCAGTAAATTTGTAAAGCGAACTTCAAAGAATTTCACATAAAAAAATTCAGGTTCGTATTTTATTATCTGTCGGAGAAGAGAGATTTTAGTTTTGATTAAAAATTAATTAATTTATAAAATGCATAAGTTATATTAAAATAAATTTGAAACTTTAATTTCAGTTAACGTTTTAATTAGGCAAAGTATGCAAAATTTCAAGATTCTAGTACAAATAGTTTAGAAAATTACTCTCATCACTTCGGTCATCCTTTAAATGACACGTAAACTGTAGGTACGGTACGCTGGATGTAATATCCATCAAACGGCTTTGAAAGAATGTTGACCTATGTCAACAATCGTTAAAATCATTAGAGATCGAATGTTGAGCAGGTATGTAAATATATCAAATTGAATTATGGAGTATATATGCCACTGTAGTTCCAATAGGGCCTATTTTATACACACCAGTACAATAAATATTTTAGAGAAAGGCATGTGAATGAAGAACTGTATAGTATGAGGGATAATTTACGAATTCTTAAAAGCACTTGAACTCACCTGCACATCACTACACCGTGAAAAAATGTATCCTACTTCATATAAGAAGGTATGAATTATTGTACAAGCTTTACAGGGTCAGCCGTGGTGGTCCAGAGGTAGCGAGCCCGCCTGTAGATCCTTGTCGTGGGTTCAAACTAGGCTGCGGTCGATGGGTTTTTATCAGGACGTAAAAATCCTGGGCTGGGAATCCTTCGGGAGGGAATTGTTCAGATATTGTTGTGGTTCATGAATACATATACAATTATATACAAATTCAACTTCACAAAATTAGATTTACACAAAATTATTAATAAAACAACATTTTCTATTAAGAATGCGATTACAGCCCGGTTTAAACGCTGTGGAGGCCGTGGGCCAGGATTGTTTGAAGTATGATAAAGATCATACCATAATTTAATGCATTGTAAGGCGTATGGTCCTGATTGAAGAATTACAAAAACAAAAAAAATTGAAAACGGTAAGTTACCAAAAAGAGAAAAATTCCAACAAAGATTTAAAAATACCGCATTCTTTGGAAGATCCTGAAATTCGTATTTAGAAAGCGAAGAAGGACCGTTAAAATTGGACGCTCACGATTAAAATATATATATATATATATATATATATATATATATATATATATTAGGTAGTCTATAATTATGACAATTTCACTCGAAGTATGCTATTTTTCAGGTTGATTGTATGATCTATTTGCAGTGGCTCTGTAACAACCCTGCCGTGGACAGTAAACAAGCCGGTACACTTCAAAACATTTCCTGCTAATCCTTGTTTTATTATTTACTAGCGTGTGCCCGCGGCTTCGCACGCGATAATTATTTAAAAAATTAAAAATTAAGAGCATAATAGTTAAATCATTATATTTATTAACACCTAAATCACGTGAATTACATACCTCGATTAGATAGCGTCGCCTGGTAAAAGCGACCTCAGATTCGAGATCCTTGGCCCAGAAAACCCCTGTATAGTGAATTTCGTCCAAATCGAACAACGTTTGACCATATTTAGGCCTGTATTGACCATCCCACTTATAATAATAATAATAATAATAATAATCCTCTTCGGTGTAGGTTGAAAATTTCATATGTCTGCGGCCTTGACATTATAAACAAACGAATCGACCAGCGTGAGCTACAACATTCAAGCGATCGCGAAAGTTTAATTTCCAAGGTATGACAAAAATAGCCAAAGCCTACCGTAATTGATTTGGCATTGAAATGTATTTCTGAAAACCGATGCTTCGAAAACGCAAAAAATACCGTTTTCTGCCCGTTTTTCACTCATAACTCGCGAACGGAAGCTAAAATTAAAAATGTAGTATGACAGAAACCTTCCCGGGAATGTACCCAACAACTTCCCAAAGTTTCATGGCGATCGGATGAATGGTGTAGTAATGCATAAAGGACACACACACACACACAAACACACACATACATTCATTTTTATATAGATAGATAAAACTATACAAGCTTCATTTTTCGTAAAAAATTGGTTTGTTTTGTGGTTTCCCTAACAAGCATGATGTCCTTACGCCTAATGGCTATTCCAGCACTGACTGCGGAAATTCGTGTCTTTTAGTTTTTAATGGAAAATGTGTTAGACATAGCACACCACTGCTTGTCTATGCTACATCACCACCGAACAGAAGCAAAGAAAACAAAGGTGTTTCCAACAAGAGTGTTTAGCTTAAATTTTTCTAATAAATGTTCATGCATAGGTCTAGTGTATTCGCTAATCCCTCTAGTCGAAGTCTGAGTCTGGTAACGAGTAAATTTTAACTTATTTCGATTTTGACCGCAAGAGAAGTTGAGAGTCCACCGCTGTGGCTAAGGGGATGCGTTCAATCCTCTCACGCAGCGGGCCCGGGTTCGATTCCTCGGGACAAGTTATCTAGGTGAGGTTTTTTTCGGGGTTTTCCTCACCTATGAGACAAATGTCAGGTAACTTTAGGCCCTTGTGGTTCCCGGATATCATCGGGCCGTCATTATCATCTTCATCCTCATCCTCGCCTTGTTCTGAGTGTGTGTTTGTGAATGGTGTGTATCGTCCTATATGTTCGTGTTGTCTCGGAGGTGGCCCCGGCATTGGGCTGATCACTCATCCGGGGAGGCCCTCCATGTCCTTGTCTGGTCAAAAAAGTATGTATGTGATCCAAAGGTAATCCCTCTCCCGACAGGTCGCGGCCCTGTAAGGCCCGGGCGGCTTGGGTCGCTTAAATCCTAAAAGGGAGAGGTAAAACTACGAAAAAGAAAGAAAGAAAGAGAAGTTGAGAAAAATTAATTTTATGGTACTGAGCCATCTATCTACACAGTTTTTAATCACGAATCATGTGAGTCGCGATCGCAAATGAAATTAGCCTACTGCGCTCAAATAGAAAGTGTTAATAAACCTCAATATAGGCTATAGGCCTACATTGTATCCAAGTAATTACGACTTGTAAAGGAAAGAAAACTTGTTCATAATTGGGATCATTAGTTCGCTTCAATAAATCGATTGCTAGAAATATTTTAGCTATAATACTAACTTATTATTAAAGTGTAAAATCTTCTCTATAATACTCCTTATAACTTAACAGTAAAAGTAATCTCTGATTGTGAGATGTTGACAGAAAAAGTGCATATGAATAGAGAAACAGTTTTAAATTTAAAATATTTAATAGGCCTCTCTTGGCTTTGTGCGATGTAAAATTGTGTACAGTGGTTCGTTGCCAGGAAATGAAATAATCAGGACAGCTAATTATGAATACAATGACTGGAATAATTAGCTAATTTTTAATGAAAAGGTGACAATATGGGAGACTAATTGTGTTACTAATTTCAGGGGCTGAAGTGCAAACTTGTGAAAATTATTCACTGTTTTAATTAATTAAAATTATCATCATATTATAGCAGGGTATAAATTCATAATTTAATTAGACCTGATAACACTATACGTATACCCTACTGTTCTATTATATAACAAAATGTATTTTTACATTTTATTATCTTGAAGAGCGGTTGTCTGGCCTAAACCTTAATTACCGCTTTCTGATTCTACATACATTCAAATGAAAGAAGTTAAGTGCCAACGTAAGGGCCAAAACATCTATATAAATAAAAACCAATGTATGCCTTTATGCATTACTACACCATTCATCCGATCGCCATGAAACTTAGGGAAGTTGTTGAGTACACTCCCACGAAGGTTTCTGGCACAGTACCTTTTTAATCTTAGCTTTCGTTCGCGAGTTATGAGTGATAAACGGGAAGAAAACGTGCATTTTTTGCGCTTTCGAAGCATCAGTTTTCAGTAATACATTTTAATTTTCATATCAATTGTAGGTGGCTTTGTCTACTTTTGTCATACCTTGGAAATAAAAGCATTGCGATCGCTTGAATGTTGTAAGCCACGCTAGTCAGTTCATTTGTTTATAATGTCAAGGCACGCAGACACCTGAAATTTTCACCCTAGACGGAAGAAGGATAATGAATATAGGCCTAAATGGGCAAGTATTGTTCGATTTGGACGAAACTAGCTATGCAGGAGTTTTCTGGTTATGTATATAAAACGAATGAAGGCCTATGTCTGTCTGTCTGTTTGCCCTTTATGCAATACTACACCGTTCATCCGATCGCCATGAAACTTTGGGAAGTTATAGAGTGCACTCCCGCGAACGATTCTGGCATAGTAGCCTACATCTATCCTATGCTAGGTGGCGCGCGTGTCGAAGGTTTCTGGCATAGTACATCATTCTATCCTACGATAGAAATGGGAAATTCAAGGGGGAAGATGTACTGTTGCCACGTATTCCAATGATCCCAACAGATATGCCATTTGAATTCAAACGTTTACAGTTTCCGGTGCGATCGCTTTTGCAATGACCATCAACAAAGCACAAAGACAATCGCTGCAAGTGTGTGGACTAGATTTGGAGAATCCGTGCTTCTCACATAGACAACTGTATGTGGCCAGCTCATGAGTCGGAAAACCTTCTGATTTATTCGTGTACGCACCAGACGGAAAACAAAAAAAAAATATCGTGTATCTACAAGCACTCGAATAAATAAATGGAATTAAAACGACACTTTGAAATGTTTTCCATATGAAAATGGATAAGTTTCAATAACAATGACACAATGTAAATTGAATGTAATCATAACGAGTTTCCTTGAATTTCCTTTCTTCTGAGATCGCAGCAACGCACGAAGGGTATGCTAGTGGTTAATAAGAATGTTGCATACGGTATATCTAAGCATAGATAATTATTTTATTTAGGTGCACACAAGGAATAGCAATGATAATACACTATTAACTAACAATTATAAAATAATTATATATAACTTACAGTTTTACTTTCTTTCATTTTTTTCAGTTCATATAGTTCTACCTTTATGCTGAGATAACACCGAAAACGTGACATCCTCCCTACATTTTTAAGGTCTAACATCCGTACAGAGATCTTTGGTGTTCTAGAAGAATATTTGGAATGAGACTGGTAGGCCTACGCCTGGGAAAGTTGAATGGTCTTGGCATCCAAGTACCAAGCTGAAAATTCGGGTACGATTACAAGTTTTCTCCTACAGAATCTATAAAAATAACGAGTTTATAAATCTCATAAAAATAATCAATCACATTAAAATAACTTAAATAATAAAATAAAATAAAAAAATATTAAATCATATCAACCGAAAATTCCTTCTAATGTTTAAAGATATCTGCCATTTTTCAATGGTGCGCTAAAGCGAAATCATACGGAACTATCTTTATTCATGCAAAATAGGAAAATAGTGCAATAAAAATTACCTATAAGTAATCCTTATGTATAAAACAAAATGGCAATATTGTAATTATGATGTTAAGTTAATTAATTAATTCATTCATTAATATTAAGCTATCAAAACTAATAAGTAGGTTGCTGGTCGCTAATAACCAGGCTTTAAAACTTAGTGCCCGATCGAATATGTTAACAGCAACCGTACTGTACAGACTTTGCTCGGCGTATGCCCTAGCTACCATATGCTAGTTCACGTGATAGTAAACAAACCGTAATACAGATAAAGGAAGACCACAAAATAACTTCTCATTATCTAAACTCACATTACAATCATGCAAAACGATACTTTCTCCTGTTTGTGTATAATAGTCCCACCCAAATGTTTCAATATATGTTTGCGTTTTAGAACACTTTACTTTCGGCATGCCGAACACGTAGCCGATTATAAATTTAAACACGCGCAATGACAAGGTACACTGTTGACCAATTTGAGATGCACCGTACTACGAGAGCATGCACTTCTCAGTACTACTATCAATGACTGTCTTATCAGCCTACGCAATCACCCTCCACTCCCTATACTCAGGTTGTTGGTAACCGGAATCAACTCCCTCTGTGGGTTCGGGCACTAAGTTTTAAAGCCTGCTAATAACACTTAATGCACACAAAAATGTGTCCAACTTCACCTAGGATTGAACCCATGACGTTGGTTAGAGAAAGCCAGTGCTAGTATACGAATATTTTGTCCTACAACAATTCCACAGATTCCACAGTACAGTAACTATACTGAATAAGTAGAATGCTTACCGATGATGATAATAATAGTAATAAAAATAAGTTGAACAGCACCAAGGGGGTGGGAATCCGGGGACGGATTCATATGGTCAGAACCAAGATCCGATGGTTGCGTGATACCGCGGTGGTTAGTCATTGCCATCCATGGGATGCTTACCAATCAAATATAAAAATTACCAATGCAAGGAAGATTATTTCTGAGATAGGCCAAACTGTAAACAATTAATCCTTAAAAATGAATGTAATTATTTTTAATAAACCATGATGACTAAACCATATTTTCGTTTGCAACTAGGAGATTTGGAAGTAGGTACGATCACGTACGATACTGTCTAACCTAAACATAGCACGTTCTGACAAACAACTAAGTGTAAATGGAACACACAGCAGCCATAGGTGATAAATATAATTGGTCAAAAGGGCTACTTAAGCTTGTTATTTGCAGATCTTGGATAACAATATCTTTAAATCCTTGCAGCAGTTCAAGCTCGTGTCAGCTGCAGGATTCACAATGAGTACAGCTGTCACCACTCCATTAGTCCACTCACTGCCACGAAGATTATACAAAACATAATCATGCGGAAAATGCTTGTTAGAATTATTATTCGGGACAAGCAGTTTTCAAGAGGGTAGAACGACAAATGTTTACACCTGTTAACTTTCATTACTGTAACATGCATCTCTTGAAGAGCGGGTTATTCTATTCTAAGTCAACATCACAGATTCCTAAAAGCTGGTTTCCCCACATACGCCTTAACATTACAAATAATCTAGCACTCCGAAGACGATCTCCAAGACACTCCAATGGGTCTTCTTCGACACTCTGTATGAAGTTTAATCGATGTTATGGCGCGGAATACCGGCCCGGGTTACCTGGCCCTTATATTACCGTCCCATACTCTGATTGGCTGGCTAAGCTTATGATCGTCCAATTTCGATTGCGTCGTACAATGCTTTAGACGTGGGATGAACAGGTTAGTGACAGGTAGAGCGAGGTTTTCGACGTGTTCAAGGTTTACGATAGGTTAGCTAGGGTTAGTTTAGTTTAGTTTAGTTTAGTTTAGTTTAGTAACGGGTAACTCTGGCATCCTACGTCGTCAGATTGCCTACACTGTTTCACGATAGATCGATTCTGCTCACCGTCCCCATGTATCGATTACCTGCCGTAACCAGTACAAATTATGTCATTACAAAAGATATCAATTTTCTATCATTTCGCAAATTCTTAAGAACAAACTGAGTTTATTTATGAATTCTACAGCTAAAGAACATTACAACCACCTCCATTATGGCAGTTTTTTGTGTTCCTGAGAAAAAAATAAAATAAGCATACAGAGTGTAGAAGAATCCCTCACTCCATTTATTAATATGTCCCCTACCAACTCTAACTATTGCTTATGATCATGATGGTAGCAGGATATATACCGAGAAGCGAAAAAATAAATAGACTACATGTAAGGGGAAAACCCCAAAATATGGGTAGCTAATTTTTCTAAGGATAATCATTATGAATCAGCCTGCAATCAATCATAGTGATTATTCCACATAGAAAACGGTAACTGGATAATTAATTATCGGTCACTAATTATGCTATAGGCCTAGCATATTCTTCATCAGACATGTATGAAACATAAGGGTAACGAAAACATGCTGCTTCGTTAATACAGATATGAAACGGTCATAGCTGCACTATCAAGGGTTTTAAGGCTAAGATATCGTTTACTGTATTTAAAATATCTTAATTTATTGGTCTCATTTACGACTTTAACTTTTAGTTTGTTCCATTTGGGATATATTCAAAATAAGACCACTGAATCCATTGCTCAAGGGCAGGCTTTCTCAATAAGCGGCCCGTTGGCCAAAACCGCCCAGCGATTTTAGTTCAGTGCAGAACACGTAGCCTGATTCCTCATATCAGAAGATTGAACAACAGTGGTGGCCTACCGCCCAATTAGACCAATTATAGGCTTTTTTTTTGCGAGCAGGCAAAACTCCCGGGAAAATGAAGAGCATCGTAGTTCTTGCATAATATTGCGATGACAAGTATTCATTATTCTTGTAAATATCTTTAGAGTAAATAAAAAAATTAAAAAAAAAACATCGGATTGATCAACATTCAGAAAGGAATCCCTATTGACGGCATACACTATACAGAGTGGAAGATCATTATACGAGCTTATGCTTGCGGTAGGAAAAACAAACAAAAAAGTCCAATAGACTACCATATTTGTACAAAGTGAGTATTTTTCTCAGGAAAAATGTTTTATCCATGAAATTTAATTGTGCTTTACTCGATACCGGTAAGTATTTTCCTACTGTTCTAATTTACTTTCATGTCAGGAGAGAGAGAAAAAATAATTAAATTTTCCCTGTTACCCTAAGTCCCTAAATAGAGCTAAAAAGTTAATAAGCATGTTTTTCATTGTTACAAACAGCAACAACAAAGTAATTCTTCCTCTTCTTCCCTGGATTTTCACTTGTTTCCAAGTTTTGACAGCGATGCGTCAATTGGCAGGGCCTCAGTTACAGACTAGCACAGACTGTTGTTCGGTGTTTTGAACCGAGGAACCTATTATGGTTTCTGATTTAGTTAAAGCACGGATTTAAAACGTGTTTCACTTAATTCTTCCCAACTTTGCTCTAGATCCTGTCTATTATATGTGGTAAGATTTCATGAACACGCTTATTGCAGTGACTACAGTGGGTTATGTCAAAAGAATGTCCTGTGATTTATTTTTACCCGTTTTCTTGGTAGCGGCTTCTTATTTCGTTACCAGAATGAAGATCTCTACCTTAAATTAGTGGAAGGGGTGTCTATTTTATGCAGCACAATATTATTGCATTGAAATTATTAATTTAGGAGTTCATACTCCAAGACCTAATGGCAATGCTCTAATTCAACCATTAATTATATCACTTCAGAAATCATGGGTGAGATTCATGGTAGGATATAAGTACAGCCTAAGTGAACTCAAAATGAGCTTATAAATCAAGATTATGAAAAAATTACAAATAATTTCTTAATATTTTATGCATAACTGATATTAAGAGGTTGTATTAGTTAGTAGATCATTCGTTGCTCACCCACAATATGAAAGAATACAAGAGAACACTAATGGATCTGAACAGTAAACATGGCGTGCTGAGATTTTGGTTTTGAATGATTTACTAAAACTTTAAAAATAAATTTGCCCGTGAACATTCTCAGTGCCAAAATGGGGTTATTTGTATTATGTTTTATTTTTCGCGCATGTTTTAGGCTATAACATTATTTGCACTTAGTAATTCGTATAACTTCCTGAAACATGCTGCATTTGTAGAGATGGAATACCGGGGTTTTTAAAGGGTTATCTGTATGTGATGTGTAAGAATAACTTCATAAATTTCCTTAATAAATATTATTCGCTTTTCTCACGAATGTTTACAAATAAGATTCCGCAACTCTGCTATATTGCAACCTGGGAATTAAATTCCAGTCGCATATCTTAAGTAAAAAGGTCTGTTATATGTTTATGGTGTTTGGGTAACATAAATATCAAAGTATCGAACTAATGAATGAAGTCAAGTGAACCGAAGCAGAGCTAACGAGGTCTTCTTTTGAAATGCACAGAGTAATTTAGTCTCATTAGCTTCTGAGAGTAACTGATACGCATAAAAGCCGCAGTAAATCTCGACTTCTTAAAATTGTATTTTTATCAGCTGATTTTTAAAAGTCCCTTTAGAATCTGAGCAAAATGAATGAGCCGAGCTATGCCGCCACACAGGCCTAATGAAGTCACTGGAGTACCCTGCCCTCTTACGTGTACAAAAATATAACAGTTTTCATTTAACAAACTAAAAGAGAGGGAATAACATAGAAGCTGTAAATGAATTATCATAATCTTGCCTCTCTTTAAACAGCGTACATAGCAGAAGTGAATTTTATCCAGACATTTTTTACCCTCCCCTTCCTCTTTTCCGTTTCCCCCACCACTCTCCCGCAACCAACCCTTTTCCAAAAAGCCAAGTAATGAAGGATTTTCACTAATGAATGAGAGGCACGCCTAGCTCGGAATGCAAACACAATTATCCTGGTACACTAGACGATGAGATGCCGCCACCACGCGAGTTCTCTCTCCGCTCGCCGCCGCCATTTTGGTATGGGCACACACACAGACAGAAAGAGCCTTGCACTTCTATCAGAGTGGATAAACCGTTTTATGGACATCATAGCTTCATGGTCTGTACTGAAGCAAAACTCAGGTAGAGGAGTGAGTGAGGAAGAGATGTATATACATATATAGGCTAAATGCTAATAAAAAGTGAAACGCGGAGAGAGGGGGGAGGTGGTCTGAGCTAACTAGGAATATAATTAGATGAGGATTCTGTTTGTCGCCGACTCCCGGCCGGTATAAATACATTAACATTGAGTGGAGTGCTAGAGCTATGTAGCGGGGTTTATAAGAACAGAAATAATAAAAAAGTAAATTATCCAAAGCGTTTAGGCTGCTATCTACTCCGCTTGACTTGGTTCATTAAAAACATAAATATGAATGATTTCACAAGAGCAGCTCATCCCTAGGTAATGTTTTAGTAGCTCGATCTCTGTTATTCTTCAGGTCAGTCTTTCAAAATCTGCTTATTAAATAAGTTATGTATAGTAAATATATACTTAGTTTTCAAATAAATCTAATTGTTTCAATCAATTTACAGTATCACGTATCAAGTTTTCTGACATGAAATTCAAGAGATGAAAAGACACACAAAGACAAACTCACACACACAGCTAGACAGACGTGCACACACAGATCTGTTTTCGAAAATTAGCTTATAATTTTACTTTTTTATATGTACGTTAAAAGTGTGTTTTCACATAGGCCTGTTGTCAGTACGTGTTACTAAAGGGCAACAGGCAACGAATTGCGGAAAAATTACGGTAGGCTATTCTTCATTTAAGAGGACATTTAAGAGGGGTCCGGACCCCCGCAAAAATATGAGTTCTTTAAAGCTTAGTTAGAAAAAATTAATGTATTATGTTATTCAAGAAGGGAATATGTCAATAATTTATTGTCAGTCAGTTTAGGACATCCCCCAGAAACTAATTCCTAAATAACTTAGGCAATTGCTATGATGTTCCCCTAACAATCGACATTGAAAATATATAGGTTTGCCACTGTTTGTATTGCTTTCTTTTAAAAATGGATGTAACAGAATTATTTATCAAAATTCCATTCAGCAATCTTTCATTTGCATTTTTATGTATTCATTAGAATGGACATGAGAACTAATTTTATTGAGGAACCCAGTCTATAGTTTTACTCCTCTTATAGGGATGTTTATGCGGCCCACGCCGCCCGGACCTTACAAGACCGCGACCTGTCAAGGGAGGAAGTTTGTATGGATCAAATAATGTAGGCCTACATACTTTTTTGACCAGACAAGGTCATGGAGGGCCTCCTTGGATGAGTGATCTGCCCAATTTCGGGGCCACCTCCAAGACAACACAAACACACAGGACGAGACACACAGTCGCAAGCACACACATACACACATTCCGAATAAGGCGTGGATGGGATGAATTTGATAATGACGGCCAGGTGATATCCGGGGACCACAAGGATCTGAAGTTACCCTGAAATTTGCCAGAAAACCCTCAGAAAAACCTCACCTAAGAAACACAGAGATGGTCATATTATTATTATTATTATTATTATTATTATTATTATTAACTTTGTGTTATTATTATTATTATTATTATACTAAAATTCTTAAGCTTGTTCTGTTTCTGCATTTACGGCTCTTCCTTTCGTATGGGTAACACGAAATAACTTGTGGGATTCACTATGTCGATGGAAAGCGGAAGGCGCTGAAACCGAACGCACCCCATATATGGAGTTAGGGACTTACCATTGACATTGGAGCATGACTAACAGTTTGCTGCATCGATTGAATCCCCATAAGCGATCAGTAAATGGCAATTCAACACCTTGTAACAGACGTCCATTCAAGCACGTCGGGTTTAGCATTTCCTCTCGAGACCTGTTAGCCAGTCCGACTAAGAGGTTTTCATCTCTCCCTCAAGTCAGTATAACCCATAACATCATACTAGTCGCATTAGCATATTCCACTTCATTTTACCACACACAAATTGTTTAGAAATTTTTGTTCATATTAATGTGTTCAACATATGCAGATACGCTATAAGCATATATAGGTCTATAACAGCTTTGAAATGTATTACGGTAGATTTAGAAAATACGTATTTATTTCTCTGCCGTATAGCCATCCTGCCATGTCAACCATATTTTTCTCTATAGCCAGTGAACATTCCGTCTTCCTACAAGAAAATGTTAGAAAAGAATATATATTTTAGTAACAAATAATTGCCAAGTTAGATTTAACTTCAATCCTCGTAGTCTTACAAATAATCCATATATCATTTTTATGCCAGAAATACACATAACCGAGGAAAAACTATCACTAATAAACCCTGCGTAAGCGATTTAGTGAGTGTAGCTCAAGATTAACATTGACATCGATGTTTCTAATTACGAAGATAGTAGCCTATTTTCATACCCAAGTTGTTTTAGGTAGTAAATTGCAACTTCATACACATACAGACTAATAGCTCTATATCTAACTTATAATAATAAAAGGAAGTGTTTGTCTTTCTGACTTTCTGTCTGCCTGTGCACGATGCCCAGCGAAACCTACTGAACGCAGAGAACTTAAATTTTAAACGTAGATGGACTGAAAGGTGAGCGAATGAACCTCGAAGCCGGATTTTTTTATTTTCGCTTTCGTTCGCGAGTTATAAGTAAAAAAACTGCCAGAAAACGTGATTTTTTTCGCAATCCAAGCATCAGTTTTCAGTAATAAGTTACATTTCATTTGTCAAATCAATTCCTACTTCTGTCATACCTTGGAAATAAAAGCAAAGCGATCGCTGGAATATTGTAAGCACACGTTGGTCGATTCATTTGTTTATAATGTCAAGGCACGCAGACATCTGAAATTTTCACCCTAGACGGAAGAATATTAATGAATATAGGCCTAAATGGACAAACATTGTTCGATTTGGACGAAACTCACTATGTAGGGGTTTTCTGGGCCAGGGAACTCGAATCTGAGGTTGCTTTTCCCATGCTAAGCTTTCTATTCGTGGAATTCACTTCAAATCCGGATTTTTAGTTTTTTCATTAATTATTAATCATTAGTTATTGGCCTATGAATGATTCGCGTGCAAGTGTTCATAAATGTAATGTTTAATTATTTTGGTCTTAATTTTTAATATTCCAATTAATTATCGTGGGCGAAGCCGCGGGGATCTGCTAGTTACTAATATACGCTGTGTCACTAGTGAATATTGTACGTTTAATTCTCTGCATTTGTAATTAAAGTAAAATAATTAATTCAGTAATTAATAACATACAAAAAATTTAACCGACTGGAAATCATGTGTTTTTATTGAAATATTTCGTCACTGTACGAAACTAGGCCTATGTTGAGATTTGTACAGAATTGTATTAAACGACATGAGTCCTAAAGCATACAGTACTAATATACAGTATTACTAGGTTGGTTTGGGTGTAAAGAAGTGCTGCAACTTAAAGTCAGTTATTCTTTTTTTTTTAATTTGTTCTTCCTTTTGAAATTAAGTTGGATTTATGAATGAAAGATGTTCTAATTGCTATATTTTTTTCTCCTTTGGTACTCTTCAGCTATACACTTTCTTGCATACTTGCAGACTCAACAATGTTTATCTATAATACACTAAATCCATAGACTTCCCCATCACTTAACATGTGATGAACTTTGACCTTGATCTTTTGCTTCCTTTTCGAAAATAAAAACTCTGGTTCCAACTCGACCTGGTCTATATTTAAAATTTCGTGTCAATCAAACGTACCGCAGCTTCAGACAAGACCCTTTTTTGATCAGTACAGTTCTCCGATTAATTTTCAATATAATGTATTACGCCGAGACAAAATTTTCTACTAATTCTAGGTACGGAGGAACAACAGACTGTGACTTTCGAAGTGCCCTTTATGAATGGGATAAGGATTGCCAAAGCTTACCCACAATATGTTTTAACCTTATGCAGCCACTTGCTTTCAATCGCTACAAAGCAGAGCTGATAAAATCGAAGTGAGAACACGTGTGCCGTGGTTTGTTATTAGTGAGTTACATAGGGGTCGCTTTGTACCCTGAGGGGTAGCCACAACTAATACTGCCACCCTCCTCTCCTACCCCTTTCAAACTATTGCAACAACTTTCCCGACCAAGGGGGCACTTCGAAGCGAACTCTTCACAATGAAGTAGTCGAGGGGCGATACTTTTATGCCATCATTGTTATATAATCTTTTGACCTCATCAAACAAAACTTTTAACAGTATCAAAGCTCTAGTATAATCGACTTATATCCATTATGATGATCTTTGAACAACGATAATAAAACAATATTTAGGGCCACAAGTTAAACGCTGGTACGTACATTTTAATATCTGATTTGAATGCGATAAGTGCCTTTATTTCAGAATGTCGAGTATTTAGTGATTCTCATATTTACAGCAATACGCCCGAAAAAAGGAATTTATTGTAAAAATATACAGCTGTAAATATAGGTTATAGATATGTGCGTGTGTGTTATGAAAGAAAATCAAGGAAATCTGGAATTAATTTTAGTTGAAATTAATTGAAACGTATTAGCGAAAACTGGTGTTTCGAGAGTGCAAAACCTCACGTTTTCTGTTTTTTTACTCATAACTCGCAAACTAAAGTGAAATTAAAAATCAGGCTTCAAGGTAAATTCAGACACAATTATTCAGTCCATCTGCGTGCCCTAGATTCGGCTTGCCATTGCACACAAATATACAAACTGGCAGTTTGACAAACACTTCCTCTTATACATTCACATCCGGCATTTGGCGAGGAAAGAAAAGCTATTAGTTCGGATGTTTATGACCTAAAAAAGTAGTAAATATGCCCTTAAAAATGAGTAAATATGACCCAAAAACCCTAAATATAACCTAATAAAATAACGTATTTTCAAAAAATAAATATTCCAATTTAAAACTTTTAAAGATACCGTACTAAATTCTTACATCGCATGAATTCAATCGGATAATAACTTTTTAACAATTTTGGTGATTTACAGTTTTACTTCTAATGAACTGCTATTTTTAAATAATTTAGGCCTACTCCTGTTTGCTCACTTCATAATCTCTAAATACTCGTAATATTTTGTACATCTTGCATGTCCCTATAGAATATGAACAATTGCATTAATTTTAAAATCTAATTATGTACTATTAATTTGGCAAAAACATTAAATTAATTAAATAAATTTCAAATTTAACTCGTCCATGTAGTACATACACTGTATAATTGTGCTCCGTTACCAAATTTATAACTGAAATATGACGTTAAATTACAAATATGCCTAAAATATGATCAAGACCACAAAAACTACCAAAATATTACTTATGTGCAAAATAAAATCGGTCCGATTAGGATAACAAGCGTGGAATTCGTGTTTAATTTGTGTTTGCGGCGAGAACGGAGGTCAGAATAAAAGTATGACATGTCATAAACATCCGAACCCTAGTTATTACCTGCATCTGGTGGGGGGGGGGGGGAATTCTCGTCCGGTACCTGGCTAGAAAAACTCTCGCCCGGCACTTGAGGAGAAAAACTTATACTCGACATCTTGCAAGAAAAACTCGGAGCAACATTTTCACCCGGCAGCTGGTAAGGAAAACTCTTACCCGGCACTTGTGGAGAAATAATTTCGTCTGGCACCTCAAGAGAAAAACTCTTCCGGCACTCCGAAAATCTAGCTCAGCCTAAAGCCATTAGATTATAATGCCTCATAGAATGACCTTCTAGGTCATGTTTATTTCGCCAAATTACGTTAGGACTATGAGCCATTTCACGAGTGAGACTGGTTGCAAGCAGAACCTGCCTCGAGGATGGAGATCACATCATTGTGGGTTAACGATTACTGAATCTGTTATTACAGTAGCCGGGACCTACAGCATCATTCAGATTCCGAAATCATGGTATACCTCTCGTTTGTTTCACTTGACATGAATTTCCATAGCGGTAGCGGTCACCCATCCAAATTCTTACGAATGATGGGGAGCTAGCCTAGCCTACTGCTTAACTCTGTGATCAGCTTAAAAGTGATGTGGCCATTAGTCCACAGAAGACCTCTATATTCATGGGCGTACGATAAGGGGTGTTCAGGGGGTTGAAACCCCTCCCGAAATATCTGCATTATTTTGAAGATTATAAATCATGGAACGAAATTAATTTGTTAAAAAACTCGGATTCGGTTGTTACATATTTTACAATTTCGTACATATCAAAGCATTATTTAAGATTTATCGTAATTTATTTAAGATTCAAATTTCAAATCCTCGTGGTGTTGATAGTTTTTCAGATTAATAAGAGTGATGTATTACTAGTAAACAAAAATCCCTTTGGAATACCTCAAACGACAACTCGAATACCCCGCCGAAATCCATCAACCTGTTTGTAAAGCCAACAGTAGGCCTAATCACGAGCTCATCACAAAATTATCGTGAAGGAATCGGCATTAATCAGACTTTTCCAACCCGTGGATTTAGGCCTACAGATGACTTTAAAAACGTGCCCTATGCACCACAGAGTATTTGATAATTTTTCAAAAGAAAGTTTTTATTTATAGACTCTAGTTTAAACGAGAAATGGATAGAATCTCAAGAAAAACAGTTTCAAAGACTGAGCTGCATATTCATTTATTACAGTGTATTAATTATCACAATACAACTGTTTAGTAATTTTTAAAAATAATAATTCACAATGTGCGCAAGGACATGGAGCTGAGACGACTTTATATTGAACCCCTCCCGAACAAAATTTCACCGTACGCCCATGTCTATATTGACAGGAATTTTAAAATATTATTGGTGAACAGCATTCTAAATTAATTTTCCCATGGCTTTATTAAAAATGTTCGTTTTTGTTTGTATTCGACGTGAAAAATTATTCATGTATATTGTTTATAAAACATGAAATGATTGACTTATCATCAGTTAGTGTTTAACTTGGATTGCTGAGAGAAGTGTTCCGGAGGTGAATTCGCATTCTCCGTTTCTGCTGGGATCGATAAGTTTGCAGGCAGTGAGACCCGCAGTTACTGCATATCTGTCTCTCTACTCTGCCAGTTGATTGACTCTTGCTTAATTTAGCAATTCCACATCAGATGTGCATTATGCCATGTTTCTACCGTCATAGCATTGTCAAAATAATTTGATGTTTGCTACGTTCTCGAAAAAGAGTTAAACACTGACGTCATATCAGTAGGCCTATCAACAATAAATCAGAAAACAAGAATGCGTAAATTTCGCCCTAAAAAAGATGTAGCTTACAATAATTTTTCCAGCTAGAAACTGTTGGTTAGCTATTGGTTATTTAACGATGGAGTGTATGTCTGAGACCGTCGCCGGTTTGCCGGAATTATGTCCCACAAGAGTTCTTTCGTGTGCTTGTTTATCTACAGCCATGAGCCTGTCATATTTATGCACTCATAAATGCCATCGACCTGGACCGGGATCGTAGTCGCGACCTTAAGCGCATAAAGCCAGCACGATATTCATTGCACAACCCGGTCTATGCTAGAAACGGTGCTAATGTTTTCTTTTTTTCATTACAAAAATATTTTATTTAGAAAATAAATGTGAAATTTCTGTTAACACGATTTACACAATTCAGTTATAAATTCATTTCACTTAGACTGCTTAAGTATAATATATAAACTCTCACTTAAATTCCTAATAAGTTTTTATATTCTTACTACTCATTAAAATTAAAAAATACAAAATAATGATCACTTAATACACAAAGGACGGCCTGCATGGTCTCGTGGTTAGCGTCGCTGGCTACGGATCCTCAGGCCAGGATTCGATCCCGGTACCTCCTCGGATTTTTCTGAGGTAGAGAGATTTGGGACGGGGTCACTCAGCCTCGTGATATAAACTGAGGAGCTACTTGATTAAAAAGTCCCCCAATCCTGCCACCTTCCTATGGTAGATGACGGAGCAGTAGGATGGTAGGCTAGCCTCTCAAGGGATATAGCGCCTTGGAGTTTAGTTTATCACACAAAGTAGAATGATACCTTAATCTGTGTAAAATGATGTTGAATTTAGTTTTAAATAGTAAATTATCTTAAAAACTATTGCTTCCATTTTGTAAATTCATTACCATAGTCATTTTCGCAGTAGGCCACCATCAAAAAATTGCAGCGCTTAAACTTACTGATATTTTGGCAATTCGTTTTCTTTTATAGTTTTCAGCTATCTTAAAATTAAATGTAAAAGAGTTAAATGGTAGTTAACATTAGGCCTATTATTATTATTATTATTATTATTACTATTATTATTATCCTCATTTATTCTCAACTTTCTGCTTTTACATATAGCAGAAATACATATATTATTATCATAGCATAACTACCTACTAACATAAGAATTTCAATACATTTTACAGGAAATACATTATAGGCCTACTTGTGTAAAATAAACATAATTATAAATAAAATTATTATATTATCATTATACTGTCATTTCATTATACTGTCCATCAACTTTTCCATTTACTTATTACCAAAATAACTACTCGTCTGTATTATTATTATTATTATCATTATTATTAGGCCAAATAGTACAATTATCAATAGAATTGGCACGGATATTGTATGAAAATGTTAATTTTCCTTTCAAAAAGGCACTAGTCAAATTATTTTTCAGTGCACAATGGAATTGGCATAAGAACTTTATACGATAGTAAGATAAATTATTAACATTCTGCAATTCCATAGGGATCAATACCGCGAATATTAAGTTCTTAATCTTTTGAGATTCTTAAAATACACCAACTTCACAAGAAGATAAAAAAATATTGTCTTTACAGAGTTACTATTCATACAAATTGGATCAAGATGTATCCAGAACTGACAGAAATGTCTAAGGCGAGCAAGATCAGCAATCAATAATATACTATTGTTATTAACAGTTGGGCCTCCATTAACTGCAATAACATGAAATTGTACCCTTGTGGGATGATAGCTGCATTAAATTATCACAGCACTTAGATGAATAGATCTCTGTTAATATGTTTCTATGAGAGTTTTCAGATAAGGAGTTCTCCAGATGGTGGTATTCTTCTTTGAAAACGTTAATTAAATTATGATAAATTTGCGGTAATTTCAATTATATAATCAGTAGCGGACGCAGAATTTTTTTCGGGGGGGGGATTTGAATACTAAAAAAATTAATTAACTTACATATTATACAATTAGTTTATAAAACTGGCCACTTAGAGCGCATATATAGCCTTTCTTTAAATTTCGGGGGGGGGGGGATCTATCCCTCCAATCCCCCCCTCTGCGTCCGCCACTGTATATAATAGCTCCACTGATGATTTTTTTACCCGGTTTAGTCCTATACCAAACCCTAGTCAAAGATTTTAGTTGCTAATTTCAGAGACTAAGAAATAACAAATAAAAAACCTGAAACTGGGTTTAGAGGCTCTATCGTATTATATATATATATATATATATTTTTTTTTTTTTTCTTTTTTTGGACCGCTTAAAGATGCATTACGAAGCCGTCGAATCACCTCAGACGAAGAAATGAAGGAGGCGGTAGATGAATGGCTTGCTGCTTAGTCAAAGAAAGTTTAGTCTGCGGGCAACCAGAAACTAACGCTGGAAGAAGTGTATAGAAACGCACGAGGACCATGTTGTAAAATAATACACTGCGAGGCTTCTAAATTTAAAAAAGAATATACGGAAACCTATCAACTTACGGTTACGCTCAAACACCTATAACTTAATTTTCAGATCATATATTTTGTTTTATTTTATTCATTTTATATTATTAAGCTGATGTAGTTAAAATAAAAAAAATAAAAAAATTCTCTATCACTCAGCTAGGGAGGAATGCATGAATTACAAGAATTATACAACTTTACGAGGCTCTAGTAGGCCTATAGTAGGCCTATATAGTATTGGCTTTAAAATAAAATAAAACTGAATAATGTATTAAATTAAATAAATTTAGCTTGACCTATGATATCGCTTGGCAATTCCAGAGATAGCTATACTGGGTAATGCGTTCCAGAAGGAAATAGCTGTTGCTGTAAAGGATTGCAAATAGTGTGAAGTACTGCACAGAGGCGTGTATAGTAAAAGTTCAAGCTGAAAGCGCATACCTAAGGTATGGTAGGCTGAAAGGTAATGAAAACGACTGGAAAGATAACTTTAATACCTAATATTGTGTGGTATATACGATTCTATAGAGCAAAATGAGACAGTGAAAATATCTTCGCACAGGTGTACCCATTGAAGTCATTCTACTGACGGGGTTATGTGCTCGTATTTACGAAAGATTTACGCAAAGAATTTCTTCTCGGTATTGTGCATTTTTTATTTTTTAGATTTTTAGTCCTAAAGTTTAATTCGACAATTAATGACAGATTACTTACAGTTTCCACTTATTTACCTAGAACATCATGAAATTGGGTAGCCTATGCCACATTTTTTCATCTTATTACAGTATAAATAGCCTATATACTCGTACTTCAAAGACTAGTTTCTATCAAGAACTAGTGTGTGGACCCGTTCTCGGGTGCTCGAGATATTTTACACAAGAGAAGCTTGTTTTCATCACCAGTAGAACTGTTTTAAGTCTATTATGGCTTTAATTGCTTATTAAAAAACTGACATCTATTGTTCCACACCTATTACTATAATATCCATGAATTCCTCCTGTAATTTGTAGCAAACTGATAACGTTAAACTTATACATTTAGACCGCCAAAGTGTCTTTTCGGGTTCCATTTTATTGTATTTAGTTATGACATTAATAGTCCTATGTGTGGTCCTCCAGTGTCAGATTCATTCAAATTATCAGTGCGCCTCTTCGTCTTAAAGCCTAGGTCTGGTCTATGAGATCCTACATGGATGATACAGTATATTGTCTATGCACACTGGAAAAAATAGAATCTAAAGCGGAGAAAGCAATAAAAGTTGAGATTTCAAAAAGGTTAGGGGAACTATTTCGATCAAAGGAAAATGTAGAGTAGCAATAAATTAGGATATTGAAATGCATACTGTAGGAGCCAAGCAGATCGTCCAAACGTCACATTCTAGAAGCCAATTGAAAAATGGGAGGCAATCCGGTGAACACATAGTGGATAGGTGATATCTGACATGCTTTTAACCACAATCAAATCATTCACTTACACCATTTGGCGGCCAACCAGTCCATTTCTGAAAAGATAGAAAATCGATATAATTTTCCTTCCATTAAAATTGTGGATTTATTATCTAAAAATATTGGTATTAATATTATTGTAAGTCTTTTTCATATATGAAAACTGTTAAGTAATCCACAATTTCATTTGCAACTAAATTGTGTTACGTTATTTCGTTCCAATTTCGCAAAATTTCACAGTTTTTTTCGTACGGAGAATTTCATTATTCAGCGTACCAAGCTGAAAACTCGCATTTGATTTTCTACCAGGACAATCCTTGATAAATGTCGCTTTTGTTTGATAGATTTTTACTTTGTGTTTCCCATATGAGACTTGAATGTCTAAAATTATATTAAATGTTTAAAAAAAAGTGTAAGCTATAACATAAAATACCGCATAAATCTATTACTATGGAAAAAGACTTAGGAGTGGTCTCCAATTGACCGCTTTATGAAACGTTTTAGGTGGTGTCTACTCTACTGTGGCCTTTTTTGGAACTATAAATTATGTTTCTTAGAGTATTCCATTTGTAGTACGAATAATTGCACTATAAGCATAAATTACCTTTAACCTCGCTTATATTTATAAATAATAATTAATATGCTAGTCGACTACTACTAGTACTGTATAAGGGTATGTTAGCATTTACAATATAGTTGGTTGCTGTTTGCGCGAGAATACTTTCCAAAATGGATCCAAGCAAAAGAAAACTTACTACAGTAATATTGCAGTTAAAAATAAACCAAGAAAAATATTTTAAAATAAAAGCATTTGGTTTATAGAATTTACTCATTTTGTAATCAATTAACTTATATTTATTTGTCGATTTATTGAAAGATGGAGGTTGTTCATTTTCAGAATGAACTTCGGTGCAATTAATAATATGTGTCGCATGATCTATTATATCATTAGGAACGCTGAAATGTTTGCTACACTCTCATAAGCCTTGTTTCCATCATTAGCATGCCTATATACTCTACATTTGATGTTACATAGGCCTGCAAATTCAGCATTAAATTTAAATCAATAAATTCACTCATTTTTCGCTGGCAGCATATACATTTAGATTTGGTAATTATTCAAACATTGAACCTCCGATGCATATCGGAAGTGTTACTTTTAACACAAGCTACGAGTAAGTTATATACGATTTGTCGATTGCATTTACTATTTCTTATCCGAATCAATTCAAGAGGCCTACTCCTGGTGCAAGTAAGTCCACTCGTAAAATGCAGTCTACAGCCCGACTTAAACAGACTATTCCACTCATATGCCGCGTGTTTTATATTGACCAATAACCTTAATCAATTCCTCGGATATAGACTAATCGCGATCGTTTATCTTATAAAATGCTTGCTATTAGGGCCTAATATGAGGAAGAGATTTTACCAATAAAATGGCCAGCTCGTTACTGGACATGCAAGCATCAATGTGCCGTGATTATTAAGTCACCTGTTGCCATTAAGCAGCACGAAAACATATCATTTTATACAACACATCTTGTTTGGAAATTGAAATAATACAAATGTACATTGGTTAAAACACAATTTCGATTCGGTGCAAGCCAGTTCGTGTGCTTTTATTCTGTTCTGCTATTAGCTTATCTGAATTAAGTTAACTATGTCTTATATGCATAATTGGTAGCACTGGTTACAACATGGTAAGTCGAATCGATTCATGGATGGTTACATAATATTCTCATGTAGTGTCCAACAGAGACAATAATCTGTGGCTCATGAATGCTTATGTATCTATCTTGAATGTTAACTGTACAATAACAGTGGGAGCCCGGTCACAAAAATCACTACTTAGTGTGCCTCACAGTACTGCATATGACATAACTTGTCTGTCTGTGAGGTAGACCATTAGGGCAATTAGTCATAGGAGGGAAGTTCCATCTGGCGCTGTGAATTGGGCTCCGGCTTAGCTCAGTTGGTAGAGCATTGGCGCGAATAGCCAAAGGTCCTGGGTTCAAGTCCCAGTGCCGGAGGAATTTTTCTCCTATAATATTCTCATGTAGTGTCAAACAGAGACAATAATCTGTGGCTCATGAATGCTTATGTATCTATCTTGAATGTTAACTGTACAATAACAGTGGGAGCCCGGTCACAAAAATCACTAAGTGTGCCTCACAGTACTGCATATGACATAACTTGTCTGTCTGTGAGGTAGACCATTAGGGCAATTAGTCATAGGAGGGAAGTTCCATCTGGCGCTGTTGAATTGGGCTCCGGCTTAGCTCAGTTGGTAGAGCATTGGCGCGAATAGCCAAAGGTCCTGGGTTCAAGTCCCAGTGCCGGAGGAATTTTTCTCCTATAATATTCTCATGGATGGTTGATACATAGCATGCCGTGAACTCGCCTCTGTCAGTTTTGTTTTTATATAATAAAGCACGAAAGTATAATCCGTTACATTTTTATTCAAGGAATATTCTTAATAAATCCAACTCGAGTTGACGAGTTTCATTAGATAAATTCGCTCCTGCTGCGCAGTCGCGAATATATCGATAAACTCGTAAACTCTCTTGGGATTACCTAGGAAGTTTCTCCTCACCTGTGAGACGAATGTCGGGTATCTCTAGGCCCTTGCGATTCCCGGACATCAGCTGTTATCTCGTCCTATGTGTTTGTGTTGTTTCGGAGGAGGCCACGGCATTGGTCTGATCACTTAAATTATTTTAATTATGAGGTCGGGAAACTGCATTGGAATTCGGTATTTAATTATTCGGCATGGCGAAAACGCTAAATTTATTTATGGACCAATGAAGAAATGGTTTTGAAATATTTATTTCGTAATAAAACCATACAGATTAAGAATACCAGGCCATATAGCATGACTTTTAGAAGACCGGAAATATTATAAGGGAACTAATGAATTGTGCCCTAACAGAGATGACAAATGAGTACGGCACGACTGGCAGTTTTATATGTATTCAGGCCTCTTATAGGCTTAGATTATGAACTTAACAGGTACCAAAAACAAAACAAACTAAAGTATTTTTGAAATAAGGGTTCATTCTTAAGACTTCATCAGCCTTATTTACTCTCCGGTGAAGTATGGTACCTAATAAGAAAATAAAAAGCAATCTCGAAATAAGGTCTTATCGCTAATACGTAGGTTAATCTAACCTCGACTGAGAGCTCTCATTCGCGAATTTCGAAGTGCTTGGCTTCAGGAGGGGCTAAATTTCTGCCCTCTTTCGACTCATATTCATGGAAATTGTTCCTATCACGCCTATTATGTTGTTGTGATAAAGAAATCGTATTAAAATGATCTTCAGAGAACTGCAATGAAAGTGATTACTGATTAGTTAGCCTATGAGAAACTGGAGACAGGAAGCCCACATATAGCATAATGAACTTTTGAGTCATTAACTGGAGAGTTCATTTATTATTATTTTTAATTAATGTAGTTCTATTAGTTAGTAATTATCTAAAAATCAAACGAACTTTCACATTTGTGAATTCTTATCTTTTTTAATTAATTAAGGCAAGGGGTCTAAATTTAATGTCAATCCAGATAAAACAGATTTCCTGAGGTAGATTGTTATTTCCATACTACACATAAAAGTCCCTATCAATATAGATTAATGTTTATGGTTACCAGTTTTTAAAACGGTTTGAGAAATACCTTGGTAAAGTTCTTTTTAGTTTTAGTTCGTATTTTTTCAGATATGAGAGATCCTTACCGTTAGGTAATTCTTTTGAGTTACTCATTTGAATGGCTTTATAAAAATAAAAAATAAATAAATAAATAAAAACATACGTGATGGATTTTGTAAGCTTATATTAAGAGTACAATCTTAATTTTGACTAAATAAAAAATTTACTTTTCTGGGGGGGTTCCCATATTAAAATTAACATTTTATAATGAAGAAAGCTTTGGTTCGAACTGGTCACTCTCCTGCTCTGATCCTTGTTGTTGCGTAATCAGCAGCTGTAATGCAACTCCTAATTTCATTCGCAGGTGCAAATCACTACCCTCAATTAACTGCGGTTGACTAACTTAAGCTTAATTTAATGTCATTTCCCTGTACCAGCGCACCTCACACCCCTCATTTACCCCATCCGCCACTCCACCATACCAGCCAGAGATTACTGAATAGTAAGACCTATTTGTATATCGTATTCTGGCCGTGGCGAAGGTCCACAAGCAAATTCCTCATGCACTTAGTTGCATTACTTACCACAAGATGCCAGCACAATCTCATAGTCCTTTTGGACTGTTAGAGCGGGCGAGAAAGGGGGTAGAAGAGGTGGTTAATTAATTCAATTGCGATTTTAACAAAAGACGTAACGAAGTCTCCTCTCCTCGGTCCATGGAATTACGTTATACTATAGATATACATACTGCACTCTCTTGCTGTCTCTCTCCACGACGTAGCCTCTCTTGCTCTTCTACTACCCGACGCTGTTATAGTTGTTTGTATTGCTGACTGGCGGGGAAAGGAGGACGGACATGCACTGAGACAATCTTTCCATCTGTCCCCATGATTGGCTAATTAGAACCTCCGACGTAGTATTTCTAACGACGTTAATAAACACTAACAAATCGAATAAAGGCCGGGGTTTGCGTTCAACACGTTTACCTCTTCGCGAGGAGCTACAAAACGGTGACACCGACGGTCGGGAAAGTCCCTTTAGTATCTATAGGTAAGTCTAGGCGCCTGCAGCCCTTAACTCCCTCCCCAATGACCTACTGAAACGAGGATCCGTGCTGAAATACATTACGTGGATGAAGGTTGATTATGGAGAGGTATATAACTAATTTTGGTGCTTGCAAATAACATCAACTGCTGAGTTAGGTTTTAGGTTAGAGGATTTTGAATGGGTTTCATCGAAGGGTAAAATTGACATTGACAATTGACAGCTACTAAGTGAATGTGTGAAGCTTATAAGCAGCGCTAATATAGCCTACATTTATGTATGAATACAACCTCTACGAAGATAAAATATAATCTTTTGTAAAATCTAAAGAAAATTCTTCATAGATAAAGTTAGAAAGGATCGTTAAATGTATACATCTAGGCCTATTTATCCCAGTTAAACAAGAAAGTCTTATGCAGTATTTTTGCTTATCTTATCCTACATAAAAATTACTTTCTGTGTTTCATGATTATGGAAATATTTATATTAGAATGATGTGGCTTATCTGACAACCTTTGTACTGAAATCAACGTACTTTGCAGCATCTTAGTTTTCAGTCAATATGTATACGATCAGTCAGATGATGTATGTTAATCCATATTGCATAATCTGAAGTGTAAGCCATAATTCAAAGTACACGGTCTGTTCCTGCTCCAATGGGCCTGGAGCTATGTTTAAATTATCTTAAGTTTACATAAATTTTTACACATTATTTACAAAATAATTTTTCCAATTACAAAATCTCAGAAATTATTAAGCTTCACATCCTTCGCACTTAAATCGAAAACTGTTCCGGAAAGTATTTGAAGACATATGCCTAAATAAAATTAATGAAAAAAAAATGTAGGCCTACAATATAATGGCTGTTTATGGCAGACGTTCAGTGATTTAGGCGTACTGTATTGTATCCTCGAGTGAACTAGTTTGTACGTGAAGCATAGGGAGATTTACTTTTACAAACCAATCATATTTTTCAATATTTTTTCCAATGTCTAAGAAGCTTTTTCAGTTACTATTTTATTTGATTGAATTGCTTTCCTAAATTCAGTGTTGCCCATAGACAAAACTGAATAAAAATTATGGACATAATCCATGAAGTGATGGAATATAGGTCTACAGCCCCAAATTTATATTCATCAATTATCAAATAAGAACATTTCAGTACACACAAAATTCAGATTACCATTGTGCCAAGCAATACAAGGAAAATGCCATTACTCCCCAGTAGTCTATTCCTTAGCAATATAAAGTGAAGGAACTCACAATAGTCTAAGCCCCATGCTCATTTTTAATTTTTATTTTTATTTTAACATTCCTGGTGTGTATAATTGACTAAAAGTACAGGAATTCTCTCTTTTTCTTGCTCACATTTTCAATTGCTTATAATGTGGAAAAGGTATAATGATGTAATTCCAGAAGTATTATTATTTAATTACATCATCCATTGCCATTCTTATCAGGTTTACTACCATTTTGAAAAATAATTTAACGCAAGGAATTTGCCCATAGCCAGAAAAAAACCTAAAATTAAAGTTCCAATAAATAAAGTACGAATTTGATCCGGAACATGAAATGCAATATATATCATCTAAAATGGCCTCTCTTTCTTTAAAGAATCGTGATTGAAAAATGTCAAAACTTAATATTTTCTGAAAGAGGAAAAACTTTTTATATCGCCAACAACTTGAAATCATTTATACTTCAAAATTCCATAAATTGCAAATAACACCAACTGCTGAGTTACGATTTAGGTTAAAGGATTTTGAATGGGTTTCATCGAAGGGTTAATTGGCACTGTTTTCCTATTAGCTACTAAGTGAATGTATGAAACTTATAAGCAGCGCTAATATACATTTATATATAAATACAGAAAATTCTTCAAAGGTAAAGTTAGACAGTGCAGTTAAATGTATACACTTAGTCCAATTTACTTCTTAGTGTATCAGTAGCTCAATGTTTTCTTTCATCCTAGAGAAAGTTAGGAGTTAATGGCGTTGTGAAAACAAGCTATAAGATTATAAAAATAGGCAGTTAAATACGGCATAATTATTCGCAGAATATTGGCAACGTTTATTTGTCCTTAAAATGGAATGGCATTAATGCTTATATATGCTAAAAATCCAACCAACATCCAACAAATGCTATTTGAACTTCCTGTAACATCCAACAAATGCTATTTGAACTTCCTATAATTCAACCTTGATTTTGTAGATGTGTTGCCACTATTGAATTTCCAACCCTCGTATATGGGTCCTGTACTCTTCAATATTCAGTAGGATCTCTGTTACAAAAGCACTGTAAGTTAGGGTGTCTTGGCCTATTGCACTGTAGGCTGTAGCCAGTATGCAACTATCCCACTATGTCCGAAAACTCTTCTAGCTAAAGATCCCAGGTTCGAGCTCTAATGTCAGATAAATTTTTCTCTGATCTATTCTCATGATATCCATTTTATATGTCTTGACTTCTCAGTAAAATATTAAATAGTAGTATAGTATGGCAAAAATGTAGATGTAGAATGTATTAGATCTGCTACAGATCTGTTAATTTATATAAAAAAAAAACTCTAATATAGCCTATAAAGTTGAAAATGCTATGCAAATAAATTCTACTTTACCTAAGTATATTAGGGTTTAGTTTATTATTTAGTTTATTTAATGCTGATTGTTTCTTTAGAGCATCTTGTGCATGTAGTTTACAAGATGGATGAAGTACTTGTGACAACAGATTTTCAGGTGCATTTCAATGTTAAGTCTTCTATATGCGATCTAATCAAGGCAAAAGTGTCAATCGTCTCTCTTAATAATAGTGATTTAGTTACTAAACTGGTTCACAAACTGGTCTCTAGCATATGCTGGTATAACTTTTTTTTTTAACCAATCACCTCAGATAGTTAAAGGTTTGTCTTATAATTATTTTAAAATTTCTGTGAAAAGAATTGTACTTTAAAAATGTTATTATTCTGTTACTGAATATTTGAATGATCAGGGCCGGATTTAAGATTATGTCGCCTGTAGGCTAAAGTCCATTTGCCGCCCTCTCTTTAGGTCATATTTGCTTAATACATTTGTTTTATACAACATATAGTTCATTTAGTTTAGATAAAACTACAATTTTTATGGTTTACATAATAAATTATATAATCAAATTAGTTATCTTCTTTTTTTACTTACTTCTTTTAAGATTCGTTAAAAAATGAAATGGGTTTTGAAATTAATTAATTAATTAATTTTTTCTTGGAAAACAGTGATCACTATTTTAAACATATTTTTTATATTTTAATGCTAATGACTAACTTTTGCGTAATTGAAGAACTGTGTTCAATTTGAATTAAGTTGTCCTACACGATGATATGAAATTACACAAAATGTAGTTAATTACTGGTTTAGGCCTATATGCTGAAAAATATACAAAATTCTCTAAAACAACTCACCCCACTTAATCTTCATGTTCAAATTTACATAGCTTTCTTACGAGATTTCTTAAATACTTTATTTTAACTTTTGAATAAATTGCCAAACTGCCGCCCCTGAAAATTTGCCGCTCTAGGCTGCAGCCTACTTAGCCTATTTAGAAATACGGCCCTGTGAATGATTGTTTATAAACTGTAATTTGTGTTGTTATTATTATTGTGACATATATACCCATATTATGTACGTAACCATGTATTGTACAAAATAAATACACCATTCTAAAAAATGTGACTTAATTAATCATTACTTTTACTAGTTGAGTACATACAAATTTTGTAAAAATTGATGTTCATTTAAACATATTGTTGTTCTTATGTTTTCTTAGTTTACACTCTTCTCTTCAAGATATTGAAAAATGGTAGGGGGACGTAGTGACTTGCCACGTCTCAAAAGGGGGCATCAAAAGGATAAGGTTTGGAGCCCATGGTTTAGATCATCAAATTTCGAATTTGTGTTTATTTCTGTATTTCCTCACAGATTTTGTTTTTAGGTTATTGATATTAGGGACACCTATGTAAGTTAAAATACGATTTTCTTCTTCTTATCTAAAACGGTGTCAGATGTTCTATTATTATTATTATTATTATTATTATTATTATTATTATTATTATTATTATTATTATTATTATTAAGTGCCAGTATGGTACTTTATGAGATTGTGTGGGGGACGAAAAAATGTATGTCCGTCTGTCTGTCTGTCTGCCCGTGCGTCTGTACGCACCATAACTCAAGTACACTTTTTTTGGATTTTCATGAAACTTGGTATAAACATTCATAATGTCGATGGGAAGAACCCTATTGATATTGAACCAAATCGGTTCACCGGTACCGGAGTAATGCCCAATTTAGTGCCTATTTTAATAGATTATGGCGCCTTTCTATGAGAAAGGCGCCATCACTCAAATACGCTGTAACGGATTTCCATGAAACTTGGTATACCCATTTATGACGTCCATGAGAAGTGCCCTATTGAATTTGAACTTAATCTGTTGACCGGTACCGGAGTAAAACCCAATTTAGTTTATATTTTAAAGACGCGGTAACTCAAATACGCTTTACCGGATTTTTATGAAACTTGGTATACACATTTACAATGTCCGTGGGAAGACGTCTATTCATAATGGATAAAATCGGTTGATCTGTTTCGGAGTAATGCTCAATTTAGTGCCTATTTTATGGCAATATACGTATTCGAAAGAATTTATAAAAAAAAATGAAAATCAGTTATCTTGACAACATAGCCTATTGTTTTACTGTTATCTTATAAGGCCTTGGAAATTAAAATACAGGTAGCTATGACAAAAAACACGATTGTTTTACATGCGCTTATCCAACTAGACCGTTAAAATGACCCAGGTGGCCGAGATGGTAGACCTTTCTTCTTCCGTAAGCCCTGCTTAATGAATAAATCTGGAGCTTAACTTGGAAATCAATTTAAAAAGAAAAAAAATCTGCATATCATAATTGCAGTCATAACTGATTAAACAAAAACATACTGGCACTTTTTTACATCAGTTTACCTGATTTTATTATTATTATTAATACAGTATTATTATTATGAATATTATTATTACTACTACGGTATTATTAAAATTCTTAGTATTATTATTAAGTGCCAGAATGGTACTTTCTGAGATTTTGGTTGACGGGAAAATGTCTACACGTCTGTCCGTGTGTCTGTATGTGCGATAGCTCGAGTACGCTTTTTCAGATCTTCATGAAACTTATTATAAACACTTAACAATGTCCATAGAACGAACGCTATTAATGTTTTACCAAAACACTTGACCAGTACCGGAGTAACGTCCAATTAACGGTTTAAAAATAGCAACTCATCACTATACTACAAAGCCACATGACTAACTCACTGACATAATTGTATGCCAGCTTTCAGATGAGCCGAAAACTTGAAATCTGGCGTAGCCTATTTATACCTTATAGCTTGTAACCGACGGAAATATCCCAAACCATCCATTTGATTTATTATTTTTTACCCCCGAAAAACATTCAAAATGGCGGACGCAACTTTCAAGTCTGTTTAGACTTAGATTATAGTAGTTAAACGGTTTGTCGTACCAAAAAACCGATTGCACCAGCAGAAACGGATTTTGATAAATCTACAAGTTTGGTCCCTTGGCTTTTGTCGTTTCTCCATCGGTAATACCTTAGATTTAGGTCGATTTTATATTTTTCCCTCACATTATGTAATTTTTTACACACTTATAGGATAGATAGCATCGTAAATTTCGGCGGGAATATTGGTACATACAACAACCAATAAGCGTGCAAAATTTAGTGTTTCTAGCTGCCCCATAACTATGCAAAAAATTGACTGGATAGCCGTGATGTCATTCATATCTACGGCACAATCATCCACTTAATAACATTGGTGTTTACTCACTTCAAGATGAGCTAGAAACTTTAAATTTTGCAGACTTAAAACTTTTAGCCTACAACCGATGGGAAAATTCCAAAAGGTTCAATTGTTTTATTTTTTCACCTCCAAAATAAACTTTGAAATGTTTTGATTGCATACAGCTTAAAATGTTTCGACAAAATAAATAAATGGGCCTATTGTTGACGTGATGAATTTGTTGTTAATTCGTTCTGTTAATATTGTAGTTATCCCACTTATTCCTTCATATATGCTTATCAAACTTTCTCAAGAAAGTTTATTATTATTATTATTATTATTATTATTATTATTATTATTATTATTACACGGAGTGAGATCGGTGTGAGGTAGATCAGGTGAGAGGGGAGAGTCAACAGGTTCATTCACACCTATGTGGTGTCTTGCGCTGCTACTACGGGACATGAATTCAGTTAGTGTCGTATTCAAATGAAGCAGCAGCAGTCTGTCTGCCCTCATCCCTTCCCTAGTCGCTAGTACATTTGATTAGCTGTGATGAGAGGCCAACCATTAACCAACCTAGTTGTACACACCATCAAGATTTCGTTAGTACCCACTTATCCGCCGCCTTCACAACCCCCATCACAAGAAGACCGGCCAGTCACCTTCAGATATGACACACTTCCCTCAATATAACAAGACATGTAGCATTTGCTTTCATGAATACCTTAAGGGTTTGCGCATGTTAATAAAAGTATATACTGAAATGAAATACATATGATGTAATCAACATTTTCGCAGTTAAAGCTGGTAATTCAATCAGTTTCATGGTATCCGGCTAAACCTTTTAATTACATGTATTGATTACACTTCATTTTAGCTTAGTTATTTTAACGGCTACTTTATTACTGACTAATTATTGACTAATTATTGTTTGATTAGAACACGTTACATTATGACTGTTGCTGAGTTGTGTTTTTATATTCAGGGATCTTACATTCTTTTTACCAGTAAAAACATAACGTTATAAGGTTTTATGAATGTTATTTCTACATTTCACTAAATAATGTTACAGTGATATGTTACATACAACATTTTACTATTCATTCTAAAACAAAAACATTATCATACGTTAACTTCTGAGTTCTGAATTTTCAAAAATTTCAATACAGGATTTGTACCAATCAGCTGTTTAAAAATTAAATCGTAAGGCTTTTAATATTTTTTTTAAAATTAATTTTCTGATAAAGGTAACATAGAGATTAAAAACGGTGGAAAAATGGTTAAAATATCTGCACTGCATAAGAATGGTTTTTTATTAATTTAGTTCTTTATAAAACTCAGTTTTTTTTTCAATTTTTTTAAACATAATTTATTTATATATAGGATAAAAATGAAACATCTTTTACAAGCCAAAAATAATAACGGCCATACAACTTTTCAAGAGATTATCTTTAAAATTGTGAAGTTGTGATTTTAAAATTTTTGAAAATAAAAAATTGAGAAAATGAGCAATAAACTTACAGATTTTTGAAATTGTGGTTGGTACCCTTAATAAGTTTTTGTTGTATAACTTGATCTTTTTTATGGATATAAAAATTCATAACTCTATAATAAATATAACAATTTAAAAAGTCTACCCTTGAATGTGTATGTAACCCCCTCAAAATTATTTAAAACTCATCTGACATAAACATGCATATCATTAGAAAGAATTACAAATTCAGTACTACATTGAATTGGCCTATGTCAATATTAATTTTCACACTAAATAATACAAATCTGAATAAAACTTCATAATAATAAAATTCTTTGTTGCGTGGCCATATGTCAGAAATAATTATCTTTACATCTAAACACTACTTCAGACAGTTCCGAGAATCAATCCTGCGCCTCCAGACCCATAGTTATTCATTACAACGCTAAGGCAGCTATTAGACTCTTGCTTCTAGAAGTTGCTTATTTATAGACATTATCATAAAAGCAATGTTCACAGGAAGTTATCATTTACGACTGCTATATAACAAAATGTTTTAATGAATTATTATGTCTGGCATCGCCATCACGGTGGCTCATGCTTAGCGCGTGGGCCTGGCATGCTAGCGGTCCCGAGTTCAAATCTCGGGGCCGGCGGGCGTGTCATTTGTGGTGGACAAAGCCGTGACCTTTGGGGGTTTTTCTCGGGGATCCTCCCGTTTCTCCCTTCATTCATTCCACCAACACTCTCCACTTCAACTTCAACTTCGGCTCAGCCCCTGAGCCGATAAGATAAGATGTCTGGCATCAAAAATAAATAGCTTATTCAAATGTGTTATTTAAGTTGGAATGGGATTCAAATTTAAACTTTTTCCATCATAGTTCTGGCAAATATTTTATTATAAGCTTAAGTACTTATTCTGCTGAAAATGAAAAGTTTAATTCGGTATTCAGAATTTTTGTATGCATGAATTTCTGCATTGATTTGCATGTTAAAATGCAATGCTGACTGAGAGAAACTATTATTATTACTAACTATTGTTATTATATTAACTATTATTATTGAACTAATATTAGTTCAATACCTTGAGGATCTTCCCGGAGCACCTTACAGACGGTAGCAGCAGTAACAGAAATAGGCTATAACTATTTGGTATAGTGATCTGAACGGCAATATGTCATCAAAGTACTGCAACGAAGTAACACATCCGTCACAGAATATTTCATGAACAATTATCTAATTTCCTTCGATTAATGATGGCTAAGTAAATTAACGCCAAAATCCAAGAACCTGTTGTAAAAATAATGCATTATCTTGATTTCTTTCGCTCTGCACGATACGCAAGTCTAACTCGAACACGAGACCTGATCAGTCGGATTATTATCTTAAAACATTTATTCACCTACATACAGTGATTTAGTTGAGAAAAAATATTTACAGAAACTCATTCAGCAATTGCCAGATGGCGTCAAAATCAGCCACCTCATGATTCCGACAAACAACTTTCATCAGCTGAACGTCTTTCAATTCCATATATGACTGTGGGGTTATGGGGTTAAATATAAGCCCGGCGGGGGAGGGAGGTTCAATGTTGCTTATAAAAATAAGTCTTCTTATTACGGCAATCATCAACCAATTTCTCTTTTCGATTGAATCTCATTCACTGCAGGCCTACTGAAAGCTCTGTTAAGATGGGAATGGTCTGAACAGTCTTGATGAAAGGCATCGGCTCTCCTGGAATTTCCTTGGTTTCGATATACTTTCTAGAACAGTGGTCTTCAACCACAGTGTCCATGTTGGTTACTATGTATTCCCTGATAAAAACAAGAACAGACGTTTGTACAACAAATGGGTTTCTTGCATGAAGCGTAAAAATTTTGTTCCAACAAAAAATTCTAGAGTATGTGGAAAGCATTTTAAAGAAGATGATTTTAATGAATCGGATATTTTAAAAATCAGAATATTGAAGGATGAAAAATTCAGGTGCCCTAGACTAAAAGACAATGCGGTACCTTCAAAGTTTTTAGTAGGAAGTAAAGAAATTCCTTCTCCCAAGAAAAGGAAGTCTAATTACTTTAAAAAGAGGGAAGTGTTGGAATTAATTGATAATTCAATAACTGATACTAAACAAGAAAGAGAAGCTACACAAGTTTATGAATGTATGCATGTAGAGTTGAAGACTGACGCAGAAATACAGTGTGAGATAGGCACAGAAATTTATAGAGCTGCAAATTCTGTCTATATGAACTACGTTGATGAACATGACACCTCGGATGAAAAGGATGAAGATTACGTCCCCGATGAAATCACTAGCGAAGGAGAAGAAGATGGCATAGAAAATATCAACTTGTCGGAAAAATATTCTTTTGTGTTTGTCTGTATAAGTGCCCTTCTTACACTGTTCAGTATATGCCATACATGTGGCGCTCCAGTTAATGAACGTAAAGTTGAAACGAGAGGAATAATGTTACGAATAAAAACTCATTGTGTGAATGGGCATACATACGAGTGGTCTTCTGGAAGCATAGGTGGAAGTTTAAAAAGTAATGTGTTCATAGCCTCAGGAATGTACCTATGCGGATTAACATTTAATTATTTATCAGCTTTCTCAAATTCTATTAAGCTATTATTTTTTTCTGAATCATACTTCTATAGGCTTGTAAAGAAATTTGTATTTCCTTCCGTACACAAAACGTGGTTAAAAGAAAAAGAAGCTAACTATGTAGATGCTATGAGTGATTTAAATTTACGTTTATGTGGAGATGGACAATATGACTCGCCTGGTTTTTCTGCCAAGTATGTGACGTATTCCATTATGAATTTAGCAACGAATAAAATACTAGATTTTGTAATTGTACGAAGAGGAACTGTAGCTGGTGACATTGAAAAAGCTGCTTGTGAAAAAATAATAAGCACAATGAATGAGAAACCCCCTATTAAATTGTTCCTAACGGACAGACACACAGGTGTTAGAGCTTTAATGAAAAACAAATTTTCACACATACACCATGAATTTGATGTTTGGCACCTTGCTAAATCTCTCATGAAAAAGATTAACAATTTGCCGAAATCCTCCGTCATTCATGAATGGAAACAATCAATTTATAATCATTTATGGTGGGTATCGTCTACGTGTGAGAATGACAGTATACTGCTAAAGGAGAAATTTACCTCAATTCTCAATCACATTGTTAACATTCATAGCTGGGAGGGTAATGAGAAATACCATTCATGTGCTCACGACGTGCTAAGTGCTGATAAAATTAAAAATACCAAATGGTTCAGTAAGCATTCGAAAGACTACCATGACCTATATAACATCATTATGAATACCAGATTTTTAAATGATATTATGCATCTCAATCATTTTTGTCACACAGGAAGTCTTGAATCCTTTCATAGCGAACGTCTTAAATATGTACCAAAAAGAACCCATTTTACTTTCTCGCATATACGTAGTATAGAGAAAGTATTGTGATCGTGACAAAAAATCGAAGTCGAGATAACACCGGGAGAGAACGTTTCATGAAGCCTAGAAACCGAAAAAAATATTTTTGGAATGACGTCAGTCCGTCTGTCCGTCTGTCCGTCTGTCCGTCTGTCCGTCTGTCCGTGGACAAGCACAGCGGATAAACGGTTCATTGTATTTACTTCATTTTTTGAATTAAGGACCGCCCAGAAATTTAGTTTTACAACTGAAATATTAAGGAGACTTTTCATGAAAACTTTTTTTAAAAAATTGTTTTTTGAAAAAATGGCTCTAACGATTTTAATAAAAATTTCAAATTGGAAACTCTTATCTGTGACTAATAAAATGGCTATATCCGTATTTCTGCAAAAATGACTTAAGGGGTACTTTACTCGTATCCATTTTCAATTTTTCTAGATTATATCCATTACAGTAGGCGATACATGAAAACCTATCACAGTAAAGTTGTAGAAAAATTTAAAATGAACATTTTTTGTTTAACACATTTCTTTGTACATTTAATAGATATCAAGATAAAAACGAAATAAGGACAGCTTAAATGCGAATTTCAGAACATAAATGTCAATTAAAATATGAATGACATTTTGTTGCCCCTAGTAACAAGAAAACTATAGGCCTAATGTACTTATTGTTGTGAAATGCAATCAGTTTAGCTCGGTCGCAATGAACACACTAAAACCAATTACAGCGAGGTGGTAGGCCTATGGGCTAACAGGGAAGAGGTCCTGAGTTCAAATCGAACCTCGTGGCCGCCCAAATTGACTTGGGTTTTTCATGGTTCTGTCGTTCGCAAAGGCAAACGCCGGGTTTGTAGGACTTGCTTATTTTCCATAACTCATAACCGCTATGTCACTGGATATTATAATCGTTTAAACTGAATATCACATAAGAAGACATCACTAAACAATAGAAACATGATGCGAATGAGTTGTTAATATAGACCAGCGTTTCTCAACCTATGGTCCACGGACCACTGGTGGTCCGCGAACACGGTGCAGATGGTCAGCAGACATAATTAATTAAATGGGATGTAAAATTAGGGGTCCGTAAAGTTTTTTACTCATTTTAGAGGTCCTCGGGTTCAAAAAGGTCAAGAAACGCTAATATAGACTAATGTTTCACGCAAACATACTAAACACGTGGTATGACATACATGCAGTTAAAGCGTGCAATATAACCTAAGTAGTAGTAGTAGTAGTAGTAGTAGTAGTGGTGGCGAAATTCAAACATAAGTCGCCCCTTAAGCTTCCCCATTCGATATTCACATTTGCACGGACTGTGTGATGTATTTTGTTTCTGAGCGAAGCAGAGTGACCAACTGCCCTTGTATACTGTTGCATATAGCTAAATAATGCATAACACTAACCACATAGTTAAGTGCGCGAAGCGGAGGCGGCAGCACGATACACTGTTTGTAGGTTTCGAAAATGTGGCATATTAAATCTCCCGCAAGGTTTGTCAGCCTGCCACCTCTCGTCTAGCGGTAAGACGTCACACCTCCAACGTCCAATCACGAGTTTCTTCATAATACTAGGACAGAAGAATTCGCTAGATCGTGGTATAAAAGAAACTGCATCGGTGAAGATAGGTTGGGTGGGACCGATTTATCCCAAGGTGCGACTTATATTTGAATTTTCCCGTAGTAGTAGTAGTACTAATAATATGCAGTTTTACTGTCATTGATTATTATTATTATTGTTATTATTATTGTTGTTATTATTCTTATTCTTATTATTATTTCACGGTAAAAGCATTGAACATACAGATCGAAACTGATGCTTTAGGTTCTAGAAACTTGTTAGTTTTATGAAAATGTAATAAGTAAAATTTAATTGTCTCTTTAATTTAATTTTTTCTGTGCTAGCCTTTAACACGTATATGCGAGAAAGTTTGTGCACCATTTATTTCATTTGAAGGCATGTATTTACGGTCAATGATAGCAGCTCTTGACCACAACTTCCATCAAGGAAAAAGAGTCGTGGGCGGTTCAGTGGAATTTTCTAAATCATGTGGGGATTGGGTTTATAAGAGGAAGTACGACGAGAAAACATTTGAGTGGTGGCAAAATCTTGTAAGGAAAACTCTCAATGAAGTCAATGAACACACATCTCTGAAGTGTCCGTATGTAATACCAGATGTTACTGATCGGAATGACATACCATGCAATATGGGTTCACTCCACAAAACCAAACCTTCAAAAGCGGAAATGAGAGAGAGGTACTTTTCTCGGATGGGATTAACTTTGTGAATGAAGAATGCAAACAAAGAAATTAATATGATAAGTTGAAGTGAGTTACGGTAGGAGAGAAGTGTAATTACAACAATGGATACTCAACAGTAAAGAGTGCAAATATAAAACTAATATTACGTTGTATTGGGGCTGTTCCGTGTGTAATGCTCCCGGTCCGACCCGAGCTAGCCGGGTGACGTCACGATGCGCTGCTATAGACCGCTACAACTCGGAAACGGTAAGTTGGATCGGGTTTTTATTTTCGCCATAGCAATGCACAATCAGAGCTCTTACTCATTTGTAAATAAAATATATATATGTAATTTTTTAGTTCAGTTCCCCTTTAACTACAATGACAATATTGGCAATTTAGTGACAAAGAAACAGTGTAAGGTCTCACATTAAATTCAAGAATGCTACTGTGCTTTGTGTTATTCATTAGCATTGCAAAGTGGAAGACTAAAACATAAAAAAACACACATAAATGTTAAATAATCCCAACGTTTATTGTAATGTAATTCAAGCATTTACTTTTTTTTTCGAATCAATGTGTCTTGTACAGTCATCTTACCACCACGAGCTTCAGAAAAATCACATGAGCACATACTGCAGAACAAGTAGTTTTCACTAACACCTCCTCTTCAATTATTTTAGCTTAATGTTTTACGAAAGAGTAAATGCCATTTTATCAGGTTTGAGCATGATAATCTCAATATTCGAATATGTATTTGCTAAATGCATACGAGAAAATAAAAATAGTGTTAGTATGATTTATACTGTATATCATTAAAAATAGTTTTGAATTATTTTCCAGTGTAATGTCATGCAAATACATTTTTGAAAATGTTCTGCAGTAGTTTCTGTCTTCTTTTTCAGAAGTACATTGTATTAGTATTGTATTAAATCTACTTCATAGAGCAGAACACAAATTGACCTGATATACAATTATGCTCAGATTACATCGCTTCCGCTTGGTCATCACTTCAAACACTACGCATGTGAATACACAATAGAAATCATTGTTTCCTGCAGCCAAACCAGATATATTACCTAAAATAATGAACCAAACCTAAAAGAGTTTGTCTATTGACCGCAATCGTGATGAAATGGATACGAACAATAAGCAAAGATAAACCAACTATGATGCCATGATTATAAACCTATTGAATGATGGGTCCGTATTATTATCTCTAATATAAACACATGAAATTGACCGAATGAAATTCTGCTGTCATTAAAGAGCTAACTTGGATGTTAATGTGGTCTTGATGACAGGATAATTGCATTTCTGGGAACATTGTTCGCAATTCCGCATTCGAAAAGAATTTCCTGCCAACAGGGGTCCTCACTAATCTATTTCTTTATCGCGTTTTCATTGATTCATTTCGATCCTAAAAAAAGTTTTATTGATGACAAGTTCAATTAATATGCCACTTAAAACTAATAGTTAACAGATCAATAATTGACAGTCAGGAAAATCCGGTATATTAGACTGGAACATCCAGCCGCAACGTTGCAAGCCTTTTTTTAACAGCTAAACAAATTTTCTAAAACAATAAAACGAACTTTTTAATTTTCCTTATTTACATTTTTTGTTTGATTATTTTAAGGCAAAAAAACTTCCAAATTTTAATTGGAAGATAAGAGTAATTAAATTATTTGAAATAGCTGTCAATAGCGTAATCCTTCAGTAGGCCTATACTAATTTTTAATTTTTAACTTCTTTTAGACGTTGTGTACTTGTACTGTACGAACTTCGAAATCATTCCTGAATTAGCCTTAATTGGTTGAAAACAGGGTGCTCGGGCATGAATGACTCTAAAATAAATATTACCAATACATACATGTCAATTCATAGGCTATAGAAATGTTACCATTCTTCATCTCGATTTATTTTATTAAAAGTCAAGTCAAGTCATAGGCTATAGAAATGCAATTATAAAACTCAGGTAAATTTTTAAATTCAAATTATTGTTATTATTGAATAAATTTGTTAAATACTCTGGTAAGGCAATCGGATCACTGTATCAATTTGTAATCAACGGAACTTGTCAATATTTGGAAGTCATCTGTAACTAGTAGGCCTACAAAGATAAATACCTTCTAAAACCACGAATATAGGCCTTTTATCAAGTTTTAGGCAACTATAGACTAAATTAGTGTTATCTTGCGAGCAATGTCAAACCTCCGTATAACGATATTTTGGCCCTAGCAATTGTATTGTTATAAGAGGGTTATTGTTATAATGAGGGGCTGTAATTTACCACATATTAGAAAGACTGCATGCAGAAAACTGCAATCTAGGCCTACAGGATAATTCATTAATTCATAGAACGGACATGCGAAGAAGTAGAACGCTAATTTTGTTACTTAACTTACTGGCTTCCGCTGAACTGTAACCATAGCTACGTTACACCCGCGCACTAAAAAAAAAAACTACTATTCAGACTGGTTTAATATAATGGATCTTGGCACGCTTTCTGCCTAGCCTTGTGTTAGAAATTTCAAACTCGTAGTTGGGGGCAGAGAGAAGAGAAAGACAAGCAGATTCAACACATAGCTAAAACATTTGCTCCTTATGGTGTTTTAATTGCACATTATGTACATGTTGAAGTCACTACCTAACGCAAAGTATGTTTTTGCGCACAATATGGTATGATTTTAGCCTCAGTGATCCTACTTTCCACCCCTCAATAACCCTTCTTTTCTGGAATTTCTAAGAATTATAACAGATATCAGGCACCCAGAAAACAACATTGCTGACTGGGAAGGATACTGATCTCATACCAGCTATCATCCAGCTACCATACTGTATTTGCAGTAAATATTTAACCTCCAGATATCGTTATAAAAGGGTGTTTCTAATATAGCGTCATCGTTATAGTAAGGTACATTTAACATTATTAAGATAGGAAATTCGCCAGGAATAAACATTGCGGGTTTATCGTTATATCGATCTTCGTTATACAGAAGTTTGACTGTAATTGAAATTTAATCCCATATATGCAAGAAATATAGATATTAGGGTTGATCTTTCAATATTACGATCTGAAAACATATGACGGCAAACTGTGAGATACATCAATTAACATAACGAAATTAATACAGAATCCATGTTTGACATTGTGGTGCTGCAGCAAATCTCGCATCCAGTGCGTGGAGCAATTACTTTGTCCTGAGAAGACAAATGGAGCAAGCGGAATGTCCTGCGACTTTTACCGTCTTCAGACACCCAGAGGTAGATGCAACTTTCAGTTGTTGGCCTAAACTGCTTATGATACAGCGGCCGGTGCGTAAGGCCGTTCACGTGCTGAATGTCTAAAATCTGGGAGCCTCAACCTTCTGGAACCCTCTGGGCCTCCATGGCCTGTATAGGGAACACTTTACTTTACTTTACTTGCTTATGATACAGATTAGAAAATTACTAGAAGCTGGATACTATAAAATAATAGGCTCAAATGTGTCTTGCATACTCTATTTAATTTTATAGCCAAAAGATCTCATGTAACAAGATGTTCAATTTGTAGCAAAATTTCATATTGGTTCAAATTGAAAAATAGATTCGGACTGGATAACTTATCCAGGCAGCGAATTTTTGTCCTGCTGTGTCCAGAACCGGCTAAGATCGACTCAGCTATTAAACCATATGAGCACATGGGGAAGTTTATATTCTTACAAAAACCTTGAGAGGGTAAAAGTTATTTAGGCAAAAGGAGAGAAATTTATTCTGATAACACTATTTTCATCATATGCGCAACAGGCTACGTAGTCTGGAAAATTATTTCCCCACAACCCATTCGATGCGATGTAACTTATAGGGGCTAGTGGAAAAAGGGGTTGTCTACCTTTACGTTTATTTTGTGGTTCAAAATTCATAATTCCAACTAGGCGTATGCCATAGTAATATTGGCCCATGTGAATGCAATTTGAGACGTTTCGTTATCGTCTTGCCTAAAAGCAAATACCCTAAATTAATTTCCAAGAAGTACTGAAGTGAATCTACTTAAACTTTTACCAACAACACGTGGTATGAAAACATTTTGGAAAATACTGTGATGTAACGTAGAATTTCAGGCACGTTATTTATACTTATTTAAAAACTAGAACTGGGTAAAGAGCATTGACTTTCAACCTTTTGCTACTCAAGGGACACATTCACAGGAAGGTTCGAAGGCCGCATGGAAGAATAGGAACGTTGTTTGAACCCTTATATAACCTTGAACTAAAATTTGTTCCTCGGTACAAACAAATGCAGAGAATTTATTCATAAATAACGAGTATAAAATTGCATTCATATCAAAGTAACACTAATCTTCTTTAGTAAGACAATTGATATTGTTGGTTTTTCACCAACTTATTTATAATTGGCTTTATCTGTGAAGTAACAATTCTTACTGAGTTCTCTAGATGGGTGCTGGTTTTAGCCAACATTTAACAGTCTTCAGTCTTGAAAATAGTTGCTTACATTTTATAAAGATACTTCCAAGAAGGGATATCATCTTAAGAACATGAGAATACATTTGTGGAAAACAGGCCCTATTCAAGGATTCCGAATAGTAATCAGTGACTCCACCAACATCAGTATGATTTTCTTTTAGCTCACGATTACAGATATGTTATTTCCAGTTGCATTTAACCAGAAACATCATCAATAGCCACACTGAAAACGCATTCATTGATTTTTCAGCTGATCTAAAATGTGCAACATATTACTGAATACAATTCTGCAACTTCTGAAGCCTATTTTACAGTGTTAGGGGACATACATTCTGACAAACAGGGAAAGTGTGTTGTTTCCCCTTCAGACAGAGTTCCCACATTTTGAGTTTATTTTTAACAAATCTCTGAGGGTCAAATTAAACATCTCGGCGGACACGAATTGCAAACCCATGAATCCATTTGCGATTTCCTCGTAGTTAAAATCTTGATATTGCTTCACTATACAACTAAGAATATCAAGTAACTTGATGTTAAAATTTAAAATAGGCCTATATTATACCGATGTTTATAGTAGATAATTACAAATTTGAAGAACCTACCTTAAACCCATGTTAATATAATTATTATATTTTTTATAAACATTAATTATAATATTAATAATAGTTATTATATCAACGTGAACATTAGGTGTATTCTTCACATTTGTAACTTGCGTTACCCTGTCGTTAGTCAATATGAAATTCATTAATAGGAATCATGTTAATATAATTATTATATTTTTTATAAACATTAATTATAATATTAATAATAGTTATTATATCAACGTGAACACTAGGTGTATTCTTCACATTTGTAACTTGCGTTACCCTGTCGTTAGTCAATATGAAATTCATTACTACTGAGCGATTTGATCACTATGGGTTCCGGTCAGATCTGTCTCTGATATAAATATTTTATACAGAAGTGGTTATGTAACAAATTTTCAATGATTTATTAAAAGTTTAATAAATTTATTATACAATAAAAGCGCACAATATTATAAGTTAACTTATAAGGGTAATAAGAGTTTTTCTTCAGAAAGCTCTCCTAATCTCGAATTACTCGCCCACTGTGCAGAAGGTGTGTGTATTTATTAAACAGACTCTTTAAGTGCATTCTTAAACCACTAGATTAAGCACTTTGTTATTATTTAAAAGAAAGTCTGGAAATGGAATAAAATCGCCATCTCCTATTAATTTTCTACTTCATATTTTTTCCGTTAATTCATATTGCAAAAAACTTATATGAAACATTCCCATGACCTTCTCTAAACTCTACATTCCAATCTAGAGCAGTGGCGTATTTTGGCTTAGAGAGACTTGATAGAGCTGGTTCTAAGCTATCGAATAAAATAGGTATTGGCCCTATTTCGTTTTCTTTCTTTCAAAAGCATTAGGCCTATACAAGTATATTATAAGACTACATTATGTTACAATTATATGGCATAAATTACTAAAATCATAAAAATAACATTTTTTTCACACATAGCGTAAAAAACCCATTGTCGACATGTTCGGTGTAGGCTACTACTCTACAAACGGAACCTGCGTTTTGTCCTCTTAAGACAGATCGATGGAATCGTACAGTTTACGGTTTATATATTTACTAAAGGTAAAGTACCGGTAATTTAGTCAGCATGAAAAATCAGAATTTATAGCTGGGATGGAACTACTTAGTGTGCGTGAGATTTACAAGTTTTGTTTCTTGTATAATGAATGATGAGAAGAAAAACAACAATTTAGTAGCTCACAATATCGGGGAAAAAGTTCCAAAAAAATGTTGCAAGAAAGATAAAAGCGCAGCAAGCTTATTATAAACAGAATTTCTATAGATTAGTGTCATAAGTAAAGAAAATTTTAATAAATTAAGAAAAGTTTCCTTTTCTGATCCTAGATAATTAAACAGTGGTAGTCTACTGATAACAAAGAGAAACCCTTTGTATCACATCTACCCGATAATACCTTGAGTGAAAAAGATAAAACTACAGTTTCCTTTGGTAGTAAGTTACTTTCATTTTGAAGCAAGGGCGGAAATATGTTCACTTCCTAGGAGCGCTAAATAATTAAATTCGCATTTGACCTAGAGTTTTCGACTGAATAGCAGGAAATGTCATTCAATAGTCAAAACCTCATTCAAAGCGCTGTTATTCGCGAGACAATACATAGCTTGAGTTTATGGATGTGACAAGTGGGCCTAACTTATAATCCAATTCGAAACTACACTCAGTAACAAAAATTAATTTCATTCTTTTTTGGGAAAAATTGCGAAAACATGAAAATTTCTGCAAATAAAGGAATAATAGGCCTAATATCAACAGAAAGTCGTCATCAAGCTTCATGTAATATCCCCGATAGATAGGGACCGTAATTTTGGTAGCCTAACAACGGTAACTTGTAAATTTTACAAATCAGGTATATTTTGCTTCATAGATGCTTAAAATATCAGTACTAAGCAAATTATGTCCACGAAATATTACGAAATCTGTTGGGTTGGACGAGATGTGTAAATAAGTGCGAAATACCAAGACGTATTTTGAAAAAATGTGCAAGAAAATTGTTAATGTTTGCAATTTACTTTTCATTCTCTTAGAAGCTTGTTCTTGTTTTATGTCGTCTCTATGACTGCCGATAAGTTATAGAAACTTATGATCCATTAAAGTAAAGATTGAACAAACTCCTTATCTTATGGAATATAAAAGACAATTCTGGTTACAGAATTATACTTTCATTTACAAATTTACAGAAACTTCCCTTATTAGAGAGCTGCCAAATGAATGAAGAGATATAATCAACAGAACTTAAAGAAGGATACAGTGAGATGAAATAACTTATCACAGATATAGGCCTAATGTTCCAAACCGTTTTTTAAATGTCTCTCCATACAGTAATTAATTATTCTCAGTAATTAATTACCTTTTATCTTTCATCGTCGAAACTAAAATGTAATTTCACTGCCAAATAATGTTTTATAATAATTTTAATAATAGGCTCTATTTCTCTATTATATTTGTGTTTAAACGTAAAAAAATTGAGTAAATTTCATCAATGTCATATGTGGTAGCCTATACAATAACTAAATGCGCGAAATAGCCACCAAATAGATGGAAAATAACACCGAAATCAAAGGTTTTATTTCACCTAAATATAAATTTCCACTTTTATACTTTTTTCGAGCACACACACACACCCGAGACATGTTGCCATAAATTGTACTTTTGAAATCAGGGGGCCTCAAAACTTGCATTAGTTGTGAATACTCGACATCGAATTTCAGGTATGAACATAATAGGCCTATTTCCTCTATCTATTAGATTATGTGTACATAAAATTTAAAAAATACGTCATTCCCATGCAAGGGCTTACTTGAGGGAGGTCCTGACACCCCCAAAGTAAAGTTGGAAAGAATGTTTTGTGTCACTCAGAAAGGGAAGATGACAGTAATTCATGGTCAATCAGTTTAGGACCTCCCTCCCAGAAACTAATTTCCAAATACGTGCTTGTTCTCAAATAAGCATAAACAATACAGGTAGGTCATCACTGAGAACTTTCAGTAATAGGTCCACTTTAGTCTATAACTTTCGGAGAATAAATAAAATTAATCAACCTCGCAAATAAGACATCTTCGTCTATACCGAAATTCAAACTTGCTTATTTCTAATAGAAGCACACCCTTCGAGGGTTTCATACCATTTCTTTCCACATCTGTACCCAATTTAAGATTGATTTTTTTTTTAAATAAAGTCATATTATCTGTAGCTTTATGAACTGACGATCAATAGATCCTGGTTCAAATCCCGGCTAAGGCATTGAATTTTTCATTCTGACTTCACCTTTCCTGACGATCAATAGTTTATAGATAAGGACGATTATTTTTCATGAATGACGTATTCATGGTTATTAGCTACCATTAAGAAAAGTGAAAATCTTTGTTTCAGATATTTTAGGCCGAAATATTGTATTTTAAAACTCTCGAAAAGAAGTGTGTTTCTGCAAAATAAATTTCATTTTTCAAAGGGAATCTAGTGTTTTAGAAAGGTATTTTATTAAAATAGCTTACATGATATATTATTGAAAGTCACCTAAATCTGTGCAAATTAATACAATAAATATTCGATAAACCAAATAAATGTTTCAATAAAAATGGTTCATGTAAACTGATTCTGGATTGCAGAAAGTTTGAATTTCGATGTAATTTACTTTAGATGTTATTTCAAAAGGAAATAGCTTTCTTTTTATGCCCAGTAGATAATAGTCCTATCCTTTGTACAGCCTCAATATGTAGATGGAGGAGAATGTGTTATACTAGTTTATCTCTACTACAGGCATGTGTTAATGGTCAACTAGTAAGAATTGTTAAATATTCAAAGTGTTAAACATTAAAACTAGAATTAATTATTTTCTTTTTCACGAAATGGAAGCACGATGTCTACTTTTTCATGAAATAGAACGGCAATCCGGGTTATTTCGAACTATAAACAATAAACGATAAAAAGTCTATTCGTGCAGAGACAATATGATAAGTTATGTAAAATTATATTAATTTACAACAGTGTCTGTATGAGCATGTAGCATAAATTAATTGGTTTGGATTTTTTTAGAAGATAATTCATATACCGTTTTACACTTTGTCCTGATCTTTAATCGTGGCACTAAAATTAGATCTTCATTCTGATAAACTTAAGAAATAGGCTAAGTTTCTGAATTGTTGGATAATTAGGATAATTTTAACCGAAAAAATATAACTGAGATTAAATAATAATAAATATTGCATATGTCCATTCCATATTTAACATTTCACCATTAAAGATAAATTTCAATATAGTCTACTAATGATATCCTCATTTTATATAGATCTAATCAGCTAGAGATCTCGATCAAACTGCTAGGACAATTTTTTCTACTGAACTAACAGCTTACACTTAGCTTTAATGTCTAGATAGCGCAGTTTATTGCTAAACATTAAAAATAGAAAGAACAAGTAGGCTATTTATTACAGCCTAACCAAATATTTTACCAGCAAGATGATAAATTAAGGCTTCCTACACGTTAACTATTAATGGTGACTGTTAATGGGGATATATTGGTGTTGGAGTAATTTAATATTATTATGATTAGCATATTATTATTATCTTAGTATTATATTTCTTATTAATATTAATATCTTAATTCGATGTTTATTCAAAAACAGGCCCGTTGCAAGATAAAAGAAAAGAGAGGATGAAATGTGATGGTACTCACTTGTATGGTCAGACAGGCTGCGGGTAACTCCTGCGGGCGGTGTATGTGTGGGGGTGTGCTGGTGACTGCCGCCCCCAGCGCTCGTGCCTGTGTGTTGCTGTTGTTGCGTGTTATCGGGCGTCGCGGCGCCATGCTGATGGCCTCCATTGGTGCCGGCACTGCCTGGTGGCAATGCATACAATGCAGAAAAGTCCTCAGCCGAAGAGCCGCTAGTGGTACTTCCTCCACCGCACTTTCCACCAGTCCCTCTCTTATCAACAACACTCAGTCTGTCCACAGTGACACTGTGATGATTGTGGTGATGGTGGTGATGATGCGTATCATCCACCAAGCCTGCCACCCCGAGCAGGCCTCCCACAAGATTAGGACGCAATTCCTCCATCAGCTTCGCGTTCCCGGAAGCAACAGACGAAGTCGGAGACTGGAGCGCGGATGTACAAGGGTTTGCGGACGCAGCTGCAGCTGCGAAGTTGAGTTGTCTTGAAAATATGGCGGGAAAAATGTTGAACTGTTGGTGATGATGATGGGAGTGGTGGTGTGGTGATGCGTGGTGGTCCGTGCTGGTCGTGCTGCCGCCTCCGGACCCAGTGCTGCCGGTGCTCCCAGAGCCGCCCCCGGCTCCGCCAAGGGACGAGCTTTCGCTCGCCGCCAGGCTTGACGTTCCGCCCCCGCCGCCACCACCACCACCTCCGCCGCCTCCCAAACAGCTGGTCACTTTGAAATCCAATGTAAAGCCGGATAGTTCCACGTCTTAAATTTTTTTCTGGCTTTTTACGTAAAAATGTCAGTTCCTTCGTTACCAATAATTTACCTCGTTTAGGAAATTTTAATTCTGCTACACATAGACAAATTATTCTAAAAAATCTTTATCACTTTTACGTCAACAAGTAGGTGATAACTTATACTGCGGATATTTCTAATCAGCTGTTATATAATGTTCTCTTAAATGTAAGAAAATGCCTTCTACTTACATATATAGATTAGCAGTTTTAGTGCTGTTCTTTCGTCTCCCAATAAGAATTACCGATATATTCTGTCAGTAGCTCAGCCATCTGGTCAATGTAGGCTAAGTTAACTATTCTTCTGTTAGGTCTGCACAGACTGTTGACGAAAGACTCTTCCTTGATGTTTTTCACAGATTGTTGATGAAATCCAAATTGTTTTGTAACACAGTTCATTCATAAATGTATATTATTTGAACACAAGTCTTTGGATGCATTATTTGTCAGTTATTTTAAGACAATTTGCTAGAAATGTACCTTCACACGTGGTTATACATTAATAAACATACAACTGTTATAAATTTATCAAATTTCTTAATTTCATTACAGAACGTCACTCGCATAAATGTTCAACGCAACTTTCTTCTTCCGTTGAAATTAAATTCGACATTAATTAGACGTTACAATCTGATCATATAAGTTGAAGTCAACACCACACTGGTCAACTCGTGATCGAGTTTGCTTCGCTACTGACGTAATGTATGCGTGTAGCGAACCGAGTCTGTCAGCGTCTCGATCACAAATAACCGAAGTGTTACTACCCTTCCTTACTAAGTTTGCTCAAAACGTGGTTCTGTTATTAATCTAAGTTACACACAAGATGCTGTAGAGATTTCCGCATTCCATCGTATATAGCTTCAATTTAATCTTTTTCAGAAAGAAAAAGAATATGTTCTTTCCTCTTCTCCCAGCTGGGAAAAAGTTTATCTAAAAAAAATTCAAATCCTTGCTAACTTGTGGGAAAATGCAATTAGGCAACTTATTGTAACACCCTTTCCCCCTTCTCCACGTTTCTCTCTCCTTCTAAATAACGTTATTTGTTAAGCTTCAATAAGTTTTTATCCCTTGCGTATTTAACTAGAATGAATTATAACTAGCAGTGCTCTTTAGTATCAGATCTGCTGTAACTTGGGCTATGATGACAAGCTTCGGATAACGAAAAGTGACTAACGAAATTAGACTCAGATATAGTATAGGCAAAGGTTTTATAGGACAGGACGAGCTCTACGTACTCGGAACACCCGGGCTCCAAAATGTAGTGTTTCGCACTATGAACAATCCTCTGTGCAAATGAGACGATAGGGAGTTTTTCATTTCTCTTCTGCAATGCTGGACCAATGATATGGTTCACATTAGTATTCCGAAGCTACGGTAAAAAGCTCTTTTCTCATTGGTGGATCTTGTAATGGGATTCCATGGTAACGACCAGTAGGGGGGGATGAGATGACAGGGGTTGGGAACGGTTGCTAAGGGATGCTGCTGCGGGGAGAAAGATAGGGAATCAAAATGGCGTCCTACATGCGTGTGCCGCTGCAAAGGATGTTGGGACGCTGCTTCACGATCAAGCTTGGTTTCCAGTTGCTATTTGTGTTGGTGAGATGCTTTTCTTTCCTTCGCGTTCTTTTTCATTTTTATTTTCTTGAGTAGAACCTCGGTTTCTTTTTTGTTTGTTCCGTGATGGTGACAGATGGAGATAAGCTTACCCTACTATTAAAGCTGAAATGTGAGATTAAATTTATTATAATTTAGCCTATATGTTGTAAATTTTACTTGCATCGGTGTTCACCACAAAAAATGGTGATACATTTAAACATATGAAAAAGTATTTTATTACTTCACTGTTCAATAATTATATTTAATAGTAAGCATAATATTGTTTATTTTTAACTGCCATATTTCCTTAATATGATAATTCAACATTTATTGAAATAAAAATGTGGACCTATAGGGATTGATTACTAAATTTTATTAAAATTATTTATAAAATTAAATAAGGTAATATGATTAATAAAAGTGGTGCATGGCTTAAATTACCGGAAAGATGTTTTACTCACATGATGTTTCTAGTGAATTTCATTCGGATTTATTCATAATATATTGTGATAAATTTATTAATGCGTCATGATCGTTTTTAAATTAGTCTATGTTGATATCTGAAAAGAGGCCACTGAATCTACAGGAAAAGTCCTGAAATTACGCATTTTCTTTATAAGCTTAGCCTTTAGACCTAACAAAAAAATAGCTTCTACCTCTGTGACAATTCTCTCATAACCTTAGCCCATCAATCTTTCCACTTTCAGCCTTGTTATACCAATTGAGGAGCTATTTCATAAAGAATTAGTGGCTTCGGTTAGAAAGTCGTTGATCACAGCCATGGGAGTCGACATGCTGACCACATGACCCCCCAATCCTGCTATCTGACTTTGGTAAATGAAGCAAGTAGTTGGATGGTAGGCCTAGTCCCACAAGGGATGTAGTGCCAGGGTATTTATGTTAATGTTTCCACTCATTAGTCCCCTTAATGCTTAAACTAGGTAGCCTATCTGCAGATTTGGTAATTTTGGACAATTGAAAGTTGTCCAATGGTAGCATCAAAAGTTTTGATGAAAATGATCTCAAACTTTGCAATAGGCCTATAGGTCTGTAGAGACTAAACATACATTATAAATTTGTTTGATCACAGAACATGATATAGGCCTAACATTACTCAAACATACAGTATGAAATTTAAACAGGCCTAACTCACTTTTGTAGAAGTGCAGTTAGGCCTACCTAGTGTAAACATAGGCTAGGCCTACAAGAAACTTATTCATTATCCTCTTTTTTTTTATGTTTGCCTTGGAGACAACTCAACTGCTAGGTCATTCAAGTCTATCTTTAATCATACATCTATCCCAAAGTCAAGGTAAATTATATTCAATCCGGAATTCGCCTACGCGTGTCAGGAGACCCCCGAAAGCTTCACTCTGATTAGCCGGCAAAGGAATTTGAACCCACGACTCCCGAACGAGAGTTCCTGATGCAACCATCTCGGTCACCTAGCTCGAAAGAGAGTTATTTGCGATTAGGCCTATTGTCCTGATCACGTTAACGACCTCTTCCCAAACCTCAATTTCCAGCAAGAGAATAGGGCCTACTATAGTAGGCCTATTGGTTTTGTTCCCAAAGTCAATTCGTGTACGGCAATTGTCAAGCAGGCCACGACGACTCAAAAAACAAGAGAGCAAGAGAGGATGCAGGCGCTGTGGATGAATATAGAGCTGGAATGCACCGAGATACACTGTTCTTTATAATTTTATATTTAGGCCTACTTACATTTTTTTAGTAAAGATAGGTTACACGTTTCTCAGAAACTACTGATCTTTAGGTGCATATGTTTTGTACCTGCCATATAGCAGCATTTGTAGATTGCATTAGTAACTTATAGCTTCAATTAAAAAAACAGTAATAAAAATGAAAATTATATAGTTTTGGTAAAAGAAAAATATATTCAATTTGAAAAGTGCATCAAAATACGAACAGAATGAACGCACAAAGAGATGCTGCAGGTACAGCATAAGCTGTATACTTTCGTAATAATGTGTAGGCCTGCCTAAACATGGTAAAATTAGCATAGCGGAAGGAGGATGTACCACCTCAAATTGGTAACACTTCCCCTTAAGACAGTAAAAGCCTATAGCATATAGCCTACCAGCACTAGCCTATGTTAGGTCTAGTTTACTATTGCCAACCTACTTTGAATTGAACTTTCTGTTTAGGCCTACAATATCAGGCAGAACAAACTGATGTTTAGTTAATGTATCATGACCGTTTACGTGTAGGCTGCAGACCTAGGCTATCAATTAGAAGGAAGAATGAGTCTTCTCTTTTACTAACTTGAGAAACCACTCTGCTTTAGGACATAGATATTCCAATAAATTATTGTAACTTAAGTAATTTCATAAATTGTAGTCATAGGCTACTAGAAAACTCTTGTACTTAGTTGGATTTTTAATAATCTGAATAGACATCTTTCAATCAAAAATAGGCCTAACGTATGAGCAATCTAAAGGATACAAACGGACGCAAAATAATTCGACTATTCCTAACTGTAATGTATGTAACGTTATATATGCTAAGGAAAATATTATAAGTTAATACATCTATATATAATATATAATGTATAAATATAAATATATATAATCTTACAATAGGCCTATATATAATAGGAAATACGGTAGGTTATATAAAATAGTTATATAAGAAGAATGAATTTAAAAGGGCTTCATTTAGTTATATTTTCATAGGATTTACGTATTCCTTGCTAATAATTCTTCGTGGAAGTTTCAACCCAATTCCCTTTTGATTTTGAAAGTATAATTCAAAGAAGTTGTTACACAGCCTCAGCTGCGTTTAACCTTCATTCCCATCTTCTTCTGTAGATTCATTTTTGTAATACATTTAGCCTGAGGTAAGATTTTGTAATTTTTTCCAAAATAAGACTATAGGCCTAAATTAACTTTAAAAAGAAAAGTTAAACCATCTCGTATTTTTCGAAATAAGAAAGACTGTAGCTTAAAAAATCAATTTTTCACATAGGAAAAATTAGGCTAATTTTCCATACCTGATAAAGATGGTAGACTATAGAAATACATTGATTTCTCGATTTATTTCACTACACCGCCCTTTTCGTTTCTTCTCCGTTCCATGCTGCATTAGAAATGACACATAATGTACTAATATTATAATTGAAATTATTTTTGCGCTCATTAAAAACAAAGATAACGCCGCGGTGGACGTAAACATTGGAATTATCAGCTAACGATAAACATAAGTATTATACTAACAAGTAAGTTTGTTTCAGGCACTCACATCTTCCGCGACTAGATTCATCCTCTATCAAGAGCAGGATATAACAGTTAACTTAGTAACTTATGCTAGATATATTTTTACGTAGTAACTGTAGTAACGTAGTAACTGTAGTAACGTAGTAACTGTAGTAACGTAGTAACTGTAGTAACTGAAATATTTGTTCCAAATCCATACTGTCAGCTGCTTACATATTACAAACTGCATAAGTATATCGCAAATAATTATAATTCTACAAATATTCTATGTCTACCGCTGTGGCTTAGGGGATGCGTTCGCTCCTCTCACGCAGCGGGCCCTGGTCGGGACGAGTTACCTAGGTGGGGTTTTACTGGGATTTTTCCTCACCTGTGAGACAAATGTGGGATAACTTTAGGCCCTTGTGTCCCCAGCGTCATTATCATCTTCATCCCATCCTCGCCTTGCTTGGAGTGAGTGAGTGTGTGTGTGTGTGAATGGTGTGTCTCGTCCTATGTGTTCGTGTTGTCTCGGAGGTGGCCCCGGCATTGGGCTGATCACTCATCGGGAGGCCCTCCATGTCCTTGTCTGGTCAAAAAAGTTTGTATGTGATCCATAGATCATCCCTCTTGGGTCGCTTAAATCCTAAAAGGGAGAGGTAAAGCTAAGACAAAGAAAGAAACAAAGAAATATTCTATTAAAAGTTTACTCAGGATTTGTTGCCATTGAACTGTTATAATTAATGTCATGTAAGACATTCACATGGCATTCTCTACCTTATCTATCTTGCTTCACATTTCGGTGTAGAAAAGGTTAAGTGTCTCTTTTATACGATACTTAGAATTGCACTGTCTTCCCGCTTCAGTGCTGAATAATTGGTCTGATACTTTCTTTTATTTTTTAACTTTGCTATTCGGGGACAAGCACACACATTTTTCCGGCTACCGTAGCAGAAGCAATAGCTGTCATTAATTATTGATTTTGCACATTAATTAGCTCTAACATGAAATGAACATTCATATCTCTTTCATCTGCCACTCACCCTGGCAGATGAGGGAATGAGTTTGAACGACTCTGGTTTCTTTTCTTCACCCCGTGTATTTCTTGTAGCCTAACATCAGAAATACAGTAGTATGTTTCGTTGTGACAACTTTCAGGAGTTTTATCTATTTAGGGCCGGTTAATTTTATTTCTACAGTTATTACTGATATAAAATCTATTAATGTTTCACGAGAATAACATCTCTTTATTCCTGGATGAGAATTATAATAATAACTTAATGAAAATAATTCGCTTCAGAGTATTGCAATAGCAGTAGTAAGTTAGTAGCTGTAATGATAACAGAATTGCTATGTAGATTATAAAACCTTTATTCCTTTGGTAGTAGAAATAAGTAAATTCCATACTATAGGCCTACTTGTGCCAAGAGATTATGTTACTTTCCTTACGTGAAAATTCACTTTTACCTCAATTTTAACCGTGCTATACCCGATAAGTAGTATCCTACTGTTCTAATTTCTAACATCAGCAGAAAAAATAATAAAGAATAAATTTTTCCTGTGCGGGTTTTCAATAAAGATAGATATATAAGCTTTCATGAACCACAGATTATTGTCTCTGTTGGACATTACATGAGAATATTATAGGAGAAAAATTCCTCCGACACTGGGGCTTGAACCCAGGACCTTTGGCTATTCGCGCCAATGCTCTACCAACTGAGCTAAGCCGGAGTTCAATTCACAGCGCCGGATGGAACCTCTCTCCTATGACTGGGTTCAAGCCCCAGTGTCGGAGGAATTTTTCTCCTATAATAATTTTCAATAAAGTTGACACTTTCCGTGCAAATTATAACGTGGACAAAATAATCTGCCAACCCAATTATCTCATAAACCATAAAAATAAACACAAAACGCGAAATAAGTTTGATGTTTATTTCAATGTTATCTACTGCCCTCTTGATTCTGCACACGTTACATATCAAACAAACATGTAAATTCATTTCTTACCGGATATCTAAAATCTGTAGTACTAAAATATTTGTGATTTTTGCTGCGCAAGACAATAATGTCACTAGGCCATTTACGGGTGGATCGCTGCGTTGGGGTGGAGGGGTGCTTTCAGCTAGTATAAATCATTTAATTGTTAACTGTATTTCCTACGGTTGAACATTTCTCAGAAATTGACTTCGACTGATCTTGAAGAATCATAAGTATTCCTGTGAAAGGCTGCGTTTTAGTGAACGATCTGTTTATTCACTTACAGAAAGAAAAAAGTATTTGTTACGCTCCCATAATTTTCTCTTCCTTCAGTATGGGCAATATAACTTCCCCGCTTCATGTTCTGATATAGAATAAGAAATCGAATTGCAGGGAATGCGTATTCATTTTTCAGCTCAAACACATGTGTATTGTTCACCATGTAGGTCTTAAAGAATGAATTTGCTCAAAGATGTATTGTTTGCATCTATCCTTCATAGAGCATTCGCAAAAAATGTTTCAAATAAAAGTTTTAAATTAAATTTATTTATTTAGCCTGGCAGGGATAATATCATCTTCCCTTCTATCAGGATTCCAAAAACTACAAAAAGCCTACATTACGAAACTTTCAAGAGAAATACAGTAATGAAAAGAAAATGTCACTAACACTAAACTTAAGTAAAGATATAAAATCACAATAATGATAATGATAATAGCAATGATGATGATGATAATAATAATAATAATAATATTAATAATGACAATAATGTTAATAATAACAATAATAGCAGTAATAATAATAATGGATTATAGGATTTGGAAGAGAACCAGAAGAGAGTGAAAATCCACAGCTTGTATGGATTCGAAGGAGAAGGTTAGCTCTTAGAGGAAGCCCCTCATGAACAAAATTTAAGGAAAATCATTGGAGCCGTTTTCGAAAAAAAAAAAATCATAACTTATAAATTGTAGGCTATAATGGTTTCTCGAGTTTCCAACGAGAGCAACTAGGAGGATTCATTCCGACCATTCGGCAGCGCTCTCTGCTGTAAACTTCTAGGAGAAGTAAGTTGATCTTGGGGAAAAAATCTGTGTTATTTAGGAGAAAAAGGAATTGCTAGGTAGCGTTGAAAGTCAATAATAAAATCGGAGAGTGGAACTATTAAATGAAGAGTCTGGTTGGTTGAAAAGGGAAAATTGAATTTAATAGCAGTATGAGTTGTGAAATCGGCCCTTTCATGTAAACTATTAGTGAAAAGGAAAAGAAAATCGTGTCCAATCTTCGTGCCACATCCCCAGACCCAACCCAAATATAAACTTTCGTTTAGAAACAGACACATAAACAGACTTGTTTCTGAAAAATGTATTTGTAGATTCAGTGTACCCCCAAAAGTGTACTTATCCTAAAATCTCGACATCGAAATTCAGAGTCGAACACGATGCTTCCTCTACCTAATCGTAGTAACTGTTGTACGGATAGAGTAGGTGAAAATGACTTTATTTTGACCTATAGGCCTATATATTTACGGGAAATCCTTTTCTGTTAAGATTCCACTAAACCAAGGAAAAATATAAAAATAGAGTAAACTCCACAATAAGAGGAGAAGAGATCAGGGAGCGAGTTTGCTAACTAGTCTCATAGATTTCTCTCAGCGTCGCGGTGGTGACGTCGACTCGACAAATTTCTTGTCCCACTGTTTCTCCATCTGTGCAGCTCCTCTTGTTCACTTATTCTCTTTCATATTCTTGCACCTTGGTTTGCACTAGCTTAGCTACGCCGTCTTAATCTAATTAAAGACTTGGCAATTAGTACGGCTCGGGCTCAAAAGCGAAGAGAGCAACAACACTCTCGGAGTCTCCTGCCTGCCTCACTTCATGGAGACAATAATAATTAATGCATAAAGTTACGCTTCTTCTTCTTACTCATCTTTATGCTGGTGGTTTTATAACTTCCATTGTTACGACAGAGATAAATAATTTGAAAAGTACTACAAAAGATATCTTGCTATTTTATTCATATACAAAACCTGATGTAAGTAAGGAGGATTATAATTTACTTTATCCCTTCAAGGAAACACAAGGCTTGGTGACATTAAGATATGGTAATGTAGATGTAATTTGAGAAAACTCAAATTTCTATTCTTTCAATTTATTTTTAAGCTATTTAACTTTGAGTTTATTGTTCAGGGTAACACATTACTTTGTGGAGTTAAATTAAAATGACCATAATTTCAGGCACAAAAAGCAATACTCACTCGTTAAAATGACTGGTGACACAGTAGAGTAGGCCCTACTAGGTCAGTTCTTCAAATTACCTGACGTAATAAAGGAAGTTTTAAAACAGTACAGTTAGTAATGATATATAAAATGCGGATTTGTTATTGCATGCAACTACCAAATGAAATAGCCTATTATATAGCCAATTTCATTTTATAAAATAGACTATTGCATAATAATTATTATTGGCCTAATTTATGTTAATAATGTTTCAGGTTATTTCTTAAGGAGTTTTTTTCAGCTGTATTTATATTCCTTTTAGGTCTTAATACGTTCAGATGAATAGTTTATATAGAAATTGCAGCCCTAGTCAGAAAAATGAAGTTTGAAATTACTTGAATTGCGTTTAAACATTGTGTTTAATATGCATTTTCTATCTCTACCCTACTCAGGAGGCAAGATTTCAATACCCATTTTTCTTCTTCCCGTATTAGATGTCTTATTCGTTGATAGTTTACTTGTTTTAAACCAAACTAGAAGATACGTTACTTGAACAATGAGAGAAAAGGTCAGTAGAAATTTGGATAAAGCCTTCTCGTTATTAGAACCTATTACAATATATAGGAGTCAGCTATATAGCTTTTACGTGGAGTTTGAAATTAACGGCATATCTGGCCCATAAAAGTAAAAATCCCTTTAGGCAAGCCTACAGGCTGAGGTAGATTTCGAAGGGCTTTTGGTTTAATTTACTGTCGCTGCGTAGCACTCTTCTTCTTTAGCCTTGGCATGACAAATCCGCAATAATAACTGCAAAAAAGAGGAAAGAGAACTTTTTCAAACATTCAAATCTCGCCTTATATGAGAACTATCAAGAAACTAGTAATTTATTTGTAGAGTACTCATCAAGAGCGTTTCAACGATACCCCACAAGATGTAGTTTCAAAATTTTCGAATTTCCATCCCCCCACCCCACCCCCACTCGTACCTCCAAAGCTCCCGAATCGTTGGTGTCACTGTGAACTCCATAAGGAGTACTCTAATTTGTTCAAACAAAGTTTCTCTATATACTTCATAGGGGCCGAGATATAAATGTTTTAAAATTTCAACCCCCTCCCCCAACCACCCCCTTGGGCCAATTTTGCTCATTAACGAACTTGTACGAACTATTAGGCCTAGAAATAACATAATAAAATTTGGTTCAAATATCTTCAAAATTACGGCCGCTAGCGTGTAAAGATATATATATATCACAATTTTTTATTTTTTATTTTTTGAACAGGCGGTGGTTTCGTACTTAGGGAAGCATGAAACGTAAAAATATGAAAGAATTTTTCGAAAGTCATGACATGGTATCGATTGCAATAGGTAGATTTTTCTTCGAAATCTACCTAATATGTTACACTGGTCAGTTTTGCTTTCCGCCGTAGTATTTTGCCTGTGGGCGAGCTTGCTGCTCTATAGCCGGTTATATTGCTGTCATAACAGTTAGATGAAATGTACAACTACATTCCATCATAAGGTTATATTACATTGATAGAAGCGAGATTTAGTGATTAGTTTTAAATGTTAATGCAGATGATAACCCTCGACAACTATTTGAAGACATTCATTGACTGTGAAATGCTAAATAAGAATGTTCCGCATTCATTTCACTTTACTCTTTGCAATAATTATTTGAGTTGATTCGTTGATTCGTTGATTCGTAGTTTTACGGAAATTAAAAATCAATTATAAAAAAGGCAACTAAAAAGAACAAAAAGTTTCACTGACAAATTATCGAAATATCTAGAGAACATAAAATTCACATAGTGAATCTTACAGTTTACCAAAATGAGTTTCTGAGACAGAAAAGAAGAAATGCTGTATCAACTAAAATAGAGTAATCAGATAAACCTTTTTTTTAAGTAAATAAGGACAAGCGGTATTGGCTCAGATAACAATTTGTTTGTGTGTAACAACTCTGAATTCTCGCAGTGGTCGAAATTGCATAGCGAACCGTTGGATGAAAAAAGAGAAACAGTTTTTATATTAATGATCCAGCGTTTTCATTTAAAAAGTAACTCATGAATATAAAACTCATAGCTATTTCCCTGAAAAAACCACGATTGGAACAATGATAAACGTCCTGTTTGCTATTTCCCTTCTGTATACATATATCTGTTGTTAATTACCAAAATTTTAAACAATATTAGGGAACCCTATATTGGCAAACAACCACACTATCAATATCCCTGTACTGCATACTAGTAATATACAAATCCAATATCGAAATCCTTTCGGTTGAACGCGTAATCCAATTTAATAACGAATGCAGTTATGTAAACGTGTTGGAATATTGTGTTTTCCGCAGCGGCAACTCATGACGACGATCACGACGATCCTAGTGGCAGGGATGAGAACTTCCATCATTGGTTTTACCAGATTGCATAGAAAACGTGGACTTTTTAGCAAGTCGTTCGGGTGAAAAAATAGCTTGATATGCTTGGGTTCGTAGTAGTATTGACGTTAAGAATTGGAACATGTTAGTTTGACAGGTCTTGAACGTAGAGAGATTTATGTCTGTATCAATGAATGCATTTTTTAAAAAGAGTTTCTTAGAAGGGAGCCTCCCCATGTCACTCCCTTCAATATTTATTATTATTATATTGCTTATTTTAAGACTGTTGAAATGAAGAACAAGAAATCGCAATCAAAACAGACAAAGATTAATTCTAAGGGCCTAAATTTTTACACAAACTGTGTCTGAATTATTCTGCACTCCTGGAGCCTGAAGTAGGTGGTTAGTAGTCACACTAGCAGCCTCCAGTCGTTGGTAAAACTTTCTTTTCCACTTCTAAAATTAACTTGAAAATATGTACAAAAACAGTCTTTTTCATAGATTATATATGTACATAACTATATAGGCTGTATGATTAAAACCATTCTCATAGGCTACATCTAAAAGGGTTATATGAGTAAGATCTAGATAAAAAATAATCAACGCATATTGCCTAGAATAGGCTAATTGATTAAGCTTTCGAGACCGGAATCTTGTTGGGTGAAAATCTTCAGGACTGTTGGACCGTGGTATCAGAGTTAGTTGGTTCTACTTACTAGCCAAAAGTTGTTCGTTATTGTGATGAATAGCGGTAATCTAGTCAAGAAGCCCCATATCAATCAGTGATTTGTTTGTGTTCTGCACATATAAATTGCCTGAAGCTTAAATCTCACAGGCAACTAATTAATTCTGGCATATATAATGCCACCTAACCTTGTCTCTGTCTTCATTGAACATTATTCTCACTATTCTTTCAGTACCAGATCTATGACCCACTCTCATGTTACCATAAAACTGTTTTGGGGATGAAATTAAACAGAAAGCAATATCACTTTCATACTTCTCTCTCCAAAAACCTGCGATATAATAATATACACATTACCATACCTCGTTTTGTTTTCTCTATGTCCAGGGTAGAGAAAATTATGTGACTGCATTATTTTCGTGGATTTCATTCTGTAATATTTATTTATAACATGAATGATATTGATAACTTCTCTTATTTGTCAAACTTGTATTTCATTTCTTTTTTTCCAAACCCATCTGATACCGTTGACAACAATATGTTCTGTGATTTGGATTTCATAATTCTGTGTAAAAAGGGATTAAGTATTCTCAAAAACATTTAATTTTTGGCATTTAAAATCAACATTTTGCAAAATCCTTTCTTAGTGAGCACCTACATTATGAAACGAAGGCACTGTCAAAATTCCAAGTCTCTACCTATTATAGTTTAGGCTCTACGTTGATTCCTGTCAGTCAGACAGTCAGTCAGGACAAAGCCTTTTATATATATATATAGAGATGTTGCCATGTATATTCTTTAATTTTATATTAGTTAACACTTTATTCAAACCAAAGCCCTAACATACCCACAGGTTAAATAGAGTTAGTCTAAAAGGTTGTCAGTATTACGCAGCGGCTGCCTTTATCTCTAGAATGTTAAAGGCTAAGTCGACCCCAAGCCTACAGTGCCACCAAGAAGGTTAGGTCAAGTGAAAAATCTCAACGACCTGATCGGGAAGCGAATCAATCTACCAATCGCTCCACGGCCTGCCCCTATTAATATTGATATTGTAATTTTATAATAAATAGTATAGCAAATAAATATCTAAAAGTATTCTTTAAAAATATATTAATAAAATAGAGCACTTCGTAGGATTTGAACCCGTGCCTTCAAAGCTACATGCGCCAACACGAGACAGGGGAAGGTTTGTCATTTGCAATAGTCTACATGCTGGCCTACTCCAAAATGCCAGGATGTAATTTTTTCTCTGTTTAACACAACTTCTGTCAATTTTGATTAGCAGTCTTCATTGAAATTAAAATACGAATGAAATTGCTCTTGAAAATGAGTCGTGCCACTAGAATCTGAAAGAAGAGTGATGGGGAAGGCCCCCTGCTAGTATATATGCGATATATCTTATCTAATTGTGATCTTCATAAAATGTGTTAACATTAAAATTGAATTAGTATTATGAGAAACAAAATCAGGACTATTATTTTAATGCATGTGCATTTATCAAGTCTGTCTGTCTGGAACCCTATAGCCCCTATATTGGGGCGAAGGGGCCTCCAAGTGGAGGTTTCTGTTACCTATATGAATTTTGTTACGCGTATGTTCCGAGAGAGGGCAGAGGCACAGGTGATTTATCTAGTAGTTGTTAAATAATATTATAATTAGTAATATGTCAAACAATAAAAGGATTTCAATACAATTGCGTCTTTTGTGTGGTCATTACATTGCTCTGGTATAAATCTATTTCGTAACTAATGGAGCTAAACTATCCAGGCTATCTGTTGGTGCATTATTTTGCATTTTCTGCTATTTTATGGGATGGAATTTTAGAGGCTTTCTGTAATTTGTGTGCGTGTGTTTTTAAACCCATAATTAACCCATATATTAATTTGCATTTTTTGTGCTTACACCAGATAATGAGTAAGTGATTTAGGTGTTTGTTGTAGGCTATCTTCTCTAAAAATAATTCAAAATTTCTCTTGTTTTCGCTAGTATCACAGTTAAAAAATATATATTTACGCTAAGAAAATAGATAAGTTGCCTGCCACCCCTTCTATACCTAGTATTAATGATCAAGGCACCATTTTTAAACTTTGAGAAAGAGTGGTTGGACGATAGCTATCGGCCAAGCAAAGCAGACCTGGGTCATAGATCTGGTACTGAAAGAATAGTGAGAATAATGTTCAATGAAGACAGAGACAAGGTTAGGTGGCATTATATATGCCAGAATTAATTAGTTGCCTGTGAGATTTAAGCTTCAGGCAAGGCAGAGATCCATACAATGATAATGGTTTTCTTCTTTATTAGCAGCTTACTACAGAGCGGAGTGCCATGTACAGCTGGAGTGCCTTTACCGGCCGACGACTTGCTTCCAGGCCGCCGGACCGTGCGTTCTCGGCACAGCGCCAAAATAATCTCTCTGTAGAAATAAAATTAAAATATGTGATTTACCTATAACTATCTTAGAGCTCTTCAGTTAGCCTATGTATATTCGGAGTCTGTTATCAATAAATCTTAATATCTTAGGCTGGAACCAAACAGTGTTTTGAGAAATTCCTGGACGGAACTTCACGATAAAATTGATAGCTGAACAGAACTCGCATAGCACTGAGAAGATTAGCTAACCTTTTCGGATCTACTTCAATGAAAAATACTGTCGCACTTTTAAGAATAAAAACAGAACGTTAGAACCCTCTTTTAGGCCTACTTATGAGGTTCTGTTAAACCTATCATTAATTTGTAAAGTAAAGCTGCAAGCTAAGGATTGCCACCAACCCTAATACGTCGAAAAGCCCATCTGTCATGCCTAACAAATCCCTGCATTTACTGCGAAGCCGCGTATAAATTATTGCAACACCTGTTCTGTGCGAAGAATAAAGGAGGCAAGAGGCGGTGAATCGAGTTCAGTTTACATCATGTATTCAATGTGTATGTAATGTATTCAATACGCCCTGCAGCGGCTCCAGGAAATTGTGACAAGTGCTCAACAACTCCGCACGTCACAGATGAGCTCCACACCGCTTCGCTCAATGAAAGGCGTCACATTCCCCATCCTCAACTCCTCATCACCCTCAGGATATATTTTGGTTTTGGGGGGAGGGGGGAGTGGTATGGTGTCGGATAGGCTCTTTGATCGTAACATTGGCAATCCCTATAGAATGCAGAATATTATGAATCATGCAAGTAATTACTAGAATTAAGGATAAAAATTATTCATATGTAGCTTCCTGCTTTCGTTTATTCCTCATTAAGACTTCATTTTTAGTCACAGCAATTAGCATTGGTAACTGAAAAAGATAAACTGTTACGTGCATAAGACTTGGTAGCATTAGGAATACATGTATTTTTTTTCCTTTCGATTAGGCCAGATTAGGACCACGTGAAACAGTTTTCTTCTTGTTTTCCCAAAACTTCTTCATTCTTTCGCGATGTTACTGCTTCCGTTCTTCGGTTCATTTACTTCCCGTTTTCTTCTTGGGTTTCTCTGGAAATTCGCCATCAAATATTGCCTTCCTAAACTTTCCTCTGTTTGCAATATCCTCCTTTTTGATATTGAGTAATTTTCAACTCTTCTTCAACTTTCTTGAAAAATTCTGGTTTGGTTTTTTTACTTACATAGTGATAAAAAATTTGTTTGGTAAGACTATCTCTTTCCATTCCGAAAATGTGACTATAGAATCTTAATCTTCTTTTCCTGAAATTATGGCCTATTTTTTCTGTTCGCTTGTATAACTCCTTTTCTGGTCTCAGTTTGTATATGTTATTCTCCCAAATTGGTCCCATAATTTTCCTTAAGAATCTCTTCTCTGTTTTGCTTATTCTTCTATCTGAGAAGGTGTTTATACACTCTGTTGAGTAGAGAGCTTCTGGAAAGATTTGTTGTTATTATATTCATTGTTGCATGGCATGCTTTTCCATTTTGTAAACTCGTGCTTTCATGCCCTCCTTTTCTATCGCTGTTGCCGTTATTACTTCACCAAGGTATTTGAACTTATTAACCCTCTTGATTATTTTATTTTGAGGTATTGTAATTTCTGCAGGTGCAATTTTTATATTGGTGATCCATTCTGTTTTTTCATAAGATACTTGTAACCCAATTTTTGCAAGTTCAAGTTCTTCTAGTTTGTTCTTTCCTTCTTCCGGATTTTTAGCAAGTATCACTAGATCATCAGCATGTATTATTATTATTATTATTATTATTATTATTATTATTATTATTATTACTATTATTATTATTATTAATACTATTATTAAGCTACAGGCATGTAAAAGAACTCCAGAACTTAACGGATTGTTGTACAGTTGGATAAAATTCCGTGATTGGTATCGTTAAATAGCCATAAATCCAACCAATCGACCTTATTCCACAACTACGGAGAGTTTATTTAGCAGAGGCATATGCCAGCATCTACTACCACTTGTGATGAACAAATCTGCTTGGATTTCCTAGGGTTACATTGCCATTGTTACATTTCTGCCAGCAGATGACTGAACTATAGTTTTATAAGAAGTTTGTTTGCCTATAGTTAAAAGTGAACTTTTCGTATTCACCCCTTTCTTTCTCACAGGTCAATCATTGAAATCGTTAAAACACGTTTCTACATAATCAGGAATAAATTACTTTAAAAATATATTAATGTGATAGTTCTTAAGGATGATATTAAGTTATATAAATATAGTATGGATTTTAATCAGGCTTGCTCTTACTTCTTTGCAGTTCGTTCATTTCATCTTCTATTATTAGTTTGTTTATTACTTCATACAAAATTAAGTTAGGTGACTGATGATATTTAAAGGAAGCAGAGCAAAAAAGAGCGAATGGCAGTAAGTAATTAAATGTCACAATTCATAGCGCGAGTCACAATAAATCTTGTATCATAATATGTATTGATTCTACTCCTGAACTAAATTACATAAGATAGGTATAAAATATGCTGCAGCAAAATTGTCACAATGTAAATGAGATCACACAGAATAACATAGACTACTTCTAGTCAATAAAATATGACGCCTTTGTCTCTCACGCAAACGGATTCTGAGTGTAGTCTATTCTTTTCTTTTGAAACAAATTGATAACAACGAACCGTCGTCAAAATATTAGCATATGTCTGTGTATAGTAAAGTTCGTCTTAAATATAAATCTTGGAGATCCTTAGGGAACCTAGATGTTGAGCTCTTGGATTTTATACAGTCGGTCACATAGTAGTGGTAAGTTGTCAGCCTTAAGTTCCGATTGCCTTTACCTCCATGATTACTCCAGATAATTATTTGTATTAGAAACTGAATTGATTTCAGGGCCATACTGCAACCAGAAGGAGTACGATAGTTGAAAATCTCAATGACGACTTTCTGGTTTGTAGCATAATACCTCAGTCATGGGTAAGTAAATATGAAACAAGATTTATCCACCCTTTCGTTTTTTTCTGCTGGAGCAATAAAACATGGATGTTTGTTGTTCCGAATTCACAGGATATTGTGCCCTAAAATCTAGACAGACTTTGATAAAATTCCACATAATTCAGGAAGCAAGATTATAGACTATATGCTACTGCATGGCATTTTGGGGTGTATTTTTAGGGGATCTCATTATAAAATGTAATGCCCTCAAAGTTTGCACACTGCTTCCGTGATATGTGCTCTTATCCAAGATCACTAGTTGAAAAGCGCACCAAAATATTACAACTGACAGCTTCGGGTAGGCTACAATCTCTTTCCCTAGCTTGTATTTCGGTGAACATAATGCTTACACTGAAGATGATATTAATTTTGTTATTATTATTGGATTTCCAAAAGTGCAGAACCCTATTTTACCAGATGGAATATTAGGGTTATAGATTATAATTATATAGATTATATATAAGAAAAGACGATAGATTGGTGCAGTTAAGTCAAAATTAAAAAAAAATTATATATAATATTAACTGATGCGTAAATAATGGACAACGAAATAAAAGATGCCTTAAAGACTGGCTTTTCTCTTTACATTTGCAATTTGCAGAGGTAGAAATTGGACCGCCAGCGTGGTCTTGTGGTTAGCGTCGCTGAGTACAGATCCGGGTTCGATCCCCGGTACCTCCTCGGATTTATCTGAGGTAGGGAGGTCGGGAACGGGGTGTACAATAACAGTGGGAGCCTGGTCACAAAAATCACAACTTAGTGTGCCTCACAGTACTGAATATGACATAACTTGTCTGTCTGTGAGGTAGACCATTAGGGCAATCAGTCATAGGAGAGAGGTTCCGTCTGGCGCTGTGAATTGAACTCCGGCTTAGCTCAGTTGGTGGAGCATTGGCGCGAGACAAATAATCTGTGGTTCATGAATGCTTATATATCTATAAAGAATCTACTATAATGAGGAAAAAACAAGTCCTCATACTGGCGGCAAACTCAGTTGTTTGAAAACACATGTTTCTTGAAATGGTTTTATCTAACTGTGGTGAACAATATCTCCTCTCAAAATATTGATTTTTTAAACCACACTGCTTATGGTCTGTGTAGTCTATTGTATGTACTGTGCAATAGATTTCAGTTGAAAATTAACAATTGAAGACGTATGGAAATTAGGCTATTTATGTGATATAACATTTATTTGACACTAGTCAGCTGAATGCAGTAAGTTCTGTTCAGTACTTTCTGTAATCGAACAAGGTGAGTGTGAAATTTTATTCTAAAATATACAGGTAGAACATCCATAGCTTAATCGAGAAAATAGACGGTATACAAATTTTGTCATAAGTTATTAGGGTGACACCCTCAAGGAAAAATGAGATTTATTAAAAGTTGAATGATATTTTCATGGTATCGACATGAGTTTAACACACCCCTGAAATATACACATGCAGCAGGTTCATCATCTCTTTCAGTGGGCGCATCCCTCGTTCCGTTCTCCCTCACTTCATTACCATATTCATATCGGCATTCTGTCTGCATCATTATCAACATCCCTGTTCCTCTGTTGTGCTCTGTGCCGGCCGGACAACCAAGCTACTGTAGCGAACTCTGGCTTAGATTTCTACAGGCCACAGCCAGATTCCTTGGTTCATTACTGCCGGAAACGGTATCGTTAGCACCAGCTAAAAGTTTTTGGAGAGGGTGAGTTGAAAGTTGGATGCTACAATTCAGCCAACCGCAACCTGATAAAATTCTGACGTCATACCTCTGCTAGTGATATAAGAGTCAGGAGTTTTATTATATAGTTTTCTTTTGTATCAATTTAAAAACTTGACTTGTTGACAAACTAGGCAACAAAGATCATTTACAGTTTTACACTACATACGGTGGTTATATATATAACTATATATATATAACTATATAACTATATATATATATAACTATATAACTATATATATATAACTATATATATATAACTATATATATATATATATATAACTATACATATATACAGTATATACTTCTTTTCCGAATTCTACAAACAGCCACTCGTACCTATGAGCAATATATTTTCATTCTTCGTTTCACTTCGATATCGAAAAAAAAACATCACTTTCCACTCTATCTATTCCTTCCCATCAAACATCATCTTATTGATCCTCTTTCACTGTAACTTTTTTTAAATCTTTCTTCAACATTACAATCTGTTCTACAATGAACAATAAGTAATAATGATACAAGAATGAACATGTTACAAATATAGCCCAGTGGCTAATATTTGCATAACATAACAAATCTGTTTGACATTTAATTAAATCTGTAGATCAAGTCCAAAACTCTATTTTTATTGAGCCTACACGTGTTTGTCCCTACTGTAACTTTGGTCGGAAAAATTCCCTCCCACGTGAAATTGGAGGCTGCTGGACCCTAAATAAGTTTAAACACAAGTAAAAAAAATGATTTGTCACAAGCGGCGTGACTAAGTGATATTCTACACAAAATAATTTTAAATGGTAGACTATAAACTATTTTTTAAAATAAATTATGTTTTACTTGTGTACGTTTTATACCCACAGACTATTACTTTTGTCATTTTTGCTGTAATTTCTAAGCAGGTAATTTAGACTATTTTCTAGTAGTTCGTTGAATCAATATTATCACTTATTTATTAGCAGTTGGCTACACTCATTCAGTATAATTTTTAGACATATTAATTATTCCATATTTAATTTTTATTTTATTAAGTGTATTTATTTTATGTCTATAAAACTTTATTTTCACTTTGCTTCTAAAATATATTATAATTACTCCTATAATAACAAGAATTTAGTCTGTATTGAACCTCTGCCTAAGTGAAAGGAAAATCCTGAAAACATAAACTATTCCAGAATATAATAAATAAGACATATTTTACAGAGTCCAAATTTCTATTATAAAATTAACATATTTACCCAATGTTTGGAAAGAGGATGATCAATAATTGAGTATAAACTAAAAGAAATGGTAAAACATAGAATTTTAAGATTTAAAAACTCAGAATAGTCTAGGCACAATGGTATGCGAATTTCAGCATTCACGATGGGATCACACTGGTATAACCATTCAAAGTTAGCTATATTAAACTCTTATTAATTTTTACTTAATATAAAACTATAAATGTAAAAACTTAACTCCACTGTGCTACATCCCCAGCAGGGGGATGGCATGACAGCTGCCAACAGTGATTTTCCTTCGTCATTCGACTTTATTTTCAGATCGCAGGATTGTGGCATATGGTCAATATGCCGACACCAAGGCTAATACTGATTGATTAGTTTTATGATTATCTGACGACAGGGGTGAACTGTAACCTAGTCCTATGACCGTCGCCAGTGTGCGGAATTTTGTTCCGCAAGAAATCTACAAACAAGAGGTGCATTTATATACAGATAAAAAAGGCCATCAACCTGGGCCGGGATCGCGATTTTAGGCACAGAAATCCAATTCCATACAGACTGCGCCACCCAGGCCAATCCAAAATTGATTGATTTCCAAGAGTTTCTCAGTTGTTCTAACGAGGCTGACTGAATCCAGTTTCAAGTTTCCCTACCGAACAAAATCCGAGATTCCGAGAATCGAACCCGAGCCTATGGATTCGCAGGAAGCAACACCAACCACTAAAGCATCCAGGCTATTTTACATATTTAAGAACATAGGCTATATTTAGCGTAAAATATGTTATATGACATCCTGGCCCTTCTGGTCACGAAAATAGTGAGGGCGTTTGTCCAAAATATAACAAAGCATGTCTTATTGACTTAATTCTGGGAAAACCGTCTAACTCTGGGTACCGGTACTGAAACCAGCAACTTTTGCAACTTACAGATCGCTTGATTTGACTTAGGCCTACTAACTTAAATATGGACAAGTCAGCGCATCGCATCAGTGTGAAATTCCTAGTCTAAATTCCTGCTTAATAATTTAAAGTTCATACTTTGAGATTGCTCCAGACCTACTTATTGATGAGCAAGTATCAATATTTCCTCAGGGATTGTTCTATGGACTTGATAGTGTTCATACTAAGCTATTCAAGTTAAGCGTATTCGAGTTATCACGCGTACAAACATTCGGACTGACGGACAGACATTTTTCCTGTTCACCAAGTAATCTTTAATTACTATTCTGGCATTCAAAAAACAATATCTTAATTTCAGGGATACAATACCTAGGATCGTTTCATATAAATTTGTAATAAGAAAATTGCTTCATTTCGCTGCGCACATGTTTTATGAAGTCTTGATCAGTATGGAACATGAGATAATTGCTGAGCGGTAATTATTTATTTTCCATATTATCGGATATTCAAGTGGAATAGTCACCATGAAAATCACCTAAAACTTGCTCACCGGCCGCCATGTCTACCAGGCTTGCCAATTTCTTAAGGCGCCAATTACTTATATGGTAATAGTAATAATAACATAGTGATCCAAAACTAATTCACTAATTCACTACGTATTTCACATAATGAAAACGACGTTTGCTGCTTCTTCTTCGATAGAAACTTTGTCAACAGTCATAAATCAATATTCTACTTCAAACTTTAGTTTCTTTACTCACAGAATATAACATTTCAATGCATCTTTAAAGTCTTTCATTTACTTTTCTTTCTCTTCCGATTCCAAACTAGCCAAGATCATAATAATAGGCTATTGGAGAACTTAACAATGCAAAGACTATTAAGAAGCGAGAAATAATTTTTAAAGTTAAATATGGACAGACGATAGACCCATACTAGTGACTTCATTTCTCCCAACTTCATAACAACTTAATTTATCAAACTACTTTTAATTGAGGGACATTTCCAGTCATTCCGGGAAAGTTAGTAAACTAATGCCTACGAAAAAATGTATCCCCTATAAAGTGCATTACGTAACAAGCATTTTTATCGTGGAATTGCTATTGTATCCTAATTCTCACGAACAAAAATTAACTACTGTCATTCATTCCAAATGTTCGGACCTCAAACATGCGCCCAAAATTACCTTACCAATAGAAAAAGGTCGCACCAACAAGAAATAATAGTGACATGCTAATAATAAGCTTTATGCTTACCATTCTGTCTATTATACAATCGTTGACACTACAATAAAAAAAATCCTCACTCAATGGCTTCATCTTTTAGTACGAGACAGAAAGCACATGGTATTTCCAAATAAAACATAGCCTATTATAAAAAATTAAGCGTCCGTTTTATTTGACTTGTCAAACAACAGTTCGCAATAAATTGGAGTTCTATTTAAGTCTGCTAACAGTTAGTTTGTATTGATATAACACAAAGCTAGATATCATCGCCCCCTATAATTTGCTGTCTCAATATTTTGACATGTAAGTCGCGTGGCCAATCGTGGTGGGACACACGCTCCGGCCTCTGTTGTTGTCGCCACGTGCCAGTGGTGTCTAGCATCATCCACTGCCTGTTGGATTCTGCCCACTTCCTATATGCACGTGTTTCTAATTTGGAACTGAAAAGACTTTAATAAGTGAACTGTGTGACCATGATGTAATTATATCTCATAGGCTGTTGCATTAAAACAAGAATATACGATCATCCGTCAAGTATTCCAGAGTCTAAAGGTTACTTAGGGCGAAGAATTAACTTCACTAACGAAGGATGATCTAATTACAGGAACAATGATTTCTTTACAATACCTTCATTATAGAACTCTTTGGTGTAACGAAGAGGTATTCTGAATAAGCAATAGATTTATCCTCTTGTACGGTTAACTTCGGTTAAAAATACGTCATATTGCATAAACGATTCACTTTTTATTCACAATGGAACGGAAAATTATACAAACAAGGATTTAGACAAAAAATATTCCTGGTCTTTTCTGACTTCTAAAGAAAGGTTTTGTGAGAAAGAGCTCACATCTGAGCAAAACAAATCCATTCTATTACCTTATTTTAGTTATGCAGATTCTGAAACAGCGTACTGTAAAGCGTATTCATCATATTCCTATTACTATGTTATTGAGGAACGATATATGTGATCTAAATTATATATTTTTCTTGCAGGATGTAATTAGATTTACTGTCATATAAATGGTTATTCAAGAAAATATGATAAGGAATTGCTTCAAACAAATAATAGGGGGCTATATTAAAGATACTATTATAGGCTAAGAGGTGAACTCAAAGAGCAAAGGCACAATATTCAACATCTCGACATAAAATCTACTAAATCTTCAAGCTATAATTCAGAATTTTATATATTGTGGATTAGACTATATTATACGTATAAATTAAGTATTTAATTGCTATTCGTGGATCTACTAGAATAGAATTTTCGCTAATAATCCTACGTTTTTGGCAGAACTTAATAAAATATGTCAACTATTACAATAATTTTTAGATTTATTGTTTAATAGCTGGTAATTGTAGCCGGTGTTCAGGAATTTTCTGCCACAAGATTTACTTTGCATGCCTGTAAATGTATAAGCAGTTAGAATGCTGCACGTACACACACATAATTGCCACCGACCTGGCTTGAACTCTTGAATTCAGGAACAGAAAGCCAGTATCTTACCGACAGCTCCGCCCATGCCGTCCTTTTACTTTCTCCCATATACGTAGTATAGAGAAAGTATTGTGATCGTGACAAAAAATCGAAGTCGAGATAACACCGGGAGAGCATGTTTCATGAAGCCTAGAAACCGAAAAAAGTATTTTTGGAATGACGTCTGTCCGTCTGTCTGTCTGTCTGTCTGTCTGTCTGTCTGTCCGTCTGTCCGTCTGTCCGTCTGTCTGTGGACAAGCACAGCGGGTAAACGGCTCGTTGTATTTACTTCATTTTTTGAAATAAGGACTTTTTCGAAATTTTGTCGAACCGCCCAGAAATTTAGCTTTACAACTGAAATATTAAGGGGACTTTTCATGAAAACTTTTTTAAAATTTTTGATTTTTGAAAAAATGGCTCTAACGATTTTAATAAAAATTGAAAATTGGAAACTCTTATCTATGACCAATAAAATGGCTATATCCGTATTTCTGCAAAAATGACTTAAGGGGTACTTTACTCGTATCCATTTTCAATTTTTGTAGATTATATCCATTACTGTAGGCGATACAGGAAAACCTACCACAGTAAAGTTGTAGAGAAATATAAAATGAACATTTTTTGTTTAACACATTTCTTTATACATTTAATAGATATCAAGATAAAAACGAAATAAGGACGGCTTAAATGCGAATTTCAGAACATACATGTCAATTGAAATATGAATGACATTTTGTTGCCCCTAGCAACAAGAAAACTATAGGCCTAATGTACTTATTGTTGCAAATGCAGTCAGTTTAGCTCAGTCGTAATGAACACGCTAAAACCAATTAGGCTACAGCGAGGTGGTATAGGCTAACAGGGAAGAGGTCCTGAGTTCAAATCAAACCTCGTGGCTGCCCAAATTGACTTGGGTTTTTCATGGTTTCTTCGTTCGCAAAGGCAAACGCCGGGTTTGTAGGACTTGTTTATTTTCCATAACTCATCGCCGCTATGTCAGTGGATATTATAATCGTTTAAACTGATTATTACATAAGAAGACATCACTTTACAATAGATGCAGATGACGCGAATGAGCTGTTACTATAGACTAATGGTTCACGCAAACATACTAAACACGTTATATGACCTAAATGCAGTTAAATCGTGCAATATAACCTAAGTAGTAGCAGTAGTTGCGAAATTCAAATATAAGTCGCTCCTTAAGCTCCGCCCATTCGATATTCACATTTGCATGGACTGTGTGATGTATTTTGTTTCTGAGCGAAGCAGAGTGACCAACTGTCCTTGTATATTGTCGCAAGTGCCTTGTATCCCCCTCTACATATAACTAAATAATGCATAACACTAACCACATAGTTAAAGTGCGCGAAGCGGAGGCGGCAGCCGTAGCGAAGCGCCCTTGCATTTTCGAATAATGTACGATACACTGTTTGTAGGTTTCGAAAATGTGGCATATTATATCTCCCGCGAGGTTTGTCAGCCTGTCACCTCTCGTCTAGCGGTATGACGTCACACCTCCAACGTCCGATCACGAGTTTCTTCATAATACGAGGACAGAAGAATTTGCTAGATCGTGGTACAAAAGAAACTGCATCGTTGAGGGTGGGTTGGGTGGGACCGATTCATCCCAAGGTGCGATTTATATTTGAATTTTCCCGTAGTATTAGTACTAATAATATTACTGCCATAGTTTTACTGCCATTGATTATTATTATTATTATTATTATTATTATTATTATTATTATTATTATTATTTCACAGTAAAAGCATTGAACATAAAGATCGACCCTGATGCTTTCCGTTCTAGATATTTGTTAGTTTTTATGAAAATGTAATAAGTAAAATTTAATTATCTCTTTAATTTACTTTTCTCTGTGCTAGCCTTTAACACGTATATGGGAGAAAGTTTGTGCAATATATTTTTGCACCATTTATTTAATTACGGAGTTCAATACTGTAATAGTCACGTATGATACAACTGTTAAAAGAGAGGTTTTATTTTGAGAGTAGTTATGTTTAAGAAACGAGTCCGTAATCCTACGAGCAAAATAAAATAATTTTGTCGTGTGCATCATATACAGTTTTTAGGCACCTGTTAATATTTGTGAAATTAGTAATTATATTTATTCTAATGAATTACGTTATAGCCATATTGGATCAAGGAGCTACTCTGCCATCTATGGGCAGACAAAGGTTATTGATTTTCCGGTAAATGACTGCCAAGATAAGGACCACACCAAGTATGAAGATTTTACGACCACTGTAAGAAATTTAACATTTAAAAAGGCGTAGTTAATTTTAATATTTTCGATGTTTATCAAACTGAGTCTATTTAATAAACATATAAAAAGTTGTCAGCTGAAACAATATTTTCCACGTAACTTAAACCAAAATTGGTTACAATGGATTTCTTAGAACAGCGATAATATGCTACTTCTACTTCAGTGTGTCTTGTGTTAGAAATTCTATTTTTAATTCAAGCTGTACAGAAATTATATTAGATCTATATAAAACATTACTCAACAAGCTGGGAACTTACGTCTTAAGACTCTTCCGAAGGACTCGCACTGAAGATTTCTTCTCTCAGTTTGGTCTGATTGAACCAGAGAACATTGGATTCAGAGACATTTACACGGTCACGTTACAGAATCGCCAGTGATGGTCTTTATCGTTGTTGGCTGATTATGAACCTTAAGGCTATGTTGGGGGGTTCTTGGTTATAGGCCTATTTCGCAATTTTCAGATGATAATACAAGTGGTTCATGAGTATACTTGGGCGCACTGCAGGACGGCATCTGTACACCCTGAGGGGCAACCAAGCGATCTGTACTTGTGTGCACTCAGAGAATTCTCTCATTTCATGCAGTCTCTTACGATGTGAAATCTCGATTACATTAGTCATGCAATTCTTCATGTGAATTCCTACGATTCATATCAAAAGCTATAAAAAAATATACGGGATAGCTAGCTTGTATCCAATGTAGTTCTACAAAGACCAAGCGTAAAATAATTTGATTGACATTAAAATAATAGAATTTATCTGGATCGTGTGCTCTAAAATATTATTTTATTTACTTGACAAAACTAAAAAGAGGTATCCTATCATAAAACCATATTAGTTATTAAAACATATTATTTCATGAAAATGAAGGAAATATTTAAAATATCCGGTTAACTCGACCCAAGGAGGCAAACATTGAAATTCAAGGGACGTTGATTATTTTCTGTGTAGAATCAACAATTTTTGGTAGAAGGGACGTATGTAAGTTGCTATAGGCCTTCTGGATGCGAAAATTACTCACAGATCAGAAATGTCTTGAAAGGTGGAATGTAAGTTCCTCCACAGCAAACTTACATGTCATACACAATTTTCCTTTGCCTGGTGAAAAAATTTTGCCATGAGGTCACATTTATGTCATAATCCCTAAATGGAAGTTAAATTGTACTTTTGTCTAATCTATAGCTATGGACTTCCTTTCCTACATCCAGGAAGATGAAGGTGACGCCACCAATGAGTTGATGTCTACAAAACCATAGCACATAACCTTCACTCATTTTGTAATTATTTAACAGATAACATGCCTAGAGATTGAAGGGAATTTTGTAATTTTTTGTAAAGGGAATTTTCATTGGGTCTTGTCACGATTAGTAGATCTTTAGCACCTCTTGTTTTCCAGTAGTCTGGTTCTAAAGTTGTGTAAAGGTAAAGTGATCCCTATACAGGCCATGGAGGCCCAGAGGGTTCCAGGAGGTTGAGGCTCCCAGATTTTGGACATTCGGCACATGAAGGTGGTAAGGTTGTCAGCCTTACGCACCGGCCGCCTTTACCCCCAGGATTGCTCCTGGTACTCATTTCTGTTAGGGGCTGAATCGACCCCAGGGCCATAGTGCCACCAGAAGGATTAAGTCAATTGAAAAATCTCAACGACCTCATCGGGAATCGAACCCGCGACCTTCCGGTTTGTAGCGCTACGGTGTACCCCTCTAAAGTTGTGTTCACCAAACGTAAAGTTAAAACTTAATGGTAATCACTTATGTTACGGTACATCGTGTATTTACTCTAATTTGATTCGTCTTGGAAAATAACTGTTTAATGGAATTTACCGTCTTTACAATGTACATAACATATTTCATATTTGCAGACGCTGCACATAGATTCGCCCAATCATAATTTTTTTACTTTAAAGTCTTTTATATCCACGCCTGTTTCATTTAGAAAAATCTTTCAATTCTCCAGTAAAATCGTTCACATTTCCTATCATTGTAGGTGCTCCATCAGTGGCTACTAAAACTTATTTACCACATGACAGTTCAACTTTTTTGTAACATGCAAAACTGCCTCAAATATATCAATGTCACGTGTGTGATCTTTAACTGGTACCATATCTAGAAACTCTTCTGTCACATGCATGTGAGCAGAATTTTCATTATTTGTACTCTCATCCAGTGCTAAGGTCGACCACTTCATAGTTTGTACTTTATTCATTAATTATGACTCTACATCAGACCTCAGTTCCACTATTCTGTTAGCAGACTGATACATTTAAATTGTTTGACTATGTTAGGGCAAATATCTTCTGCAGCTAAAACTAAGCAGTCTTTAACATTCTTCCCATTGTGGTTTCATTTGTCCGCAATATATTTAGAAATGTGGTAGCTGACACGCACAAATTGTTTTGCTGTGGCTTTTTTATTATTTTGTTCGATTCTGTGTTTTGCCTCTTTAAGCTTTCCAAAAATGCTTCCTCTCGTCGCCTATAATAGATAAATTCTTATGTTAATGCAAAGTGACTTAAGCCCTATATTACGCTGATCGTTATATTTCTTAGTAAAAAACAATTTGTCGCAGCTAAACATTAAGCATAAGTTTATTTCGTAATTTATTACATGCAGCTTATAAGAAAACAATACCTGAAACTATACTTTTCCCATGATTCGTATTGAAGTGTCGTCTGAGGATGAAATGCAAAATAAAGCGAATTGTTGCACAACATACCAAACAAAACACATTTTCATCTTGTTGAATAAAAAATGTAATTCCCAATCTTTATGGAAATAATAGTTATTCTTTGGCTGCGCCCTACTCCTTAACAGTTAGCTAAAGGTAATGTCTGCCACTGACTGCTCCACGCTCCGTAGAGGTGCGCTAAGCGGGTTAGAGACGGTGATGGAAAGGGTAATGGAGGGGAATGCTTCAGGTACACAATGAGTACCAGTTCTGAACCCTAATTTAGAGCAAGCACGAAACTATTTCTAGTGACGTCAGAGAGACAAAACTGATTCAATAAATTGAGTGATAATAAAGAAAATTTATCAAGTGGAATAAACTACTGATTGCAAATTATTTTTGCAGTCATAGGAATAATTCTTGAAGCACCTATTTATTACTTTGATGAAAATATCTTCTAAAACGCGGAGGAATAAAATGAATAGCATAATAAATCCGCCTTTTCATAAAACATGTGAACTAGGCTATTTGTTGATGTATTTTTATAAAAAAAAATAGTTTTATATATCATTAAGATAATATTAAAAAGTGCAGTATGCCTACTTAGTCATGTAGGTTTACCAATATGTGAATTCTCCCTTCAAGGCGAGTTATATCGGATGAGTAGCTAAATTGATTCAGATGATCCTACTACTTGTACATTCACTAAACCATACATAAATCCCTAGGTTCTGGCGCACCCTGCTTGTCTTATCGCGCTTCGTTCCACGTGGCCGGCAGCCCCCTGGTCACCACTTCAAATGTCACGAGGAACAAAAGTAACGCGTAACCACATTATCTCGACTGAATACGTCGGGCCCACTGAACATGGACATAAGAATATTGATGAAACGGCAGGCATTGATGGCTCTGAATTTTCTCTAGAGGAAGGAAGAATGGGAAGAAGAGTGGCATGGAATTTTAATCCACAACTTGTACCTCCTATAGGTCTACTCCTGCTGTGCCCACCAGCAGATCTCTATCAGAACAAATGCTGTAGCCTATAGTGAAAAATTATGAGGTAAATGGGATATTGATAATGATAATGGTAAGCTTCATTATGTGTTTACATATGATTTTTATTATATATGTATGTGCATATATGTATATTCCTTGTATATGGGTGTGTGTGTGTATATATATATATATGTAATATATATATATATATATATATATATATATATATATAGGCTAATATAAAATGCGATGTCCGAAGCCCGAAGAAATTACATTTTAATTGGTAATTGCATTTTAATTGGCTTTCGAAGACAGTCTTACAGCGGCCGAGCTGCACAAACATATTTAAAATCGTCACTTTAAAATAATGCAGATATTTAAATGATATTTAAATAATTATGCATCAAAACGAACTTAAAAAGTTACTAGCCTACATATTGTTTAAATTGTTTTGAAAAATAATTTATTGAAGATGGTAAGCTGTACCTTACCCCTTAAATTATTTTATCTTGATCAAAATACACATCTAAAAAAGAGCAGTTAAAAATAGATCCTTGTCATTAATGAATTCGTACAACTGTTGGGAGCATATTTAGTAGTAAATGTCCCGGAGATCTAACGAGCAAATCGGGGGGGGGGGGGGAACTCGCGAGAAGACATTTTTGTTTTTTTGTTAGGCACGAGGCTATTTATTTCATCATACGTTTGTGACGTTCTATGGTCTTTTCCGACCGTTGCTCTTGGGAACAGTGGCTACCGGTTCCTTAGGTTAGAGGGAGAAGATTCCACTGTTGTGCGTTTACGAGTATTGAAATTCTTATTGAAATATTACTTTCCGTTGAATCCAAACCACGCTGTTTCTCCTGTGAGGTTTACTTGACCGAAATTCAGCGGTGAAGGTTGCTGTCTCCCATCCAATTTGTACTAAGAACCAGAGTTGCTTTAACTCGCTGAACAGTTTGGAAGTGTTACGAGCAATAGTCCACAGGAAATCAAAGACCCGAAGAGATATAATGTTTTTCTAGTGTGATTTTAATCGTATCTCTACACAGGTAAGCCTATGACACTAATAACTAGATTTCGGATTTTTAGGTCGCTAAAAATGCTGTTTTAGGTACCTAAAATAGGCTCTAAAAATTGGAAAATAGGTTCTAAAAATCGTAAAATAGTCTCTTATAAAATCGATAAGTTGCCAATTTTCTGAAATATCTCAATTGCAATGCAGAATATTATATTTATTGAAGTCAGTGATTCAGAGAACTACTTTTTTTTTGTTACTTGATGTGGGAGTCGGGATAAAAACACTACATTTTCTTAGGAATTCCAAGGAATTTTTCTACTGAAGACGAAACATTCCTTACTATTGAACCACTACACGGCCAGTATGAAAGAATTATCATTCCACTGTGACCTACTAGTGGTTTACTATAAAGCCCGGGTCTTAAAGTACTTACAGGTTGTAAGTCGCCACTGGGTTCGTATCTCATATTGAGATCGCCTGGTGGTATACTGGGATTGTGAGTCAGTTGGAGAATTTAATGTTGCACCGGCACGTTGCCATGGTAGCTCAGTTGGTTAGAGCATTGGCACGGACAGCAAAAGATCCTGGTTCAAATCCCGGCTATGGCATTGAATTTTTCAATCTGACTTCACGTGTCCACGTCACAAATGTGTCATGTACTGCACATTCCGAGCTAGAAATTTAGTACGAACAGAAAATAAATGCTAGAATTTACAACAAAAAATAACTTATTTTGAACTTTATAGGAAAAACAAGCAAAAAGGCAATATTAGGCTCTAACGTAAAAATAGGCTATTTTAGGTCCTATAAAAGTATCAGTTTTAGGCATAGTCACTTATGAAACATGCATATACAAGTTTTCGTCCATATATCACTTAAGGATTAAAATAGGTTTTTCCTAAAATCCGAAGTCTACTAATAAGAAATAAAAACCTCAGTGTACACATACACATGTCATAACCTGAAGGAATCACAGTTTTCCAGCAGTTTGCACTGAATTTGCTTCTACTTGGAAGAGGAAACACAGTAACTCCTCAGTTCGAATTACGCGCCGCCCCCCCCCCTCCCATGGTCTTTCCTTTTTATTAATTTGATTTTGATTTATTAATCAAAAGTAATTACCTAACAAAATAACATTCAAATTTAACTGAATACAAAAAAATGAAAGCACTTATGAACAGGATTGACAACAGGATTGTAATATGCAAGTTGAATAGTAGGCCTATTTATATTCTTGACACCTTGTGCCAAATGCGTAGACCCACAAGGTAGCAGCTATTCGAGTTTCTTATCTTTAATTGGTATTATGATATAAATGGTTTATTGATTTCTTGTGAACTATTTCAGACCAGCACTTTAAAGTAAATGTAAAAAGTTTGATATTTTATTAATAATTTTAATCTTTATGTAATTGATTTTTAAAACCGACAAATTTCTCAATAGAACTAAAACTCTGGACAAAAAAGAGAGTCTTCTGAGAAATTTGGAGAAATCGCCCAGAGGACCTGAAACCCATCATTTTGCACTCCATTTTTTTTTTTCGGAGGAAAGCCCCCGGACCCCATGTTTTTGGTTGATATTCCATACTCCATACCCCCAGTAATTATAAACTTTCGATTATATCGGTCCCTCCCTTCAGTAAGTCCTGGATCCGCCCCTGATGGACACTTGGTCGAGACCGGAAAATAAGTCTTCCGGCTAAGTTGATTCCGAAAGCCATCTGGCTAATTTATTGGTAACAGAAGAACAATGGAAGTATATTCCTACATCTTTCATGTGTGCTAGCTCTTGTTGTTTCTTTAATTATGTAATTTTAATAATATGACGTGAGTACTCATAGTATTGCATGAGAAGAAGCAATCATTAAATGATCTGAACCAGGAATATTTGATCTTGGAACCTAGGTATGATCCATGAGAAAAAGCTTTAACTCATAAATCAACATTCATAAGAAATTGTTGAGTAATTATTTGCTTTAAAACAATGATTCGCTTTAATGCAGCAATACTTTCGTAAATGATTAACAACAAATGTGTAAACCATAAAAGGTTCACATCATCTGTCGGCCATTACTAATACAAATTTTATTTCTACAATGATTTTCAATTATGGACTGCAAAGTGGAATCAAATGAAGTTACCGAAGTTATAAAACAGGTTGAGCTAATAAAAGGCAAAGAAATGCCAGCTTAAATGTGAAACCAGAGAACAAATTGCGTTAGGAACAGCAACTCTGCGGAAATTAAAGCTTACTGCTACAATTACCGCCGTAAAAAGAGCTGAACTACTTGAAATATTAATTTCCATTAGATTCGCTCTGCTTAATTTACGATGCAATTTAAACATGAATAAGTAAGAAGCCATTAATCAGAACCATTACCTGTATTTTGAATCGAATCCGCCGTTTAAAAGTAGGTTTATAATTCAGCAACTCTTTTCGGTACTACTAACGTTAGACATGGTAGTTAACTGTTGCTAGATAGATGTTAAACGAGGAGATAGATGTTAAAACATTATAAATCTAGTGAATTTAAAGTCCATTCTTAGATTTTAGGGGTTCACATATATTACAAGCTACCCAAAGCCTGCATAATTTCCTAAAACTATATACGCTTGCTTCAAGCTCAAAACATTGTGTATTTTGCTTGATATGATTGTTTACGACGGTTCTAAGCTCTTAAATAAGTATGTAAAATACGCAGATCTATCAGAGTTCCTTTACATGCAGGCACTCATGAAACCCACATTTGTCATTGACCCGTGCAAGGTCGACTATCCCCCAGATCAATAGGTAACGTTCTTTAGGCTTTATATTCAATGCAGCAAAGGTAGTTTACGTTCTTCGTAGCCTATAATAGATAAGTTGTAGATGTATTTTCTAAAAGTATGACGGAAATGTTGCTCGAAACTTATCTTAAATTATATTTTTTAACATTTCATGTAAACAACGTTTGTACTTTTCGTAAGCTTATACAGATATAATGCATTCATTTAAAATTGTATTTACAACATAGCCTCATCGAGAGATGAATGGAAAGTCGGAAAGATAACGGACAGACAGACGAGAAGAGAAATCGAGGACAGACAGATATTGAAAGAGATGACCAGACAACTGACCAAATAACTGAAAGATTGGAAGACAGTCTGGTAGGCAGAGTAAAAGACATACTCACAGATTGGCATTAAGGTAGACATGCAGGTAGGACAGCCACTCGGTCAGTCAGAAACTCGCAAGAGCGATAGGCCCTTCTTAGGAACAGGATCGCACAGATAATGGATATAGGCCTACTGTACCACCAGCCATTAACACAGACATTATAGGCCTACAACTGTAGCTTACTACAAGGGATTCTGCAACTGTATGTAAATTCGGGAGAATATGATTCATTATAAAATAAAAATTAGAATTAGACTTTTGGAAATGTTAAAACTACAAATACACTAATGTTGAAAAATGTTCAACATGTATGTAACACTCAATATAGGCCTACCAAGTTTTTAGCAAAATTAATTATTATTCATGTCGTTATATATTAGATAAGAAGATTGAGATAGCCTAGGTATACTATTACTCATCTATCTTATAACAATATTGTATATTCTATTATCATGTAACTTATAATTGTTTATCTACTGTTTACTAGGCTAAAGTAAAATGTTCCCTGTACAGGCCACGGAGGTCCTAAGGGTCCAGGAGGTTTAGACTCCCAGATTTTAGACATTCGGGCGGGACGTGAAGGTTGCCAGCCTTATGCGCCGGCCGCCTTTACCCCTCAGGATTGCTCCTGCAATTAATTTCTGTTAGAGACTGAATCGACCCCTGTACCACCAGAAGGATTGGGCCAATTGAAAATCCCAGCAACCTCATCAGGAATTGAACTCGTAACAATCCGTTCTGTAGCGCAGAGCCTCAACTACCACGCCACGGCGTATCCCAACTGTAATATTAAGTGAATTACAAGTAACAATCAATTATGTAGAGCAGCGGTTCCCAACCGGTGGGTCGCGGAAGATTTACAGGTGGGTCGCGACTCGATCCTAGAACTATCAGAAACCATCGATTAAACCATCAGAAAAGATAAGAAAAATCGAAACAAATCAAATTGTGTTTTGATTGTTTTCTTGGTTCTTGATTTTTGGCATCTGGGGCAGACAACAGAACCACTACATCCCTCCTAGATGTAATATAGTATTCTTACTTAAAAGCAGCAATTTTGCCTGAAAAATTAAAATGGTCTTTGTGTACTTTTATAATTGTCGTTTTTATCTTCACCTAGAGACACTTGTTAGTGAGTATGAAACCACTTGTTCAATATATTGCAAACATATATCTATTGTTAAATAAATAACTGTTTTGCTACAAAGTGCTTAAATTTTGTCAACCATTTTAAAATCAGAACACAAATTATTTATCAATAATCAATCTGTATCTTAAAAAAGCATATATGGGTGATTCTTCAAATACGGAAAAATTTGGAGTGTGTAAAATCCAAATTTTTTACTTTGTTTAAAAAATCTCAAAAGAATCACAAAAATACTTCAGGGGTTACTTGATTATAATATGACACCAGCAGAGCTTAAATGTTTATATTTTTATTTATTTTACTTTCTTTATTTTTTTAAGCCATGTGAATGACATCCGTGTACATGTGGATGGCAGAAGGCCACATTAATGACTAACTTTGGCAACAATCTGATTTTCTTTATGTGATTTCATATTTTTCTCAGCATACTTCAGTTGATTTTGCATAAAATTTGTAAATGTGTGTGCATACTCCGGAATTAATGTAATTTTAACGAGACTGTGTTTTTATGGTTTTGGGGGAGGGGGAAATCAAGCAGAAATTAATTTAATCAGTTTTAAGATCATAAGTAAAGGTCACAGACACCGCAAACACAATAGTATCCTACATTTTTCATCTACATGACTTGAGAGTCACCCACATACCCCTTCATGAGACATGTGGATGACACAAAAATGAGGCATGTGGATGACAAAAAAGGAGTTTTAGTGGTCTCAGCAAGCCATTTCTAAACCTCTGTAAGCTCAACTTCAGTCAAGTACTTTGAATTGGAAGGTTTATCATAGTGCATAATCAAAATTAATAAATATTCACTTTCTGCCTACTTTCTAGAAGCCATGTTAATGACGGGGAATAAAAACGCTTACCTTGAAAATGATGCAAAGTCCTTTGTTAATCCCAAACTGTTTGTAAGCAACCAAAATTCAACCTTACAATTCAACCACAAGCTGCCCTGTTGGCTTTCTAACACTGTTGCCAGTTATACAAATTTCTCATTTCTGCAGAAAAAATTCCATTCTTTTCAGCCATGTGGATGACCAAAAACCCTTGGGACATTCTTTATGTTCATTAGGTGGGGTGATAATTTAAGTTCATTTTATTTTTTAGGGGTTAATATTCTTCACATATTCATACTCATTGACAGGAATAAAGTTGAAAAGGAAATAACATTTTGTTTTGTGGAAAAATGCATTAGAATACACAAAACCGAGGTTTGGGACAGGGCATGTGGATGACATTTCATTGAATTAAATTCGATTTTGGAATATCAGAATTTAAAGTTAGTTACATTTCAAAGTGATAGTTGTAGTATGGAAGTAGTAGAAACAAGATCTTATTTTAATTTTTTTAAAGTTGAATTTGAAGGGAAATATCACTCCGGAACACAAATTTTCCCGTATTTGAAGAATCACCCATAGAAGCTTATATACTGTATATTTGCAATATTTGATGGTAAATTATATGTACATAAGGAAGGGATATGATACAAATAAGGTTTTTTACTCCACCATGGACCATACCGTGGAGGTATTCCGATAAGGAACCAGCTGAAAAAGGTTGGGAACCGCTGATGTAGAGTATTAACAGTACTGAAGTTGGAATTTTTTCCTAGTGGGAACCCATACATTTAAATGCAGGTATTTATTAAATGGTAAATTTACCTTTTTTTAATAAATCATATATAAATAACATTACAATAACAAATTTATAATAAAACACAACTGTCGCGACAATAACAGGAGATCGTGACCCCAAAAATGGTTTTTTATTTTAAAAAGTGTTGCCAAAATATACGCCGACTTCGTATAGCCGTCACGGTGGTTCATGCTTAGCGCGTGGGCCTGGCTTGCTAGCGGTCCCGGGTTCAAACCCCGGGCCAGGTGGGCATGTCATTCGTGGTGGGGGCTTTTCTCGGGGATCCTCCCGTTCCCCCCTCTCATTCCACCAACACTCTCCATTTCATCTTCAAACTCCCTCTCATAATTATCCCGTTTCCTTTCCCGGTTTCCGGTATGCCCTCGCTTCAGCACCTACTGTGGGCCTCTCAGGTCCTCCCCGTGGCTTGTGGTCATGAAGTTGCTGGCTGGTGTGCCGCCAACCTGGGGTCTCTCTCTATATCCCAAGAGGTACCGAGGCAGCGGTGCGCGTGGCAAGTTCTGCTGGGTATAGGGGAGTTCCGTGGGGGCTCGCGGTCGGTCCGTAGATGGGAGGCCGTTAGGTATTACATCATTTCATTACCGGAGGTTGGCACAATGGGCCGAATGGCGGAAGTGTTTAGGGCCGTTCCCAACCCGCCTCCCCTCCCTTCAGGGGACTGATCCATCCATCCATTGTATGTACTTTTTTCCTCCCTGCTTTTATGCCGGAGCGATGAAAAGTAGATTTTTACTTTGCCGGAGCGCCGTTCCGGCCCAATTTCAGCAAAGAGTATTACTAAATTCTAATGGGAAATGTTAAAAAAAAAAAAAAAAACTAAACAAAAATTAGTTAGTTAAACAGATAGAGGCAGGGGCGGAGGGAGGCTATCTACATAACGTAACAGCCTTGATCTCATAATGAAACTGTATTAAGATTTCCGTGCAGCATGTTCACCCCTTACGCTCCAGCAGAGCGGAAGAGAGTCGAATCGAAACCTAGTAAGCCTACATTAATAAGCCAGATAATTCAGTTCGATCTCTAAATGATTATACATGAACCAGCCTCCCTGTTCACATAGGTTACTAACTTAGTATGTTAACGAGGTATATGCACTCAATGCTTATAGAAACAAGCCCCGCTTCATGTGAACTAAATCAAAATGTAGGTCTACCTTTTATTTCCGGGTCAGCAGCAGCTCCTGGTTTAAAGAATATCTTTTACGTAATCGAGTTTCATATCGATCAGTATTCATATTATTAATAAAAATTTGAAGTAGGCCTATACTGAAAATAATATTAGAGAATCATGACGATTTTAGGATACTTCTTTGGAATAAAATCTAGTCTAGTAATGACTAAACTAAAAAAAAATAATTAAATGAAAACGAGAAAGAGATCAAAGCAAAAGAAAGAATTGTATAAAGTGATAAAGAAACGAGAGAAGAGAGAGACATAAATAAAAATGAAAATAACTAAAGAGAAAAAAATGTATGAAGAATGGACGGAAAAATCCAAAAATAGACTGAGAAATGAATAAAAGAAAGGTTATAATAAAGCTGAGGAATGCAAGGGAAATATATCTTGTTATTACTCTGTAAAAGGTTAATGCAGGGGTGCCCACCGGGGGGGGGGTTAAGACGCAAACTGCGTCATTGAAATTTCTGGGGGGGGGCAAAATATGATCGTTTTATGAATTTTCTGGGGGGGGGGTTGAAAATTGTTGCAAAATTAGACTTTTATATGTTAAAAATAAAAACGGTCAAGTTCTATAACTTCAAAAGGTCTCTTCTAATTCTTTATAAAGATAAAGATGAAGAATTTCGACAGACATGGGCGCCCATACCCGGGGGCGGGGGGGGGCGGAGGGCGCAAGGAAAAAAATGTATATTAATAATTATTATAGTCAGGTGTTTTTCTTTTAAGACAATTATTTGAATTGCAGAATTTTCACCAAATCGACAACATGGAAGCAGAATCCACAGTAGATTAGGAAAGGGGGGTTCAGGGGGTTTGGACCCCCAAGATTCAAAACCTAAAATTCTATATTTGTATTAAAAAAATATATATTTAATTAATTAAACAAGATTTGTTGGTGTGTCAAATATGATATAGCAGTTATTTTCTTTTCATAACAAAATGAGTAGGCCTATTATGTCCCCTGTTCCATGTGCCATTTAACTTTTCTTGTAAATAGTAATAAGTACGAAATTTAGGTAACAATTTCATGTTTAAGTTGCCATGTCTTAGAGTATAGTAAACAAATTTGCTAACTAGTTTTTCAGTGCTTAAATAGCGTAAAATGTGATTTTCATTAGTTCAACATTTAAAAATTTCCCGGGGGTGGACACCCGACTTAGGTAACATTTTCTTGTTTAGATTGGCATGTCTTAGAGTATGGTAAACAAATTTCCTAACTAGTTTTTTAGTGCTAAAATAGCGTAAAATGTGATTTTCATTAGTTAAGTATTTAAAAATTTTCTGGGGGTGGACCCCCCACTTAGGTAATGATTTCTTATTTACATTGGCATGTCTTCGAGTATGGTAAACAAATGTCCTAACTAGTTTTTCTGTGCTAAAATAGCGTAAAATGTGATTTTCATTAGTTCAATATTTAAAAATTTTCTAGGGATGGACCCCTGACCCCCTTTTTGGGGGTATTCAAAACCCCCCCGGCACTTCCGACCCGAATTATTTTCTGGGTACGTCATTGTTGCACTTATTACATTGTTACAAAGTGGCCCAAGAAGTAAAAGCGACAAAAAATTAATTAATTTAAAAAATTGCCCCCCCCCTAGAAAATATATGGGCGCCCTTGTCGACAGCCAATTGGGGTGGGGTGAGCAATGAAGTTTGGGGTGAGCAATGAAGTTTGGGGGGTGAGTCATGACGTTTGGGGGGTGAGTCATGACGTTTGGGGGGGTGGGCACCCCTGGTTAATGAGACTTGAATTTGACACTAACGAATGGGGTTTTAACGGATTTATTTTCATCTGCTGGAGTATAAAGGAAAATAAGAAAATTTAAAGGAAAAGCTCGTGTTAATTCCCGCTTAGGACAAATTTTCCTCTCCAAAATATAATACATATAACTTCAGTGAAATAAGACTAATAAGCCTATAAGTAATACCAGTGTAAGTTTGGAAAGTTTGGATACGTAATAAAATAAGCTTGCGTTAGATGTATTCTCACAACACTACTCAGTAGTAAAGCATTCTGGTCTGTCCTCATCTGAATGGAAGGAGGCTCTGAAAATGTTAGCCAACACAGCAGCAGTGCGTGCTGTTCCGGGTAGGAGTCGGGAGATTGAAACTTTGCCTCACGTCCTTCCCTTTTATCCGTTTAGCGAAGCACTGCGCAATACTATACACCAAGATCGACTATTGCCAGTGCCCTCCGAAGTAATGGCTTCAGTGTCTTTGAAGAGGTTCACGGTCTTGCAACTAATGGAAGCTGTAGGAGAATCGACATTATCGCCATGAAACCAGGTGATAGAAAGGATACATCTTGGATCCTACTATAAGATTTGAGACTCATATCGACCAACCTCATGAGGTGCACTTAGAGAAACAGGCAATATATGAAACGACAGTGCCCTTTTATAAAGAAAAATATAATTTATAAAATATCGAAGTTCGAGGCATAATGGTGGGTGCAAGAGGCACTATCCCTAAGAAGTGTGTCACTCTCCCTCAAGATCTGGGAGTCACAACATCCACGTTTAAAGAAATTGCCTTACAGGTTTTAAAGTTTTCTATAAGAATACTTAGATACCATCAGTATTCAACACAGTAGAATTCTTCTTCTTCAGTGATAAACCAATGACACATTTATACTTTATGCTGTTATGATATTCTTTGTCAAATTGGCAGCCTCTGGATGCAGAGGAAGACTGTTGAAATTAAGAAATGTAGCGAGGTCATTGGGACCCGGAAAAATATTTGTGATACAGACTCGGTGTCTCGGCGTCAACGTAAAAAACCGAAAACTCGGGCTCGATTCTCACTTAGGACAATTTTTTTTCTATAGCATATAATAAATTGTATGATTGTTTATCTGTTGTTAGTTTTGGTTTTAGTGGCCATTTTGTGTTTGTTTTGTTCATTTGATTGTTTGTTTTCAGTTTAGTTTTAGTATAATTACGGTATATTTCAATTTGATCATTTCATTTGTATGTAGCTACTGTAGGCCTAATAATTGGTGAATTGTTATGTTGTAGCACAAAGTATAAATAGATTAATAAATAAATAAATAATAACTTATAATATAAGTGTCTTCAGTGAGGTTCGGAACAGGTTATTCTTAGCCTGTGACAAGACGGAGAAGATCTCGAATGAGAAAACTTGCTATTAACCAAGAACAAAGGAAGTTTGGTTAATGAAAAACCTATAATAAAGTAAGCATCATCCAGTTAAGTTCTCGCTACACTATAAATGTGTTGACGTCTACAGACGTCACTATGGCTACTCTAGAGGAGAACATTTGAAACGAGAATGGATACTTCCTGTGGGAAGTAAGTGGTATCGGTCGGCTTGAGCATATCAGGCTGGAAAAACGTCTGGTTTGATTCCGGTCCAGGACAAATTTACCTCTAAAGAATATAATGCTGGAAATATATTCCTTACATTCCAGAAATGTTAGAATTCAGTAAGTCTGAAGTTAATTTGCACTCGGTAAATATTCGTGTCGTGTCATTTGCACCATCTTTCAGACATACCATTTCTGTATCTATGAATTTGTTCAAGAAAAGTAAGTCGCAAAAGATTAAGAAGATTTTAAAAGTAGGCCTATTGTACGTTATAATGGAAGCATAACGACGAATTGCAACATTCATATCGTGGACCACACATTATGCATTAGTTATTAAATTACAATACGTTGGGTAGGACATGTAGTTCGATGGGGAAATAGAGTGTCATACAGGAGACTAGTGGGAAAAACACGTCGATGTTTCTTGTTCCGGTATTGATCTTGGTAGTTTTTTTATAACTTAGTCGGTGGGTTATATTAGTTTAAAGTAGAATGGAAAGGAGCATATACAATAACAGAATGAGGCATAATCTGAGAGATTTGGAAACTAAGAAAATCACACACAGAGAGTTAAAAATGACAGCAAAAGAGTGAAAGATGAAGGAAGAAAGGGATAGAGTATTCAAGAATGTGTGAGAGATAAAAACATGGTAAGTTAAATATGTAACTATAAACAGATATGGGAATCTTACCCCTTAAATTCTCAAGATTCTTTTTCTAACAGGTTTTAATAAACCTTGTCGAACTGAAAGAAAACAGTCGTAACAATGATGAGGCCCATAATTTATTTCTTGTGAAATATACAGTAATTTTACAAAGAAAATTGTCCAATTGTATTTCCGTCATTTTATTACAAATCGAAGATAAGCTACTGTAGCCTATAAGATACATTACCGGTACTCAATTAAAGGATAATATTCAGTATTTTAGAGAATTATTCTAGAAGCACACAATCATAGCAATATTTCCTATTTTAACTGATTTGCAATATTTAACTGGCACGCAATTTTTAAAACGTAATACTACATTTATTTAATTGTATCCGATGTAGTCCTAAATAAATATTTGATTACATAATGTAATAGATTTTAAATTGAGAGCAAATCGAACAAGACAATGACAAACGGTTTTGAAGGGATAAGATTGAAGACTGGTTAAAAAGAGAAATGCTGGAATAAATTTCTTAACTAACTGGGGTGACTTTTCCAACATACTTAGCGAAGTATTTGGTGTTTGGGATGAAGGCAAGTGTGGGCCAGGTGGTAAACGCAATCTCTTTACCTCTAGAGCCTTTGACACTAGCGCTGTAATTTTCATTACAATTCTCTGTAGCGTGTAATGAAGTTTCTCTCATTTTACAACGTTGTACATTTCTATTTCATACTCTACAATATTCAGTTCCTCTGCTCTAAACCACACCCCTTACTCCATGCATCACGTTGAAGCATGCACCAATTTCAAATATCACCAATGAAATTTGATTTGCTTAACGTTCGCATAATTTTTGCAATAGAATTAAAGTCATATAAAATATGTGAAAAGCATAATGCAAAATTAATAATCTAACAAAATAGTATGTGTACCTTCATTTTATTTTTTCAACAGTTCAACAGAAATAACTTATTGCCAATTACGTTCACTTTCTGCGATAAATATAACGCAACAACAATTATTATATTTTGGCGCACATACGAGCGCCATTTACACTATAAACTAAACTCCGTGGCGCTACATCCCTGGAGGGACTTGGCCTACCACCCGACCACTGCGTCATCTCCCGTAGGCAGATGGCAAGATTGGGGGCATGTGGTCAAGCATGCCGACACCCACGGCCGTTAATGGTGGTTTTCTTGACCGGAGCCGCTAGCTCCTCAATTTGAATCACGAGGCTGAGTGCACCCCCTACCAGACCTCCCTACCTCAGAAAAATCCGAGGAGGTACCGGGAATCGACGCTAACCACAAGACCACGCCGGCGGAAATTTATACTATAGCCTAGAATAAATTTTTTAAATGCAACCGACTTATCACAAAAGATAATATTTAGTTGAACCTCGAATATCAGTCCCGAGAAATAAAAGCAAAAAGAAAACGCTATTAATTTTTTTTCTAATAAGAACAAAGTTATTAGCTGTTTTGCTGCGAACGCTTAAGAGCTGTTTTAGAATCTGATAAATTAACATAATATGTTTTCTTAACCAGATTTACTTCCAATTTTGAAGGGCTGAAATACCAATTTCTGAAGGCGAGGTACTAAACTCTGGATCAACACTACACAGAACATTTAGGAATCCCCTGGTGATGGGCCAACTCGTGATGTGGTTTCCTCCTGGGATATCACAAACACATACGGCACATGAGACAACGGACACAAATATTCGGGGTATATACCTAGAAAGTAATTTCCAATATTCGTCTTTGCGATACTATCAGTAACGATAACCGTCAGTATGTTTCTCTTTGAAGAGTGTTGAAAATGTTAATTTTCTACTTGTGCATTACTAGTGTACGATTTGTATGTAAAGAAAAGGTAAAATTTTTCCGTGGACGAGGTCCAATTCTAGGAGGTTTCCAGGTGAAGCCACATGAAGACAGTAGGGCAGTAGGGCCGTCAGATTTTTTCCCCAGGATGTTCCTGGCACTTATTTCTTCTAGAAGTTGAGTCGGTTGTAAGGCCACTGAGCCACCAGAAGGATTATGTCAAATGAAAAATAACAATACTCCTATCCGGTTTCTGGCGCAGTGCCTCAGTCAACCACACCACGTGTACCCCACTGTAGTGTATTCGATGGTTTTAATTAGAGACTTCACATAGCCTATTCCAAAAGTCAGTTGGTTAGACACTGTTTTCTGATCCCAGGTTTGCTAGTTCGATCCTGGGTCGATGTCATTTATATGTGACTAAATGCGACAGACTCAAGTCTGCAGATATACAGGTACGTAAAAAGAGCTCTTGTGGGACAAAATTCCGGCACATCGGTCGATTGTTACAGATCCGACTAGCCACTAGAAGCCGTTCTATAGTTCTTGAAACACGACCTTGGATGCGCAGTGGAGAAAACTTGTTCACTATTGATTTTTCTAAACCGCTTGCTTTTCACGTGCTTCTACTGCTATGTACTGCTTCCTATCCTGCGCGAGGTTTCTAGGTCATGTTTCAACTAAAATGGAACAGCTTCTAAACACATCTAACCGTCGTTAAAAAAAAACACACATACAAACAAACAAGCAAACATCGAATGTAGTACGCCTAAGTGATATTTTAATGTCGCTATCTTAATAATCTGTACTAGTTGACTCAGTTGCTTCTATTCTGATCATTTCCCACACTTTATTCTTTGTTGACTGGGAGATTACAGTTAATCTAGTTTCCTGGTGGTGCGTAACGGATACCAGTTTTTACAATCCTACGGTTTTTCTTTTCCAATAATTCCTTATGGTAAGTAGGAATGATGCGGGATTGCGTTAGTACCTCTACAAGGACCAGGAAAGAGAAAACAGGAGCACAGTAAAGCGTATCGACAATTTTGCCTGAGAACGACTCCTTATAAAGTGTCGTAAATCTTCTATTCGAGAATAGCATTTTACTTCCATTTCGAAGGAAAATATGCTGATGATATTGACACCTGAAAATCCTGCGAATCTTAAATATAAAGCAAGCATACTGAACCTGAGAAAAGGTCACACATTATTACTGATAATCATTTATTTCATATGTGAAAATAATTTCGCCTACCCAATATGTACCGGTACTGGAAGAATTAAAATAATCACGATGGGGAATATGCAGGGTAATGGCAGCGGTGGTGGCAGTAATGTGGAACGAGAACATGAAAGAGGTTGGTAATACTGTGCAGGCTGTGTCGGTATAAAAATTAGGGGATTGTTGCTGAGAGGGATTTAAGAGTCCAACAGACCATTTGCAGTGACCACAGGGGGGCACCATCCCTTCAGGATACCATGCGCGCCGGAGTGTACCTCATTGTGCCACCAATTAGTCCATCCCTTTGCTACCTGTCACAATAGTGTGTACACCCCCACAATACTCCGAACTAACCCTTTGTAACATAAAGCTATTGCTCTAACCCCACTGTATCTGCTGAGAGTAGAATTGCTATAACGTGCAATCAGAACATCAGTGGGTTTGTCCCAGGGGTCAGCAGTCCCATATATATGGTCGTTTGCTATAGTTTCTCTTTGTATGTACCGGTACAGTACTGTATGGCCTGCAACGGCCATGTGTACTCATTTCTGTTTGTGAGTTTATCACCATTTTAGTGACATTGATGCAGACAACAACAAAAAGTATTATCTTGTAATTTCTCTGTGTTCTCCAACCTAGAAGTAGTTTAGTTATTTTTCCACATGCTTAAGACAATGTTTTCTTGATTTTCCAAGTTGGTATTACGGTTAAATTCACAGAATTACTACTGTCTTCCATTAATGTAAATAGGCTATTGCGAAACTGTCACCTTGAAGATATGATGAACCATCCATAATGGCATTTTTTGTATCGGTAGGATGTTATGTAAGATATTTTATTTTAAATTCATTGAGTTCATTACAGATAGAGTTATAAGGCTCAAAAGAATAAATTATTTTCATGATAGACTCTCAATGGATTTCAATTTCAAGTGATATAATTTTATTGATTTATAATATTTCCTGCATTGGCAGATTGCTACTGCGGACAAAGTAAACAAAACAATACATTTTTGAAAACAGACTGTAAAGTATTAGATTGCCTTTGAGAATGTAAGATATCTAATATATTCGAAGAACAACTCTTCACAATAAATGAATTATTATAAGTTGATAGAACCGCGTGTTGTCGTTATTACCAGCGGCCTGATTGAAGATTTAGGGAGGTCAAAGTCTTTCCAAAATTTCATAAAAAATGAAGGCTTCTTCGAGCACCAATCATAGAAAATGAATTGATAGAAATAATTTCCTCCTATACCACTAATAATAAAAGTATAAATTCCAGGTGAATACAATAGAAGGAGAAATATGGGATACCAGTAGGCCCACATGGGATATTTATATGTCTTATAATTGTAACAATAATAATAACATAACTATTCTACATGATTAACTATGAATCCTATAAGTTATTTTTTTCCATCGTATTCAGCTGGAATGAACATATTACCACAGTATAAACTGTGATATTACTGTATTGGTGGCATTTAGGCGGAAATCATTTCTACCGTCAACTGTTTTAGTTACTACGTTTTCATGCAGAATTCAGATCGATCTGAATCCTCGTACCGGAATGAAATTGTTATGAAAACGGGAACTCAGATCGATCTGAGTTTCAAGGTCAATCCCCCTAAAAAGTAGGATCGAATCGAACTGAGATCGTATGCAAACGCCATGAAAACACTACCCGTATTCAGTTCGATCTCAATACGCTAATCAGACATTTCATTGGTCCTCAATGTCCTCGCGATATTCTCGTGAGTGGCGGGAAGAGTTTCATTGGTCCTCAATGTCCTCGCGATATTCTCGTGAGTGGCGAGAAGAGTTTCATTGGTCCTCAATGTCCTCGCGATATTCTCGTGAGTGGCGAGAAGAGTTTCATTGGTCGTTGAATGTGAGACTAGCGCATTCTGTGGGTTCTCTCGGAAACGATGTTTTCAATATCGGATCGAAAGTTTTACATGAAAATGGGATCGTATTGGAATGGGATCGTGTTCAGATCGATCTGAATTCTGCATGAAAACGTAGTAAGTGTTTCATTAGACAAATTGTAGGGGTTTCCAAAAATAGAGGTATCCAAGAGGGCGTGGCATTTAAAAGGTTGAGATGTTGTTATCTGAGGGTAAAGGGAACTTTTGAAACACCAGTGGACGAAAAGCAATAATAAGGCTTATTACTTTACGCAGTGACGTTCATTTTATGCAAAATAGGCGTAATTTCTAAAAATAGAGATTCTCAAACTTCTTTCTGCATTCCAACTATACAACATAGCCTACGTGGAAACAAATATACTGGAACATAAAATCATATACTATACTGTAAATTTACATTTTGTAATCTTAATGGAGGTAATATTAAATGTCCTTAGGCCTATAATTGCAAGCACATTTAGAGTAAAGTTAATCAGGGCTTGTTCAATGACTGCCAGATAAACGCAGAATTTAAATACTGTATATCTGGGCATATTGCATGTTTATCTGGCAGATTACATATTTATCTGGTACTTAGATGGGAAGCATGGCAACTAAAGAACCACATCTTTTTAAATATTGCTGGTTTTGATGGGCATGAATACGTGCATTTCAATTTCAAAATACGCTCTGTTTATTTCTACCTATCGATAATAAAACGCTCAAAAACAATACTAATATAGATTCTAGAATTTCAAAAAAGTATGTCAGATGTCAGCAGGGATCATAGCAGTGCCCTTGATGGAAGGAAGAGATGGAGTGGGCACAAAGCTTAAAGGTTAGAGCAGGAATCTAATAAAGACGCGCGCTACGTCATAAACAGACGAGTTTCATACATCAGACTACAAATCTTGAGGGCTGTTGGTCACAATATTTGACACAGAGATACTATATAGACATATAAATTTCTATATTGCGAAGAAGAAAAGTTTCATTCATTTTTATATTTGATTGAAAGTTTAATTCTACATCAGGAGATATTTTATACAGTTACAAGAAAAGCTTGGAGGGCCTTTCATTTTGAATGAGAATACGGAAGAAAGCTAGTAAAAATTGTAAGGCGAGGGAATAGGCTATAGTGTATTAGTTAAAAGAGAGTATTTGGGCAGACAAGGTATGTTTTATATTTTTACTTCGTTTGGAAGCGTGAATCAGAAAATAGAGTGCGGAGTACTTGAATGGAACCTTATGGAGTGGGACAAATACAGGCATTAGGCAGGATTCAAAATAGAGCCAATAATATTCAGGGATAGCACGGGGACAAATGAACAATAATTGGAGTATTCTTGAAGATTGTCGATGCGGTACTAGTTTATGTACAATGCATAAAGTGTATGTAGGAGACAAGCTTGGAGAGAATAGAGTAAAATAATTTGTTATAAAAATAACGTTTGGATTAATCAGCCGGAAGCTGGTAAACTAGTGACTCATATATGTAAGTGAAAAGAAAAAAAAGTCAAGTTATATAAAAGAAAATGTAATCATTGAAACTTTCAACTGTAAAAATTCAGATATTGAATAGTCCAAATATGCACTTCTTAACAAAACATTTTTCCTTTGCTTTGAATTGCTTGTTATTCATTCGAATATTAGACGTGTCTTTAAAATATTACCAATCATGTGATTTTTATGATTTTTATGATTCTTAATGCTGGCTATTGATAGCAGTAGAAAAACAATCCAATGGGTACGTAGTGCAAATCCCTCATCTCTTTCGATCCGACAGCAGTCTACTCATTTAGCAAAACGGCTTGTACCCAATCAACTGTTTGCTGCTCTCATATAAGGGAGTAAAAAGCTTTTTTTTACATAGTGTATGTGTTCACTTTTGGGAAGCTCTCAAAGTTGAAAATTCCATCGTGGTTTGTTGGAGGGGAAACGAATTTCTGACGTAACATCAGGAAAGCTGGAGACGAGGAGCAATATGCGCATTTCCTAATAGAAGGAGAGCATGTGATTTTGTTTACTACGGCTCCAACCAGAAAGCCATCAATTTTGTAGGGCGATAAAAAAAAATGCGGGGGAAAGAGTTTACGTTCGATGAGTTTTATCGAAGCTGACAGACACAGCACTCTGTAGCATTCTGCTGGATTAGATTATTTCGTTGTCATGACTTACGTTAGTATCTGTTATAAGAGTTTGCAGGTATGAGGTATTGTTGTTTTTCATATCTGATATTCTACTATTAGTATGACCTACCGACACATTGCTGATTCTCAAAAAATCATAATCTGACAAGCAAGTACAGTGGAATCCCGTTTATTCGAATCAAGGGGTAGGATGATTTCAGATAAGCAAATTTTCTGATAATACATTAATTCCAGTATACCCACTTTCGTAATAACAATAGTTCTTTGCCATACAAAACATATTTTAATGTCAATAAATATATGAATGGAACTACATTATAAGCCAAAGTACTGTATGGCAATGATCTACTTAAAAAAAGAACCAAGATATTTTAGATTGATTCATCTTTTCACAACGTTTCCTTGAGGCTATGTCTCTCCGTGTTTAAATAGTAGATCATCTTCAGAAGACGGCTCCTCATTTTCCTCCACAAATGATTTAAAGATTTACTCTAAGTGAATTGCTGGAAGTCGGAATAACTGCTATCTCTTTGTACGGTATCCTCTCATGCAGCGGACCTGGTTCGAATCCTGGTCGGGACAAGTTACCTCGGTGGGGTTTTCCGGGGTTTTTCCTCACCTATGAATCAAATGTCGCGTAACTTTAGGTCCTTGTGGTCTCCGGATATCATCTAGCCGACATTGTCATTGTCATTCTCGCTTTGTCGTGAATGGTGAGTCTCGTTCTATATTTTCGTATTGTCTCGGAGGTGTATCCGGCATTGGGCTGATCACTCATCTGGGGAGGCACTCCATGTAAAAAAGTATGTATGTGATCCAATAGATAATCCCTCTCCCGACAGATCGCGGCGTGGGTCACCTAAACATCCCTAAAAGGAGCGGTAAAACTAAGGAAAAGAAGAAAAAGAAGAGGAAGATTAGGTGGTGATGTTTTTACTACAAACGGCAGTACCGTTATCTCTTTGTCACTCTGGGCTTATCTATTCCGGATACTAAGCTTAAATCTACTTCGGCGTCTGTAAATGCAAGTAGAAAAAAACTCAGAGTGAGAAATTTTTAACAAGTAGAAAATTCTGTTTCTCGGGTTTCGGTCGATCGAAATTTGGATAACCGGAATCGGCCAGATGATATCCGGGAACTACAATGGCCTGAAGTTACCCATCATTCGTCCCAACCAGGAATTGAACCCGGGCCCGCTTCATGAGAAAACCGAACCCATCCCCTGCGTGAGACAGGTAGACATGTAGCAGTAAACAACCGACGTTAATTAATAACCATAACAAACATAAAGGAGGATCTCCATCATGAGTATTAGGCAATAGAGTTCCTATGTATCGATATTATCGGAATCGGCTATCGGAAAGTTTCTCTGTATGTAACGAGATTACACCTTGTGCGCGTTGCAACAGTGTCAGTTATTTATCATTAGTGTTGCCAACTTAGCGGAGTTCCCGTTAAATTTGGTGGATTTTTAAAGTTATCAACGGAGAAAAATATGGTTTTAGCGGATAGCGGATATTTTATTGGATATTGTGCTTTGACGGAATATTAAAAACATCTAATATAATGCCATACTTTAAATTTTCTTTATTAAATTTGAGTCTTTGAGGCTGATGAAATTACCAATAATACTTTCGGCTAAAGAGATGAGGTTTCCAGACGACGCACTAACAGAAATAAACTTCCAGTAGTTGAAACTTACAACTGTGGAATGGGGGAAAAAAAGCAAAATATAGGGTAAGGTGGTAAATTTTCGAATACTTTACAAATATTCTTATTTTATGAACACAATAAACATAAGACAAGTTCAATTGTATTGTAATCACAAAGTTGGCAATGTAGTTGACCCTTCACAAAAATATGGAAGTCACACAGCTGTAAAATTGGTCATGGCAATCAATCTTTCATTTCCAGAATATCGTTCGAAAATGTACCGCAGTAGGTACAATTCTAAACACCAGTGGGTACTACTTCGAACAGTGTCATTTTCAACGAACGAACTGCTTTCTTCCAAATATTACATTTTATTATTATTATTTACCAATAATATGAGCGTAATAATGAAGTGTCACGTTTTGAATAGGCAGATGACAGGTTTGGGGCATGTTGTCAGCATGCAGACTCCTACGGCAGTTATTGATGGCTTACTTAACCGGAGCCGCTACTTCTTTATGAATTAGCTCTTCGGTTGGTCTCAGGAGGCTGAATGCACCCCGTTCCAAATCGCCCTACCTCAGATAAATCCGAGGAGGTACCGGGGATCGAACCCAGACTTGCGGGTTCGTAGTCAGCAACCACTAGACCATGCAGGTGGGTCTGTCATAACATCAAGTGCAATAATAAAACTACTTAACAACTCCAGAACGATTTCTGTATGCTATTCTGTATTGCATAAATTGCTGAGATGTAATAACAATCCAGAGGAAGTGTAGTTCATAAATCTTTGTTGAAATAATACCACTGTTGAAAGATGTAAGAATGCCATCTTTTTATATTTGACTAGCACAGCTAATAATAATAAACATGCAGAATGCTGTGATGGCAAAACAGCTTTTCCATGCAAGACTTAAGCGAGCGATCGCGGGTTAAAGTACTGTTCGAAATTGTACCTAAAATGTGTTCGTATTTGTACCTCGAGCTAGTTTTTGTAAATCATACATTGTTCCAAATTCCGCTCACGAATGACCGTTGTTGTGCCAATGATTTACGTATGAAAGACCACGCTATTTCTTGGTATGAGTTAAAAATTGATCCTCAACAATGTATTCCAGTAACACAACGTGGGATTATAAGCAATTTTATAACGTGCCATTTTTTTCAAGCATGGAGTTCTTACCTTCGATTGGAAAATAATAATTTATGGCCGAATGAGACAACTTAAAACATCATTTTCTCGGATACAGGTCAACAAAACAATCAGTATGGACACTCTATAATTAAAAACAGGTTAGCTAACATTTGAAACCCAAAAGTGGATAAAAATCTTAGTCCGTTCAGAATTGTACCATGTTCGAAAATGTACCACCTTACCCTAAGTGAATGTTTGGAATTAAATGATAATCTAAATACAAGTACTTTTAATCCTTTCAAAGAAATTTCGGAATTGTCCTATTGCTTTTATTGCTGCCATAGTCAAATGCAAAAGTTGAAAGTGCTTTCGGCTATTTGAACTTTAATTAATCAATTTAATTAGCGGATTTCGGCGGATTTTGAACACTGTTTTAACGAACATTTTTTTTTTCTTTCTTTTTTCTTTTTTTTTTTAGTTGGCAACACATCAATGATACGATGGACACATGGCGAGGTACGGAGTAGGATGCTCAAGTTGAGCTGTGAATTCAGCCGCTTGCGTTTGTGTACAATTGAAAATATTTTGTTTGGTAGATGTTTGGTAACCACAGATAAGCATAGCGAACTTATTAATGGGGTGATTTCAGTAAAAGAGAAAACAACAGGGAACCTAAGCTAAATCATCTTACTTTAACCTAACCTAATCTAACATAACCTAGCATAACATAACGTAGCCTGGCCTTACTTTCCATGGAAGGTTTGCATAGGAGACACTGGTATACCATGTTTATTTTTAATGATTATTATTTAACGTTGATATGTCCTGCTGCTTAGACCTGTAACCGTCTCAGCTGTTACCAATGTTGTGTCGTAGAAATTTTTTATATGCCTACACCTGTAAATCTATAAACATGTGAGTCTAGCATGTACACACAATATAAATTACAAAAACCTGGAATAGGATCTAACTCACGAGCTTGTTAACAAAACACCAGTGCACTACTAACTGTTCTACCCACGCCAACTCCATTGATTTTTTAAATAACATAATCATGGACATCGGCTTGGGGGCAAGGGAGGCAGATGCCCCCCTCTGGAATGCCTTATGGCCTCATACATTTTTTGGTAGATCTACTCCTCGTCTCCTTGATCTACTCCTCGTCTCTGTCAACCTGCAGTTGTTGCAGGGAGAATAAAAAATGTATATATTTTATACTGAGTTTAGAAATTAGGCCTATAAAATTATAACTTCATCGTTGTGTTTATAATAATAATAATCTTTCACCTATGCTGTTGCTCAGAAGAATAGAATCTAATTTAAAAGCTTTGCAGTTTTCTCGAATTCAGCTGGCGTTCAAAACCAGAGATCGGGAGACTATGTGGATATTAATGTATTTAGTTATTTGAAATTATTATTTTCAATTATTAATAATTAAATACTGATATCTGCCTCATAACTTATCACCTAAATTTGGATTAACCTCATTGAGAATTTAACATACAGTACAGTTGTTTAGTTTACTGCCGTAATATCACTAGTGTTGTTCATAACAGTAAATTAATTCATAATATTGTAGACTATTTTATAGTTTAACCTAATAAGTAAGAATCGTTGTGTTTGGAATTATGTTAAGTTTGCCCCCTTAATAAAATTCCTGGTGACGCCCCTGAACATAATTCACAACGTGGGGTTAACTATTTTCTGAAATCACTGATCGATGATAGTAACTATCAGTCATTTCCAAAATCCACCTGTACAAAAGAGTGAATACACGAAAACCTAATCACAGAATATTATTACAATCTTCACATTTATAACAATTATACATCATAATATAACCACGAGGAATTATTATTAGAATTTTGTATTCAGTGTCTGAAATACTACATAATTATATCTACTTTCAAATGTGGTAGCATAATTAATGAAAAGTAATAGTCTATAACATATTGATAATTATTTTAACGTTAACTGAAAACTAAACAAACCTTTTAAAATGAGATGTTATATTTAAACAGTACATCAACACGTTTGATGGGTTTTTAATTATTTATTTTATTTATAACAAGAATGTTACCATTATTAATATTTTCATTTATTATAGAAATTAATAAATAACAGGAAAAATGGGAATTGCTTTCATTTGTGTTATTTTTATTGAATGTAGCACAAGCCACTGAAGTACAGCAGTTTTATTTTGATGAGTGCATCGGATTTTCGTATTTTGCACACAGGCTTTATTAATCCCATACGAGCATCATTATAAGCTTAGCCAAGAGTAATGGACAGTGCATGCCGGTAACAATGTTACTAATAAATACATACTCAGCTCAATAATGAATACGCTGAATTGCAAGTAAATTAACAAACCACCCCGAGTTCCCCTCCCCTGGTATTGTGCAAGGGTTCATCTAGATCTAAATATTGCATCAATTGCTTTTGTTGTGACATTATTATTGTTACTATTATTATATTTGTTATTATTATTATTATTGTTATTATTATTATTATTATTATATTATTATTATTATTATTATTATTATATTATTATTATTATTATTATTATTATTATTATTATTATTATTATTATTATTATTATTAGCGAAAGCGGTAACGTTACTGTCAAGTATTTGAGGGGTCTCGTGTTTAAATCCTATGGGTGGTCATTCTGAATGAGATTTTTGAAGTTTTCTCAATCGTATAGGTAAATGCTGTATTGGAATTTGACTTCTTTAACTTTAGGAAAAAAAAAAAACATGATAAATGGAAGGAATCCCGAATAACCTGTACCATCGAGAGAACGCTAAACGTTAAAAAATAATAAAAAGATAATAGGTCTTTATCATTAGAGATCGGGTTCTTCATAACTTTAGTCTGACCAGCTTTTTATTGTGTGAATTAATTTAAGCATATTATTAGCAGGTTTCCTGAACTTGAATAGGCCTACATTGTTTTTTTTGGTCAATGTAATATGTAATATTTAATTCATACTTTCATTTAATTAGTGGAGGATGTTGGGGGAGATGTTTTTGGGGTTCCCAGTATACTTAGACTCGTGAGGGTTATGGATGAAATAGAGGTCATTGCAATTATTGTAATATTGCAATATCACCAGTAATCAGAAACCCATGTTTTAGTGTTAATAGGTACGGCTTCGTTTATTGTTAATAAACATCCAATACTTCAACACTGAACATTACGGACGTAGAAAGAAAGGGGACACGAAGTAAAAAGAATTACGAAAATTCGCTAAATTAACATGCACTTCTCATTTATATTTAGTATTATTAGAGTTTTTTTTACCCTTATGGAATTTTATATTAGACAAACAGTAGCCTATTTATTAAAAGTTGTAGAATTAAGCCATGAAGTTTCATTTAATGTCATTTTTTCAAAATATTATTTTGGAACAGTAAAAAGTGGAATCTGTTCCGAAATTCATAAATCCGCATTGTATCTTACTTAATTTTTTATTTGTATATCGCCGTTGTTGAGAATTTTTTTAGGGTTAGAATTTTCCAAAAATAGAATTACTGTATATAATATTTCTGTTCAAGGTGCAGTTTATAATTAACGTACGAGGAAATGGACTACAATAAGTGGCATATGTTTAAAAAAAACTATTTTGTTTGTAACTGAAAAAATACGTTAAAATGAAATTTTAAGGGTGAATTTCACCCCCCAAAAAATCGAGAGAAAACCCCCGGACAGCCGGTGGGCCCCTCCCGAATCACACACATGCCCCTTCTGAACACATGCCGCCTCCAATACCTTTTAACTTCGTTTTTTTCAACTCTTGGGCCATAGTAAAACAATTTGTTAGGAATGAAGTTGCATAAATTATTACAGACAGCTCAGTTTTGAATACATTTGCATTTATTTGAAGTGTTCAGTATCAGACACTAGTATAGCGTGAAACTCTGAAGTGTTCTAATAGATTGAATGATAATGCAAAGAGTATCAATATTTCAAAACATCTTATGTGAAACACGTAACTTCCTCTGCCCAAATAAAAAATCTATAAATAAAAAATCTTAGTATAATATTATGTATGACATTCTCTTCATATAACTTGATTGTACAAAATCTCAGTAGTACATAATCTCAATAGGCCTACTTTTTTGTTTTTTGCATTAGGATTTGTTTGAGAGAATATAGTAATCTATAGAAACCAGATTGTAGGGATGGCAATATGATTCCAACATAGCCCATAATCCAAAAAAATTAATTAAATAAATGAACCATTTACCCGAAACTGACCTGCACACACACATATACACACACACACACAGATATCCAATAGTCAATGCTATAAGCTAGGCTATTTTCAAATTTTTAAATAGTTTATCTTTCAGTTTTCTGACAACTAAAACTAATTACGGGCTGCAAGAAAATATTTTCGGGTGGGTCCCAAAAGTCATCAGCTCTGTCACTGATTTCAATAATAATAATAATAATAATAATAATAATAATAATAATAATAATGTAGCCAAAATATGGCGATTTTTTTTGTCATAGCGAGGCTGTTTTATACTCTATAGGCTATAAGAGGTCGCTTTGGATAGAGTCCCTCCATGTCCTGTATAATGTACAGTCAGATCTTTGACTCTCTCCTATGTAAAGCCGATAATTAAATAATAATTTCGGTATATTTTAAATTGCAATTCGTATTTCTGGATTCAAGAGGTACAAAATAATTATTATTTGTATTTCTATATCCTCTGAAGTCCATCTCTTCTTTTGTTCTTTATGTCACTTCTAGATTCAACACGAGCATATCGTAGGCTGTATATGTAGCAAGTGCTGTGTTCAGTCAATCTTCATTACTAGCAAATAGCACGACGCGTTTAGTGATTCAGTTCAACTATAAGGGTCCATTGTTATGGTGCACCAGAAATCAAGCTGTCCAGAAAAAGCAAAACCGTCCACATTTTATGTACCTTGCTGATCATATAAAACTAAAGAGTTTTGTTGATGTGTTCGGAAAAAATAAAAGTAGTAAGGTAGTGAAGATAGTAAGCCTGTCCAATGAGCCAGGAAAGTCCTGGAACGAAGTCGTATTCAGTAAGTCCGGAGTGTTTGTAAGAGTAAGGTTTCGCACGCACGTCAAGATAGCGCGCTTCTTCACTGGTATAGTTCAGCGGAAAACAAATGTGGAGCACTCTCAAGACACTTTTTTCATAGCGTATCAAGAAATGAATTGACGTCCATTACACTCCATTACGACATACGTGCTAGCAAACAACATGGAATGCATTGTACAATGTCTTAGCACTATAGCACTGAGACTTCTTTACTTAGTCTAATATAATTATTTTATATTTCAACCACTGCGGAGCGAACCATTTGTATTAGACTAATCGGATCCAGCAGTACCTGTGACCTTCCTCATAGATTCAGTCTGCGTCTCGAATTTGTATGGCCTGGGGCATTTCCCGGTCTTTGGTGATACCAAAAGTTTCGATCTTTTCGAAACTGTGACAAAATAAACACATAGGACAACAGGCATTAACTTTCGGGGTAGAAGGAAAATAAATTCCAATCCGGCATTCTACTGTAGCTGGAGATGGACCTATTGTCGAGCATCTAGTTTTAATAACCATTGTCCACAATGGACAGCAAATTTACATCCCGCGGAATTTGAACACGACACCCCTATGCCAATGCAGTGTACTCTCTACCGCCCAACCACTCGCTGTCAGTTTCCCAGCATCCGGACAGCCCTGACTTAGATAGTAACATCAGAACCTACGTGGAATGCTCATCGCAAACTGACTTATGTTATGTCTATTTAACTTTAGCTCTTTAACGTTAGCATTTTTCATTAATTTTTAGCACAGTTAAAAGTTCGACATGATTTGACCTGGAAACTTTGTTCTACTTTTTGATGGGTTTTAAAAGGAGCTGCGTTGCATTTTAGTCTGAGGAGTCTTGTTTGGAATTCCAGTATAAGAATTCAAAGATTCTGGAGTATATTAATAATGCGTCAGCTTCACTTTTATCTTTACTCTATCTACGACATAAATCAGCATAGGTTTGGCGAATAGCCTTATGTCTTCATGGCATACTCTTCGTAACCGCCATTGACTCCGATTTCTTCTCGTTTAATATGCGAACTTGAATTATATGAAATTATCTTTTGTTGTCAGTTTAGTACTTGTAGGGTTTACATATTGTTACAGTGTCCTACACAGATTATTCATGAAGTGGTATTGAGGAAATAAAAAGTTTCAGAATGGAGTGTTATGATCTACAGAGTTCTTGATTCAGAGAAGTAGCTCTTGAAGTGGGAGAAGAAAATCAAGTTGGATAACAGAATATTTGCAGAAAGAAGAATTTTACTTTAACTTGTATATGTATAGAAATAAGTAAGTACCAGCATCTTCAACCATCTCATGGGGAATGAGAAGAGGTGGGGAACGGGGGACCCATTTTCCAAATGACCAACCAGAATTTAGGAGTGCAGTGCTGGCTGTATAGAAGACGTAGAAACTCTGAAGCAAGATCTAGGGAGTTTCTCTTAGAGTAGCTAGGGTATAGTGTGAGGGTTGACTGGGGTGATGATGTAGGAGGGTTTGTGGGGTGGGATCCAACTTAGACCATCCTCTACAACGTTCTGGAATCTCTAGGGATCCTCCGTACGGCACTTCAGGGTGGAAAGAGGAATGGATGTAGTCGAAAGAGGGTGGGAAATAAAAAGGAAGTAAAATGATGACGGTAGACGAGGAGGAAGTAAAGAAGAAGATAAAAAAAGAAGAAGCTCCAGGGCAAGCAAAGTGGGTGAGAGATGACGAGGTAGGGGATGGAGAGAAGATGATGGTATTAGATAAACAGGACGTTCCGTAAATTCATGCCCCATCAAACTGCCCATATTTTAGACGAAATGTGTTCAATATATTTTGAACAGAATACACTAATTCCCATACAGTATTTCAGTTATAACGCCTATTGATATGTCACGTTCGATTTAACTCAGATCTTACTTATTTCGTTCGCGTAACTCAGGGTAGCCATCAGATTATAATTATATACTCACTTGTATATGTTTTTATATGCTTCACCAAACATAGATGGTCTATTAAAGACTCTATGCTATTTGTTTCATCTGATAATACTTTTAAGTGCTCGATTTTCGAAAGGTCGTCTGCTGTTAGTGATCAAGCCTATTGCGTAGTTAAAATTTAAAGACAGATCTTATAATTCTGGGATACTGGAGTAAAGATATTAAAATGGCATACGTTCACAAGTAATAGTTTCATAAAGTTTCGGATCAGAATTATATTTCCTGCAGGACAGCCTCTTATTATAGTTTTAAAAAACACACACGTATCTGATAGGATGTTGGTCGCTTATATAAAATAAAGTCTTTCCATGAAATGGGGATATATATATATTTATTTATTTATTTATATATATCATGAAATGGGGAGATATATATATAGACCTATATACCTATATATATATATATATATATATATCCCCACTTCATGGTGTATATATATATATATCCCCATTTCATGGTAAGACTTTATTTTATATAAACGACCAACATCCTATCAGATAAAACGTGTGTTTTTTTAAACTATAATAAGAGGCTGACCTGCAGGAAATATAATTCTGATCCAATATATATATATATATATACATTATAGGCCTAGACTACATTAAGTCATAATTTAAATTTGATGCCTTCAAAACCTTAAGCTTTTTCAGTGACTCAAAGTTTCAAATTTTATATTAAAAAAAAGAAAAAAGAACCCAAACTGGTCCATGACGAAGTCTAAAATTAAGTTTCTCCTATAAAAATTTGCATACGATCCAGTGACGGGCCTCGTTATCGTAAACAGGGTAACTTAGCTGCAAGTCTTCCTTACTTCGTAGTCACAAAATGAGATAATTCACTACCACATACAGGAGCGGCACCATAGGGCTTCACTTCTTTGTCCCACCCAAAAAAAAAATGCTGGCCCGTCCTCGCTTTATACAGAATTGGTAACGAAAAATTAGATTTATTTTAAATTCAAATGAACTTTACTGAAATTATTTGTTTTTAAAACTTGTGTAACTTTTGTAATTTTCAAAAATTGTTGCAATAGAGCTATCTAATATTTTGTTAAGAGAAAAGGATAGCGCTGCCGGCTTTCGTCCAGTTCCAGTAATGCTTCACATTTACAAATTTGAATGGTGGAATATTTTCTGGGGAAAGAGATAGACTCCAAGTAATGCCAGAGGTCAAAGTTTTTGTAAACGTTTTAAAATCGTCTACCATAATACAATGCAAAACATTTAACATCCGTTAGGGCGACACAAATGTAATTCAATTATTTATCAATTCAGTGACACCAGTTCGATTACAAATACATACACTTATTACCCATTTTACATTCTTCAAGCCTACCTGCAGAAAACATTCTGGCGCTGGCAGTGGCCGCATAAGACATAAGAATTCGTGTAGGAAACTTACCTTTAAAACTGTCATCGAGAACGTCTTCCCGTTAACCAGAGGGGGATGTGCTGAAACAAATGAGAATGCCTTTTAACTGAGCAGACCGTGCTGGCAGAATTGTAAGCTTAGTTAGAATCATAACTTATTAAAGATCCCGCACGAAATCTGTGCCGATTGCCTACGTCATTGCATTATGTTTTCGTGGGGACTGTAGCGTCGACTGGCCTGCTACCTATCTCTCTCGCACAACAGTGCCTCTCTTTCTATTTGTGAAGGTCAAGCTACCTCTCTCTCTCTCGCACAATAGCATGTCTCTCTAGCGAGTAACGATCGTCATCGGCACAGATTTCGGGCGAGATCTTGACCCGTCTTTTGTGTATAGTTAGTTGAGCAAGCCATCACTAGATGTCGTTTCTAATAAATATCCAATAGAGTTCTTGCTTAGAAATATAGAATAGTTTGTCCAATGGTGTTGATTTCTGATTGGCGGATCAGCCATGCCTTCATAGATGGTATTTGCTATACATACATATGTTAGGCCAGTGACCGGCATGTTCCGTGCTCTGTGACGTCATACTACAGAGCATCCGCGCTCTTTGCTCGGCAGTATCTCCGTACTGAGCGTGGAGGAAGGGTTCAACTGGCCAGTGGCGGAACGACGCCTATGCATTGACAGAGTGCGCTCCGATCTTCATAGATAGTATGGGAATAGCACAATTACAATGCATTTGTACGAAAACAAAATAGTACAACTGTGATAAATCAATGTAACAGAACAGTTTTGTTTGTAATGAAATTTAATATAGGCCCTACTTACACTAATCTGAAATGCATCCAGGTGCGGATGCGTCAGGTTATTTAAATGAGGCTCCGAAACTACTATAAACATACAAATACATAAAACATAAGAATACTTTAAGGAGTACTGCAAAACTTTGTCTACTCGGAAACTGAAAAATGTTAAAGTATACAAAATATACAAAATTCACAAAATATACAAATTAAACTATACACCTTTGTGAGCACTATGCCAAGTATAGGCCTATTCAGACTTTTGATACACACCCTTACTTTGTGTCACTATCGTGCCCAAGCTCAAGGCATTGTCGAGATTTTTTCCCTCTTTTCTCGCGCACTAATTTTGCAATATTAGGAGACATAGTCTGGTTAACACACAAACGAGAACATTTTTCATGTTCTGATCAGATAGGCGGTTTCCATGTTGTGGTTTGCAGATCTTCATACAAGAAAAGAACTATTCACATACATACGTCGATACAAATATACTCAACATTCTAGCAGCAAATATATTATGTAGTTGCGTGGGGAAATCTTCAATAAAATATAGATAGATCCTTTTTGTTTTGAAAGCGGTCTTTCATTTCAATATTCTTTTGCAAATCAATGACTTCTAGTTGCAATGACGTTGGAACACTGTCAACATCCACAGAAAATGGTGTCGCAAATATGCAAATATCGGATTGGAGTTTTGCAAAATCTTGAAATCTGTAATAAAATATCCTGATCCAGTTCTTCTAATATTTGTACATAATTATTAATGTCTGTAATTGAATGACATACTGTAGACAACTTTGGAAAATGTGGCGTGTCTCCGAGGGTGACCTGACGTTTCCGTAAGTCTAGTATTAATCTGAATGCACTAAATTTACCATACATTTCACTGATTAACTGACCTCTGCACCCTTGCCATGGTTAATGCACGCAATTCAATGTACCATCACGGCTCACCTTAACCCTACTGCGGCACTGAACGCCACTGCGCTAGTGCGTATTAACAGGAATGCATCTCAACTGCTCGCTCTCTCAAGCTCTTGCGAGATGATCGGCTCTTACGTCACAACTGCAGCATCTGCCGGACACTGTGTTAGGCGCAGAAATATTTCAGGCAGTCAACTAAGGCCTAAAGACCCTGGCACACAGAATGCTAGCTGCAACAACGTTCAGCGAACTCTATTCACATCAGTGTTTCGTAATATTGCATGATCTCTGTCAAACATACACCGGTCTGCAATAACGATCTCATCCTGAACGTAATGGGCAGCGATCATTTGAGTTTCGAGTCTGTTGCTCGTTAGTGTATTGCTGTTTTGTTTAAATGGAAGGCCTGATCGAAGAGATGAAAGATACCCATTATAATATGATCATTTGTAGCTATCAGCCTTCCTCTGCCCGTACCATAGGTGGGTCATTCTTCCGATTGTGGGGAATTTCGTGTCCCAACCTTGCCAGTCTCGTAAATTAGAAATTTCCTACCTTTTTACTATTTACTCGTAAGTAATCATCATTTATCTAGTTAAAATATAAAGAAGTATATTTTTATTCTGATATATTATGGTATTTAATAGCTTGAAATGTTGACAGGAACTACAAATTACCCATGAAATCAATGTCCCAACTCGAAGTACTGCAAGTACGAAAGCTAAGAAATTGACCGAGAAGTCTTCTAAAAAAATTGTAAACACAGGAACTGCCGAAGGTATTCTTAATCTCATTGATGTTATTACGATAATTATTTTATTATTATTTGTACTGTGTTATTTTTTTAAATTTAAGTGCTTAACTGAGTGTCCCTGCATTAGAATAGTCAACACCGTAACGCACGTAGGAATTAAATTTGCGCCAAATATGCTATTGCGGCATTAACTACGGCCATAAGTTAATTGGGAAGAACGATGGCAACAATGTGGCAACCACAAAAGTATTCCTTGTGTGATTGTAGGAAGCGTAAGAGCAAAAAACCAGATTTTTCAGGAAAGTACCTTAATTGCATGTCAACACCGTAACGTAGAAAAAAGTGTGATTTTGTGATTTTTATAAATATTTTTAGTCTAGCAAAGAATTTTTGGCTGTATTTGAAGATTAAGCATGTGATGAATCGTCGTTTTTTTTCAATCTTAACTTCGAAAACTTATGAACAAAAAAAAATGTCAACTCCGTAACGGTCAACTCCGTAACGAATTTCTTCGTGACGGAGTTGAACACTGTTACAGTGGTGACTTTATTGGCTTGCATATGTTTAATTTAATTTAAATTTAGCTTATTAATTGTATTTACCTCATTATATGAATACATTATCGAAAACATGTCCACATCTTGAAATGAATGTCCACACCATAACGCAAGTGTCCACACCGTAACGCAGTCTCCACCCCATTTTTCTAAGTAAAATAACAGTAAAATGGCAATAGTTAGCACTAATTTTTAAATTTCTTTTTCTTAATGAGAAGGCATTTATGCACTCTATTCTTAGCATGCATGGGATATAAAAATAAATATTTTACATTAAAAACTCTGACCATAGTAACAAAATTTAGCATTAAAAAATCTCGATCCTATATTCTAAATTAAAAGTTTTAATTTTTTTGTCCATTATGGTAAATATTGGAGATAAAATTGATACAAGGTGAATCGCAAGCCAATGACCTATAGAAACAATGAATAAAAATGCTTTAATATTTCAAATTGTTAATATTAGGACCGGAAAACGCTCCGTTACGGAGTTGACTGATATCTGCACCTACTGATATTAAAAAAATTATATCTAATTTAGTGATTAGCATTGAGCTCGTCCAGTTCACTGGGAATAGGTTAACATCATAATAAACGAGATGACATCAATAAAACACAGTTTTGTGACAATTGTAATTCCAGCTTAATAGTGGATGAAAATCCCCACAATCGTGAGAATGACCCAGGTACTATAGGTAGAGGAAGTAACTTATTGTTTTTGACCCCCAAATTCGAAGTTGAGTTTTTTAAATAAATATACGTTTTGAGGCTTCCTGAATCCCAAAAAACTATTTTTGGAAAAATACAATTTTTGGAAACATGTCTATGTATCTGTGTGACTGTGTGTCTGTGTGGATGTCTGTGAACAGGTTAGCTCCAAAACGGAAAATCGTATGAAACCAAAAATTCGTATTTGGGTCAGGAACCTTCTGAAGATGTGAGTCGAACATTGGCGACAAGTTTATCTTATTTTTAAGGAGACTTTACATGAAGAAACTTTTGTTTTTCGCTATTTTCTCGAAAATGGCTCCAACGATTTCCTTTAAATTTTTCGCATGTGTTGCTTATACTAAGAGCTAAACTTGTTTCGAAAAAAATATATGAAGGGTAGTTATAATCCACACACTGTTCACCCACTGTTTGTAGAAAGTTTGTCTTGCGTGGTGAACAACTGAATACGCGCTCTTTCACGGCCTCTTATTCTATATAAGAATGTGAAGTGAGAAAGATGTATTGTTGGCCATGCATAGAGTAAAGAAATATCTGAGGGGAATATTCGATAAATTTCGGAGATTATTCTAAACGGCGGAAAGTTCAATAAACGTTTGCAGTCACTTGTATATTTTTTTATTATTTTATTTTTTTTAGTTTGTTCATAGACTGCGTTTTTAGTCACAACATTCAAAGAAGAGGCTGTAAGGTATTTATAGAATAATTGGTGTAAAATTGTGTCTCGCATTTCTGTAGAAGGATAATATGTGAATACTAGCAACTTTACCGTTAAACTAATTTTTTTTTTTAATTTCAGGCTAAGATTCTAACTTTTATTTGGACAGAGGAAGTTATGTGACTTTCACATCAGATTTTTAATTATCAGCCTTCCTGTTGCAGGAATAAGCCTCCTCCACTTTATTGTGAATTTCTTTATAGCCAGTTCCAGTAGGAGTAGATTATATAACATTTCTAAACACTCATGAGCAGGGCTCGGCCTAGGGTACCCAAGTCAAGAAAGTTAAGAACGTCGGGACCATTGTTTACGAAGGATGAGGTGAAGTGGAGATGGAGCGTGGTGTTAGAGTACGATTACTTCCACAAAGTCTCTGGATTTTTATGTACATATCTTAGGAGCGAGTGACACACTTCCTAGAGTTCCTGCCTAGGGGAGGTAGCTGCACCCTGATTGGTCAGCTCTTCTATCCCACTCAACGTGTTGTCTGTCTCTGTCTCGCTGCGGTATTATCCTTCCACTCAACTATTATACTAGATAGTATTTGTGTTGCGAGCATGATCGTCACTCTGTACTCAACAGTAGCTCACTGATCTATGCGCATGCGAGTCTGCGCAAGCTGTAACGCGAAAGCTCGCTGGCTGGGTTAGGTCTTCAAGGCCAGAGACTTTGTGGAAGTAATCGTACTCTACTCGTTGCCTCAACATGTAAACATTTATTCTTAGTAGGCCTAGGACACGAAATAATTGTTCACATCTAGGGTGGCGTGCACCATCCAGGAGTAAACCAAACTAAAGTAGTAAATCTAAGAAGGAATCCTGAAGTAAACAAGAACCAGTACATCTGTCTCACTCTAGCACATTACTCCTATGACTTAAGAGTGAGACAGACAAACTGGTTTTTGTTTACTTCAGGTTTCCTTCTTAGATTTACTACTTTAGTTTGGTTTACTACTGCTTGGTGCACGCCACCCTTACAGTCATAAATATATGCATTACATTTCTCATTTAGAAATGATTTGCCTAGCGTTGTATGTTTCAATTTACGTTATAATCTACATGTTTCAATAATCTGGAATTATGTTTGGCTTCTGATAAAGGAAATTGAATATATTGAATATAGCCTATATATATATATATATATATATATATATATATATATGTGTGTGAATGTTATGATCTTTGGTTTTACAAGTATTTTTGAAAATTTCAGCTCTATCTTTTTAGTAGTTTTTGCTCCAGATCATTACAGATGAACCATTAGACATAATCTATTATAGTGCAGTTACTCATTGGATGGCCAGTCGGCTTCAAAGGTTTCGGTGTTTCTTTATGTTAATTGATCTGACTAAATCGGTCTTGGGCTTCCGCTTTCCAAAACAAAAGCAACATTGCAATATTCTCTCATTGTTATCACTGACCTCAGTTCTTCCTTCGCTTTATTCAATTCACACGTGTTATTGTTTACTGTAACTTGATCTTGCAACCAAGCATTTCACTCCACGCGGAGTAGACGAGGAGTAGCTGTCAAAATCGCCACAGGACATTCTTAGATTTTGATTGGCTGGGGTAACTAACTGATTGGTGCGGTAAAAACAAACAACATGGGTTGAGCTGTCGGCAAACTTTTCCTCCTAACGAAAGGAAGCCACCTGGCCATGCAATGAATAACTGGACTATACATTTTTATGTAAGTATATGGTATAGTCCAGTTACTCATTGCATACCCAGGCGGCTTCCTTTCGTTAGGAGGAAAAGTTTGCCGACAGCTCAACCCATGTTCTTTGTTTTACCGCACCAATCAGCTAGTTACCCCAGCCAATCAAAATCTAAGAATGTCCTGTGGCGATTTTGACAGCTACTCGTCTACTCCGCGTGGAGTGAATGCGTTGTTGCAAGATCAAGTTACAGTAAACAATAACACGTGTGAATTAAATAAAGCGAAGGAAGAACTGAGGTCAGTGATAACCAGGGCCCGGATTCTGATTACCTAAAATTGTTTGAAAAATGACCTATAAAATGACCCTAAAATTTAAAGAAAATGACTTAATAATTATAAAAAATGACCTAAAAACTTATATTTTATTTATAAAAAATTATTATTTTACACACAAAGTTATAGGTACTAATTTCTATATAATTGTAAAAACTGTAAATAACTGTAATGTTGTGAATGTTCTTTTCTCACGGAAATTTATACTGGCACTGAGGTACTGGCGAGTCAAACTTCGGCATTTCCTTTTGTTGTCTGCCGTATTATATTATTGTTTATACTTACATTTATACATTACACTTCAAAGACGGCACCGCTGTCGACGAAAAAAGTTAATACACTCAAAAATGCATGAAAATGACTTAATAAGGAAGAAAATGACACAAAAATGACAAAATAATGACGTAAAAATGAAATAAATGCCCTAAAAACATAAAATGGCATAAAATGACAAAAAATGACCTAATAAAAATGCATTTCTATAATATAGAGGCCATGATTAGGATTTATCCACAAGTTGGCAATGTGTATGCAGCATCAATAAAAAGATGACATGTCATTAGAATCCGGGCCCTGGTGATAACAATGAGAGAATATTGCAACGTTGCTTTTGTTTTGGATAGCGGAAGCCCAAGACCGATTTAGTCAGATCAATTAACATAAAGAAACACCGAAACCTTTGAAGCCGACTGGCCATCCAATGAGTAACTGCACTATATGAGATATGACAATTATGATAAGCTATGTTTCGCCTTGTTAATATATTTCCAGCGTTGCGGCACGATTTCTACCTCAGAATGGTTTAGATTTCCTTTATCGTGTTCTAGATTCCTATTTGTCACTATATTTATGCTAATTCTGTCGTCTCTTCAATTTCTCTTTATAAAGCTTTATTAATTGGAGAAAAATACAAATCCTCACTGAGTAGCCTATAAGGTAGTATATAGAGTCTATATTTCTATTGACGGACAAGCGTCTATGTAGCTAATCAACTAGTGATTGAAGGCTTATACTGTACTATACGAGTATTTATGTGCCTCATCCAAAGATCATATATCGCCACCTTTACAAAGTTACGACTCCGACATGAAGTAATGCGATTATTAAGCTATTGTCACCATTTCCTTCTTTTTCTAAACCCTGCTCACTTTTTTATCTCCAGCTCATTCTCTTATATACCGTCAATCACTATCAACAACAATATTATTAAAAGCCGCCCCATCCATTCGTCTACCGTGAGGAAGATAACAAAGTATTTTCACCACTTTACCATCTTTCATGTCCTTCTATTCAGAAGGGTGTTAAATCAACAACCAACTAATCAATCAATTGCTTTGCAATCATGTCTGAAATGCCCTGGACAAAGGCTTGAGCTGTGGTGTGTCCAATGGAAACAACAAGCGTATAGTACGAAAGAGAGAGCGAGAGAGAGGCGAGGAGAGAGGGACAGATGGGGATGGTATGGCGCTATTCTGAAGCCCTAATGATGCGGCATCCATGAGCTTTGTACAAAGAGAAACTGCAATATGTGCACATACTACAAGCAGACAGATCTAACTCCATCAGGTGAGACAAATGCACTTATTCTCATGAAAGTCACATTTCTTAAAATTACACTTTTGAAAAGATTATTAATCTAGTCTCAACTAATCATAAAGATATTTTCGATTTGTGATCTAATGTCTTTTTCATATTGACATTGATGAATGGGGACCGTATTTTTCAGTAACAGCGACAAAAGTGAAACTTCGAAGAAGAAAAAGTCTTGTTTATATTTGGCTTTAAATATTAAACCTACCACCATTAAGCAAAATAAATTCGAAAAATATTGCTAAATTTATTTGGATTTGCCCCCGTTATCATGTGAATGGAAAAGATTGGTCATTTCTTCTTTAATGACTTACCTACTATCTTTATTTGTAATTTTGCGTATACTCTTTTTCAGGTAACTATATGACTACCAAAACTTAACAGTATCGATCATTAGTTACGAAGAAATTAGGTCTTCAAAGAGATTTAAAGTTTAAGAACAGTGTACTTACTCGTAAATGATGAATGGCTGCTAAATGTGCATAAAAGAGTAAAATTTAATACTATCAAATGCAGATTTAATATAGGTCTCCAAGAACTAGTTACGAAGTACAAAGAATTTTAAAATCTAAATCAGTCATTTTATTTCATAATACGTCAGGTTTGTTAATATGTTATGAACATTTTGCAGCAGAGACTGACGTATGAAACAAATATTACATTAATTTGAATTGAACTTATTATTCTTTTCAACAAATTTGACTTTTACAGAATTTGATGTAGGCTACCGTATTAGAAATAAACATGATCTATACATGTATGTTACTGGTGTGCTTTCATAAAAACATGGGAGGACTAAAAACATAGTTGTATAAAACTAAACTAAACTCCGTGGCGCCACATCCCTTGTGGGACCAAGCCTACCATCTAATCGCTACGTCATCTATCATAGGCAGATGGCAGAAGTGGGAGGCATGTTGTCAAAAATAGTCGTACGTTTAGGCCTATTATAGTAGCCTGAATTATACAATAATGTTAGGAATCAAGGTGTTATACCTCTAAAGATCTAATATAGTGTAGGGCAAGACCGGGTGACGCGCCGCACCGGGATAGTTGCCGCACCCCTTCTAACTCGAACATTTGACGCTAGATACCGCTAGTTGTCGTGAAACCATCTCCAGTTCCCTCGTTAGAGTAATTGGATCGCGTGTGTTCATTGTTTGTGGTGTTTATGTCATTGTTATAGCTGTATTTATCAGGTAAGTGCTCTAGTTTCACTGCGAAACTTTTTTGGACGCATTACTTTATTCTTTCCTGATCTGTATTTGCTCCATTTTTTCTGCATTTACTACTTTTAATAGACTATTTAGAGGTTGTGAAGATATTGTGAGTGAAGTTCGCCATAACAACAATAACAATTAGCTCTACAGATGAGTGCGGCGCGTGACCCGGAGTTTTGGGTCACATGCCGCATAGCTTTCAAGGGTGACACGCCGCACAATGTCTTGCAGTATAATTACTCCCCAAAATTATTTTTTCTGCTCTTTTCAACAATAAACATGTCAACTCGGTATAGGGGAAGGGAAGGAGCTAAACATCGTGGCCTATGGAGTGACAATGTCCTACAAGAAGCTGTTCGGCGAATTAAGGCATGGGAAATTTCCATTCGGGAGGCCGAACGTTGCTATCTTATGCCAGAGAGGACTATTCGTAGGCCCATGGACACAGGAAATTGGGAAAACCCCTCACTTGGGCCTGAAGGATTATTTGGTGCAGAAAATGAAAAAAAGGCTAGTCACCCATGTCCAGAGATTGTGCAGATAGGTTCTCTTTTGTTTTATACGTTTCTTTGATGTAAATTTAGACTGTTATTATGAATGCGGCATGTCTCCCATACGTGCGGCATAGCACCCTGTAACGCGGCATCTCTCCCACTTTGTCTTTCAATTTAATAATTGTCTTTACACATTTAATTATTATTTTATAAATATTTTCGTTGCTGAAATAAAGGGAGGGAAGATCATAGCTTGGAATCTCAAAAAGAGTTTTCAAAATATTCAATCCTGTTTTGAGGTAGACGAATTTCCACAAAACTGCGGTGCGTCACCCTATCTTGCCCTATATAAAGATGTATACATATAAATAAATTTATTCGGAAGTTTCCATACCATACAATTCCAATATTAATTATTTTAAGAATAAGTCTCATGTCTCAAGCTCTACAATAGTAGTCTAATAACGATTTTACGCTCCAGTTTTTTGCAATCTCTAAATATCAAAATGTTATTAATTTGTAGAAATACTGTCTGATACCACACTACGGTTTTCTAACTACTTATAAAATTCTGAAATGCACTTCCGAACGGAGCTTCACTCAGTCTCAGTCTGAAAGTAATGAATTATTAACATTTTTTTAGTTTTTCTCTGGCATGTATCTTAATCGTACTGAACTAAAATAAAAATAAAATACATTTGTATATTTCAATTTATTGTTTGATTGAATACATGTCTTTAAAAATAAAAACCAATTAAGAACCCTGGATCGATAGATTACCCTACAGTAAAGAACTCTCATCGAAATGTAATTCCTCATGCAGATGAACGTATTTCTGAATCATCCTGTACATATATATATATATATATATATATATATATATACTATATAGACTATACCATATTACATTGCAAGAATCTCCAGTCAGAAATGAGAACCCTCTGTTCCTTACAACGACAGGAGATGTAAGTTTGAAGATTCGAGAATTATTGTTGTGCAGGGGGAAGGTAATAGTAGTGAAGGCCTCACCTAAGTCTGTACAATTAACAAGAAGAAGTCCGCATCTTTTAAGTGGCCATATTATGATCTCTATCAATTTTAGGAATATAACAAGAAAAAAACAAGTTTCGAAAATGCAGTTTTATAAAAAGATACGCCGTGGGACGTCGTGGCGGAAAGGTCGCGAGTTCGATCCCCGATGAGCCCGTTGGGATTTTTCAATTGGCTTAATCCTCCTGAAGGCACTATGGCCCTGGGATCAACTCAGCCTCTAACAGAAATGAGTATCAGGAGCAATCCTGGGGGTCTATCGGTATGTAGGGCTGACAATTTTAACACCCTTATGTAGGCCTACCGAATGGCTTAAAATATGGAAGCCTTGGAATCCTAAAGGTCTTCACGGCCTGTAGGCTATAGAAACCACTTTACTTTTTATTCTGAGATTCTCTTGAGTCTGCTTCATCCACGACAATACCGCCTACCTCAACCCATCTGCTTTTGGTATAGGTCCTTTGGTTGGAGAAGTGTGATTGGCACTGATGATGGTGATGATGATGATGATGACGATGATTACCACTACAATTTTACTTTCGCAAATTTTGCCGTATACGGCAATAACGATTTTTTAAAGATTTCGTCTACACTAACTGCTCATCCTAACAAACAAAATTTTATTTTAAAATATTTTGTAAAAAAAAAAAAAAAAAAGAAATTGCAAGTTAATCTTCTATTTCACTTATTCCTGTTTTGAGAACAACTCAGATTTTTGTGAAGTTGATACAACTAATGCGCTCTCAAACAATGTGGCCATGATTCTACGTCAGAATGATAAAGAAAATATGTGCATATCTCTTGCTTAGCGTAGATGACATCAAACTTTTTTCTTTCTTTTTGTGAGACAATTTAGAACGCCTGAATTTCTGAAAGAGGCACTAACTAATAAATATACTCTTACTACTTACAATTATAACTAAGATTTTCAATAAAGGTTTACGTCTTTGTATGGGCAGTTAGTATACAACATTTAAAGAAAATCTGCTAAGGTTTTATTTTGTAAATTTCAACTGGCAAATACGATTACATTGCAAGCGTCCAATAATAAATGGTATATCAGGGGTTACAGGCTATGGACGCACATAGGCGATAAGTAAGCGAAAAACATCGAGTAGGATTGGCTATTGCACTAGGTGTAGGAAGTTTGAGTTTTCACCATGACAGCATGAACGAGAAATGAATGGTGAAAAAAACACTATCGTATAAAGATAGAAAGAGTTAAAGAAATGTCATCGCTGTACTCCGTGTCACATCACATCTCCGAAGATACTTAATCCAAATGTAAAATGCTTGCTGCCTACCAAGTTACATTCAAAAATGTTTATCGGCCGAGAAATCAGAGCGATTGGTCATCTCCCCCGCGTGGCCGTCTCTCCCGGAATTATCCTATTTTACTTCGTATTCATGTAGTCTTTGCATCTTTAATGGTTTAACTTTGTGCTTCCTTTGTATTCTTTATCTTATAAGTCTTGTGTTTTGTATCTTGTATTATACCGTACCTTCTCGTATTTTGTAACTTTTGTAACTTTTCTGTATTTGGTATTTTTCCTGAGTAAGTATAACAGAAGGCCAAACAGCTTCTTTGTAGCAACATAAGCTGGAACTTGACCACTTATTCATAAAAGCAATTATTTCCCGAGTAAAATAAGTCTACATCTGGAGCAGCTACTACTACGCAAATACCCGTGTATTAACGTTGACAACTTGACATTAAATTTCAGGATAAAATACAATACTTCATCTGTCTGCAGTAGGCTTAGTACAAGCAGAGAATACTTTAAAATGTCATTACTCTAGATCATAATAGAGAGAATAAGGGAAAACAGAAACCACTTATTCATAAGCGTGATTATTTCCCGATCTTGAAATGAAATCATTTAAACCTTGGACTTTATAAAATCATCTCGTACTCCCTAAAGCTTGTAGTGATGAAGGTGCATCGTCTGTGAAAATATCCCTGAGTTCATGGAAAAAGTCCTCCCAACAGACTCGCCTTCTTAAAACCTTAAACCCTGAAATACCCCTTCCGCCCCCAGCAAGGCGTGTGAGAATCAGAAATATTCTATGATTATGATTTTCTAGTATAAAGTGGTCCCTATACAGGCCGTAAAGGTCCTTCGGGTTCCAAGAGACTTGTAGATTTTTAGACATTCGGCACGTGAGGATAGTAAAGGTGTCCACCTTTAACCCTAGGATTGCTCCTGGTACTCATTACTGCTAGAAGCTGAGTCAACCCCAGCACCACAGTGCCACCAGAAGGATTAGGCCATTTGAAAAATCCCATCGACTTCATTGGGGATCTAACCGGCAATCCGGTTTGTAGCGCAGTTCCTTAATCAACTACGTCACGGTGCACCCCTATGATATTCGTTTAGTTAACCCCTGCAAAAATCATTATACACACTAGGATGTTACCATGTAAACACACTGAACGACTGCAAAAAGTTTATGTGACATTTTGATAATTCCTTTATGGTTGAAAGAAGTATGTCTAAAATATATGTAAACAAATAATCATGGATATATTTATAGCATACAAGATTTAATTCCAATAGCCTTGCCTGATTTTGAAATTTGAAATAAATAAGTGTTATCAACTTTTACATGAATCAAAAGTGTAACACCCCTATGAAATCGGATACTAGAATTTCCTTGTATGGAGAAACTGGCTCACAGAAATTATGTTTTTCTTTATCTTTTATAATAATTTATAAAGAAATATTCTAGAGTACATATCTATGACAAAGATACTATTAAAAGTTGTAGACTTGATTGTTACTATTAATTCAGTGTAAATGTGTTAAACAAATACTGATGCAATATTAATTGTTTCTTTGAACTATGTTATACAACAACATATCATTTTTTACATTAATTAAAGTTGTATCCCTAAAAATCCAGTGCTGTGATTAATAAATATACAGGTTTCTTGCTTGATAGACATCTACGGTGTAACGAGGATGCATCTAACCCTTATACTAATGTTATGATTAGGATTTAAGTTTTAAAAAAATAGCCTACTTACTTCGATATACGAGGCCGTTCAGAAAGTAACCTCCGGTTGATTTACAAAAATACACCAAGTTAAATAAAAATATTTTAATATATACATCTTACAACTACATCTTTGCACTATTTTTCTACATAGTCTCCATAACGATTGAGGCACCTATCGTATCTCTTCAGAAGCTTTGAAATTCCTTCTGCATAAAAATCACCCGCTTGTGCCTGGAGCCAGCTTGTGACCGCATCTTTGAGCTCTTCGTCGTCATCAAACCGCTGGGACCCGAGCCATTTCTTCATATGCATGAAGAGGTGATAATCGCTTGGCGCCAGATCTGGGCTGTAAGGTGGATGGTTGAAAACGTCCCACTTGAAGGACTCAAGAAGGGCTGTTGTTCTGCGAGCAGAGTGAGGACGGGCGTTATCGTGCACAAAAACGATACCGGAAGTCAGCATACCACGGCGTTTGTTCTGTATAGCCCGTCGTAATTTTTTTAGTGTTTCACAGTACATGTCTTGATTAATGGTCGTCCCACGTTCCATGAATTCAACCAACAACACCCCTTTGGCATCCCAAAACACCGTTGCCATCAGTTTTCTGGCAGAAAAATCTTGCCGGGCTTTTTTTGGTTTGGTAGGCGAATTTGAATGTGCCCACATCTTTGATTGTTCTTTTGTCTCAGGGTTCACGTACTTAATCCAGGTTTCGTCACCGGTCACAATTCTGTTGAACAATGGTTCTCCTTCGTCCGCATAACGTGACATAAAGTCTAATGCAGAGGCCATTCTTTGAGTTTTGTGGTGGTCGGTAAGAATTTTGGGCACCCATCGTGCACAGACCTTACGGTAACCCAATCTTGCTGTCACTATCTCGTACAAGAGAGTCTTAGAAATCTGTGGAAAATCAGTAGACAACTCCGACATTGTGAAACGTCGATTTTCACGAACGTTTGCATCAACTGTCTGAACGAGTTCGTCAGTCACCAATGATGGTCTACCACTCCTCTCTTCATCATGAACGTTTTCTCGTCCACTCTTAAATGAACGTACCCATTCACGGACAACTCCTTCACTCATAACTCTTGGTCCGTACACGGCACAAAGCTCACGATGAATAGCTGCTGCAGAATATCCTTTGGCTGTAAAAAACCTTATCACACCACGCACTTCACATTTGGCGGGGTTTTCTATTGCAGCACACATTTCAAACTGCCACAAAAACTAAACTAGCGCAGGTACGACGTTCACTCGACCATGGCTTGATGCCGACTGACCTGCTGAGTGCGTGAATGCACAGATGGCGTCGCTACTCCCCCCACTACCCGCACTGTGACCGATCGGAGGTTACTTTCTGAACGCGCCTCGTATTAACTATAGGCCCTAAATTAACGCATCTAATCCCATTCCAAATATTTCTCAGAATGACATATACATAGTTAATAATCTATAAGCTATTATATTGCACTAAGCCTTGGTAAATATTTGTAAATAACCTAATTATTAACATCCGAGATAGATGGATCCCCATGCATTGTAGAAGTGTTGGAGTCTTCAAATGTCTGAAGGTGAACATTCTTGAGGAAAGAAGGGGTCTGGGCGTCATCGTGCCAAGTTGAAAACCCGGGTTCGATTCCCTAGCAGAATAAAGCTGCCTCTATATAATTAGAATTAATTCAACGAAATAACACTGAAAAATCACAATACTATAATATAATCCATTTTTTATCTGGATGAACATAATTTAGTATTATACCGATGGACTAATTTTCTGGCTAGATGAAACTGAAACGTTATTCCTTTTCAATTATACTGTGTGTGGATTCCTCTCCAGCGCTATCGATGATCGTATCCTACCTATAACTTGCAATCACCGGCATCTGAGGGTTCAATTATTAAACACATTAATATCTTATTTGCATGGGGTACGTGAGCCTGCAAGCCCAATCACATCTTCACTGAGGTGATGCATACTGTCGAAATCTTGTTATTTGAGTAATAATTGTGGGCTACCTGTGCTGCATTATAGTAGCAGAAATCCGTGATTATGACCGTGTTTTCCCCTGCTACCGATGATGTAGCTAGCGGGAGAGAAGGCTTTTGTGGTGCGCGCCCACTCCTCGATCCATTGATGTGTTTGGGCGTCCATAATTTAAACTGCACTGTTAATGGAACGGTACCAGCATGCATGCACAACTGCGCGTCTCAGAGCAAGGGTGGACCACATCTCTGAGTCATCTTCCTCCACTCAAATCTCATTACTACAAGGGAAATTAACAACGGCATTCAAATAACAACATTTTTCGACCCAATCAGAATTCAGAATTGGACTTCGCCTTCGCAATCAACAGATCAATGAAACTTCATCGACAGGATTGGCTTTATTGGAGACCCGCTTCTGTTATTCATATGAAAAAATGGAAAACGACCTCTATGGTATTTTCAAGAACCCTGCATATTTATTAATTACAGTACAGAATTTTTAGGGGGTACAACTTTAATGAATGTAAAATGTTTATATCAATTCAATATTGCATCAGTATTTATTTAGCACATCCTTCACTGGGTTAATAATAACATGTCTACAACTTTTATTAGTAGCTCTGTCATAAATATGTGTTCTAGAACATTTATTTATAAGTAATTATAAAAGATAGGGGAGGGGGTGGTATGGGACAGCGTCTGGTATGGGAAAAGCCTAATATCCTCTGCTGGCAGGTATTTGCAAGAGCAGTTTTGTGACTGATAGCAGTGGCTAAATGTTTGAAGAGTGTGAACATTTTATTGATTCGAGAGACAATGTTTTTGTGATGGTAGTGTTTTTTGTTCTTTTATGTGTATATCGGCTGCACGAAGATAACTTCACAAAGCAGTAACAATAAGAAGGGTCAGTTGTGTTACATACTAAGATCACTAATAGAATTACTGTACTTCGGGCTATAAGCTGTGGGTTTCGAATTTCATTCTGTTCGAAGGTTCTTGATTCATATTTGTTTTTCTGACGAGCTTCAGTCGGGTGGTAACGGACATGAAACTAACGGGTGGTATCGGACACCAAAATTGCTCATCTAACATCTAATTGCTCATCTAACATCTAATTGCTCATCTACAACGTTACTGATGGTTCTGTCGTCTGTTTTAAATAAATATGGAGTAGGTAAGAGGAAACTGGAAAGAAGATAATATGATGTTATTCAAAAATAATGACATGGACAAGAATATGACTATGCGAAAGGTTTTACCCTATCTGCTAAAGTACTTTTTTCTTCAAAGTAGTGTTTTCAAAGGCTTGGGCACATGAAAAGTGTACAAATTTGGGGGTACCACTTTATTCACTTTATTTCAGAAGTGTGATATTTGCATAAAAATCAATATATATATATATATATATATTGACAAAGATCTCGCACGAAATCTGTGCCGATGAGACCGTTACTCTCTAGAGAGAGGTAGCTTGTCCTTTTACAAACAGAAAGGGAGGTACTGTTGTGCGAGAGAGATAGGTAGCAGGCCAATCGACGCTACAGTCTCCACGAAAACGTAATGTAATGACTTAGGCAATGGGCACAGATTTCGTGCGGGATCTATACTGTATTGGAGTGAAGGAATGGGAGCTGTGACACTTTCTACAATTTATTAAGTGCCAGAATGGTACTTTCTAAGATTGTATGGTGGACGTGAAAATGTCTGTCCATCTTTCTGTCCATCTCTGTATGCGCAACAACTCGAATATGCTTTATCAGATTTTCATGAAACTTGGTATACGCATGTTTTACGTAGATTTGGAAGAAAGGTTACCTGGTGTAATCTTTTACCCAGGTGCGACTTCTGGAAATTTTCTACGTAGTTTCACGTTACATGGTCCCTATACCCTGAAATCATCGCCAACTCAAATGTTTTTATACATATATGTTTATATATGTAATTTATCTACCTATATACCTGTATCAGTTTTTATGGGCAGCATAACTGCCGTAATTTTGCACAAATTAATTAAGAGATGTAAAATTTCAGTAGGCCTAGAGTTCGTTAAAAGGCAAAATACGACTAACAGGATTAGAAATGGGAAAAGTTTTTTAACTGAAAAATAATTATAACAATCCATTTAAAATTATTATGTCTCCTCAGAATAGTTACAAAGATTCTTTGAAAGATTTTTGATAACACCAACCATTAGCTCAAGGGCAGAAAAATAAGAGTTGAAGGTCAAAAAATTCGTAATTCCCTTAGTAGGTAGGCTACAGTATCAAATCCAAACAAAGTTACTGAAAATATTATAAATATTATCAACAACTTTTGTCTGAAACAATTTTTGGTACGACCAACCCTTACTGCAATGGGTGACTAAAATGAGGTCGCAGAACAAAAATTCATTACTTCCTTACTAGACAAAATATCGAGCCAGTTCATAATTGTTATAAATCTTCTAGATATTACCAAATTCTTTTGTTGAAACTGTTTTAAAATTGTAATCCACAGCGCAAAACGTGAACAGTTTATACTTAGTTTATGGGTATAAATGAGTTGGCTATGTAAGTTTAAAATGACCTTTGGCCCTTTTGTTACAAAATATGATATTGTTGTAAATCTTCAAAATATTATTAAATCTTCCAGAAATAAGAATTTCGAAATCTACCTACTCCTGTAAGGATTTTTAAAAACTGGTTTGGAACGACATCGTTTCGTTGTCAGTAAATCCGTCACAGCAAATAAATGTATAGAGAAAAGTATAAAACCCCAGGAGTATTCCTGGGGGTAAAATAACGGCCGGTGCGTACGGCTGACAACCTAGCCATCTTCATGTTCCGTACTATATCACAATCTGGGACCCTAAACCTCCTACGGGTCTCCATAGCCCCATACAGGGATCACTTTACCTTCAAGGGAGAGAATTTGGGGGCATCGTGATTGCAGTGATTACGGCATTAATCACAACTTAAATAGTACATCCTTAAAAACTTGCCCGGTCACAAACAGTAAGTAGGCCTACTTAAAACAGACTCTTGTCAGTAGTGTTTTCCTGTAAAGTACATCTAATCAGTTTACAATAATTAATTCGGTGCTGAAGTTTGAATGTTTTCTAGGGTAGTTACTGATCTATTTACTTTTCATTTTATGACACCAAATATTATATTCAGATTATAAATTACATTACAATAACACCCAATGCAACCAACTTCGTCACGTGCGCACTGAATCTAGACTAGAAGACCTTAGAAATGGCTCTTTATTATATAAAAATAAGTGTTGCCACAATATACGCCAACTTCACTTGTTTCATTTTCCTTCCTGCGTTTATGCCGGAGCGTTGAACAGTAGATTTTTACTTTTTCGGAGCGCCGTCAGTCCCAACTTTAGCACCGAATTCATTTGATTCCAAAATTCATATTTGAATCTGTATCAATAACGGCTTAGTCGCGTTTACTAAAACGTAGGCTTTCTCTCAAGAATGGCCCATATCAGAAAATTAAAAGATCTGTCTTCTTTTTTTCTAGGCTAACATTTTTTAAAGGAAACTAACAGGACCACACGCAGGAATGTGTTCAACTGAAAAATGTATAGGCTAGGTTATGTTTCTTTACAATGCCAGTTTTTTTTCTATCAATTCAGTTGTGAGTAATAAATATTCCAGAAAAACAACTGAAATTAAAATTAAGTTGTTTATAAATAAGGTGCTACTCGTATATTAAAGATTGGACTTTCCATTCCAGTAACATTTTTCATTTTGTTTCAAAATTCAGGAGCGCATAGTATCAAATTTATCTTACTGCAGGAGTTTCTTTATTAATTTTAACAAAATCGGAAAGCAAATTTAATCAAATTTAATTTTTGAACATTTTGCGGATATGTTGGAGAGTGAAAATCTTAATTAGCAAGCATTTAGTTTTTAGATTTTATTCAATTACAATTTACAATTTGTTTACATTATTAAGTATGGTACAGTACTTTATGAGATTCTGTGTGGGGACAGAAAAATGTCTGTCTGTCTGTCCGTCCGTCCGTCCGTCCGTCTGTCCGTCCGTGTGTCTGTATGCGCGATAACTCAAATACGCTTTATCAGATTTTCATGAAACTTGGTGTTCCATGGGAAGAAGCCTATTGCTATTGGACCAAATCGGTTGACCGGTACCGGAGTAATCCCCAATTTACTGCCTATTTTTATGTTGACATATTAAAAAGGCGCGAAAGCTCAAATCCACTTTATCAGATTTTCATGAAACTTGGTGTACGTATTTATGACGAGAAGGGTACAAGCCTATTAAATTTGGACCAAATCGGTTGACCGGTACCGAAAAAACGAGTATATCAATATTAATTTTGTAATGAATATAAGACACTACAATATTATTCCATGGCCCACAATATATTAAAGTAACGTAACAAATTGCCAATCGTTTATTGATATTGTTAGCCCGCCTTGATTGATTCGTTTCTTCATAACGAGTGTTCCGTGTAAATAATAATGTAAATAAAATATTTAAAACAACTAGGCATTGAATATTGATATTATATTGTGCATTCTATGGTTGAGTATGACTACCGATATCTACATTATATTTTACTTATTCGTTCCTGTGCAGCAATATACCTAATGTAATTCCTGATAGATAGATTTCAGATTGACTTTTTATTCATTCGTAACCTATAAGGCTGCTTTAAACTTGAAACAAACATGTCAGCGAATCGTAGGTCTATTGCATCATTAAAATTATTGCCAGCGCATTTTGTTTTTGGAGTTTAACTCTGAGATCTATTACAAAAATAACTTCTTTTAGGTTCTGCATGTGCCTATCATAATTACAATTATCACTGAATTTAAAAAAAAAAAAAAAGCATTTTGGCCCTTTGTTAGGCCTATATCAGTTTACCTGATTTTATTTTTTATACATAAGTTGATAACAAGTTCCAAATATTCACAGTTCTTAACAACAAGAAGAAATGAATTTCTGGCGAAAGGCCGCCAACAATTACGAATAAAAAAGAAGATACGCGTGTTGTGTCTCTGAACGTAAGCCGCGAATCTAGATCTCTGCATTGTCTCATGAAACAGAAAACCTTTTCGATGAGGAGAAAATGTATATTTTTAAAATCAGTAGGAGGTAGACAATTTTTGTATTAGAAATAAAATATAAATACCATGTATTCATCGGTATATAAATAACGATTGTCAAAACGCTTATTACTTGAAGTGATTAGGGACATGCAACTCTGTAAAATTTTATAGGGCGTAGGCCGGTTTTGCATGTGTTGATAACATGAATACAATGTAGCCTCAGGCGATGCAGAGGGGAAGGGGTGGAGAAGAATGTCCATCATGGTCCATCCATACATTACAGATGTACCTACTCTGTGGGTAAAACGACCACCTGCCTGGGGGAATCTCTTCCTAGTGTAAAACAATGGAAAACACAAAATGTCACCGTCCTTCATGTCAAAGTTTAACAGGGTTAAGATAGCATGGAAGTATTAGTGTGAACTATACATGCACAGACTATTTTCATATCGAATTTGAAAATTACAGAGTTGTAGACCGTAACAGGCTATAATAAAAGTATAATAAATATAGGCTAGTAACGTTATTACCCAATCTAGGATACTTTTAATGTACAATATTGTTAAAATTATAGTAATATTCTATTTAAGTAGTAAAATACCCTCATATTACTTTCTCTCCCCAAGTGTTCACAAATGATTTTCTCGCTTCGCATTATTCGCGAAGAAAGATTTAAAGTTGAAGTTTGAGGAAGTGATAAGCTATCAAACTTGTATCTAACCTTGAAAGAATTTCTATCATTTAATTTTTTTAGCGTTTTTAATATAAGCAGTTTGTGTAAAACTTAAAGTAAACTAGTTATGTCGGTTTTCGAACAAAAATCTTCGACAAGATCTTCATTGAAAGACAAAAAAGTCTTCATTGAAAGTTGTAAACGGTAAGTGTAAAATCCCCAGAAGATACATAATTCAATTATATACTGATAATTAAATTTTGGACTGTCTTGTGGTTAGCGTTGCTGACTACAGATCCATCGGCCCGGGTTCGATCCCCAGTACCTCCTCGGATTTTTCTGAGGTAGGAAGGTAGGGAGGTGGGGAGGTCTGGTAGGGGTACACTCAGCCTCATGATTCAAATTGAGGAGCTACTTGATAGAGGAGCATGCTGACCACATGCCCCCAAATCCTGCCATCTGCCTATGGTAGATGACGCAGCGGTTAGGTGGTAGGCCTTGTCCCTTCAGGGATTTAGCGCCACGGAGTTTAGTTTAATTTAATTTAATTTAATTTTGAACGTTTTTGAATGTTTTTTAGCTATATTGTTCATATGGTTCATACCTTCTGGTATGTAACAGTATTCATGTAGTACTCATTTCAATTTGACCAACGAAATAAACAAACACTTGTTTGGTAAGCATTATGTGAAGGAATATGTCATGGCTAACTGTATTGCACCTTCCAGAGCCGTATATGAAACAAAGTTATCATGATAACTTTCGCATTTGATCAGTTCTTTTTAATATAGGCTATTACCATAAAATAGGCACTAAATTGGGCATTACTCCGGTACCGGTCAATTGATTCGGTCCAATATCAATAGGCTTCTTTGCATGGACGTTATAAATGTGTATACCAAGTTTCATGAAAATCCGATAGAGTGTAGGCTATATGAGTTAACGCGCGTACAGACACACGGACGAACGGACGGACAGACGAACGGATGGACAGACAGACGGACAGGCATTTCCCGTCCCCACACTATCTTATAAAGTATTATTCTGGCATTTAATAAAGAATAGGCCTACATGAAGTAATTCACTATATACCTCATCACTGCTACTGACGTATAATTGTATAAAATCTGAAGTTTAAGGTCAAAGAAGTAATATTTTACTGTAAAAGTGAGGATTTTTATCGGCTTGTTATGATTGTCATTTCCACAATCTAGCTATTCTACTGAAATGTTCTATATTGTTATCAAACTTAGAGTCATCTGAGGATTGCACTTGATGACTACTATTAAACGAAAAACTATTTGATTCAACATTTTTATATAAATGTTATTCTGACGTAACACATATTATACAAATCGCTCTGTGTTGTATAATCAGTAAGCAAAAATTAAAGGCAATTTTCAGTAATTTTCATTGAACACTCGGGAAGCCTTTTACCAGGATACTGAAATATTTACGCATATTGTACTCGCTAAAACTCATTCATCCTATATAACTAAGTACGCATTTATCATTTCATCGTACAATAAAAAAGCCAATATGCGGCAAATACTTTCACTAAACAAAGAACATGCATATTTGAAGAAGTTTTAATTAACTCTTAGAAAGTGTGTATCGCCAGATTATACAGTAATGAATTTTATCAGAAAATTATCTCTTCTTCTATAGAAAAATTAATAAATCATAGAATATAGGCCGTATAGACTATGGCTGCTCTGAAAGCCAGATACGCATAAATGGAATTTTTGTTACAATATTACCCATATAGCCTATTTTACTAAATGTTATGCGATAAAAAAATGTAAAACACTTTACTATCTCTTTCAATTATTGATAATCATTTTTACAATTCATTAATGATATTCTACTGGTTTTCATGGCAAATATGTTACTAAAAGCTGCTTTTTGAAACTCATGGAGAGCTATTATGCACCCACTTTTAAAAAGAGAATTATTGATAGGGCATTCGTATCTGATGGTGCAAAGAGAGGAACTGAGTCCATTATCTAGAAGAAAAAAAAAGGAAAATTGATATGTTCTGTAACAATCGTATAACGCACTCTTGATCCATCATTTACATAGTTCTAGGTGCCTACAAATGATCAAATGTTCAAGAAGAACCAAAGGGACCAGATATCAAATAACGCAAAGGGGTTGTTGTATGGTTGTATTTTTCTGAAATGTTGTAAACTGCAGATCTAGACGTACGAATACAAGTTATCTTGCGACAATCTATGCTAATTATTTATATATAGACTTCCCTCACAAAAGGGTTCATGTAGGGTTTGTGTTAGGGTAGATGGTACGATAAGAAAGGGTACCTTCATCATCTACATACGACACACATCTGTCCATTAAATAGGCCACAGACTGATAAGCAACATTATTATCAAATGGTAATTTAAGTAATTATGCATAGGCCTATTGCTTTTTCGGCCAGCGATCAGTTTACACACATTTTTTGTACAGATTTATCACCCTAAATAAATATAAAAATAGAGCTTAAGAGGCAGGCGCATTCACTTTCTCAGAAGAACGCAGTGGCGCTAAGGAATTGTGGGAGGTTACAGAAATGTTATATCCAACTGTATTGTATCAAGTAATGCGTGAACACGTTTTGGGGGACTAATTTACTTGCTTTCTCTTTACGATAATGGTTTTGAGCATAGCGTTAACTCCGGATCTAAAAATCATACTTTAGAAACGTATTATTATAGGCAGAAGTGCCAACTTATATGGGCCCGTGGGGCTGAAACCCACCCAATAATTTACCGTAGGCCTATTTTGTTAAATACTAGGATGTGCCCGCGGCTTCGCCCACGGTAATTAGCTGAAAAATTAGAAATTAATAGTATAATAATTATTAAAGCATTATATTTATTAACACTTGAACGCGAATCATTCTTAAACTAAACCATTAATAATTAATGAAACAGCTAAAATTCCGGCTTTAGAGTACATTCCACGATTAGAAATTGCCACCTGGGAAAACGATCTCAGATTCGATTATGTAGTTCCAAAGATAACTGTGATCCACTGCCTTCTAAACTGTATAATTCTCGTGCGTAATTCTCGATACGGCGGTGGATAATGGCGTTTTTCAACTGTTTGTTGACAGATGAATGAGATGTGAATTTTATTTGATAAATTCAGTGTAATTTTAAGAAATTATATAATTTTTCAAGAGAAGGAGTGATTGATTTGGATTATTATTATCAGCGATATTTCAAGAGTTAAATCATCAATATTTTACTGCTGGTGCCCCCGGCTTCGCCCGCCACTATTCATTGACTCCAGGATTTTTAAGAAATTTACACTGGTAGATTATTAAAAATGTTTGTGGTTCAGAGCTATGAAAATTGTAAGTAAAAATAAAATTAGAATATTTGTTCATTGAGTTCATTTCACTTAGGCATTATATAATAAAGAAACGGTTTTCCTAATCTTGTAGTCGTCATGAAAGTTTAGACTGAGAGATACGAACATCGCCGAGTATACCCGATGTCTCACGAAGCGGGCGAGCAAGCACGCTATTTAGGGCCGTTGAATTGTATAAGAGTAGATTTTATTACTATTACTAAAATATGTTTTCTTGTTAAATCGCTGGAAAGCTAAAATCAGGCTATTGTTGACATAATAATACTATCTCCTCTTGTTCCAATTCACTCACGATTGTCTGAGTCGTTTCTCAGTTCATTAAATTTTTACGTGTTAATCTGTTAACGCATGAGAGGCGATGGGCTTATCACTTGCCCCTCTGCTTTCTCTCGGAAAATAAGCGTAACAAAATTAGTATAGGTAATGAAACCTCCACTTGTAGGCCCTATGCACCACGACAGGGGTTACAGGAACGAGTCAGTCAGTCAGTCAATCTGTTAACGCAGTTTCCACATCCACCGCCATATTTTTATGCATTTTATGCATTCATAAAAAACTTAATCACATTGCTTTTCAAAATATATATATATAGGCTAAGGAGAGTGCGGAAAAGTTAAATTCAGAAGTTAGATTATGCCTGTGGTTAATAAAAATCACAGGAAATATATTAATTTAATGGGCAGAGCAAGGAATTGTGATGCAAGACAAGAGCGTGGAGTACAAGACAATTATTACAAAATTTGTCTTCAGAAACAATGAAATCATTTCATGTAGGCCTACAGTACTATATTTATACCATAGTCATATCAATATTTTATAAGGCAGGTGCCCGCGATAATTAATTCAAAAATAAAAAAATTAAAGAGAAAATCAATTAAAACACGTTTATTAACACTTACACACGAATCATTCCTAAACTAAACGATTAATAATAATTATAATAAAACAGCTAAAAATCCGGCTTTGGAGTGCATTCCACGATAAATAAATGATTTAAATAAAACATCGCGGGCATCTGCTAGTCTGTTTTACGATACTCGGGGTTCATTGGAGCGGTTACAACTCGCCATTCAACCCTATTCTGTGCTAACTTCATCCAACCATCCCTCGCAAGTCCTACTTCCCTTAAATCTTAAATCTATTCTACTATTGTCCTCCCACCTACGTCTAGGTTTTTTAAGTGGTATTTTCCCTTTGGGTCTCAATTCAAAATAGTTTTGGGATATGTCTTTCCTTCCCCATGTCCAGCCCATTTCATCTTCAGTGATTTAATTAACTTTATTAAGTGCCAGTATGGTACTTTATGAGATTGTGTGTGGGGACGAAAAATGTCTGTCCGTCTGTCTGTCTGTCCGTCCGTCCGTCCGTGTGTCTGTACGCGCGATAACTCAAATACGCTTTGTCGAATTTTAATGAAACTTGGTATACACGTTTATAATGTCCATGGGAAGAACCCTATTGATATTGAACCAAATCGGTTCACCGGTACCGGTGTAATGCCCAATTTAGTGCCTATTTTAATAGATTATGGCGCCTTTCTAATAGAAAGGCGCCATAACTCAAATACGCTGTATCGGATTTCCATGAAACTTGGTATACTCATTTATGACGTTCATGAGAAGTGCCCTATTGAATTTGAACCTAATCTGTTGACCGGTACCGGAGTAAACCCCAATTTAATGTCTACTTTAAAGGCGCAATAACTCAAATACGCTTTATCGTATATTTATGAAACTTCGTATACGCATTTATAATGTCCATGGGAAGGCGTCTATTTATAATAGATAAAATCGGTTGACCTGTTTCGGAGTAATGCTCAATTTAGTGCCTATTTTATGGTAATATACGTATTCGAAAGAATTTATAAAAAAAAATGAAAATCAATTATCTTGACAAACTGCCTATTGTTTTACTGTTATCTTATAAGGCCTTGGAAATTAAAATACAGGTAGCTATGACAAAAAACACTATCGATTTACAAGCGCTTATCCAACTACACCGTTAAAATGACCCCGGTGGCCGAGATGGTAACGCTTTGGCCTCACATTCTGGAGTCCATGGTTCAAAACCCGAAACCGGCCAATTTGAATTTTTTTTTTGACATTTTTATGTGAGTGTGCGATTGTCATGATATCACATATCTGTACAGTTCAGGTGATGCTGGAAGATTTTAATCTCATTAAAAAGAAACTAGACCTTTGTTCTTCCGTAATGAATAAATCTGGAGCTTAACTTGGAAATCAATTTTAAAAAAAACTTATTCTGCATATCATAAATGCAGTCATAACTGTTTAAACGAAAACATACTGGCACTTTGTTACATCAGTTTACCTGATTTTATTATATTCCGTGAAGAGTACAAGGTATAAAGATCGGCAATAGGCTATGCACTTTTCTCCAGTCCCCGTTTTCATCTCTCTTAGGTCTGAATATTTTCCTGAACGCCCTGTTTTCGAACATTCTCAGATTATATTCTTTCCGAACAGTAAGGGACCATGTCTCACATCCATATAAAGTTCCAGTCCTCTTTCCTGTATTATTTACACGTTCTCTATTAATTTTAATTTGAGTTTTAGATTTAATTGTATTATTCACGGTTCTTTTGTCTAGTTCTAGGTGAATTTGTAAATTTCTGTCTTTATCTCAAGTTGTTTTGTAAACTAAACATTTTTTTCTTAATAATCACTTACCATATTATTGGCTGTTAATGTTATTTATTTACAATTAATACTGAACGGCACCCACACAAGGGCAAAGGTCATTTGGGTGTTAAACTTAAATTCTGTATTTTGTGTGTCGTATATTCGAATAAAGTAATTAGAATGCAGTACACGGTTTGTCCGCAATGGGTTGTTTAAACAGGCTAGGGTCGTGAACAGATAACTTATACAAATACGATTCGAAAAAAAATATATAGGCCTATATATATATTTTTATATATTTTACTTCTAGGCATATGAAACATTGTAGGAATTTATGGGCAGTCTTCCTCAGTTTTACGTATTTCGAAAAACGTTGTACGGGAAGCATAATTTAGTATTGCTTTGGCAGTAGTATAACGACTGGTTGATTTATACATTATTTCGGAGAATTTCGTTAGCAGTTTTTTTAGTATTATTTTTCTGTAGGTAATTTATTGTTTAAGCAAAGAAAGTTCTACGTTACCAAACATAATGTAACAATTCCCACCACATAACATAATATTTAAATATCTGGAACCGTATCAATAGGCCTGTAATTAACACAGAATACTAGTAAGTATGCTGTTGTGAATTGAGACGTTTAGAACTGGATGAATTCGTGAGCATTCTCATGCGCTTCCTATTCTGCATTTTATGTGTCCTATATTTCACTAACTTAAAAGGCCCAGCTTTGCTCGGGGTTTGTATTTTGTAAATCGAAATTAACTTACGAAGGACTTTCGATTTTCAAACTCTAGGTCCTTATATAGGTAACTAGAATTTGAAATGAGGAAGAACGACTTATCACACTAAAACCATTCCCTCAGAAAACGCTAGATGTAGCTTTTTATGGGTCAGAGAGGATGTAGAATTTTGCACGCCATTGTTTCTACACACCATGCCTGGTAGGGTTTGAAATAAGAAATAGAAATTCCGGTAACAAAAAATTTGACGGAATATTTTATTTCTCACTCTCATGTTACCATACAACCTTTCCGGGGCTGAAATCAAAAAGAAATTCAATATCACTTTCATACTTCCCTCCCCCAAAACCTAGGACATAATAATATACTGTGGGCATAGGACTAAAAATGTTCCACGTAATTTTCTATCCTTTTACATGCTTAGGGCCTATGATAAACATCCATATTTCTCAACTAAAAATACAATGCCTACAGGTACGAATAACGTATCAGTGGATAGAATTTTTTACCGACTTCTGATATGGCATACTCATTGGCACACCCAGGCTGAGACAACTGAAAATACTGTCCCTGCAATAAGAACTCTTATTGTACAGTACATCAAAATATGAAATGAGAAAATGGTATTCTCTATGTCCAGGGTAGAGAAAGTTATGTGATTGGAACACATTGTGCATTATTTTCGTGGATTTCAATATTTATTTGCATCAATAAATTAATCTAATTAATCTACTTTGTCAAAGTCTGTATCATGCACTTAAAAAGCTACCAAAGGAAATCATATTGAAAAAGTAAGACCAGAATTGTAAATCCATGACTGTAAGACAATTAAAAATGTTCATTGTAGCTTATTTCTTTGTAAAATAAATGTGTTACATGGTATTGAAAATGGGAAACTTTAAATGCTTCACCCTGTAATTCTTGTTTCAATTAGTTAGGTGTAAGCATAGCCTATCTAAATTTTAAATTTATAATCTCATTTCTTCTTCCTGAATTCATGTGTCTAGAATTCACTATAAATCTTCCTTGTTTGCGAAGGTGGGGGTATCTTACTTCTAAAAATTGCATTTTTTTAAGCTCTATTGAGGGTTTATTAGATGTAAATTTTAATGATGTACGGATTATTTCACTTTCTGGAATAAAGCCTGAACTATTGAAGGTGGCAGAAAGAATAGTCTACAATAACATGGAGTACGGTACTTCAAACAGTAAATTATCAGGATTTTATTTCTTTAGCCTGATAATTTAACTGTTCCAAGCTGATAATTTAGTTTAAGGTTGTGTATAACTTTAAGTCAAGACAAATAGATTATGGTACAGTACAAAGAAAATTCATTTTACAATAAAAGTTTTTTCTTTATGTGTAAACGTCTTTAAAATCGGTCTCTAACATATAACATATACATATAACATGCAATGTTATATGTAACGAAAATGTTACATCAGTCTCTAGGGGGTCACTTGCTAAAACATGATGTAACGTTACATGCAACAAAAATGTTGTTTCTTTAAATTTGGTAAAGAACACGTTACATCAGTATCCGTGCTTAACACACAGGGTCTAGAAATGGCGTGAAGAGACTCGGGAATGGTGGAATGTAGGCCTATCCATCTCCAAAGGGGCATCTAGATTTAGGCAGCAGTAACAAAACGTTATATATACAGCTGCTTCCCCAATACAGCCTACCCATATTTTTCAGTTAAATGGTAGCTAGGTATAAATGACTTTGCAGAATATTTGGTGATCCTTTGAATATCAAAAGGTTAATTTTTATAATAATTATTATTATTATTATTATTATTTATTTATTTACACTGGCGCAGTTAAGGCCATAAGGCCTTTTCTTCCACTGCTCCAGTAAAACTATACATATCGTAAATAATACATACTACAAACAATACAAGAATTGATAAATTATAAATTAAAACTAAGCATGCTACAGACAATAAAATTACAAGGATTTATTTAAAAGTTTGATAAACTAAACTAAAATAAAATTAATTACTAATAAAATGGATATTCAACTTATTTCTAAATTGGGGTACATTTCAACAGTCTCTGATATGACAAGGCAACGAATTCCAAAAGCGAGGAATTGATACACTAAAAGATGAAGAATAGAATGATGTTGTATGTCGGGGAATAAGCAGTAGATTTTGGTTATGCGTCCGTGAGGTCGAAAGGAGATTAAAACGAGAGTGTAAGTAAGAAGGAGAGGAAGATAATAATATGTTATAAAGAAAGATAAGAGAATGGATCATTCTTCGTTGTTTGAGGCGCATCCATGACAAGGTGTGAAAAGATGGCGTCACGTGGTCAAATCGTCTGATATTACAGATAAATCTAACACAAGCGTTATGAGCACGCTGAAGTCTGTCAGTAAGGCTGGTGTTAGTTAGTTAGTTTATTTTCTTACACAGTACAATGTTTTTCATTAACCTACTTATAAGTTTACATATACTTATAAACTACATTTCTTAAAGTTTAACACACACATTTACAAATTAATAATTTACATACAAATATTCATTACATGTACAATATTTAAACACGCTACATTCTACTACATTATACATTTTAATATTATTTCTAGCTCTATTTTTACAGTGTATGGAAGATGAATTTTACAAATTGAATGATAAATTTAAGAAAATAGTATATACACACTTACAAAGAATAGAGATCACTTATATTATAAAAACAGTTTGATAAAAGAAAGGATTTGAGCATTCTCTTAAATGAAATTTCTGTTTTTTTGTGATGTGATATGAGAGGGGAGTGAATTAAATACCTTAGAGCATAAGTAGTATGGAGAAGATTCGAATAGATGGGTAGAGTGTTTCGTCAGTGCTATGCTGTTTTTATGTCGGGTGTTGTAAGAGTGGTAGTCAGAATTAACTTTGAAAAGGAGTCTATGAGAATAAGCAAACAGGGCGGCTTCAAAAATAATGATACATGGTAGTGGGAGGATCTTGTGGGTTTTAAATAAAGGTTTGCAGGAATCGAGGGGCTTGGCATTATAAATGGTACGTATTATGCGTTTTTGCAGGACAAAGATTCTATTTATGTGGAATTGTTTAAGTTGGTCAACAGAATATCGCAGTAATCGAAATGAGGCATCACTAGCGCTTGGACTAGACGTTTCTAATAATGTGGGATAGAATTTTAAATTTTTCATTGGAATTACAAATAATTCAGGAATAGTGCCCTGACACTATCTTAAGTCTTATCACTCGGAGGTTATATTGTAGTTATAATTTAAATAGATTTCACTGGATCATGCTAATCAAATCATGCTTAGTATACATATTCTTTACCTGTTTTCGATGAGAGAATTGCTGGTCTTCTGGTGTTCAGTGGCCTCGATCTGCACCTCTAAAAAGAGGTTCCTATATATGCTCCCTTCTAAGTACTACTTTCGTTAATACCTTGAGGTATCCAGCAGTATTAGAATGGAGCATACATAAGACAACACTTCAAAATTGCATGCCAAAGCACAGTATTATGAAGTGAAGGTCTGAATCTTAGTTTTGTCTTCCTCAGCTTGTTCTTGATTTAGAAAAGTTTTTTCTTGATGTCACAAACACAAAATAAAAACACAAATACTATCTTCTAGTCTTCTTGTTTCTTGATATAGAAAAGTTTGTGCACACATCACTATTATACACCGATATACACTGAAAAAGTAAAACTTGACATCAATGCTGGATTTTCCATGATGGCTACGACAACATCTGTAATTAAAGAAATATTTTGTATATATCAACTGTATATTCAAAGCAAACGAGACAAAATGGTGATTATTAGATATCCAGTAAACCCATGTGCTTATCACCTGTCCCTCTGCCCTCTCTAGGAAAATAAGCGTAACAAAATTAACTTCGGTAAACAGAAACCTCCACTTGGAGGCCCTTCGTTCCAACATAGAGGCATAGGATGAGAGAGAGAGAGAGAGAGAGAGAGAGAGAGAGAGAGAGAGAGAGAGAGAGAGAGAGAGTAAACCAATGTGAAAATTTCGCACATTCAATCTCTTCTTAGAAATAATTATTTTGTTATTTTGTTGGGTTGTTGAAATTAAGTACCTAACGATATGTAGAAATGAGCAAAAAGAGTTTTTAATACGACTGTATATAATTTCCATTATCAAGCCAACAACTATGAATAAAGTGTCAGGAGATAGAATTATTTAGCGACTTCTACATAGCATACTCGCTATCCATTACTTAATCCCTGCCTTTGTTGAGGCTAAGACAACTAAATCACCACTCCCTGCAATACTCCCTATATTCTACATAAATATGTGAAGTGAGAATATGACATTGTCCATGTCCAGGATAAAGAGAGTTTAGTGAGTGCATCACACCAGATTTTTTAAATTCAAAATTGATTATTTTATATATCAATGGATCTAGCTTGTATGCTTCCAGTGGGAATAGGATTAAATTTGCCAGTACTTTTCTTTTTCTATTTCCTGTGTTTAAAAATTGTGTTGTACGTTCATGTGGAAATTTGTGTCGTGATTTCAGGAACTGTTCAGTTCTAACTGCTGTATCAGTTTCTGAGGGGACTGTTGTGTCGCGTGGAAGAGGGTGATACGGTAAACAGGTTCAGTGCCAATAGTATTTAATGTAGAGTTGTCCCCTCCTCCCGGCATGCTTTCGCTTCATCTGAAGGGCTACAGTTATCACAACTGGCTTGTAGTTCTGATGAAGAGGGATGCGTGGTTCTGGAAGGTGGTATGTTAACAAAACTAGAAAACAACTACCGCAGGTTTAAAATATATACAGCATTGTATGGGAGGCAGGTCCAGAATTTTGTACCCTAAGAGTTAGGCCTATACAATAAAAAAATTTAAAATAATTAGGTACATGACAGTTTCACTGGAAATGTAGGCTACTTTTTAAAGGAAGGTTGTATGATACATTTCCCATGACTTCATAAGAACCCTAATGAAATTAAATTCTTTCGTCTCCTTTTTTTCTCGTCTTCTTCCTTTCTGGCAAACCTCTAACTTTTATCTCCTTGTAGTTTTTCGCTAGGAAGCAGCGATTTGTTAAGTTTTTTTTACAAGTAACAGGCCTATGGGAAAAAAACTTTTTTTTTCTAAACAGCCTATGTCAGTTTTCAACGATATAGAGCCGTAGACAGTAATGAGTAAAGTAAGTTAAAAGCTATAATTTTCTGAAGAATGTGTATTTGTATAAAAATGTTATCTAGTATGTTTCCTGAGACCACTTCCAATTTTGTTAAGGTTTCTGGTTTACTATTTATTTCCTAAACGTTGCAGATAATAATTCATAGGAAGAAATGTAATCTAATCGCTAAAACTAAACTAAACTCCGTGGCGCTACATCTCTGGAGGGATTTGGCCTACCACCCGACCGCTGCTACATCTACCACAGACAGATGGCAGGATTGGGGGCATGTGGTCAGCATGCCGACACCCACGGCCGTTAATGGTGGTGTTCATGACCGGAGCCGCTACTTCTCTATCAAGTAGCTCCTCAATTTGAATCACGAGGCTGAGTGCACCCCTGCCACTCCCTACCTCAAAAAAATCCGAGGAGGTACAGGATCGAACCCGGGCCGACGGATCTGTAGTCAGCGACGCTAACCACAAGACCACGCCGGCAGTCAATCTAATCGCTAATTAACTAATAAATGGAATTCCCTGTTTAACTAACAAGTGGACATCGTTTCTGCCATCTATAAGTTGATTGGGGAACTTTAAAGTTTAAATTTGCATTATAATGGGTTATACAACTTGCCATATCGAAAGCAGGTCCAGACCCGGGTCGAAGCCATGACTCGTCCAAGGTTTTTTCAGCAGGAAATTTGCCGTTCCTGCGGAATGGGGATGAAGAGACACCCCAGGAAGGAAATGTTCCACTACTGAAATATCCTCGACCCGGCCAGAAATCGAACTCGGACTGCCAGGCAGAAGAAAGTCACGCTACCAACTCTCCCACGGAGGTGACCATAATATTATAATATGTTATATAAAGAAATATATACAATGTTTTTTTTTCTGGGGGTAAGCGAGGGTGCGCATCCCCTTAAAGATTTTTCCAGTTTCATATACCAGAAAATTATTAATTTCCACAATTTTGAAATCTGGAAAAATGTGTGCCAAACAAAATAACGAAAGTGATTATATGGATGGTTTGCATTAAAGTAGCTATTTTTAGTGTTATGTCCATTTTCTAAAAATGATTTTCGAGAGGTGGGGTCTGACATTAGCGATACGATCAGGTAAACAAGTGAGTGCTACAGTGAATATGTTGCCGATGCTACAGATTCAACAATAGCATATGCTCAAGAGTTTGTTGTATCCCTTTTATCATGGTTTCAAATTGCATTTATTTGCACTAATGCTGCTGCACATGACATTCTGTTTGGCTATTCTGTTGTTGTTTCTCATGTGTTAAATTGCATGTGCCCTTGTAAAAATGATTCCGCTTATATACGAGTCATGTCAGATGATCAGCAATAACCCGCAGTAGTTCCGAGGTTGGTCGCAAATCTGTCAGGCCCCAGCTCTCGAAAATAAGGTATAACTAGTTTTCATTTTAAATTTAGCATCCTCTGGTGAAAGTTGCCAGAAACCCTGTAAGCGTATTATAAATCAAATTGCAGCTTTTGGGTAGAATTGATGTGTACAAACTGACTCCAGCTCAGATTGCTTAAATTCGTATAACCTTACGGATGTTGTGTGTGATTACGCTTTCTTTCTACCCCTTAATTTTATTTTTAGAAAAAACACTGTGTGTATATACATATATATATATATACATATAGGCTATATATGTATATAAATATACATACATATATATATATATATACACACACACACAGATTGATCTATGTGTTGAGGTATGAAACAACTATCAGGTTTCCTGTACACTGTGTAAATACAATTTCATGTCATTCAATTCAGGGTACATATGTTTCAGAAACAATCACAGATTTATTCAATATTTACAAGTTATAATAAAGTCCTCTTTTAGATGAATTATCTTTTTTGAAACACCTTAGGCTAAATTTAAATTTGTTAATTTAATTTTTTAAATTTTGTTTAAAAATTATTTTGAAAAGCATACATTACAAAAAGACAGCATCATAAATTTCACCATGAGGTTCAATTAGCCTGTTGCGAGAGATTGGGATGGAAACATTGAATGAGTTACAATGTTAGCGCATAATTTGTAAATTGAGTAAAAAATAACTAATAATTTAAGTTGTGTAATGTTTTTCCACCATTTTTGTGCATCAGTACCATGTCAAGAAAGGTAAAAACTCCACCCTAAATACTGTCATAAGAAGCATACGTTTGTTATTTAATACAAGCTTTGAGGTCTTCCACAAAAACATTCCACATGTGGTGTTTTTTTGCAAGGTATAGTGATTTAAAGAAGCAAATACGAACGTAACTTAGAATGTTTTACATGCATTGCTTGTATTCTAATAACATGCACAAATTGGCGAATATACAATTCATGCAGATAGGGTTGTTGTTGTGGATTGGTCGTAGGCATACTCTATTGTAGGAGTTTCTCACACACCCTGCGCGTATGTTGTAATATATTATGCACGTATGAGCAGGGGCATGTGTGTATATATTCTCTTAAATTATCGGAGTTTGTGTATGATCATTCCTGCTGCAGTCGAAACCGCTATGAATCGATATTGCAATATCGGATCAGTTATCTGCATCCCTTCAGGCAACGGATGCAGCGGAGCGATGGAAGGGGGAAGGGGGGACTATGTGCATAATCTAGTTATGTATTTAAATTATAAGCTGTGTAGTACATACTCTACCCTGGATAGATTAATATAGCTTTGTGCCTTTGCCTAGATGATGCGAGTTTCATATATATATATATATATACCTCTACCGGTACTGATGTAGGTATTACGTGTGTGTGTGTTAAAGGGAGTGGTGGTTTGAGGTATGGATAGACGTTAAAGCGATGGGAGTCGGAGTGTAAAGTATCATAATGCAATGAGATGTGGCTGATGCCTTCACAGTCTACTGAACAGAATTGCAGTTCGAAAAAAAAAAATATATGTGCAAAAGCGTCCCATTGTATGTTTAATGCTTCACTTCTTAATAATGACGCAATGGACACCACGAATCTTTCTTTCTTTCTTTCTTTCTTTCTCGTAGTTTAACCTCTCCCTTTTAGGATTTAAGCGACCCAAGCCGCCCGGGCCTTACAGGGCCGCGACCTGTCGGGAGAGGGATTACCTTTGGATCACATACATACTTTTTTGACCAGACAAGGACATGGAGGGCCTCCCCGGATGAGTGATCAGCCCAATGCCGGGGCCACCTCCGAGACAACACAAACACATAGGACGATACACACCATTCACACACACACTCACTCAGAACAAGGCGAGGATGAGGATGAAGATGATAATGACGGCCAGATGATATCCGGGGATCACAAGGGCCTAAAGTTACCTGACATTTGTCTCATAGGTGAGGGAAAACCCCGGAAAAAACCTCACCTAGGTAACTTGTCCCGACCAGGAATCGAACCCGGGCCCGCTGCGTGAGAGGATTGAACGCATCCTCTGAGCCACAGCGGCACCACGAATCTCATTCCCTTTATTTAAAAAAAAAATCATAAGTTACATTCTAGAAAGAATTTTCATTAATGGATGGAATATTATTCAAGACGATAACCAGCACATGGGCAACCTAATGGTATCATAACTATTACAAAAAATGGTGTTAGAGGTATTAGAAAAAATTTCAACATCAACAGAGACATCTGTCTTCATCTTTTTTATCATGCTTCTTTTCATTTTTCTGCTTCTTCTTCTTCTTTAAAAATCATGCCTGTTCCGAGGCTAGTTGAACAAACCATAACCTATTTTTTCGTTCACACCCAATATGTATTTCTCCATTCCAACAGTTTATAAAACAGTGACTGCCTTGAAGACTTTATCATAAAATGATATGTCTATATTTTCTTCAACTCATTAGCTCACCTGATAAGCTATGTGACTATAGTAATTGACTTGAAGATTTGACATTCATGGCAGATATTGCAATACATTTAAAATGCTTGAATTTTAATTTAAAAGAGGAAAGATCAGTTTGTAACTTCATTTTATGATAATATTAAGGCTTTTAAATTAAATCTCAGGCCTTGGGAAGGGCAACTAGTAAGTAGCAATTTAATTCATTTTCCTACGTACCAGGATTTTCAAGATTCCCCCATTGCTTCTAACTCCAGTCAGTATGATTCCAACATAACACAATTTTTAACGAATAATGAGTGTAACCCTAAGATTTATAATCAATTTTACATTAAAGTTCTGTAATTTTGGTTATCCACACATTTTGTATGCACTGTATTAAAACTGTATTTATTGCAAGACACATTGTATCACATGGCAAGAATGATAGTATTTTATTGTACGGTATGTTAAAATGATGGTTATTTTTTACAAAATATAATAACAGAATTAAATTATATAAGAACAAAGGTTATATTTTCATTTCGGCTTGCGACCCCTGGACTTCAAATTAACAAGTCGAGTTGTTCCTCGGTATAAGCTGAGTTTGACATGCCTGCCCTAGAGTGATGGGCAATATGTCTTCCAGCAGCTAATTCTAATCTGTTGTCGGGTTTGAAGAAAAGGCTCTGATTTTAAATAAAATATTTCATACGCCTATATGAGTAAACACATAGAACAAATATTTAATTAATACCGCACTTAGAAAAATAAACTGACTTGCATGAAGTAAGATGCAGGCAGACTTAATTCTCAAACTCCGGATGAACGTCAGGATCGCAATAAAAAAAGAAGTACGGTTACTCCTCGTACCGTTTTCTCGGATAAGCCTAGAAGCAGTGCAAATCATTTTTTTACCCGTTCGAAGACGGTTTGGGGCATGACATTATCATCCAGGTGATACTGTGATTTAAATAGGAGAGGGTACTTGTTATAGAAAATTCCTTAATTCTTTCCCAGAACAAGAAGGGGAAAAACTGGTAAGTTCTCCATAGGCTATCAGCCAACTCGAAGTTCTATAAGGTTCAAATCAATCATAACTTGTATTACTTAGAACTAAACGTTTATTTTTACCTTCCTAACGGATTACAATTAGAGCATTATTACTTAGGACACGCTGGTCTTTTAACTTGGTATAAAACAGTGTCCATACAGTTGCAAAAATATAATAAAGAAGACATGAGCGCTGACTTGTAAAATTTATTGGTGGTGCTCACTCAGGAAAAGAAAAATCACATTCAAGTATAATATAATTTATGTTGAAAGTGCTTCTTCATTACAACAAACGACATTATTACCGGTAATAAATTGATATACATAAACACCTGTTAATAGTAAGTTTAATCAATGATTTTCGCATTATTAACAATACTACAAATTTTCTTGAGGATTAATAAAATCTTAACATGTAAGGTTATAAATATTATTGGGGTGCTAAAAATGCAAGTGCAAATTCGGCGCCTATGAAAGAAGATTACTTTAAAATGACATACAGGAAAATAATGATAATTCTCAGAGAATTTTCTGTTGTCACGGGGGAGAGAATCAGTGACCTCAATTTCAAAGCTTCATTCTTCAGATACATTTGTCACAAAGATTTTTCATTTGAACTTTATATAGAAATCTCTCCACGTTTGTTTTTGTTTCTTTGTTGACGTGATGGCTATCAGAGCATGTGGAAGGGGAGGAAAGCACGGTTGGTTGGTTGTAGCGGTTGTTAGAAGCAACACGAAGCGATGGCCGATGAGATGAAGTAAGTTGTTGAGAGCGGAAATGACGTCTGATTTGGTGTTGAATCTTCTTTCTCTTTCTAGTAGATGGAAACTTGTGCAAGTCTTGATGTTTCAGATAGGAGGAGGTTCTGCCAAATCAACTTGTGTGCTGTAGCATTATTGCGAGTTTCCTCCCGCGTCTCCTTTTCTCATCCAAGCTGCTTCCATCCGCAAGGCGCCTACAAACGATCCGTGTGTTAAATCTTATGACTTAATACAATAACGCTTAGGACTACCTCGGAAGGATATATCGTGTAGTATAATTCATTGGCTGTTTCATTCAGTTCAAGATTTTTATAATATTCTGAAAAACATATGAAATGAAGCACTGTAGGGCTAAGTATTAATGAATTTTATTCCTCTAGTGCTGAATTATATGATAATTAGAATAATATATTCAGCCTTAAGCACACCGGACACACCCACAGCAGTTCCACAAAACTGTTGGATATCCTGACTGAAGAAGGCATAGCTTATGCCGAAATGCATCTCGAAAATTAAAATTAAAAAAGAATCAACAGTATTTATTGGGCTGAAAGCGAAGAAAAGATAAAATACACTTTAACAACGATTCAGGTCAATATAGTTAATACAGCTCATGCTTATTAACATACTAATAAATTAATCTTCGAACTTTTGATGTCACCTTACTACTGTGTTTTAACTTGCAAATGTGAATTTATTTACTGAATGCATTTCTATAATCATCGTAATTAATGAAATGTGACGTCATACAAATAAATAGAATACTAATGATATTGTTTGTCGAACAATTGATATTATCTTCTATTATTGTATCACAAACTTTTAAATGTGAATATAAGTACTGAATGTATTACTATAGTCGTCATAATTTAATGAAATTTGACGTCATGCAATACTTATAATAATTGATTTAGTTTCTTATACCAGTTGATAATCAACTACATTTTAACTAATTGTATGTAAAAGATTACAATAATTGTAATTATTTTATCACATGACTTGTTGATTAAACTACTAATTTATTGTATCAATATGCTAGTTTCTTTGACAAGTTGATATTCAACGTTTAATTAATTTTATGATACAATTTCACACATGACTATCCTGTTTATTAGTTTAACTAAAGGGTAATAAAAACTGTATCAATATACGTTATCAGCAATAAATTATATAAACTGTAAGTATTCTACGTCTTCAGCCTCAATATCCTGTTAGATTCTAATAAAATCACACTCCAGTGCTTAAGGCTGAATATATAATTCTAATTATCATAGTGTAGGGCTAGTTGAGAACTGGACTTGTTCAAGTAGTTGAATATACGCGTAATATATTTATTAGGACTTGAAAAAAGTTATGTCGTTTTCAGATTTCATAAAGTCGCATATTAATCAAAGAATCGTAAATATTGGCCTAGGCATATTATTATCGCCTCGCTCAATTCGTTGACAGTTAACATCAAAGAAGTCGCCGCCGCTTGGAATAGTTGCCACACTGCACAGTGTTAGTAAACAGAGCGGGAAGATGTAGATGCAGCAAAACACTTACGTGGCAATGACATTGAACAATGAGAGAATTGGCAACACGAATTCAGTCAGCGGTTTCTTTTGAGAAAACCTTTTACAGTAACAACAAGCATTGTAATATGAGAACAAAGCGAGCCGCCCGTCAACGTTATGAGTGAGGCGATAATACATAACTGTCATTTGTTTACTTATATCACTCCTCTTATGCCAACTTGAGGCTTCAGTTATTGGTTTCTTTTCCATTATCAGATTTTACTTCCATGATCCGAGCCTTGAGTAGAATAAATTGAGTGACTACTTGCAATAGTTTTAGATTCTGATATCAAACACATCCAATAGAACTAATTAATTTCATTTTCCCAGTAAGGGTAAATTAGCTTATCTGGGTCAAAATCAAACTTTAGCATTCATAATAAAATATAACACATACATTTAAAACTCTGATGTGATACTTAACGTCCTCTACCCAATTAAAAGTTTCGGCTCTTAGTATAATATATTATGCATACTATGGTAGCTTATATTTACCCCTCACAAAAGTTTTACAAAAAAAATCACCTCATGTAAAGACCCCGCACGAAATCTGTGCCGATTGCCTAAGTCATTGCATTAACTTTTCGTGGGTACTGTAGCGTCGATTGGCCTGCTACCTATCTCTCTCGCACAACAGTACTTCCCTTTCTATTTGTAAAGGCCAAGCTACCTCTCTCTCTCTCGCACAATAGCATGTCTCTCTCTCATCGGCACAGATTTCGTGCGAGATCTTTACAACATTCAAACAAAATCGTTAGAGCCGTTTTTTAGAAAATCGGAAAACTAAATTTTCTTCGTGTAAAAATGGCATTGAAAGTAAGAGACAGTCGTCCCCAATCTTCGTGTCACATCCCCAGAAGATACCTAACTCGAATATAAAATGTTATGTTTATACGACTTTTCGGTCTCGAGCTAAGCTGTTCATAGACACAAATACACACAGCCATGTTTGTGAAAATATCTTTTTTGGATTCAGTTCCTTCACACGAGGAGTTAACAAGATAATTTTCTCCTCGTCACATGTATAATGATATGTCACTGTTTACTGTGTTAACTCCCCGTAAAGGAACTGAAGATGTCACATCATTATGTGCCGAAATATATCTTAAGATATTAAGAAAGACTAAACTTACAACAATCAGTTTCATAATAGTATGTTGCGAAACAAGTGCCGTAAGCAGTGCATACGGATCGAGGATAGAGTTTGAAAAAACGAGGCGCTTGCGCCGAGTTTTTTTCAATTTCCAAGATCCGTTATGCGCTTACGGCATGAGTATGGCATGCTATTTTTTGCACGATGATTATTTATATCAATTTAATTATATTAATGAAGATATTACCTTAAAATATTATGTATATACATTATTGAAGATAGATGTTTATTTCAGAAAGTGATTCGCATGTGTTTGTCGTTATGAGAACCGAATATTTGTTCTAGGGGGGCCTTGTCCATAAAGGCTTGTATTATTATGTATGGCATAAGTAAATTCTTACCGCATGGAAACTCTTACCTCATGGAGATTTGTTTTCTTTCCATAGCAACAAAATTGCGAGCGGGAATGTCAACTTACGATCCACAGCAACAATATTCGTAAGTGCCACTAATTAGTTCCGTCGTTCAAAAATAATTATGTTATTATTTTAAGACTGTGACAGCATTGATTTGATGTGTTTTTTATATATGTTATATTTTATTTTATGAATGCTGAAGTGTGATTTGGACCCAGATAAGCTCAAGTTAAGGGTATAAGGTTGTGCATTTTTCTTATCGAGATTTGCACCCAATGGAGTTGCCTACCGCCACACGTAGAGGCTAGTATAAAGAAAGTCCTTATTGAAAGTAACTTAACTTCAACAAGGTGACTAACATCACGATCCTCCTTCACACAGTATGAGCGAAGGTATATGGGATTCTTCAGGAAATCTGAAACAAGAAGAACTCTACAGCCGAATACGACACCACTATAGTCCAGGCTACGAATGAAAAATAGAAAAAAAAAAATCGTGTAGTTTTGAAATTTTGCAGAGTTGTCGGAGGGAGTGTCCTGAACAACATACTAAAAGTCCCCGAAGGTGGGGGGTGAGCGGGGGGGCCCGCAGAAGGTCCCATTTTTATTTTTTTCGCTTATATCTAAACAATGGTGAATCGTAGAGGAAAAATTGCTGTATACAAAATTAAAGCTGATACAATTTCCTACAAGTTTGATCCTACACATTTCTTCCTATTTCCAATAGTTTTCGAGATATCCGCTAGCGAAAATAACATATTTTCGAAAAAAGCTCTTTCGCCTCGCGCTTTTCGACACACTTTGTCTTCCAGCGCTTCATCCCTTAGGTATACAGCAATGTTCTCATGAAAGAAGTTGTAGGGAATTAAATTCACTTTAAAGTGAGTAGTCATTTGTTATTTTGTCTTCAAATGTTCAAAAGTTGTAACAATTTAAGTTTCGATCAAATTTCGAGATTTCGAAAGAATACATACAAGAGGCATACAGGCCCTCCCATTAAGGTGGCGTAAGGCTGTAGCATTGAACGGAGATTATGTTGAAAAGTAGGGTTTTGTAGCCAAAAGATTGGGGAATAATATGTTGCATTTGAATCCTGAATAAAACCAACCTGCTTTAAGAAAAAATGTGTTGCATTACTTATTGAACGGCCCTCGTATATGCAGACATTACAATTAAACTCAAATAAAGAAAGAAGATGGAGTAACTAAAATCGCGCGAGATAATCTATCGTAAGGAAAAACAAAGTGTAGGAATGCTTCTCAAAAAATGAAATAACAAGTAATTCTGGAAAGACAGGCTCTGAAATTGGAACTTTCAAGGAAGAAAACAATAAAACGACCATTAAGTTGCCCATAGCGAAGGTACAGTGGTAACGTTCTGGTAGTAAAAAATTTTGAATTTTTCGTGACAATAATAACGATTAAAAAACAGTAAAAATAATGTTAATAATGACAGAGCTTAACATTGTCTTTTTGTCTTACTCTCCCATCGTCCCTATTTTATCTTTACAATTAGGCCTATGTAGAATTATAGACATAACCAAATGTATCCATCTTTGCACATAAACGTTTTGGGAAGATTTGCATTATTTCCAAGGTTCTTCCCTGAATTCTACGTAGAATCTAGCTCGAATTCCAGCATTCAAGAAACTTTGACATGAAACAGTTGAATGACCTATGAAATACGTCCTAGTATCCTACAGTATGTAGTTGACTGTAGGCCAGATTCACCTACATAATTTCTTCAAGAGAAAATAACAGGCTATTTAGGCAGCAGTATCTAATAAATATGTGCAATGCTTGATGTAGATGTTCTACGTTCAAAGCAAGTTTGTTTCTCTATCGTTTAACGTCATTTCAAGCAGCATAGAGATTTCGAGATTTTCTTTTTAAGTTTGAAGTTTATTGTTACATGCATTATTACATTTCATTATTTAGATTATTTCAACATTAGTACAGGTAAAAACAAAAACCAACAGAACATACTATTTTTAAATTAGCATAAAAAAGTAAGGTATGCCTGTAGATGAGCAAAACTCGTGTTTAGTGGTATAATAGATTAATATAAATCTAATTATATAGCAATGCACAGTATACTACAAACGAAAATTATAAATGTATGAGTGCAATGTATATAAAATAAGTTTGCTTCATTAACCAGTGGTTTATATAGAAATTACAAAAAACAGAAGAAAAAAAAGTTTTATAGAAATAAATTGGGTTGAAACATTGAAAAACAAAACAAAATTAAAGTTGTGCTATTAATATTATATATATATATTTCCCCTCTTGAAATGTTTGAGGCTGTAATTTATATATTCTGGGTGCTCAGCAATAAACGTGTTATACAATTTCAAACCATAGTTTTGACCATGTATTTGCCCCTTTGTCGTCTTACATTTTAATTCAGCGAAACGAAAAATGGCGTTTCTTCTTCTTTTGTTTCTTATGTTCGTTCAAGTATTCTTTTTACATGTTATGTAATTTGTCTGGCACTGTCCACCATGAATTAATGCAATCCTACTTTCCATAGAAATAACCTCCCTATTAAATAAACCACTTTTAAAAATTATCCTAGAAATCTGCATGAGTATGATAACGACGACGACGACGACGGCGACGATGATGATGATGATGATGATGATGATGATGATGATGATGATGATTATGATTATATTGAGAAGTTGTAATGCTGGGTAACTTTGAAGACAGAGGAAAATGCACCCATTGGAATTGGTAGAGAATGTGAAAGAAGCTGGTGATAGAACACGTGCAGAAATACGCGATATTGATGAGTTTGTGTCTTGAGTGCCGCGGGCCATCAAGGCGTTCCCTGCCTTGCTCTAAGAAACTCACAGATGAACAGGGGAGTCTCGCAAGGGGAGAGAAGCCAGTTTCACATAAAATATGTTGCCTCATACTCGCAAGGTTCAGGTAAGTTGCATTTTCTTCATAAAAATAAACAGCCATTTGTTATTTCTGAATATCCAATAAGGTTATAGTAACTAATTTTATGTTATTTTGAATCGTAAACATTGTTTAACAGAATTCTCTCTGTCTATGTAAAGTTCCATTTTGTGGGCCTAGCTGTAAAAAAGAGGTGCTAACCCATTAAGTGTAAAGAAAAGGGTGCTAACCCGTTACTATTGAGGATATCACCAGATGTCACTGTCGTTCTTTTACCTTTCGTACAAATAAATATTCATTTCCTTCATTTTATTAATCATAGATACTATATTTCCATTTAATTGTTTCAATTTCCCATTTTCTTACTATCCCTCCACACCAACTAGCATTTCTTGTCTCTCCTATATAGGCTACTAGTAGTTGTGTTATGTCACAAATGTTGTGTTGTGTTATGTCACAAATGTTGTGTTGTTTTATGTCACAAATGTTGTGTTGTGTTATGTCACAGATGTTTTGTTGTGTCAAAAATGATGTGTTGTGTTATGTCACAAATGTTGTGTTGTGTTATGTCACAAATGTTATGTTATGTCACAAATGTTGTGTTGTGATATGCCACAAATGTTATGTTGTTTATGTCACAAATGTTGTGCTGAGTTGAGTTATGTCACAAATATTGTATTGTGTTGTGTTGTATTATGTTTCAAATGCTGTGTTGTGTTGTGTAACAAATGTTGTGTTGTGTTGTGTCAAAAATTATGTGTTGTGTTATGTTATGTCACAAATGTTGTGTTGTGTTGTGTCAAAAATTATGTGTTGTGTTATGTTATGTCACAAATGTTCTGTTGTGTTATGTCACAAATGTTGTGTTGTGTTACGTCACAAATGTTGTGTTGTGTTATGTCACAAGTGTTGTGTTGTGTTATGTCACAAGTGTTGTGCTGTGTTACGTCACAAATGTTGTGTTACGTCACAAAAGTTGGGTTGTGTTGCTTTGCGTTGTGTTGTGTTGTGTTATGTCACAACTACATCTAATTTTATAAGATTTGAAGCTTTCACTGCAATGATTAGGCCTACTTAAGATGGTTTTTCGGGTTATCAGCCGTGTCAAAGTTATTAGAGGGGAGCATGAAGAGATTCCGTTCTAAGAACTACCTAGGTGTATTCCACAGTATACATAGCTACTTGTTGCTCATTGCTAATAATTAGAGCAAGGCTTTGATGATTTTGCATCTTTTTTTTTTTTGTATAAAGGTTGAAAGATAACTCGAATATATACAAACAAGTATCATAAATTGATTAAATAATTTGTTTTTGCATTTTTCGTTACTTTCAAGAGATAGGTCATTTTTGGGACATTTTAGGCCATTTTCAATATTATTTCTGTTTTAATACATAATGAACTCATCTGAGCATGTCCATTTTTCGCATTTTCCGGTCATTCATTTGTGGATAAGAGTTGAGTGGCGTATTTGCTAGGGGCAATATGATGGGCTTGCCAGTTCAGAATTTATTTTTTTTCCAAAAAAGGTGTCGAAGTAGTATTAATTTTCTTTCTTCGTTAGTAATAAAACAAGAGTGCTATTTATTGTAAATTTAAATTTAGCACACTGTCATCCATTAAGGTGCTCTTTAAAATAGCTCTACTTTTAAAACAACTCATTATCAGTAACAGATAATTAATAGATAATTTATTGGCCTTTTCTATATATTTTGGGTCATTTTAGGGCATAAATGCATTGTTTATTTTGCATTTTCCCACTATTTTGTGGTCATTAAATACCTTGCCCTACTAATCACACATGTAGACAGACTACGTGAATACGCATCTGAATGCTCAGTTCCTATATTTTGCAAAATAATGTGGTCTATTATGAAAACGTACCCGAAGTTCATGTTGTGTAACGATCTTCCACTTAATTAACAAGCTGTTAAACATTCTCTGACAACGATACTTGCCCAACTTTCGTGCACTTCCCTTCACGATGAAATTAAAAAGCTAGCTTTATGCTTGCTAAGAAGCGGAGCGACCTTAGCGAATTGACCTCCATGCATGCAAAGCTAAGTGGCGTCATGGTGGCCATTTTGTAAATGTATATTTAAAAGACTAGAGTAGCTGGAAGCTGTGTAAAATCTTAATGCCTGTAGCGAAGGGTGGGCGGTGGAGAATAAAAGAGAAGTGCAAGGCACAGACTTCTAATTGAAAGAGATGATGTTTAATGAATTTTTAATGGAAGTGGAGGAAAAGGAGCGGAAAACAAGCATGGGAAGTATATATACACTTGCCAACTACCGTTATTCTTACGTCGCACTTAGTACAAAGTAGACACAGCTACGGCACTTACAAATAAAGTGAAAATTTTATGCAGTCCTAAGAGCAACTTTAACAAGGAAAACATACAATTTTAGACTAATATGAAAAGCTCAGACAGGGAAGTACTAAACAGTTCCTATCTGCATGACAAAATTTCCCTTATCAAATTATTTGAAGATGATGCCCGTTGTTTTGCGTAAATTAATTTGCAATTGCAAAGCGTTTTTACGTCAGTTATATTTACATCTTAGACTTATTAATGTGGTTAATCTGTTTTCAAGTTTGTCTAATTTGGGTGTTTATTAGTAACTGCTCAATGACTATACGAATCACAAATACATTTTTCAGCAACTGCTTAAGGCGATGGTGGAACTGAGTTCGAAACTCATTGTGGCTAGAACCATACTTGTCGTGGACTGTTTTTTCTCAGGACTTGCAGTTTCCAGAATTCCATCTTAACAAGTCTTCACTCTTCTTCATTTTATTCCATCATAAACTCAAGATGTAAATGAATATCCACGAAACCACAGAATATTGACGAATGACTTGAGGTTTTCCTGGCGTATGATCTGAATATACTGTTCTCGGGTTGCTAGTCAGGTGAGTATTTTGGAAGACTCCGACGCTTGAGAGGATCATGCATCTTCAGGGAATACTGAAATATCGAGTGGAACATGGGTGCGATACTTCGGGATTGGTCGACGCCCTCTACTTCACAAAATTTCGCGATGCTTTCTCATTTGTTGACTCTCCCATGTCCACTAGTAGAAATACCAACACCCTTGTCCCACTCAATACTCCAGTATTCTCTCAAGATAGAAGAAGCGTGATACTCTGAAAAGTCGGAGTCTCGTAAAATACTCACCCGGCTAGCAACCCGAGAACAGTATATTCACCACAGAATAAAATTTCTGTTGACCATTACATGAGAACATTTTGCGAGAATAATTCCTCTGACACCAGGATTCGAACCCTGACCTTCGGATTTCCTTTCCAATGCTCTCCTAACTGAACTAGCCAGATTCGACTCAAGGCGCCAGATGGAAGCTCTCTCCTATGATTATTCTTAATTGCCGATCTCATTCATATACATCTACATCATAGATATTATGTGGCACACTAATTTAGTGGTTCTCTGAACGGGTTTCCACTGTTATTGTACAGTAACATTTAGGACAAAGACAAGCATTCATGGTTTTAAATGCGAGTTAAAAGAACGTGTGTGTGTTTACTTACCTCGAATATTTGAATATTTTTAACTTTTTTTTTTGCTTAGTTATTGTTTTCGAAAATGTTACTTCACTAAAAAAATTACTTACTCTTCCCACTATTTTGATTAATTTTCAGGGCTTTATCTTAAGTTATTTACATCTCCAATATCAGACATTTATTTAAATGTAATCGTTTAATTAGAAAAATATTTATGCACCTAATACAGTGCGCCCGAGAACAGTCTCCGCAGTTGCTATTTGCTGGAAAGAGGGCTAGCTGCAGCAGTTAGGGTGGCAACACGAGCTTTTATAAAAACAAACCGCCAGCTGTGTATGCAGGCAGGCAGAGGTCATTGTCACTTTATCAATGGGTGCATTGTCTAATTACTAATCAGTACATATTGCAGTGTGCAAGCATTTAGATTGAATATTGTGACAGCACTTCCAGCACCTGCAATGATCGGCTGTGGTGAGTGCCAACTTAACTGCTGCAGCTAGCTGCCTCTCCAACAATTAGCCGCTGCGGAGACTATTCTCGGGCGCACTGTATGACCAAATAATTATTTTCACACTTCGTTATAATAAATACTTTTTAAAAATTTTAACATACTGAATTTTGTGGGAGGAGGTATTTTAAAAACTGAATTCTAATTTATAAAAAAAATATAGCCTATTATTTACAAAAAATTATGAACCAAATTGGCTTAAGCTTTGTATATAGATACAATCAACATTGTTGCATGACAACTGTACAAATTTAGAATCGTTTACAAAATCTGAATTTCACTTCAGTCTATTCTTCAGTGCTTCTTCTGAATTAAGGGGATGACCTTAAAAAGCAAAGTTATCAGTTAAATGAGCAAGGAAGCGGTGGAGTGTCAAGTAATAGAATTGCGTTACCGGCACTGCTTGTGACTCATGCAGGCTGCTGGATCACGTCCTGTAACGCATCACACGTCTCTTTGGCTTGGTCATCAAATAAGAGAGCATGATTGGAGGAGGGTGTCGCAGTGAGGGTGAATTCACAGGGGAGAGCCTGCAAGATATTGGTCCATCAGGTGTCGATGATTGGCTCTCAAATTGAATACTAGACATAGTCGTCGCTAGCTGCAAGCAAGGATGGAAAGAAGGAAACGCCATTGTGGTGATAGTGGTGCTGATGACTATTCTGTCTTCCAATACAAGGCAGGTGTTGTAGTATATTTTATATAGCATTCAAAATTCGATGTCTAACAAAATAAATAATTTTCCTTTGAAGTACCCAGTTCTCTAATTTAGACACATTTACTGTTTAGAGAAAAAAGTATGTTTATCTAAGATCTGACAGGTACAAATTCAATGAAGGTAGCTTCCCTAACTTTAATACTGTAATATAAAATCCTTCTTCGAAGGAGAATTGCCTAATCAAAGAATACCAATCAAAATTTAATATCGTTACTAAAAGACATTATCAGAATCGAAAATAAAATTTGGCCTAATCATTTTTAAATATGAATTCTAGTTATGAAAATGGTTTTATGAAAACTCATAAGCTTACTATGTATAAAAAAACTTCGTTTTACATAACCAGTAGTTTTTTTCTTTTATTAAGTCGGCCGTAAGAAGGGCTTAACCTTCGGAAGAAATTGATATAAGAAGAACTGAAATATTTTTTAAATAAAAAACAGAGTATTCTGTGATTATGTTTCAGCTACTTGATGAGGAGTAGCGGCCCCGGTCAAGGAAACCATCATTAACGGCCGTGGGTGTCCGCATGCTGACCACATGCCCCCAATCCTGCCATCTGCCTTTGGTAGGTGACGCAGATCCCTTGAAGGATGTAGCGCCACGGAGTTTAGTATAGTTTTAGTTTCATAAATACAAGCAAGAAATAATGTTTTTATATCACAAGACAATAATACTAACCTTGTAATCCCAATGTTCTTTGAGGACAACACTCTTTTTTCATTGAGCCGTAACTTTCATATTAAACTCCTTTCTACTGAGAATTATTTTACCACAGCAATAACAAAGTGTACAATGCACCATATGAAATATAAATAAAACTGAAATCTTTTTTATAAAAAGAGAGTTGTTTATTATGTTTTAAATTGATATTATATTTTATTATTTATTTTTAATTTTGCCATGAATTATTGTTCTAAAGGTGTGTAACTATTATTTTTAATATTTCAAACTCTATTACATTGGTAATTTTATCCTTAGTCGGTCCTCACACATTCCTTTCGGCAGGCCTTCAGGCTGAGGTATATTTTTAAGTGTTATTGTTTTTAAAACATTCAAATATCGCCTTATATGAGAGCTATCGATAAACTAGTTATTGATTTTTAGAGTACTCATCAAGAGCTTTTCAACGATACCCCACAAGACGTGGTTTCAAACATCTCAAATTTCCATCCCCCCACCCCCACCCCACTATTACCCCAAAATCCCTGAATCGTTGGTGTCACTGTGAACTCCACAGACAGTACTCTAATTTATTCAAACAAAGTTTCCTTCAATACTTCATAGGGGCCGAGATATATATTTTCCAAAATTTCAACCCCCCTCCCCGACCCCCTCTTGGGTCAATTTTGCTCATTAACGAACTTGTCCCCGAACTATTGGGCCTAGAAATAGCATAATAAAATTTGGTTCAAACATCTTCAAAATTACGGCCGCTAGCGTGTAAAGATATATATAGGCTATATCTTACCCAACTGTCTCACTGTCTGTAACGTTTCCGCACCGACTACAAAGTGGAAGCCTATAAATTTCCGAATTCTAAAACTTATCAAATAGACCTATGTCCAATATATGTTTGGAAGGCCCCCAATTATAATCAGACTTTGAATTTTTAGACTTTAAAAATTAGATTTTAGGTACATAAAACAGACGTCATAATATAATGAAATAGGTCCTAACAATTAAAAATAGTTCCTAAGATTCATATCTAAAATTACTTTTCATTCCATCACATCCTACCGAAAATAAATAAATTAAGCTTTTATCTAATACTAACTAGTTGATAATTAAGTGTATTATTTAAAAATAAACCTTATTATTTAGATAATAGTCTGCTGTGCGCCATTTATATAAACTCGACTCGTCTCGATTTTTAAAACTTTTCCTGAATTCTGTTACAATACATTTCCCTTATATCGCAATATACTATAGTGTGTACATTCTTCGTTACCCATCATCTAAAGCTGTAAAGGTTTCCACTGAAATTAATTTGTGAATTTAAGAAGTTACGATGCACGGTAGCAGGCCTGGGGCTCAAAAGCCATTGAGAACTGGTCATTTCATTCAAAACAAGATGTAAGATTTCATTAACACTAAAACAATCGTATCTGCTGTCTAACTGCATGAAAACGCTCCATAATACTGCAGCATTAAACTACCGCATATGCTTAGTCTACTGCCATGGTTCCAACTATAGAAAAATAATATTCGCAACCAATTAATTGAGGTCAAAGTCCTAGCTATAAACCGAAATAAGGAGCAATGGAATGAATTACTGATAAGTAATTTAGTAACTTCACTGCGAGTTCTGGCTATTTCTACTATTAAGTTGATCACAAATTTTCTCAACATTTTCTGAACCATACCATGGAGGCGGTGCTCATATAGTGACAAGCTACATCATTGACATCACGTTTAGCTATTTCTAACCATTTTGCAGTCATTTTAGCCTCTTTTTCATAACAAGATGTTAACAACACTGTTATTGATTATTTTTATCGGTGTCCAAGTGTGAGCACCCACTGAAAAAAAGAACCTGTAACCTGTAATAAAATTACTGTTTTTGTATTTAAGTATTAATTTTATAATGCGTATTATGTATCATTAATTTGAATATACTTATATTAAATTCCTTTCGAAATATTTCTTCGATTGATTCATTGGCTCTTAAGAATATTAACTAAGACTCTGCTACTACTAGAAATTCGTGCTAGCTAAACTTTAGCAAGATTCATAATGTTGGTATGATTATATTAAAAATGATTTTTCAATGAGTAGTGCGTCTACTCAGCTACAGTAAACACAAAACTATGACACGAATGATTTTGCATTTCGTTCGTATAAAATATTATATTCACATTACAGAAATCATACACTTCTAGTTGAATCTAACATCAGTAGAGAAAGCTACTTAATTATGCAATTAATAAGTACAGATTTTCACAAAAGCTGACAAAACACTATTGTAAGCAGTGCTGGATGAAGCTAGCGCGGGACAAATGTTACCAAGAGGCAATAAAAAAGAAAACTTACAAACTTTTCTCGATTTAATGTGAGCAAATTTAGATATGACACTGGACAAATTAGAATGATCACATAGATTTCATTAAAAATCAATCACTAACAGCAATTGATAGAGGTTTAGGCAAATTACGAACATAAAAATATCTAGCTTAAATAATATTTACAACACAATTGTCGAGTCTAAAATATCATACGCAGTACCAATATAGGGAGCCAGGAAGCTTGAAAAAACAAGGACAGGTTGAGAACAAAGTATTGCAAAAAGATTTTAGGATTCCCAAGAAATTCGTCAAATTTGGAAGCCAGGTTCGAAATGGGTATGGAGAGTAGCAAGGGAGTTATTTTAGTGAAAAAGATTAAATGAATAAGAAATATTATAGAAAATTGCAATTGCATTATTGAGAAGGCGTGGTTAAAATGTTTACAGACGACAAATTTAGTACATATTAGGTGGAATAACATTGAAGAAAAATTCAAAGAAACTGGTTTATCTTGGTTATAGCAGAGAATGATTGAAATAAATCTAGCAATAATGTGCAAGATTATATAAAAAAAGTAATGAAACAAAAGACAAAATTTATGTAGTGAAATAGGGGACTATAAGTCTTTAGAGAATTATTTAGAAATGAAAACTATGTGGAGACTAGAAACTCATTTATTAAGAAATACCAGCGAAGAACGGGAGGGGTTATCGTGGTGGAGATTGGGAATTTGGAAATAAGGAATAAAAGGGGAAATACAATGAAAGATATTTGCCCGCTCTAGAATAGTAAGGAGACGCCTTGCATATCTTATTAGAATTTACAGTAACAAACTTTTGAAGATAAATGTTAATTGAGAAGAGAATACTGAAATGAAAGAAATTTAAAGCATATAAGAAATTGTGCAATTCAATAAATACAATTCAGAAAAAAAAATGGGAAGTTCCTTTTCACTGTCAAGAAAAGATGGGTAGCGAAAGTAGAAGAAATGGAAGCATGAATAGCATTGAAGTTTATGTTAAGACCTTATTTATATATAGTAATTACAAATAATATATTGAATATGTTGGAGGTGATGTGAAATGTAATAGGTATCAGCTATAGCCGTATTTCCTGCTTCACGAGTCAGTTTTGCTGAGCTAGCAGGGTTAGTGAACTTCCACGAGTTATTGATGAACAGTAATAAGGTTTCTTATAATGGTATATTGACCTTGTGAATTATGTAATGTAGTATGGGAGCATTTTATTTTATGTATTTATAATTTTGTATGTATCTTATGTGGTTGTGAGTGATGAATAAATAAACAAATTTATTAATTAAAAATAATTTATTTACATATGATATTATGCAAACACATGAATCACTACACCATACAATCTGAGTTCTTATTAAATTTTCCTGTTTTAAGTGCCTGAGAGACCCGATTTCAAAATAAGTATTATTTCACATTAATCAACCGAGCATTCTGCAAGATTTAAAATTATAGTAACAATACAATGTTGTATTTTATTTTTATAGAGGCTTTTTTCATAAAATTTAATTTCTCTACTGATGTCCTTTTCCGGTGCAACTGTCTTCGTGGTACTATTTTAATTTTAATTGCAGGACTTCTAAATGAAACAAAAACTGTGTGGAACGAAATGGTTAATACTGTGAATACTGATTAATAAATTGTTATAATTTAATTTTAGAGTGAAATTTTGTTATGACAAGTATTTTGCATGTATGACATTTTTGCGCAATATACTCGTGATTTCAAAGCTGTTTATTGCCCTATTTTTCCTTTTTAGTGCCTTTTTAGCACCTAAAATACTATAACTTCCGATGCTTATTAATCATAACTCCTTATACTGAATCTGTGCAGTTTTGTCATCGAATGTTGGATTTATGGACAAAATTCTATGCGGATTAGTCCTACCAAAAGTATACGGATTCTGCCTACGATTTCTATTAAGTTATGTGTGCTGTTGTGGGCTGTGCCCCTTTGAAAACTGAGGGAAAAGTGTTTGGCTGTAAGTTAATTAGCGCTGAAGCAGAGATGGACTACTTAAACGTGTGCATTTCGAGAGTTAACATAAGGCGGGCCATACACGTTACGGTATACCGGTGAGGTTTACCTGTACAGGTGACCTGTACAGGTAAACCGGAGCGTGTGTGCCAGCCGCTGCAGGCCAAACTGCACAGGCGTAGCGACCTGCACAGACGACCGGAGAAGAATCGAAATTCAATTCTTTCTACCTGCGCAGGCGTGTAGACCTGAGCGTGTGTGTGAGTCACTCCGGCACGCCTGTACAGTCAACTCAGTCGAGAGATGGCGAGCAAACAAGAAGACGCGATCGCTTTAGTCGGTTTGTTAGTGGCCATGAAGTGTAATGCTGCGTATAGATATGCGCTCTGCTCCGCACGCGTGCCGCTCGCGTGCTGCTCATTGAAATTATTTTCACAGCGCTCCTCCCGCGTTCCATAGGAAAGCGACAAACCTACTGCGAACCACTAGCTTTCAATATTAGGCCTAATATTTTGTGTGTTATCTTGCTAATATGTTCAACACTACCGTGCTAGGCAAAAAAGCCTTAATTCCAATTTTTGCCGAAAATGAGTTACATGCATATCCACCATGTACATGTTGTTCAAAATCTACTGAAATAATAAAATCACAGATTTTACATCCCTAAGCCCTTTTTGAGGGCTATCTAAAATGTATCAACTCCAAAAATCCCTTTAGGCAAGCCTACAGGCTGAGGTAGATTTCAAAGTGCTTTCGGTTTAATTTACTGTCGCTGCGTAGCACTCTTCTTCTTTAACCTTGGCATGACAAACCCGCAATAATAATTGCAAAATAGAGGAAAGAGCACTTTTTCAAACATTCAAATCTCGCCTTAAATGAGAGCTATCGAGAAACTAGTTATTGATTTGTAGAGTAGGCCTACTCATCAAGAGCTTTTCAATGATACCCCACAAGACGTGGTTTCAAAAATTTCGAATTTCCATCCCCCACTGGTACCCCCAAAACCCCCGAATCGTTGGTGTCACTGTGAACTCCATAGGGAGTACTCTAATTTATCCAAACAAAGTTTCCCTCTATACTTCATAGAAGCCGAGATAAAAATGTTTTAAAATTTCAACCCCCTCCCCCGACCACCCCTTTGGGCCAATTTTGCCCATTAACGAACTTGTCAGAACTATTGGGCCTAGAAATAACATATTAAAATTTGGTTGAAATATCTTCAAAATTACGGCCGCTATCGTGTAAAGACATAAATATATATATATATATATAGCCTATATATATATATATATATATATATATCACAATTTTTTTTTAATGGGCGGTGGTTTCGTGCTTAGGGGAGCATGAAACGTAAAAATATGATAGAATTTTTCGAAAATCATGACATGGTATCCATTACAATAGGTAGATTTTTCTTCGAAATCTACCTAAAATCAGCTGCGTTAAGAAGGAAATCAGCCTTATGTCCATTATGATAAAGGAAAATACCTTATTTCCTTCTCAACGTGGGTTTAAGGTAAATTTCCTTCCTATTAGTAACAAACAAACCCACAATCAGAAACAAAATTACCCTAAGTACCGAGAAGCTTTGAGTTAAGGTAGAATGTCTTCTTTATTCGAACTGAAAATTAACCTGATCCAACAATACATTTTGAGATCAAAGAAACAGATCAAGAGAAAAAAATCCCTTTAGGCAAGCCTACAGGCTGAGGTAGATTTCAAAGTGCTTGTTGTTTAATTTACTGTCACTCTTCTTCTTTAGCCTTGGCATGACAAACCCGCAATAATAATTGCAAAAAAGAGGAAAGAGCACTTTTTCAAACATTCAAATCTCGCCTTAAATGAGAGCTATCCAGAAACGAGTTTTTGATTTGTAGAGTACTCATCAAGAACTTTTCAATGATACCCCACAAGACGTGGTTTAAAAAATTTCGAATTTCCACCCCCACCCCACCCCCTCTCGTACCCCCAAAACCCCAGAATCGTTGATGTCACTGTGAACTCCATAGGGAGTACTCTAATTTCTTTGAACAAAGTTTCCCTCTATACTTCATAGGGGCCAAGATCCCCCTCCCGCGACATCCCCCTTGGACAAATTTTGCTCATTAACGAATATGTTTGAACTATTGGACCTAGAAATAACATAATACAATTTGGTTCAAATATCTGCAAAATTACGGCCGCTTGCGTGTAAAGATACACTGTATATATACTGTATATAAAAATTTGAGCGGGCGGTGGTTTCATACTGAGAGAAGCATGAAACGTAAAGATAGGAAAGAATTTTTCTAAAATCATGACATGGTATCGATTGCAATAGGTAGATTTTTCTTCTAAATCTACCTAAAAAACCATCCCATATCTGAAGGAAAAATATAAAGATCAGCAAAAACATAAAACATTTGTTGTCTAGTGTTTTATGCCCAGGGTATTATTTACAAGGATATTGTGCATTTCCTTTGTAGGTTTGTGAGAATATAGTTAACACTCCAATGTAAATTGTATTTAGAATTTTTAAATTTATAAAGAGATGATAGCATAAATGGGCTATTTTGATTGGATGTTAGCAGTTTATGATTTTTCAAGATCGGATGGATCCAATCAGTGATATTATCTTCATTGTTCGAATGTACTTTTAACCCTTCAAGTCTGACATTTAATTGTTGTTAAGGTGTTGTTGCAGGTGTTAAGCTTGAGGAGCGCAGGAGGAGCGCGAGCGCAACTACCAAAACACGTCCCAATGTGAAATCAGTAATCCTTTGTGTTCGTCGAAAAAACCGACAGGGGACGGATCGCGGCGAGCGGTTCGCGTGCACCTCAAAATGCCGTATACCAATCTGCCTTCCGAGTGGCACGCGTGCGGAGCAGAGCGCAAGAGGAGCGCAGATGTACCCTATACGTACCCATAGACACAAATGTTATTTATTACATTTTCAAAATAAATGGTGCAAAAATATATTACACAAACTTTCTCCCATATACATGTTAAAGGCTAGCACAGAGAAAAGTAAATTAAAGAGATAATTAAATTTTACTTATTACATTTTCATAAAAACTAACAAATATCTAGAACGGAAAGCATCAGGGTCGATCTTTATGTTCAATGCTTTTACTGTGAAATAATAATAATAATAATAATAATAATAATAATAATAATAATAATAATAATAATACATAATAATAATAATACATAATAATAATAATAATAATAATAATAATAATAATAATAATAATATCAATGGCAGTAAAACTTCATATTATTAGTAGGCCTACTAATACTACGGGAAAATTCAAATATAAATTGCACCATGGGATGAATCGGTCCCACCTAACCCACCATCACCGATGCAGTTTCTTTTATACCACGATCTAGCACATTCTTCTGTCCTCGTATTATGAAGAAACTCGTGATCGGACGTTGGAGGTGTGACGTCATACCGCTAGACGAGAGGTGACAGGCTGACAAACCTAGCGGGAGATATAATATGCCACATTTTGGAAACCTACAAACAGTGTATCGTCCTTTTTCGAAAATGCAAGGGCGCTTCGCAACGGCTTCCGCCTCCGCTTCGCGCACTTTAACTATGTGGTTAGTGTTATGCATTATTTAGTTATATGTAGAGGGGGATACAAGGCACTTGCGACAATGGGAACCTTTTGCGTGCAGTTAAAAATTTGTCCACCAGAGCGCAGCAGGGTCTGAGGAGGTCCTGCCATCCCGTTCTGCCATATACATATGCGTATCAATAGATGTGAATAATGTTGGCTTTCCTATAAAAACTGGCGATTAATAACGTTTAAGTTATATTCCAGAAATCAGATACCTATATTCTGCCTAGGAGAGTGTGAGATCGCCAGAAAAAGTATTGATTTGTTAAAAGAATTAAATAATTAATGTCTGTTTGAAGTAATAATTGGTTGTAATTATTAAGTCGAAAAGAACCCGTGGGGTGTGTCAGCAAAAACAGGAACAATAATTATTTTGCAGTGGCAGAGACATGTGTAGCTTAGTGACAAATAATTCAAAATATTAAAATTATTCCTGTATATCGCGATGACATTTGTATTCGTTAAATGGTGAAGAAATATTTCAAATTTTATGAAACATTTAAAACTTGTTGTACGGTACTTCACAAAGAAAACATCCCATCTTCTTTAGATTTATAACCATAGTCGTAAATATGTTAAAAAAATTCTTTATACTGTAAGTCATTTTTAAAAAGTAATTTAGGTTCATGGTTCACAATATTCTGTATATATTTCAGCTTTCGGTTATGGATTTACTGTGTGGTAAACAGATGCTAATATTTGATTAATATAACACAGTAGTTATAGAAAGTAAAGAACTTGTATACAAATGTGTAAATATTTTGTTCCTATTATCATTAATATTTTATAAATAAATTTAGGTTACGTTTACTTGCTTCTAAATAATATCCTTTAAAGGCTTACGAATAAGACATGCCCCAGAATTATAGCTGTCATTAAGTTTTTGTGTGGAAAACAAATAAAAATAAAAGTATTTGAATAGTGTATCATATTAGTAATAGAATGTTATTTTCATGAAGTCAACGTAATTTGAAAGAAGCTGGAATGTCAAAATAAGGTAATAAGGAAATGATTTTCTTGTGATTATTACTATAGGCCTAAATGCGTAATATTTTTAACGTCAACGCCCATCCATAATATAGGTTCATACTTTTTATTTTAGAATTATATTGCATAAGTTTCAGAATTATGGCTCGCAGGGAATTGTTATTCATTGTACTGGGTTCTCATATGCTAATAATTCAACATACTATGTTCTCTTCGATTCGAGTTAAAATATCTACGTGCATCGGTAATTCCAGTTCTAATATAGTGTTTTAATATAATTAATGTGCATTATAAAAGTGAGTTGTATATAATAACAGTGTAGTTGATTTATTTATCTTTTTATTTTTTATTTTTTGTATTTAGAGGGAAAAAATAGCCAGTGCCAATTGCCAGTATAGAAAGGAAAAATATGCTTTGACGTCTTCTTTAAAATATGTATATATATTTTTTTAATCTTCAATTTACAAGAACAACCAATGTCTGTAAGAATAATTCAGTTTTGAAATTGTTTCAATTTTACGATTTGTTTTAATGTTTGCAATGAAAAAACTTACGAATTTAAACAAAATATTAATAATTTTATTATACAAATTATAAAAAATGTGAAACAGAAATATGTGAATTTTTGTTATGAAGTTGATAAATTAAGAAAGTTGTATTTATCAAAAAGTGTCCATAGAAGTAATTTTGTATCATAGTTTGAAAGAGAATAAATGGTTGAGTTTCCTGCTGGGCGAACTTTCTGTTTAAAGCAACAGAACATAAGTGAATCTTGTCCATTTGATGAAGATATTTGAAACATGGCCTTCTGTTGTAGATAATGAGAATACTACTTCTTGTTAAGTTTTATTCTTTGTAAAAATGAATAAGATAATGAGTCAATTCTGAGGATGTAAAAGTGTTGAGCGAGAAGATTTGAAGGAACTCATAGATTATTAACTATCATCATCCGTTTAATCTTCTTTGTATTTTATAACCATATATTTCGTAAAGCATATGTGTACACCTCTGTTTTACACAGAGGATCGCCACAACATGTTTTCTGGCATTCTGATTGATGTTTAAATAGTCTGTTCCATTATGTTCATTGGACAGCAGACGACATGCTTGGACCTCTTTTGACCCTGCTGCCACCTATCGGAAGTCGCTGACAGAAAGGTTCCCATATACAAGGACAGTTGGTCACTCTGCTTCGCTCAGAAACAAAATACATCACACAGTCCATGCAAATGTGAATATCGAATGGGCGGAGCTTATGGAGCGACTTATATTTGAATTTCACCACTACTGCTAGCTACTACTTAGGTTATATTGCACGCTTTAACTGCATGTAGGTCATATAACGTGTTTAGTATGTTTGCGTGAACCATTAGTCTATAGTAACAGCTCATCTGCATTTATTGTTTAGTGATGTCTTCTTATGTAATATTCAGTTTAAACGATTATAATATCCACTGACATAGCGGCGATGAGTTATGGAAAATAAACAAGTCCTACAAACCCGGCGTTTGCCTTTGCGAACGAGGAAACCATGAAAAACCCAAGTCAATTTGGGCAGCCACGAGGTTTGATTTGAACTCAGGACCTCTTCCCTGTTAGCCTATACCACCTCGCTGTAATTGGTTTTGGCGTGTTCATTACGACTGAGCAAAACTGACTGCATTTGCAACAATAATCACATTAGGCCTATAGTTTTCTTGTTGCTAGGGGCAACAAAATGTCATTCATATTTCAATTGACATGTATGTTCTGAAATTCGCATTTAAGCCGTCCTTATTTCGTTTTTATCTTGATATCTATTAAATGTATAAAGAAATGTGTTAAACAAAAAATGTTCTTTTTAAATTTCTCTACAACTTTACTGTGGTAGGTTTTCATGTATCGCCTACACTAATGGATATAATCTACAAAAATTGAAAATGGATACGAGTAAAGTACCCCTTAAGTCATTTTTGCAGAAATACGGATATAGCCATTTTATTGGTCATAGATAAGAGTTTCCAATTTTAAATTTTTATTAAAATCGTTAGAGCCATTTTTTCAAAAATCAAAAATTTTAAAAAAGTTTTCATGAAAAGTCCCCTTAATATTTCAGTTGTAAAGCTAAATTTCTGGGCGGTTCGACAAAATTTCGGAAAAGTCCTTATTTCAAAAAATGAAGTAAATACAACGAGCCGTTTACCCGCTGTGCTTGTCCACAGACGGACAGACGGACAGACAGACGGACAGACGTCATTCCAAAAATACTTTTTTCGGTTTCTAGGCTTCATGAAACATGCTCTCCCGGTGTTATCTCGACTTCGATTTTTTGTCACGATCACAATACTTTCTCTATACTACGTATATGGGAGAAAGTAAAACTAACAACTATCTAGAACGGAAAGCATCAGGGTCGATCTTTATGTTCAATGCTTTTACAGTGAAATAATAATAATAAAAAAAAAAAGAATAATAATAATAATAATAATAACTTGGGGTTTGTATTGTTTCCTCAATCTCAAAGGCAAAAATGCAGGATACATTGAGATAGAGCCGAACAATAGAAGCAAATGCTGCACGAATGAGTTATTATAAGAGTTTACTGGTAAATTTGGGTGGTCACGAGGTTTGATTTAAACCCAGGATCTCTTCCCTATTACCCTATACCACCTCGCTCTAATTGATTTTGGTGTGTTCATTACGACTGTGGTAAACTGACTACATTTCACAACAATATCTAGATTATAGTATTCTTGTCACTATGGGCAACAAAAGGACATTATTCATATTTTAATAAAAATGTATGTTCTGAAATTCACATTTCAGTCAAGTTATTTTGTTTTTGTCTTGATACCTATTCATTTGATAAAGAAATGTATTTAACAAAAAAAAGTTCTTTATAATCTTCTCTACAACTTTACTGTGGTAGGTTTTCATGTATCGCCTACTGTAATGGAGATAATCTAGAAAAATTGAAAATCGATACGAGTCAAGTCATTTTTGCAGAGAAATGGATCTAGCTATTTTATTAGCCACAGATAAGAGTTTCCAATTTTACATTTTTATTAAAATCGTTAGAGCCAATTTTTATAAAATCAAAAGTTTAAAAAAACTTTTCATGAAAGTCTCCTTAGTATTTCAGTTATAAAACCGAAATTCTGGGCAGTTCGATAAAATTTCGAAAAATTCATTGATTCAAGAAAGGAAGTAAATACAATAGACCGTTCATCCTCTGTGCTTGTCCACAGACGGACAGACGTCATTCCAAAATCACTTTTTTCGGTTTCGAGGCATCGTGAAACATGCTCTCCCGGTGTTAACTCGACTTCGAATTTTTGTCACGATCACAATACTTGCTCTATACTACGTATATGCGAGAAAGTGAAACTGTACAGGCGTGCCGGAGTGACTCACACACACGCTCAGGTCTACACACCTGCTCAGGTAGAAAGAATGGAATTTCAATTCTTCTCCGGTCGCCTGCGCAGGTCGCTACGCCTGTGCAGTTTGGTTGGCACACACGCTCCGGTTTACCTGTACAGGTCACCTATGCAGGTAAACCTCACCGGTATATCGTAACGTGTGTGCCCGGCCTATACATACCTGAAGATACACTTTTTTCAGCACATTGTAGACAGGGCCGTCGCGTGATTTTTTGGCGCCCGGGGCAAGATTTCGTCAGGCGCCCCCCCAAAAAAAACTTAATCCCACGTGCACCCACCCGACATTCCACCTATCTGTAAGGATTCAAACACAAACACACAGCGAGCGACGTGACGCGACACTATCAAATACATATAAACATAATGGTGTTAAACACGCGTTATTATTAGGTTATTATTATTAACAGTATACAAGCAAATCCAGCTGTTCAATTTTGAGCAAATATTTATTTTGGGGTAACTTAGAAAATATAAAGTTATTGGTTTCAAATATTTATTTGTTCAATAAATACAAACGACGTAATATTCAAAATTCAGTTATACTTAACTTTAAAAAATACGTTATGTAGGCCTACATCTAACATATTATTTCAAATTTTGTTGTTTTATTTTTGCCGTGGCCACGGCGCCCCCCTGGTCGCGGCGCCCGGGGCGATCGCCCCGGTCGCCCTGCCCACGCGACGGCCCTGATTGTAGATGGCTTCACATGTCTCCGGAATTATTTTGCCAAGAGCTTGAGGTGATACTGTATTATAGTAGAATACTTGAGACATTCGTACGATCGACCCGTTGCAAGAAACCTCAAAGTAGCTGTCAGTCTTTCATGGGTAGAAATAGAAGTTCTCATAACTGTATTTTTCTTCTGTATTAGAGTGACAACAGTGTTTGGTAGACTTCTTCATTTATCCGCAAATAATTACGGTAATCTGTAGGATCTGACCACTGGTGGTCCGCGAAGATGGTGCAGATGGTCCGCAGACATAATTTAAAAAAATCATAAAGCAAGTGTAAAGTAAAGAAGTAAAATTGTTTCACATATTTCGTTATAATGACCTATAATTAATGCCCCAAATATTAAGAATATTAATAATATAGGCCTTCTTTTAAAAGTGGGATGTAAAATTAGGGGCCCGTAAAATTTTTTAGACATTTTAGAGGTCCTCGGGTTCAAAAAGGTTGAGAAACGCTGTACTAGATCGATCGCGTCGTCGTCTTGTTTGCTCGCCATCTCTCGACTGAGTTAAAACCTTCCGGTTTACCGTAGCGTGTGTGTGCTCTAGCCTGCACAGGTATACCTTTCCGGTTTACCTGTGCAGGTAAACCTCACCGGTATACCGTAACGTGTATGGCCCGCCTTAATGTCACAATCTGTTTTACTTTAGAAGCAGTTGCATTCTCGTATTTTTGTTTAAATTTTGATCGCCATATAAGGGAAATCAAGATCAGGGAACACAAAGGAATTGCAGTTTTGTGTGATATGAAAATCCTACGTGGCGCGGTAATTAGTTTTGCTAATCTGATTTAAGTAGATTGGTTTACACGATGCTTGGCAAACTGTAAGCCTACACTTGTCAATGAAATCTTACACCTCCAGTGGATTAGAAACCAAAGTATATTTTATTACATACTACCAGTGCCCACGGCGCATCCGCATTTATTAATTCAATCGCTAGATGTTTTTAAATCACTTTTATAACACCAAACTAATTAAAACACTTACACGGGAATAATTCATAAAAAATTAAAACTAATAACAATGAAAAAAAATCCGGCTTACATTACACAATTAGATGCATTACACAATTAGAAACCGCTGTCCGGGAAAAAACTACCCCAGATCCGAGTTCACTGTCCCACCTCCAAAACCGCACAGTGAGTTTCGTCCAAAGCGATCAATGGTTTCCCATTAGGCCTACATTCATCATCCCCGTCCGTCCACCTTTGTAAAAAAAAAAAATCAGATCTGCGTGCAGTAAACAAATGAATTAAGCAGAACGGGCTAACAAAATCGAAATTAGGTGCAATTAGCAAAGCCACCTGCAATTAATTTCACAACTGAAATGTAATAGCGAAAACCTTTGCTTCGATAGCGCAAAATTCACATTTTCTACCAGATTTTTGCTCATAACACACGAACGAAAGAAAAATTTAAAAATCCGGCTTCGAGGTGCATTCGGACACCCTTCAGTCCATCTATGTTTAAAATTTCACATCTCTCTCACTTATGAATATGATGAAAGAATAAGGGTAACCTTAAATAAATTCAACCAATCATTTTATTGGCATTGAACCATTTCTAGAGTGCAACACTTTCAGACATATAAGATTATAAAACCAAATCAGCAATTGCAAATTGCTTTACATAAGTTAGGCACTGGGATACTGTAGCACAGGATAGCTAACACTCTTGGGGTTAAAAAGCAAACATAATGTCGAGTAAAATAGAATATGCCTGTATATTTTACCAAACTGTATCCCTTACGTAACTAATCTTCATCGCACAAGTAACTATATGTTTTGCTACAGCATGGAATTATGAATCTCTCCCATATTTTCTTCTTCAGATTTTTCGTAAAAAAAGAAAGAAGAAAAAAAACTCTGAAAAGGCTCCGATATTATTATTCTATGATTCTCTGTTCTTTCCTGACCATAATATTTTCACACAGCAATACAAACTGAACTCTTATGAAACAGGCCTTAGAGAGAAACAAAAATTATAGGCCTATATTTGGTTTTACAAGTAGGCCATGAAATATTAATGTCCATCTGTTTCTTTTGTGTCTTGGCTTGTGTTTATTTTAGCAAATATGGAATGTTAATTATTATTATGATTATCAAGGCGAAATAGCGGAGGTGAGTGAAAAAACTATAGTCTGTAATAGCCTAGTTCTAGTTTAGGCTATAAGGGAAAATTCTAACCTCCCGCACATTTATAAGGACATTAAACGCTAATTACAACTATACTATTAGAAGGACAATAAGACCAAGTACACCAAAAGATAGCTGACATTAAGGACGATAGTTTGACATATAACACGACATAATTAATTAAAGGACGATTACGCTATTAATAAATAATCAATCAAAACTACTAATTATTACAGGACCTAATAGAAATTTATATCATTCGAACCGGACGACTAATCCCCTCAGGATGACATACTTTTTATTAACGTTACATCTATAGAATTAGAATAATTAGACAATTCAGATCATATAATAGAAAAATAGGCGTTCCTGACCACAAAGTCAGAATCGTGGCGCCTCGCTACTTTGACAGCTTTGATGAATAGTTAAACGGACGTAACGCTTACACTCAACGGAAAGAATTTTGAAGACCTAGCAGAAGGGACTGTTAATGACCCAATAAGGAAAGACTAAAGGCAGAGTCAGACCAATGACATAACAGCAGAAGAAACTAAACCCATGAGATATTAGCAAAAGCCCAGGATGGGAGCGACACTACTTCGACACTCCGACAAGAGACTTTAACACGAGGCTTGTACACTTACACTGCGACGAAACGATTCAACACAGACGACAACCTTATAGCTAGCATTAGGCAAGTTTTTATTAACCCGCGCAGAGAAATAGGTTAGATAACATACAGACATGGGAACGCGCGAGAGTGATTTATTATACAGTAATCAAAGTGAATATTATTGTTATTAAGGTGGAGCTATTAATTGTCACCTAAGTTAGAAACGAATTCCGCGCTATAGAAATTGAGGATAGGAAATCTAAACATTAAGTTACCAGCGCGTGTGTAACACTTGCAATCCACAGTGCAGTGAAGAGTATATAAATAATAAGCTAGTTGTCTAAAATATAAAGATAAATTTTATACGGAAGTGAATAATATTATATTGTGATTAAAAGATACAGCATCAGTACGACGACGTAAAAACATTCTTAATAACCCAATAGAAGACCTTACATCATCTGTGATTTCTGATAAAATTATAAACGATCTGCAAACTTCTTGGAACAGTTTAAGAGATAAACCAAATTTATCTTTAACATTTTAATTTATGGACTTGTAAATATTTCAACCTTCAATAATATCCCTTTCTAGCTTCCGATTCATTGTTCACCTAGCCACGGAGATAAGATCTCGCTCTACCGAACTGAGAAACTAGCCGGACAGCCGACACAAAGCTTGCGTTGCGGTGAATTGCGGCTGTACTTACGAAATCCACCGTAGTACAGCCAGCTTATAAACCGAGCCAAGCGGCGTGCGGGCACAAGTCCCATAACCTTTCCGGGTATAAAAACTACGTTCATACAGAATTTTAACTCTATCAGTTTCGTACTTTTTGTGATAAATTGGAACAGACAGAGATAAACCAGTAGCCTACATTTTATATAAGTAGCCTATATGATATGATAAACAGTAGGAAATTGGAAGTGGATTATAAGGTAAACTGTTAGTATAAGCAGTAAGAGAGGGCGAGCGATAAAATATTGTGAAATTAGAGAAATATATTTATTAAAAACTTAAGTACTATTTTATAATCATACATAATGCATTTCATAATTAAATTTAATGTAATATAATATAATAAAGTAAGTAAGTAAAGTAATCCCTATATAGGCCATGGAGGCCCAGAGAGCTCCAGGAGGTTGAGGCTCTCAGATTTTGGATATTCGGCACATGAAGGTGATAAGGTTGTCAGCCTTAAGCACCGGCCGCCTTTATCCCCAGGATTGCTCTTGGTACACATTTCTGTAAGAGGCTGAGTCAACCCCAGGGCCATAGTGCCACCAGAAGTATTAGACCAGTTGAAAAACTCCAACGATCTCATCTGGGACCGAACTCGTGACCTTCCGGTTTGAGCGCAGCGCCTCAACCACTACACTACGTCGTAAACATAATATAATATAATTATCAAAATTATGTAATCATATAGCCTATAATTAATATCACGCAATAATTAGCATAATTATAACAGATCGTAGCACCGCAAATTTCTCCATAAAACATACAAAGCCTAAAACTTTACGAAATATTAATAATTGATAACAGTTTCTGTAGACTTATAATAAACAGCACTGGGTATTTTTATGTATTTTGTGTATTTATATCGATATGTGCTTCTAAAAAAACTTTAAAATCCATACAAATACAACAGCAAATATTGATCACTAGCGTCTAGGGTTCGAGCCCTATTGCCGGATTGACTTTGATCTTTTCAGGTTTCCCCATTCGTAATGACAAATGCCGTACTTTTATAACTGTCTGATCCTATAACTCTATTATCAGAATTGAGAAAACTGTTAAAATTACCAGAAGTCTTTAACATATCAACAATAGGAAATGGTTACACGACCTTCTTTATCACGTACTACCCCAGTTGTCTTCACGAGGCTGAGTTCACCCCGTTTTAGACCTCTTTACCTTAGAAAAATCCGACACCGGGATCGGTTTTTTAATCGGTTTCATGAACGTGTTTTTACCGACTTCTGTTATAGCATAGGCCTACTCATTGGCAAACCCTTAAGCTGTCCCTGCAATACGACCGCTTATCCTACATCAAAATGTGAAGTGAGAAAATGATATTTTCCATGTCGAGGGTAGAGAAAGTTATTTGACTGCATCACATTGTGCTTTATTTTCGTGGATTTCATTCTTCAAGAATTATTTTCACAAATGTATTAATTATATCGATAGCATCAGAATTTGTTAAAGCCCAGTATTATGTAGTTCCCAAAGCCCTATGTGAACACTGTAAACAATACACTGTTGTCATGATAATTGAATTACATTTCATTTTTCAGTATAATATTTTCAGAAATGTTATAAATTTCGAAGGGAAGGAGTGGTTTGTTTGAATTTTAATGTTCACCGCTTTACTTCACGGGCTTAATTGGGTATGTGTGCAAAATGTCGTAAAAATTGGTCAGGAAATGTAGATTTGTATAGGGAACATACACACCCACTTACATACATACACACTTTCGATTTGGCTTGGTTGCAAGACTCACACTTTTTTTTTTTTGAACTCTCAAACTATTAATATGTCACACTTATTTTGTCACACTTCATTTTTTTAATCTTTTTTTATGTAAACAATTGATAGCATAACTCTCTAACTGTGCCTCATTTCACATTTCCGACTTTTCCCGTGGATTTTCCAAAATGTTTCCTTCATACAAACCTTGTCCTGAAAATTACGAACACAACAAAACAAGAATCAGCCAAATCGGTCGAGCCGTTCTCAAGTGATGGCAACATACATTTGGTAATTCATTTTTATTAATATAGATAGATGTAACAGGCCAACGATTCGTTGACATGTTTGTTTCAAGTTTAAAGCAGCCTTATAGGTTATGAACGAATAAAAAGTCAATCTGAAATCTATCTGTCAAGTATATTAGATATATTGCTGCACAGGAACGAATAGGAAAAATACTCACATTGAAATATAATGTAGATATCGGTATCTATAGATATTCACAATATAATACCAATATTCAACGGCTAGTTGTGTTTTCAGTCTTTTATTTACACTATTATTTACACTGACATCATTATGAAGATATGAATTAATCAAGACGGGCTAACAATATGAATAAACGATTGGCAATTTGTTAAGTTATGTTTAATATTATATTGTGGGTCATGCAATAAATAATATTGTAGCGTTTTGTATCCATTACAAAATTAATACTGATATACTCGTTATTTCGGTACCGGTCAACCGATTTGTTCCAAATTCACTAAGCTTGTACCCATGGACGTCATAAATGCGTATGCCAAGTTTCATGAAAATCCGATGAAGCATATTTGAGTTATCGCGCGTACAGACACATGGAGAGACAGACGGACAGACAGACATTTTCCTATCCACCACAAAATTTCATAAAGTACCATCTACTGGCACTTAATAAATACATTAAATACTGCATGAGTTCGCTCCCTTATTCTGTCTCTTATTTTTCCGTATAGGTGAGCCCATGGAGACGTTTAGAAAGACCAAAAAGCTAACCATAGAAAGAGAAGTTAAAAAATAGCCGTGATTGGTAGTTTTTGATGGAGGGGGCCTCAAAAATAAACCCGCCCGGGCCTCAAGTGGTTTAGTTACGCCACTGGCGGCAGTGACATTCTGGCTCAGATCTTTTTGGCTGAAGAAGAGTATAACATCGACTTGAAAAACTGGTACCATGTTAAAATAAATGCCCTGATAGCAATGGCGATTACGTTGAGAAATAAAGTAAGATATTGTATCTCTGTAAATTAAATTAAATATTTAATAAAGTTCCGCCTTAACCCTTAACACACAACTTATCTTGATCCACTCAAAAACAGCATTAAAAGAGACACAAATAAAATATTGATGTCACGTATAAAGATGTAGATGAAAGCTGGATTCTTCTGTGTGGAACCAAGATGCGTCATAGAAAATGCATTTCGGCGTATTTGATACGCCATCTTCAGTTAATATTGTTAAGGGTTAAGGCGGAACTTTATTAAATATTTAATACGAGGCGTGTTTTTTAAGTAAGTACCGTTTTGGAATTAAAAAAAGACGTGCAAAGATATCGCAATAATTTTATTTTTATGGTTACCTACATCTCTTGTCTACGCACTGACGCCATTACAGTCTGATTCTTCATTGTATACGTTGTTTACTGAGTGTTTAAGATGCCTCCGACAATCGTGAGTCTCGCCGATTGTGAAGTACGGGCTGTTATACGATTTCTTAGTGCTAAAGGCGTAAAACCGATCGATATGCATCGTGAGATCTGTGAAGTTTACGGACAAAACATTATGAGTGATGGAATGGTAAGGAAATGGGTGAGAGCATTTAAAGATGGCCGCACAAATGTGCATGATGAAGAACGGAGTGGGCGTCCTTCGGTCTTGAATGAAGATTTGGTGCAGAAAGTGGAAGAAAAGGTGAGAGAAAACAGACGCTTTACAATTTCATCAATGTGCGACTGGTTTCCTCAATATTCCCGTAGTGTTTTGTATCGCATTGTGACCGAGAACTTGAATTACCGGAAATTGTCAGGCGGCAGAATTTTATGAGGAGGGTATTCAAAAACTGGTGTCACGTTATGACAAGTGCCTCAATATTCACGGAAATTATGTAGAAACGTAGATTAAGGTACAGGCTTTCATGTAAAAATAAAATTATTGCGATATCTTTGCACGTCTTTTTTTAATTCCAAAACGGTACTTACTTAAAAAACACGCCTCGTATTATAACCCTTATCTGATGAAAATGAAATATTTTAATTTTGTAAATAAAGTTTTATGTTTGTATCTTACGTTAAGTAAAGTAAAGTAAAGTAAAGTAAAGTAAAGTAAAGTGTTCCCTATTACAGGCCACGGAGGCCCAGAGGGTTCCAGGAGGTTGAGGCTCCAAGATTTTTAGACATCGGCACATGAAGGTGGTATGGTTGTCAGCCTTACTCACCGGCCGCCTTTACCCCCAGGATTGCTCCTGGTACTCATTTCTGTTAGAGGCTGAGTCGACCCCAGGGCCATAGTGCCACCAGAAGGATTAGGCCAATTGAAAAACTCCAACGACCTCATCGGGGATCGAACCCACGACCTTCCGGTTTGTAGCGCAGCGCCTCAACCACTACGCTACGGCGTACCCCATCTTTCGTTAAGTAGTTATGCCAAATCGTAATTTATTTTCGTATTTCAATCGCCTATTTTTTACAAGTGGTGTAACATTGTTACCAGTAATGAATAATAAAGAATACTTTGAATTTTTCAGGATGGTTTCTGGATTGCGTAACAGGATTCTTCAGTTCCGCTGGAATCAGCTCGTTTCTCGTAATTGCTGCGTTAATATTTAACATGTGCTCCTCTTTGATGATTAAGTCACCAGGGCTCGAATCCCAAACATTCACATTCCAAACGCAGGGAACCGATAGAAGCTGGGACGGTTAGATGTAATGCTAATTACCCCAGATGAATTGGAGATAGCAAAGGATACCTAATTACCTACGGTTTAAGTATTGCTGTGCATGATTTCGAAACCAGCTATACAGCCTATTCCAATATACCCCTATGGTTTAAATTCATGATATTGCAGCGTTTGGTGCAGCGAATGAGACACCCTTGGGTAAAATACACTACATTTGACACAATTTATTAAGAAATTGTCGGAAGTTAAGGCAACAATACAATGGAACAAGTGGCATTCATGGGATTTAAAATTCAATTTTTCAACTCTCAGAAATGTATTCATTAATCTGTTTGGTATGTAGGCCAAAGCCTATGTATCCTTCTCCAGTTTCATTTGATTTTGTAACAAGAAAAATCAATGTGAAGAAGGCAGATGTATAACCTTCCTTATACCAAGAGGGGTCCTGGAGGACTCCAACATATCTATTTATTATTTGTAGCTATTACAAATAGTTAATTTTTTTCAGACTACAGACCCTCCCCACTGAACACTGCCATTATTGAAATTTTCAAAATAAATTTATCTATATGGTAAATAATAATTGAAGCGTTTATTGGGCTTCCCTATAACAAGAAAGCATACATGTATAAGTGAACATTGTAGAAAGTTGTGTTGGTACAGGTGTGAACTGAATGTGTTACATTTTAATGCGTCGTTGTGTGTAATTATTTTAAATGTAATATATTTCTCCGTCATTTTTTTCATTTATTGTTACAGCAAGTTAATGTGGTGGAACGAAAATATCTAAAAAGCTAAAGTTACAGAAGAAATATGACTTAGATAATAAATAATTTACAGAAGAAGTTATGCAGATAATGCAATTATCAAAACAGAAAAAGTGTGCAAAACCTGCATTGATTGAAACTGCAATAGTGTAATTACAATATAGGCTACACTAAGTCTGAAAAATTTAAAACATGTACTTTTTTAAGAGAAAATAAGATAATTGTCACTTGAAGTCAAACTTTGAATTAGGAGATTTATCTGGTGCATTACATTGTTACTGTAGTATATGTTTCTGTACATTTACCACGTCTAACAATACATATTGCTTTGAGGCACTGTGGTACTCCTCATGGTTTTATTTTTTTTTGTATGCAGAAGGTTAACGATAAAACGACCATATAACCTATACGACCATAGGTAACGTTTTATCAGTAAATGTATCTGTACAGGACAATTACAGAGCCCCAAACATAAAATGTTTAATTATATAAAATTACACGTTGCATTCACAGTTCTTGAAAGTCAATTTTAAATGCATTAATAAACTTAATTTCTGATATTTAGTTATATCAGGAATAAGTTAAATTGGGTGCCTCTAGTGCTACTAATAATTAAATTTGTTCTATAAATAGATCAGCCTTAAACCATTAGCATCAATCTGAAATCTACTAAGTTGTTAAAGACGAAGTAAAAGGCATTTTGTATAATAAATATATTGAAAATATCTTTGTGTACAATAATGCATGTGTTTTGCACTATAGAAGTATACTCCTTTACAATTATGGTCCTGAATAGGTCAGAATACCATCAATGCATATGCATAAAGAAAAGCAATCAAATCGTGGACAGGTAGGCTATGTTGGAGGATAGTTCAATTTAGCTTGCTACAAAATGTCTTCTATCTTATAATGGCTAGCACTACCTTAATTTAAAATATATGTTGCAGTTTGCAGCTACAATTAGTATTGTAATAATAAAATTATTTACTTATACATTAGAGAATCAAGGTTGCATATGTAATCTGGTAATTAAAAGATATGCACAACGTTTAAATTAGTATTCAGTTGATAAAAATGTACAGTAATTTGAACTTTTTATATGATCACAGTCTTTAAACAATTTTGGAGTACTAAACCTCCTAATGGCCCAGTTATTTTGTTGTATATAATTTAATTTTGGCCATGAACAAGTATATCACTTCATAATCAATATTCTGTGTAATAATATTTCATTTGGTATTAAGTACGATCTGGAATATGCGTAGGCTTCATGTGAAATTTATAGTTTGTTAGAATTCAATTATGCATTCCACTTCATGTTAAAATCCCATGTATAATGTTTATGTTATTTATTTAACGAATAGATAACTTCTGTCAACTGTGAATACACTACGAAATCCGTGATGTATATCTTTGTCTCAGCAAACAGTCGCCGTAGTTGTCAACATTTTATTGTCAGTACTGACTGAGTTAGTAACCATCTAACTCGCACGACGGGTAGGTCTACTCAACAACCACAGCACAACACATGTCAAGATGACACATGATAAATGTGTTTAAATGCATCTCATAAAAAGATTTTACAAAATACATGCAACACTTACAAAGATATTTGCAATATACTTATTATCAGGGCCCGGATTCTGATGACCTAATATTGTTTGAAAAATGACCTATAAAATGACCCTAGATTTTAAAGAAAATGACTTAATAATTACAAAGAATTACCTAAAAACTCATATTTTATTTTTAAAATCATTATTGTGCACACAAAGGTATAGACTAATGTGTACGTAATTGTAAAAACTGTAAATGTACAAAGCATGTTGTAGGTCTAAAAACATTGTTCTTGATTGGAGCATTTGAGAAGAAAAGTAAGAAAATTGTTTTTAAAGTAGATTCTACAAAAATGTTGCATTATAGTAACCTAGTCATTTATCTAAAATAAATGCATGAAAATGACAAAATAAGGAAGAAAATGACACGAAAATGACAAAATAATGACGTCAAATTGAAATAAATGCCCTAAAAGTAAAAAGTTGCGTAAAATGACCAAAAATGACCTAATAAAAATGCATTTCTATAATCTAGAGGTCATGATTAGGATTTATCTACAAGTTTGCAATGTCTATGCAGCATCAATCAAAAGATGACATGTCATCAGAATCCGGACCCTGCTTATTATATAAAATGTTTATGCTTTTTACTTCGTCTTCAGCAGCTAACGGGATAGTAGATGCCACATTGATACTAGTGCTTTAAGGCGGATCTATTTATAGAATGAATTCACTTTAAATTGTATAAATTGATTTTACTTCTTAATACTTAATGAGCGTACCGATTCTATATTGCTGTACACTCAAGTGCACGAAATCTTTCCGATATGATAAACAGAGGTTTATGTTGTAGGAATTCTAAATCGGCTCCGCCATGCTATCTCCCCACTCTCCACCACCCCTTTTTTTCGCTAAGAGCCTCTAGATTCGTTGAGAGAACATAATGATTTCAGAATTAATCTTAACCTTGTTCGATATGGGAAATAACTTTCAGTTTGTTGTCCATGACCTTGTTCACTTCAAATGACCGTATGTACAATACAGAAGACACTACTCACGAGACAATTTCATTCAACTCTCCAGTTAATGTAGTCTATGTCTTATCCCCCAATCCTTCACTCCTGAACCTGAAAACGACCTGTGTTCATAGGTTAATGTTTGAGTGACAGCAAACCAATTAAAAGTCGAGCTCATCCAGGGGCTGGTATACATTCGTTGTGTTCACGACCATTTCACCGCTCACCTAGCCTGAGCGTTGTTCATAGGCTTTAATGTAAGTGGTCGGGCTTGAACCCAAACCAACCCAGGCTCGATTCAATACCAACTTTAAATAAAGAAAAACACAAGAAGAAACCAGAAGCATCGGAATGTTTCCGTGCACTCTCACCTCCCCCACGACAGCTCCCGCCATTGTATTAACACATTACACATTAGCATAAAATGAAACAAAATGCGTTTCGATTATCTAACCAAGACGTTGTAGATTATCTAATCAAGACTTTGTAAATTATCTGTTCATTATTGCGTTTCGTCTTGTGAATATATTATGGGTTTATTTTATGGTGTCAATTTCTTTATAGCGCATGTTTTCATCAACCCTTTCCTTGATTGGCTTTAATCTACACCACTAGCCCCATCAGCATATTTGACATATAGTAACATTATAGTTAGGCTTATAATCGTCGCCAGTGTTCCAGGATTAGTTTTTCATATGCCTGTAACTCTACAGCCATGAAGATGACGAACTTATGCACACATAGACTTGGGCCGGGATCGACCCCACGAACTCTAACAGAAAGTCATTACTCTTGATTGTTCAACCATTACAAAGCAGTTCTCGTATCTTACCGTGAGTTTCAGTATCTGAATGTTCTGTACACTTTAAATAAACTTTACAACTAGCTAGTCAATGGCTACGTGCCGTGAATTGTGAAGGTGTAAGAAGCTTCGTCAATAAATGAACATTGCATTTGGGTGCATCTCTGTAACCGGAACATTGTCCAAAGTCCCAATAGAGAAGAAGAGCAGAGAATCTAATAAGATAGTATCTCTCCCGCGGGGAAGGGTGGCAGAAATGCTGTGATGTGACCGACTAGGATATAGTATGGAAGAGGTCCTGATCCTATTTGAATCCATCAACAATCTCCACCTCCCAACAGGTTGCCAAGTTTGGCGTCTGTGAATAAAATAAAGGGAGGTTGCCTGTATTGAAGGAATACACAATTGTGGAATCGAATCCTGAGTTTGAAAAGGCAACATGTTCGCAGTGTTTGATGTTTATGGCATCCATTTCCCCTTTGACTTTGAAGTCGGCAGGTATAAATTAGCCTAGCATATATCAAAATGTTGGTAATTATTTCACATCAATACAAAACTCTATTTACAAAGTTTTCATTGGAATGCTTTAAATACTAAATACTAATATTTTCTTATAAAAACATTGTCTTTTGATCTGTTTCAATTTTCTGTGTTAGGGAAAAAATTATAAGCCTAAGTCTAATCTAATAAAATAATTTCATCTGTGTTAGGGAAAAAATTAGAAGCCTACGAGAGTTAAGACTAATCTAATAAAATAATTTCACCTATAAAATAAAATTTAATAATATCTTAAATATGACAGAGAACGTATGGATAGTTTGATTTACATATCTACTGTAATAACGAGTAATCCGAGAGTAGAAATGTCTTGATATTATCAGTATCAGATAAAGGCAAAAATGCGTCGTTTCCTAAACTTACAAACATTTTGCTAATAATGCTTTATTTTTATACATAAAATAACAAGTACATAACATAAGAACTTCTATTGGATAAGCAAACTTAAAAGCTTCATTTCTCTTGAATACACAATTATCAGCACATTACCTTTAAAATTGAGAAAATAATTTACGTTCTGTTTAAGTAGGCCTATATGCATATTTATTTCATGGTTAAGAAATAACTTTTTTTTTTTTTTTTTTTTTTTGGCTATCAGTTTTTAACATTGCATTTTCCATGTGCACAATTACAAGTGCATTTAAATTTCAAAATAGTTGCAATCAAGTGCACAGGGGTCTGCACTCACTCCAACCGCATTCGTACCTCCACCTGCACTCGGCTTAGGTGTCCATTTGGAACCGCGCTTGCTGAAGTCACTTCCGAGTGGAGGTGCAAGAGTGTACATTTTAAAGCATTTAGAATCGGGACATAGTCTGTTGGTCTTAATGTACTGGCTTTATACAAACAAACACATGAGCTACGCTCACTTGTCAGTAGCACCTGCAACTATAAATGCTTTTATCTTATGGACATTGTTCTACGAGGGGGGGCCCAAAAATAACCGGAATCGAACTGTTGCGCGCGAATGCTTTCTAGTTACGAGTTGTGCTGTAAGGTGGTTTTATTTGGGGGTCTCCCGCGACCGTCAATGAGCTGGCGTCAGTCGTTAAGTGACTTGGTTGTGGTACGCTGTTGTTTGGGTTCGTGTTTCAACCCGTCGGCGATTGGTGAGATGGCCGGCCACAAGGAACAAAGAATGTGTGTTTTCTGTTAGGGAAAACTGCAGTCAAGACCGTTGGGATGCTTAGTCAATCCTTTCATGATGATGCTTTGGGAAATCACAGGTCTAAGAGTGGATTTCCCATTTCAAATCTGGCAACATGTCAACTGAAGACATGCCACGCCCCGGGCGTCCTTCGACAGGAAGAAATGATGAAAACATTGCCAAAATCAAATGTGCAATTGATGAAGATCTTTTAAGAAAATTTGGATCATTCTGCACTTCACTCTTCAAGTCGCGGCAAACATTCACGCAGTTTTCTCTTTGGTCATCTCTGAGCAAGCGAGGAACAAATTTTCCAGACACCCGTCTCATGTTCAAACCTTCGGTTAAAATTCGCTGGACCGTGCTCCATGACACATTCGTTTCCTCAGAAATTTGGTCAATGTTATTTCGACAATCTCGGCCAGCTCACTAACGGTCGCGGGAGACCCCCAAATAACACCACCTAACAGCACAATTCGTAACTAGAAAGCATTCGCGCGCGACAGTTCGATTCCTCTTATTTTTGGGTCCCCCCTCGTACACTTAGTTGATTCACATCACTCTGCCTCTTGCTGTTCTAGCCCAAATTGCATTAGCCATTGTTAAAAATTCTTGCAGCTGCTTTATCGAGGACGTGCCTTCCTCCTTTTGCCTATTTTCGGAACCCGGGTTGTTGTAACCCAGAGTCACCTGTCACGACTATCCTAGCTACATGTCTTGCCCAGCTTTCTCTTCTCAACTCCTCATATCTAACTTTGTTCATGGTCCTGATGTCTAGCAATATTCTCCTCGTCTTTCTCTGGCATTCCTGGATCTTCGTTCGGCTTTCCTAAAATGCAAAGTCTGGGTCCAATAGAAAAAGTCCGAGATGATACAGGATTCCAGGATTTCAAGTCTTAATATAAAGCTAAGGTATATGCTAAGTGTATAAATTTTCATGCTCAAGAATTTGCCCCAGGAAAATCCAATTCTTCACGAAACTCTTTGTCCCCATTTCCTGCCTTGCTTACTGTTTAGGTACTCAGAGCAGTATTTTATCGACAGGCCACTCAATTGTCATGATTTTAGTTTTCGTCAAGTCCATTTCCAAGTCTACTTTCTTATTCTGTCACTGAGTTATACATTTTTTCTAATTCTTTTGCTGACTTTGCAAATGCAACAATATCGTTAGAATCGAAGTTTTCACCGTCTTTTCCTGTTTACATTGATCTAAAAGTTTTCTTTTTTTTCTTTCTCCAAGTCAGTTTTCTGAATGTTAACTCGAAGACACAGCTTTTCGTGTTTATATTGTTCTAAAAGATTTTTTTTCTTTCTCCAAGTCAGTTTTCTGAATGTTAACTCGAAGGAGCTTTAAAGAGAGGATTCTCCTGTCTTGCATCCTTGTTTATCAAGAATATCTCCCATTCTAGCTCTGTTCTCATTTTTAATTACTTTTCCTGTACAGGCTACAGCGAATATTAGTAAAGTCCCTTCATGACCGCCAAAAGCTTGAGTGAAAAACCAATGACCAGGGTTATTAGTTATTGTGTGTTGTGTGTGTGTTTTTTTTTCTATTAATTTCGTTTCTTTACTTTGAAAGACCTCGTATTTAAAAGTTAAATTAGTCAAATTCAATAGCTTTTGATTTCGGGAAATGATCGAATTTATCGTCCCATCCTCAGTATATTATTCTAAATTATTCCGACTGTTTTCGCGCCGAGTCTTGAAGTGCGCAGCGAAAGAGAGTGTTCATTCAAAAATGAAAATTATTGGAGACAAATAGAACTAGAAATCCTGCAGAAACTAGCGTTTGGAAAATTCGAAATTTATGAATACCGTAAAACTTAATAAAATTATACCAAAAATGAAAACAAAACAAAAAAAAACGTTCTGTACATATGTTACTTAATTTACCACTAGGAATCCAAATTACGTGCAAAATATATTAAACTTGAAAATTATTGTAGATGTGAAGTATGTAGGCCTCATTACTAATCATAGCAGTGAGTTTATGTGGAAATTACCGTTTTTAGGTAAATCATCGGATTTTTAAGAAGTCTATTTGCATGAATAGGACGACTATTATCAATGATAGGATGAGCACAGTAGCGTTTTGCCTCCACTCTGAACCGCCTGAATCAATAAAACACGGCCAGGTTCTCTCTCACCACCACACAGCATCCCGTTGTCATGACTACAACAAACCCTCCAAACTCTTCCTGCTTACTGGCACAGCTCCTCGCATTAAACACCTATTTCCCACCAGTTTTATCATATTTTTTCAAACATGATTTCGCCTTGCTGTGGTATACGAAGTTTTATACCAAACATAAGACATAATTAGTTCATGCAAGAAAAGGCTTTTACTCATCGCCATTCAAAATACTGAACCAGATTCAACTGTAGCATACACAAATTATTATAACATTCTGATTTCGTTCTGGTAGGCCTATACGTCATGCATTATCATTATGATTCTCATAAACATTTCTGTACCTCGGAGTCATACCGTTCTCTCGTATGCCCATTTGAGTGATTTTACAGTATGAGAAGAAAAGAGTAAAATGTATTTTTATTCGTATAATGTTTTTTATCAGTCGTATATGAGTTAAAAGTACTTACTGTCTGTTCTTGAAAAACTGAAGGATATACTATACGTTTCCTTGGATAGACGATTATATGGTTCTAAAATATCTGAATTAGTGAAGGATATGCTATACTTTTGCTCTGGAAAGAGCCTTGTATGTACATACATACGACACACTGTTTCTATTGTAGAATGAGAAAAACTATAGTCTGGCTTTGGCTATTTCTTTAGTTTTATTTATTAAGATCTTATACAATCATTTGACAAACTACAGTCTGAGAGGTAAAAGAGTATAGTAGTATCAGATAATAAAAAATTAACACACGATAGTTTGGTTCTGGCATACAGATTTATTCTCTATTAATGAATGAGCACTGGTCTACTATAAGGTTCAGAAAATCATAAAACAAATGTAGGCCTCGATAAAATCAGATAGGGAGAGAGAGAAAGTAAACAACGATATTCTAAAAATTTACTATATAAGGAAACGAACGTTTCAATACATGATTTAGGATAGGCCTATGCCTGGCATACTGAGAGAAAAATGTCCATATCCACTGGAAGAAGAAATGACAAGAGATATACGAGGAAAATTATAAACAAGCTGGTGGACAACAAACGACCAGGAACATATAAGAACATTATTTAGCAATGCATCCGGCAATAGGGGTAAGTAAACATATTTATAGCGTAAATAAGGCGGATCCTTGAAATGAAATTTTCAATTTATTGGGGAAAATACCAATGATTCACATGCGAAGAACTTATATCAAAAACTTATTCTGAAATCGTGCACGAAAGACGGTAATTAAGACTTTCAACCGTCCTAAGGCTTGGTCACTATCTGACCAGCCATGGATCCTATGCAGTTTACCACAGAGAAAAAGGTAATGCGGATTCTGAAACATGCGAGTGTGGAGATATTATGTGGTATGGGAATATTGCTCAGCTGAGGGATCCCTTTCAGAGTTTAATCCAGGGAAGGCAAATTTGGCACATAGTAAGAGACACAGGAACATGGAGTTACTAAATTAAGAAACAAAGTTGGTTTCCAAAAAAATTAATAAATCAATCAAAAATAAACAGCAGACAATAAACAAAGACAATATGAATACTTAAGATATGATGAACTGTGGCTCAGGGGATGCGTCCAATCCTCTCACGCAGCGGGCCCGGGTTCGATTCCTGGTCGGGACAAGTTACCTAGGTGGGGTTTTTTCTGGGGTTTTTCCTCACCTTTGTGACAAATGTCGGGTAACTTTAGGCCCTTGTGGTCCCCAGATATCAACTGGCCGTCATTATCATCTTCATCCCATCCTCGCCTTGTTTGGAGTGAGTGTGTGTGTGAATGGTGTGTCTCGTCCTATATGTTCGTGTTGTCTCGGAGGTGGCCCCGGCATTGGGCTGATCACTCATTCGGGGAGGCCCTCCATGTCATTGTCTGGTCAAAAAAGTATGTATGTGATCCAAAGATAATCCCTCTCCCGACAGGTCGCGGCCCTGTAAGGCCCGGGCGGCTTGGGTCGCTTAAATCCTAAAAAGGGAGAGGTGAAACTACGATAAAGAAAGAAAGAAAGATATTATGAAAAGAAGGCAAGACATTGCTTAAATAAACCAATAAAAGACCACCCACATACGAGCCCACGGTACCCAAGGCGTCGCCGAAGCAAAGAATCCGATTTTCAGAGTAAAGAATCAGCTGGGAGCGACATATGAATTCCCTATTATGACTGCAATTGACCACAAAATCCCGTACATGGCATTCAGAAGGCATTCGTGAAGAAGTTATAAGGCTAACAACATAAGGCAAGGCTCATAGGTGAAAGGCTAAAAAGAGGGCACAGTCCAAGTAAAAAGGACTCGTTCACGCGATATGCAATTTGCACGGACGATGTAATTTTTTTTTTAAGCGAAGCAAAACTGTCCTTCTTGTACATTGCTTATCAGTACCATGTTTGAAAATACGGGCCCTCTGTAATTCAATTTTACCTTTGTACAGATAGTCAAAATAGTGCATAATGCTATCCACATAGTTAAGCAAGTGAAGCGGAGGTGGCAGCCGAAGCGGAGCGCAAAAGCATTTGAAGAATAATGTAGCATAAACTGAGCTACTTTGATAGGGCATAGGCCTACTGAATTCTTCCGTTTCGAAAATATGCCATGGGTGTATCTCCCACGAGGTTTGTCAACCTGACTACCCACAATTCTAGCTGCTCGGTCGGGATGACGTCACACCTCTAACGTCCAATCTCAAATTTCTTCATGACACGAGGACAGAAATATGGTGGAAATCAAGCTACTTTTCGCTAGATTGTGGTATACAAGAAGGTGTATTATTTAGGGCGGGTGAATAGGACCAAATCATTCGCCAATATAACATCTCCTTTCCAAGGAACTATCTATAACAAAATACGTGTGATATCAGGTGTTTTTTTAACAGAATCTCTGTTTGAAAATGCGAGTTCTCCGTAATTTTATTTTACCAAAAATAGGAAGTAAATGTTAAACAGAAAGACACAATGGACTGAAATTGTTTTAGTGCGATGATAAGTCAAGACTTGGAAGAATGTCTACGATAACTATAGACTACTTTATATTTAATAGTTTAATGGCTTCGTAGTGGGCCTACTAGGTATTTGCAATAGCCAAAATAGTACGATTGTAGCCCATAATTAGTCTCCTTTTAATCATACAATTTTGTGCTTTCATTCTAGTCTATATTTAATAGTAGTATAATTATTATATGAATGAGGTCAATAATAAAACTTATCAGTTGCATGTACACACTCTTGATTGGTGTCAAACACAAGAGCTAATATCAAGTATTCAGTTAATCAAGTATTGAAATTTCTTGACAAAATCAAAAAAGAAAAGCCTGCTATTGCAGCTAGTGTTTAGATTTCCCCTTCACCCACAAGGCAAGGGCGATGCTGAATTTGAACCTGGTGAATGTTACTTAAAACGATTGTCGAATTCGAGAGTAGTGTACAAAGTTCTCACTATCATATTGAAGTTGCACTATAATTTTAAGAACTTAGAGTTCACATACTTAATTATTGTAATTATTTAATTAATTGTATTTTACGGCTATTCTTCTCATCTTCCGCGTGTTTGATATTGACCAATAACGTTTAGCAATTCCTCGGATATAGACCAATCACAATCTTGTCTTATAAAATGCTTGCTATTAATATGAGGATGCTGTTTTATCGATAAAATCGTGTCCTCGTTACTGGACACGAAAGCATCAGTTGCAGTGATTAATAAGTCACACGCTGCCAATTAAGCATCACGAAAATTGTTTATTTTATACAACATAAGTTGTTTGGGATTGAAATAATAGAAATGTACATTGATTAAAACACAATTACGATTCGGTGCAAGCCAGTTGGTGTGCTTTTATTCTGTTCTCCTGTTAGCTTACCTGAATGAAGTTAACTATGTCTTATAAGCACCATTGGTAACACTGTCACAACATGGTAACTCGAATCGAGTCGTGGATGGTTGATTCATAGTATGCCGTGATCTCGTTACTGTTAGTCTTGTTTTTATACAACAAAGCACGAAAGTAATTATTATAATATGTATAATCCATTACATTTTTATTCATGGAATAGTCTTAATAAATCTAACTCGAGTTGGCGAGTTTCATCAGATAAATTTGCTTCGTCAACTCTCGTGGGATTACCTATGATAACTAGTGTTGTTTTCCCGTTCACCCCACTATGGTGGAAACTCGAACTTCCTGCACCAAGTGCCGGTGTCTAATCTGTTTCTTTTTCGTACTTACATAACATAATTATGTGCGTGATTTACATCAAAACCTATAAGTTTTTATATAGGGCCTACCGGTATTTATTATTACAAGCATAGAAGATATTTATATTTGCTAGCTGAATATGAAAAGAACAATTTCAATCTTAGCTGTGTTTATTTCCTTTTTATTTCTTAATATTGACTTAACGATTGAATTCCCAACAGTGAAGTTATGATGTGACAACATGTGCCAAGGCATAAATAGGATAATCAATACGTCGATAGCCACCAAGATTAAAATAGCTCGTTTTTAACGTTAGTAACGCTGATTTTGAATGATATATTTTGGTCAATGACTCATTTTCGGGAAACGTTCTACCCTTCAGAGAATGTCTAACAAAAGTGATTCAATAAAAGTTTGTCTTGGTACAAGCACTTAGTATCAACATTTAATTAAAATCGTTAGTTATTTATACAACTGCGGGAAAAAAATTTCTAGAAGAGAAAGACGAAATCAACATTTTATATAAAGCGGGGGTCTACTCAATTCCATGTATGTGTGGAAAAGTATACATAGGACAAACGGGACGCTCTCTGGATGCCAGAAGAAAAGAACATATCAGACACCAGAACCAAAACAACACTGACTACTCCGCCATAGCTTCTCATTCGGACGAAACGGGCCACAAAATACTATTCGAAGATATAACTCTACTAAAACATGAAAACAGAAGATTCCCTAGACTTGCTACAGAAGCCATAGAAATTATTAAACATCCCCAAACATAAACAGGGAAGATGGGTACAAGATCAGTGACAGCTGGCGGGAAAAAATTAAAACTTTAAAGAATGCACCCACTGACGTCATAACAACTGCGACTGTTTATTCTTCACATTCACTTCTTTTTAATGTGAATCTTTCTCCGAAGAAGGATACGATAGGATGTCCAAAACGTTAGACGCTAAAAACACGATGCGGCCCAACCCGGATAGCCAGTAGGCCCTACAATCAGTTTATGTTTGCTATTTTGCCTGCATTTTCCGTGTTAAATTCCATCTGAAATCTATAGTTGGGTAATATATAGCAACTCAAAGTAATTCTGGCATCCATAACTGAAAATTTAGAAACTGATTACATGCGTTGACATGGCTACATAATAACTACTTACAAAATGTTTCATGGGCGAAAAATCTAATGCGAAAAATGCTATGGACAAAGAATTCATGGGCGAAAAATCCTAAGCGTGATATTACATGGGTTAAAAGACCTGCAAGGCATAGGATTGCACTGAAAAATCTGTCCTCAGATGTGAAAACAGCTTTCTCTATTCACGTGTGGCAATTATAATAAACTCGGTTTTTTCGAATCTGGCACAGCAACGTTACTTGTGAGGACACGGTTTCATCAAACCTGAAGGTGCAAATGCTAGTTAACGGACTATGGTAGCTCGAGATGCTAGTTCCAATACTGCACATTGTTATTAATACTAGAAAATAGCCCGTGGCTCTGTCACGGTTAAAATGATGCTTAAATACGAAACTTAAAGGTCTAGAATCCTGAAGGCACTGACAATACATTTACAAAGTCAGCGCTGGCTCCATCAAGGGAAGGAGTGGTTTGTTTGGATTTTTATTGTCCGCGATACTTCCAGGGTTAAACTATCAATATATTATAGCTGGTGCCCGCGGCTTCGCCCGCCATTATCAATTGACTCCAGGATTTTTAAGAAATTTACACTGGCAGTTTATTTAAAATGTTTGTGGTTTAGAGCTATGAAAATTGTAAGTAAAAATAAAATTAGAATATTTGTACATTGTGTTCATTTCACTTATGCCTTATATAATAAAGAAACGGTTTTCCTAATTTTGTACTCTTCGTGAAAGTTTAGACAGCGAGAGACGAACATCGCCGAGTATCCCCGATGTCTCACGAAGTGAGAGAGTGAGCACGCTATTTAGGGCCGTTGAATTCTATAAGAGTAGATGATTTATTGTTATTTTATTCACATTTTATTTATTATTTAATTATTATCCAATTTTTTTCAGCCATGCTCTCCAGTATGAAATAACCAAGGAGATAATGCAATTTATAATACTCTGCACAACACACGAAATGTTCAACATGCTTGTTTAGAGGCTTGTTGAGGAGAAGTTCAGAAAGGAGAAAATTAAATTATTATGACCGTATGATGGTGTTAAAAGTTTTATTCCTGTTTGAAATATATAATTTATGCATGTCAACATTCATGTTCTTTGTCATTATACATGTGTTTTAATCTTTGAAATTAGATTTTATGAGTGAGTAATGTATTCCTGTCGGGAATGTGACAGTGTCCCTGCCTCGCTTCCGTTCTGGAAACATAATTTGGATATAGCACCCAAATAACAGCACAGCAGCGGAGACCATTGTTAACCTCAAGCTGTATAACCCCTTGAATATAAATTTTTTTAAAATCTCTCCCTCGAATACAGAATTCGTGTTTCTGACGCTACACATACAGGCCTAATTTAATATGGAATACGTAAGCTTGTAATAATGCATGTGCAAGAAGTGATTTAAACATAAACAAGTACCTAATTTGTTAAAATAATACTCTCTTCTGACATGATTCTGTGACGAAGTTACAGTATATACAGTACTGTAATTAAAGGTTCTCGTGTATTATATGATTAGCCCTAAGGGAGAAATTATGTTTTATATTATAGACGTAATCTTGGCACCAACGCTTAAGTTGCAACGAAAAATGAGGGAAAATTTATAGAAACCTTATTAAGTCGTCCAGAAACTGAAGTCATAAAACTTACGGAAAATCGGCAACTTAAGAGAAGTTTGAATATTTTATTTCTTTGAGGAAGTCATAAGTTTTATTGTGGCATTGTAAATAAGCTTTATTTTCCAGTGAGTGAGTAAGCAGGTCATCAAATTTCATTGAACACTTTCCTACAAATATAAGGTCGGCTTAAATCGGTTGACCGAAAGTATTGTGTTCCTTTTCAACAAATTTTCTATTACAACAAATGCTCAAACTGCCGATATTAGTTGTTAGTTCTTAACAGTGGCCGCGGCCTCGCCCGCCCCCTTTTTGGTTGTACATTTATATTGATTCTCCATTTTTTACTCGTCGAAAACAATTATGTAGTGAAATGACATTCAAATTGATTTAAAAACAAAATAAAAATAAAAACATTTATGTACTCGACCTATTTCAACCTGAAGATCATAAAATTCAAAGTGCAAAATGTATTAAAAATGTATTAAATTTTATAATCTAGATCCATTGTATCAACCCACAAGGCAGCAGTTGTTCGAGTTCTTTCATTACACAGGCCCAGACCCGACGAGGGGGAGGGGAACCGGGGCTGCAGCCCCGGGACCCGGGTCCCGAAAGGGGGCCCGGCCGACCAGGTTTTATTTTTTACTTTCTAAATTAACTCTAAAATAAAATTGGTTATAAGTCAATAACAACTTAAGTTATGTTTTATGTGTTTATTTTATCTGCATTGTCCTGTCGTATAACGGTAACACGGAATTATCAGTTAATCTGAAACGGATTAATCTTGAAGAAAAATTGCTGTTTTGGAAAAGCAGAAGCACAAATCCTTTGGGACTCAACAGTAGGTCTCACTAACGTTCGGCATTTAAAATCATAATTTTCAAAAGATTAAACTGGTACATACAGATAAAATTATTCCTAACTAGAACATTTTAATGTATTTTTCCGTTTCCTGCCCGGCATCAGTTAACCGATTTGGTCCACAATCATTATGTTTCGTCCCATGGGCGTTATAAATGCAACAGCAAGTTTAATAAAATCCGATAAAGCGTATTTGAGTTATCGCGCTTACAGACACACGGACAGACAGTCAGACAGTCCTGTCTACCGGACAATTTCATAAAGTACCGGTACCATTCTGGCACTTAATAAATATATAATATCATTACATAATCTTTTGTTGCATACATTATAAAGGGCGAGTTGGGTAGTGAATTTAATATTTGACGGGGGCCCGAGAAAATGTTTTCCTGGGGCCCATGCTTTCTTTCCACGGCCCTGCACAGGCCTGCGAAATTGAAGTTGTTGAAAAATACAAGAGACGTTTTCGCTGAGTTTTATATTATTGGGTGTATTGATTTCGAAAATGACCTCCATTATTTTCCATCACGTCAGGATTTTTTGTATAATCGATATCGATATTTTTGCTAAAATCCTATGTGAAATGGAATTTTCGCAAACAATTTTGCATGTACTATCTGGTAACAGTGGTTTTTATCATAGGTAATCTCACGAGAGTTGACGAGTTTATCGATAGATTCGTAACTGCGCAGCAGGAGCGAATTTACCTGATGAAACTCGTCATCTCGAGTTAGCCTAGATTTATTAAGACTATTCCATGAATAAAAATGTAACGAGTTATACAAATAATAATTACTTTCGTGCTTTTTTGTATAAAAACAAAACTAACAGCTGCGAGATCACGGCATACTATGAATCAACCATCCATGAATCGATTCGAGTTACCATGTTGTGATCAGTGCTACCTATGGTCATATAAGACATAGTTAACTTCATTCAGGTAAGTTAACAGCAGAACAGAATAAAAGCACACCAACTGGCTTGCACCGAATCGAACTTGTGTTTTTAATCAATGTACATTTCAATTATTTCAATTTCCAAACAAGTTATGTTGTATAAAATAATCTGTTTCGTGTTGCTTAATGCCAGCAATCGCTGCACACTGATGCTTACGTGTCGAGTAACGAGCAGACGATTTTACCTGATAAAATAGCATCCTCATATTAATAGCGCGCATTTTATAAGGTAAACGATCGTGATTGGTCTATATCCGAGGAATTGCTAAACGTTATTTGTCAAAATCAAACACGCGGAGCATGAGTGGAATATTCCATTTAAATCTATGTAAAATCGATTCTTGGTGATGCAAATTGATTTGTTAGCAATTGAGTTTATTTTTTACAGGTTTGAATGGAAGAAAACCACTGTTGCCACGTACGTACTCTTTTTCATTTGAAACTTCTTTTTGGCGTTCTTTTATGTGCAATCTCAGGCCTATCTCGTGTTAACTTCCAACTTTAGTCGGCAAGCATGTTCTTGACCCATCTTCCTTGATATTTGCGCTCCATATCTTTAATGTGTAGGTAGAACATTTGACCCTGTTCTTCGCTGACCGCTCCTAAATTTTCGGGGAAATAGTCCACATGTGAGTGAAGGAAATGTAGTTTGACACCCATGGAGCAACCCAACAGCATATTCATAACAATTGCTTTATAGTCAGCATTTTTGTAATTCCCCACAAATTTACGGACCACAACTTTGAAAGCAACCAAAGCTTATTTTTCCTTTGTTTCTACGTTTCTAAGGTTTATAATTCGTAGACTACTCTGGCATCTGCACGAAGTCATGTCTGTGATGTCGGTGACGTTGTAAACTTAATACCGATCGGTACTACACGGTTGACAAGGTGATAGTGAATTCACAAGTTTAGAGCTGTTTCGTATGCTTGAATTTTTATTTCCAGAGAAATGACAGGTACAACTTGCAAAAGCAGTTCGTCCTAATCCATATTAATGAGATTCATAAAGCACTTGATGTTATGTAGAGACCGGTAATCAAATAACCTAAACGTTACGGTTTAATAAGTATCTTCCACATTGGGGAGGTGTGCAAGATAAAAGGATGTAGCCTAGTTGGACAAGGATCCCATTGTACTGAAAATGCATAGAAAATGGATGCATCTAGATAATTGATGGCAATTTTTGCTGTCCGATGAAGCTTGAACTGCATTAACTATAACTTCCACAGCTCTTAACTGGTCATCAGAAATATTTAACTCAATTTACCACATAAAAACATTAGAGCAATCTAATTTTATGAAAATTTAATTTTAGCTTCATTTTATTACGGTGGTTTCTGTATAGAAAATAACACTGTAGGACAATAAATGAGCATATAATTCCATCGCTGTGTAAAATTTTCGTGAAATCACGTGTTTTCTTTATAACTAATAAACTATTTATAACACTGAATATATTATGCTTGCACTAATTTCTAGATTCTAATGTGTTAAATTAGCTCTGACTGCTTCACCTGAGAAAACTTTTAACTGTCTACATTCAAAATTCTAATTCACTGTTTTGTATTCTTTCTTTGTTCCATATTCAACTTATTTTGATGACTTTTAAAAGTCACACTTTAGATTCAGTAATATATATTTTATTTTTATTTGAATGCATATTAGATCTTCTAATTACTATCCCAGTATACGCATCTGCAGTCCATGTGTAGCGTAATATCAATCGAGTGCGAGTCTGACTGTCACAAATGATTCCGAACCATTAAGTAAAATTGAAAAATCCCACTGACCTTATCGGGGATCAAACCTGCGACCTTTCGGTTTGTAGCGAAGTGCCTCAACCAACTGCACTCCCGAGAACCCCTTCGTACTACTACACTTCCACATAATTATATCTCATCATACTGAGTGAGTTCTGAAAAAAATCTTTAAAACAGGGATTACACAAGCAGTGGGTGAAAAATATTCCTAGGAAGGATTGAATTCCCTCAGATGTGGATTAAACGAGTGGCAATGTATTCAAGTTATGCTCATTGCAAAGGTGAGGTGAGCTAGAGGAAAAATTTGAGATTCCTTAAAAATAATACTGATTGGACGATAGCCATAATTTGAAAATTAAACACATTATTTTCATTACTCTTTTATAATATACACTGCCCGTGTAATTTCACATTAAATAAAAGTTTCTAATTAAAATAGCCATCTCAAGGTCTCATCTTATACAGAAAATATGTTGATAGGATGATAAGAGTGGCAATATTGTCAGCCTTACGCACCAGATGCCTTCACCCCCAGGATTACTCCTTGAACTAATTTCTGTTAGAGGCTGAGCCGACCTCAGGGCTAATATTACCTCTAGGATGATAACGATAACTGAAAAACATCTAAGACCCCTCTAAAACGGCTACAGCAGTTAGAACTGAACAGTACAGTCAATCTCTACTGAAAGGTACACAATTTAGGCCTAGACCTACTTTAAAATGGTTTTCCCATAAAATATTTGGACAGGCATTGGTCTTGCAATTTAGATAAAATATAACACCCCTTAATATATAACTAGCATCCTGTTGCAGTCCGGCACACAACATCTTCGAAATATGAATACAACATTGTTTAAATTCACTGCGTGCTGTCATAGACCGTACGCCTTTCCCCCCCTTTTTTTCAACTATCTCCATGAAGGAATAGTGTTGAATGCTGTCTATAACGCGGGTAAGTTTGGCCCGTTTTGAAAGTAGATGTGTTAGGCTCTACTGCTGATCTGATGCTATTATTTGAAGGCGAGCACCAGCAAACCTCTATGCAATAGGCAAATATCGTTTAACTAAATATCTTTACAAATTATATGCTGTATACGAGGTAAGGTTCACAAAAAAAAAAATCATTCCTCATGAATCATGATTAATGACATAAATACATACAGAACTACTAGTTATTTTTTCCGTCAACATCACTAGTATTCCATTGCTAATTAATAGCAATGAGATTAACTACTCCATCTTCCTAATAGAGCTGTGCATGTCAACTCATTTTTCGAATTATTCATATAGGTTCACTAGCATGTGGACGCGGCTTCGCCCGCGATAATTATTTCAAAAATTAAAAATTAAGAGCATAATAGTTAAATCATTATATTTATTAACACCTAAATCAAGTGGACTATATACCACGATTAGTTAGCGTCACCTGGTAAAAGCGACCTCAGATTCGAGTTCCTTGGCCCAGAATACCCCTGTACAGTGAGTTTCGTCCAAATCGAACAATGTTTGACCATATTTAGGCCTATATTGATTATCCCTATTTTTGGCATTTAAAATCAAAATTTTTCAAAATCCTTTCTTAGTGAGCACCTACATTATGAAACGAAGGTACTGTCAAAATTCCAAGTCTCTGTCTGTTATAGTTTAGGCTGTACGTTGATTCTCTGTCAGTCAGTCAGTCATTCAGTCAGGACAAAGCGTCTTATATAGAGAGAGAGAAGAGAGATAACTAGTATTTATCTTAGTACTTCTGATAATGAGTGAATGGGTACAGCAGGAAGAATGCGCTAACTCTGCAGGGAATGACAGTAACAATAATGCATAATCATTTGAAAATTCTTTGTATATTCAATCGTACTGCTCACTTAAAGGCTATATTGCGATCATTACTAATATTGTACATTTACTTGTATTTAACTTCACGCGAGTCACATATTAGTGATCCAATGTTCTTGGATATCTTGATTAGTATATAGTAAGTTATTCGGTTTAAAACTGATTACATTCACAAAACTACATGTACCGTGTACAAGTTAAACATAATTAATTCGTTAAAATTTTACTTTATCTGCCCGTACCGTAGGAAGTTCAAAAACGAAGTTCGAAGTTGAGTTGTAAATAATAATAATAATAATAATAATAATAATAATAATAATAATAATAATAATAATAATTGCCCGTTTTGAGATACCCTGAATCCAAAAATGATATTTTCAGAAACATGTCTATGCTTGTCTGTCTGTTTACAGCTTAGCTCTAGAACGGAAAGTCGTATAAAACTAAATTTTATATTTGGGTTAGTTACCTTTTGGGGATGTGACAGATTGGCGACGACTTCCTCTTACTTTTAATGTCACTTTACATTAAGATCTTCTCGAAAAGGGCTCTAACGATTTTGTTGCATGAATTGTATAAATTAATAAGCATAATAGGCCTATAAGTTATTATAATATACGATATGCTATGTATTATAATGTCGCGGGATCAAACCCGGCCGCGGTCGATGGATTTATCAAGACGTAAAAATCCTGGACTTTAAGCTGGGGGGAGGGGGGTATAGTAGATTGACGGCACGTAAAATAATTCCAACTCTAAATTAGAGCCTCTGGATAAAATTCCTCGGTCCTTTCATGTCCAAGTAATACCTTAGTGTCTGAAGGGGGATTGTGAGGCGAGGGCTTACCACCTATCCATCTGCCGTCTCTCGGAAAATAAGTGTAACAAAATTCACTTGAGTATCAGAAACCTCCAATTGGAGGCCCTAATCTCCAACACTACGGGATACAGGAAACTAGAGAGAAAGAGATATATATATATATATATGTATTATAATAAATTATGCCTATACTAACCGCTAAAACTTTCATTTGACAATTTTTCCCAGGAAGTTCTCTGAAGGATAAGCTCCTCATTTCATACACAAATATGCCTCACGAATAATGCGACTTTGAATGAACCTGAGGCAACTGAATGCACACTACTGCAATACATTCGTGTACTTTACACTGGAATATTAACGGTATAGGAGTTGTTTAGTTCACATAAGATTTTTTATTTCTTCAAATTTCAAATACACAAATTTACATAAGTTATGAATGTGTATCTGAATGAGCAAACATTCGATCCCGAAATTAGTTCCAGGTGCAAGCTCAACGTGTGTAGACAATCTTTCCCTAGGCGATGATTTTTTTTAAGTAGTGAATGGACTTTGGACAACTGTACACCTTCTATAATCATATACCGTACTTTGGACAGATTATCACGTTAGTCTCTCTTGTGACATTTCTTAGCCCGATCATTATATTAATGATAATATTATTTTGTAACCACAAACTTTCTTTTTAAGAGGAAGACTGCACATCATCACTTCGATCGCAGTTCTTATATTTTCAGCAGAAAATGTTGTTAAATAGCAACGCTAGCTCCATGCAGCGGATATGACAGTCACCTCCAGCGTCGAGTGTCGCGGATGCTGCGCAGAAAGACGCTAAGCGTCCATATTGGAATTGGACTGCGAGATATCGACGTACCGATATCACCTGTTAGGCTGCTTGTTTACTGCTTTGCTCGTAGCATATTAGTTTATTGCACAAATACACATTTCCTTTGTTGTTATGCTTTATCAGTTCAATTCAATAAGCACGCCTTCAATCTGAACATGGATTCATCTTAAAAAGGAAGTATTGTAATACAATATTGCTCTTCAGAAAGGTGAGTACTACAGCTTCTTCATGTTTATTTCTTAGTGCAAGCTATTATGTAAAATGTTATGCCTTGTAAGTAAAATATATAGGCCTATTAGTAATAGTAATAATATCAACAAAGACAAATTAATATCAACAATGCCAGTATTATTTAGTTCAATTAACAACACTACCATACTCAAATAAACATAACCAAAGCGTATTTCATTTAAACTATTGCAATAAGTATAAATTATAATTATAATAATACAATAGCCATTATCGTATCGGCAATGAAAATAATGCTAAGATGTCATGTAGGCCTAATAATTTAAATATACCGTTCATAGAATATAGAATATGAGGTTATGGAAGGGAACGAAAAACAAACAATTCAATCATGACGATTAGAGGATTTGATTTTTAGAAGGTTAAATATTAGCTGAACATTGCATAATAATAGCCTATGCCCTATATGTCTGGTAAAAGGTTTTGCCATATATACATAGGGCGCGTGACAGTGGCGACAAATAAAGTTTATATACACACACACACACTTATGGTTAAATTCCATATTCACACGCCACGTTTTTAAACGAAATGTTCTGCATAAAACAACTAAAATATACTCATTTCATTCTTGGGAGAGATGTCTTTCTTTCATACGGGGAACTTGCCAAAAGTGGCGAAGTACGGTACCTGCCTTATTTAATTTCGTGAACCGTCAAGAAACACGTGAATGGACGTTACAGTTCACATGGTATGACTTCACCTTTTTTGTCACATCGTGACCATGGAGTTGATACAAGTCAGTGTCAGAATCAATTCGCAGGGTAAATGTGGTAGGTGTGTAACGTTGACAATCTTGCCACTCTCTAGAAGTCGTAATTATGAACAAACTACGATTTTTAAGATAATTATCATATTTAATTTTTTAACAAGTCGCATTCTACTCAAATTTGCTATATAAATCTAGCAATAATGTGTGCTCATACACGTTTCATGAAACAAGTGGTAGTTCAAAATATTGTAAACTTTCTTTTATTGTATGGAATTATAAAATTCGAGAAGTTACAGTTCGAGAAGTAGAGACATAATAGATAGCCATTTAGGTAATGTTTGAATGATGAAAATAAACAGATAATAATAATAATAATAATAATAATAATAATAATAATAATAATAATAATAATAATAATAATCATAATATTAATAATAATAATAATAATAATAATAATAATAATAATAATAATAATTTTTACTAAGGAATATTCCACAATACGGTTTTCCTTCATCCCACAACAATCTTTTGCCTCCATAATTCCCTGTTCATAGCATCTTCTTCATTTAATCCTTTTCCCGCCATAATCCTTTTCACCCCATCTATCCAGCACTCTTTGGGCTTCCCTCTTCTTCTTTTTCCTTCTACTCTCCAATCTAAAATTTTCTTGGGTATTCTATCCTCTGTCATTCTGAGTAAATGTCCATACCACCTCAAGCGTCTTTCTTCTACAATTTCCAAAATATTATTTTCAACTTGCATTATTTCCCTTATTCTATTATTCCGAAATTTTTATCCCTGGATTTTCTTGCTGAACGCCTCCAAAAATCCATTTCTAGTACTATTAATTTGTTTGCTTGTTGTCTACTTATGGTCCAAGTTTCAGCGCCATATAATCTTTTACTTTGGAATAATGCCTGATATAGTAATTCTTTAGTTCTATGCACCGCCGTCTCGAGAATTACACTGCCTGTCCTATGCTTAATTTTAACATGGAGTTCAAAGTATTGTTCAATTGCCTAATTTCTCCAGTAGAGGCGACACAGTTCACACCCAGATAGCATGAAGTTCCAGCATATTTCAGTTTCCGAGTTTATACGTCAGAGGGCAACACAGAGCATACGGTAATGTAAAGGGTATTGCTGCTGGGTGTGAAAGGTGCTGCCATCTGTAATGTCGCCGAGTACGCAAAATTAGCCGTATAGGACAGGCAGTGTATACACGAGTAATACAGTCTAGAAGGCAGTGGTTCTATGTAAAATAGTTTTACTCCATAAGATTGAATTTGGCATTCCTATAATTCTCTTCCCATCCGTTATTCTTCTTTGAATCTTTAAATTTGTTGTTGCATCCTTTTGTATAATAGACCCTAGATATTTAAAATATTCAACATGTGCAATTTCTTCTGTATTACATATACTAATATCGTGCTGATTTGGTATAATATAATATAATATAATAATTGATATAATAATTGATATAATAATAATAATAATAACAATAACAATATTAATAATAAAAACATATCTCATCCTTTCATTGCTGCTGATAACAATAGCAAGTAATAATAATAATAATAATAATAATAATAATAATAATAACAAAAGCTAGCCACCTAATCTTCCCAAATTTCATGTCACTTGTTTTAAACGCCGGTCAATTCAAAATTACAGCAGCATGACAAATAATGCAAATCTGTAATAAATAAAAAGACTGAAAAGGACTCATAACCAGAATACTTAATAATAATAATTAAGGAATCGCGCACAATGTGCATTATAACCAGAATACTTAATGAGGCCTCATAATGAAGGCATCTTTTTTATACACATTTTACTTTTTTTACATAATGAAGATCTCATTTGTTGAGAGAAGTTCCATCTACACAAATATCAAAGTAATACAGAAATACACACATGTCTATAGCTGTGAAAAGTCGGAAATTGTACACGCCAAATTCCCGTTATATTGTCCCATTATGTCAACTATCCCCTTACCAGCAATGTTATTGTCATTAGAGATAGAGAACTCATTGCAACAAAGTATTGTCATCATCCCCTCTTGTCATCTGCGGAAGAGAGAGTGTGTAAGAGTAAACATATGGGACAGTATTGGCAGGGGACTTATTGTCATTCACCGACTCTGTTGGAGTCTATCTCTAACCCACCCATATGGCATGTTGAGTGCTGGGGTGGGGTATGTCCTTCGCTAATTCAATTTCAGATTCGTTCAGCATTTTGTCCCTCTTCAGACCAAATCAGCACGATATATTTTCATTATTATTACATTCGTAATAAAGATTGACGATTATATAGTAAATACATTCTTTATTATTTTTAAGGATAAATAAATGAAATGCTACGAACCGTTGCTGCTACAGTTATTCCTTTTAAATTAAATTCTCTAGATTTCAACTTTTAGCGTGGAAATATTGTTTTTTTTCCTTCCTATTTTATTTTCTATCGTCTAATATATTTATCCTGTTGATCCAGAATAATTTATAATAATTATTTCCTTCTCGAAACAATAAAAACGAAAACTAGATTTTGTATTTTTCATTTATCAATGCTCAGAATCTTCATACAATACAAGTGTTCTGGTATACTACCATTTGCTTTACAAATTCACCTATGGAGTATGACATCTTTTCTAATCTGTTTTAATAAAATAATAATTAACTTGATACCAGCAACTCAACAATATTTTATTTTAATACTTGCCTAGGCCTGATAAATAATAAGTACTTAGTTCATTTTTTCTTAATTTGAATACCGGTATTATAAAGTGGCTTTCATTACTGCTACTATACGCGAAAGAAACAAACTACTTGTTACGTTCACATGAGTATGGTATACTATAGTATTTTGTTCATCCATTATATCTATACATGATACGGAATTAATTCTACTAGCATAGCTTAACCTAACTAAGCTAATAAAAACACATTCAATTTACACATCTAACAACACAAGTATTCATTTATAGAATAGTACGTTTCATTACATAGGAAAGCAAATAGTTGAGACTTGAAATTGGTAAAACTTTCGACTTTAATTTTATTAGGTAATTTATTGAAATGTTGTATTCCATTATGTGTGGGGGAATTTTCAAATAATTTTGTATTGTGACTGACCAAGACTAAATTCGATTTTCCTCTTGTATTATGAGAATGAACCACTGAATTTGTTTTGAACTTATTAATGAATGGTTTTACGTGAAAAATATCATAGTATATGGAAAAGCAGTTCCGACTACTGCAAATGTTATGTATAAAATCTTACGTATAAAATATTGTTACACGAAGTGCGATTGATTGCTGATATGATCTACAACCTGGCTCGCCAGTTGCTCTACCTATAATTTATTGTTAAGTAATGTTAGTTTCAAAAATAGATTTTATTTCTCATTGTGTTTTGCTGCTCTTCGTCTGAGCTGACGACTGCTTTGGCACAGCTGAATTATCTCCCTCCTTCCCTTCCCCGTATCTCTCCCTCTCGCTGAATATTCCCTAACCTTTTCTTATTTGCTCACAAAGTAACTGGTGGCTCATATTTGCGAACTACACTTGCATGTTCTTTTTCTTTCCGTATCTTTTAACCATGACAATTGGTGTAAGTCAACAATAGAGTCTTAAAAAATATTTCTCAGATAACTTTTATAATATTATTTACTCCGTGATTCCAAAAAAAGGTGCGAAAGTAAAAACTGATTTTATTCTTGAACAAAAGAACTACCAGACTATATTAACGTAGAATCTCCCAGTAGTTGTCCAAGTATTATGTAAATAAGACAACTTTTCGATATGATCACGGTTGCTCACGACAATAGCTGTCGAGACAAGTCTACATTTTTGTCCAATTCTGTTATTAATACAGCTGTAGGCCTACTTCCCTCATGCGTTGTCTTAGTTCGTTCGTGTCCCGTGGCATGGGATAATACACATGATGCGTTTTATGAATCCCACAGAAAAAAGTCGCAGAATGTTAGGTCAGGCAACCCCGGAGGCCAGAGCGACGTTGGTGAATAGTCATTTCCAGGTTAGGGGATCCACCGTTCTGGTAAAATATCGTTCAGATAATAGCGAGCTTCTCAATAGAAATGCTGAAAGACAACGTCTGACAAATCTTCCTGCATCTGTGGCATTATCCAATTCGTTATTCTTCCAGACAAGAATGGCCAGTAAAAGTCTCCTGAACAAAATTGCTGTCATAAGTCTTGGGTACTTACTCAAGCGAGAAATAAACGAACTTGAAATTTGAAAACCATTGCCTTCATTTATTGTTGTAATCAGCCAATTAGCATTGTTGTTTTCGGCAATGGTTGCCATTATCCTTACATGATACTTTTTTTTAAAGTTCCGCTTTATTTATACTCCTCACATCAGGAATTTAGGTTTTGTATATATACCAATGTCGGCCGCGGTGGTCTAGAGGTAGCGTACCCGCCTCTAGATCCGCAGGGCGCGGGATCAAACCCGGCCGCGGTCGATGGATTTTTCAGGACGTAAAAATCCTGGGCACGGAGTCCTCCGGAAGGGACTTTAAGCTGGGGGTCCCGTGTCGTAGATTTACGGCACGTAAAAGAACTCCAAGCCTAAATTAAAAATTTCTCGGCCCTTTCACGTCCAAGAAATACTTAGTTTCCAGAGGGGGGCTGCGAGGCGATGGGCTTACCACCTGTCCCTCTACCCTCTCTCGGAAAATAAGCATATCCAAATTAGTATAGGTAATGAAACCTCCATTGGAGGCCCCTTCGCCCCACCTGGGGATCATAGGGTACCAGACCAGATATATATACCAACAGATCAGGTAGAGTAGGATTACTTCCACAAAGTCTCTGGCCTTGAAGACTAACCCAGCCAGCGAGCTTCTCGTTACCAGCGTGCGCGGATTCGCTGCGCGCAAGATCAGTGAGCTACTGTTGAGCACAGAGTGAACATCATGCAGCACGTTGGCAGTCGTAGAAAATACTATAATAGTTGAGTGGAGGGATAATGCCTCGTCGAGACAGAGACAGACAACACGTGGAGTGGGATAGAAGAGTTGAGCCAATCAGGGTGCAGCTACCTCCCCTAGGCAGGAACTCTACGAACGGTGAGACTCGCTCCTAAGGTATATACGTAAAAACCCAGAGACTTTGTGGAAGTAATCCTACTTCTAACTACTTATTTGCAACTGCTTTCTATTGTTGATTTGTTTATGTCGTCCGTTAATTTCAACTTATACTAAAGTGACAATAATTTTTAGGGATATAAACTTACTGAAAGGTACAAATCAAAGATTATCTAATAGAAATAACTTTGCCGTCAACTCTCCTTCTATAAAACTGCTATCCATCAATACTGACTTTAGTTAGGCCTACATCTGAAAATTTAGAGGGAGAGAAAATATTTAGTGCCCATACATGGGCTGTTGGAATTTAATTGTGCACAAAACATCACATTTTATTTCTTGATTTCCTAAAGCTACGTCCATGAAACCCATGATTTTGTAATTCTTGCCGTTAACAGCTACTAACAGATTCAGTTTTTATAAACAGGACTGTAGGCTTTACCAAATTGTGACAGCAATCGAGTATCGAAAGGAAACAGACCATTTGGCTTTTAATGATAAAATGTTATTTGCCCAAAATTCTTATTAAAACACAACAGTATCTAAATTCGTCAAACCGAAGTGGAATTAGCTTTCCTTCTTCTGATACCATATTGGAGTAGTAGTAGGAACTAAATTAATTTTCTCTTAGATTAAAGGTGCCTTGAGAACAGAAATAATACAATTTGAAATTTTCCAATACAGATTTATATTATCTTACAGTCTTCATTTGAATTTCACGTGTAATTAAAGAAATAGGAAAAATATTCCGTATTTCCTCATGAACAAGATAAAAAAGAACAGTGTTAAAAATAATAAATTATGTGTGTGGTGGTAAGTGAAGTTCATTTTATCGTTGGGTGAGTTAAGGGGCATAATTGATCCAAGGATCGAGGATCCATACCATCCTTGATTCGCGCTTGCTCGCATCCCCAAAAAAGTAAAAGATAAATAAGGAATTTACATCATGCGTTAGGATTGAGCACGCAGTACTGTGAATCGAATCATTTTCAACATTTTTATACTGTCTGAAAGAAGTCGCTACTTGTTATGTAGTCTTGATTGATAACAAACATAACCAAGCATGCCAGTACATAGAGGGTACTTGGGTGTTAGTAGGGAAATGCATGAATTGATAATAGGCATCCTAATTGGAGAGGATGGTTCTTTTTATTACCTCATTGTCCATTGATTGACCGGAGTCACCATGATGGCTGATGCATCTCAGCCTCCACTCGACAGCTCTGTATGGGCTATGACACCCTCGAAAGCGGGCAGCAGCACCACAAAACACACACTGTTCAAAAAAAGTGTTGCGCGTGCTATTTTTGCCTCGTTTATGATTCTCTGGTTGGTAAAAATAGGATTTAATAACCAATTACCTATTCGTATAACCCTTGTTGTTGTTACTATTATCATTATTATCATCATCATCATCATTATCATTATTATTATTATTATTATTATTATTATTATTTAACGACGATTGTGTACTGCTTAGGCCTGTAAGCATCACCGGTAATGAAGAATTTTGTCCTATAGGAATAATTTTACATGCCTGTAGATCTACAGAAATAAGGAAGTTGCATATACGCAAACATAAACGCCATCAACCTGGAAAGGGATCGATTCAGCAACCTTTAACTGTTCCACGCAGCCATTATTATCATTATTATATTTATTACATTTCTCCACATCACATGTATTATTATTATTATTATTATTATTATTATTATTATTATTATTATTATTATTATTATTATTATTATCATTATTATTATTATTATTATTATTATTATTATTATTATTATTGATAACTGTATTAAAATACGACTTATTCATCCATAATCAATCATTTATCCAAACAATAATTTTTAAACTTTAGCCAACTGCGGTTAAATATTTTCTTCGTTTTTCTTTCTTTTAATTCTTTTGATTCTTTTCTTTTCTTTCCTAGAAGGCCTAATAATTTAATTTCTTTACTCTTACACTTTTAAATAATTAGGCCTACATATAATTCCAATGCCATTTAATCCCGCTTTCGTTATTCCCTCCTTCCTCCCTACATCTTTCTTTTTTATCATATTTGCATGTTAGTTTTTTTTAGTATTCATAATAAATGTATCTTACTTTCTAATTTATTCTTCTTTTCTCCTGTCTACAGTAATAGATTATACCTCCGTTACGAATAAACGATAATGTAACGTCGTCATTATCAGTACTTCAATACTACTGACTACTATTAATTACTGTATGGATGGCTCCTGTCACTCCGCGGACGGGAGTTTAGGATCTTCGAGAGGAGCTACCATTACCAAAGACCAATATAGTTACTCTTATAGAGGACCGAGGGACAGGTAGTATGTCCATAGCCTGGACAACCAGTTATAGGAAACTAAGTATTATCTGAACGTGAAAGGGCGAAGTTAGGCAAGTAAAACTGTACAATATCCTCATTGAGTTTGGAATACCAAAGAAGTTAGTTTGGCTGACCAAAATGTGTCTAAATGAAACCTATAGCAGAGTCAGGGTGCGGAAATTCATATCAGATAGGTTTGCCATTAGAAGCGGCTTGAAGCAAGGATATGCACTATCACCTTTACTTTATAATTTCGCTTTGGAATATGTCATTAGAAAAGTTCAGGAAAACAAGATAGGCCTAGAATTAAATGGCAGTCACCCGATGACGTTTGTTTCTTGGGCGATGACGTAAACACGATCGAAAGAAATACAGCAAATCTTTTCGATGCCTGCAGGAATGTTGGATTAGAAATTAATACAGAAAAAACTAAGTATATGGTCATGGAACGTCAAAATAATGCTCCACAAAATATTAGAATAGCCGGTAATTCGTTCGAACAAGTGGAGGAATTCAAATATCTGGGAACAGTAATTACAGACATAAATAATATTAAGGCAGAAGTTAAGTGTAGATTCAAATCAGGAAATGCTTGTTTTTATGCAGTTCAGAAACTCTTATCGTCTCGTCTCCTGTCCAGAAATCTCCTGTCCAGAAATCTCCTGTCCAGATTTATAAGACTATTTTTCGTGCCGGCTGTATTATATGGATGTGAGACATGGCCGCTAACTGATCAGGAAGAACATAGCCTGAGAGTGTTTGAAAACAGGGTGCTTAGAAAAATATTTGGGCCCAAGAGGGATGAAAATGGGGACTGGAGAAAATTGCATAACGACGAGCTTCAGGACCTGTACGCTTCACCGGATATTATATATTATATTATATTATATTATACATATACAAATACAAAAATACAAATACAATATTATACAAGTGTTAAACACCCGAAAGAGCAGATTGCTCGGGCTCGGGTGCAGTTCAGTCTTAAAACGTACAGCAATATCACACACACACACACATACCCATGCAAGCATCACAAAACAAAACTAACATAAATCACAAGATAAACATAAAACGTAAAATTTCATTACTGTTAACATTTAGTTATAAAATACATCAAGAAAATAAGATGAACTATTTTAGAAAAACTATTTTATAATATATCTTATTCTATTCTTAAAACTATTCACATTCATATTATTTATATCTGGATGCTTTCTTAATACATTATTGTATAGTCTTACTCCAAAATTAAACCCATGTTTCAGCGCAGCTGATGTATTACACTTAATTTCAATTAAGGGTGAGGAGGCAATTCGTCTTGTGTTATGAGGGTGAAAATATGTTTTAAAATTAGATTTATGTTTATGGATAAAAATAAGTAAATTTCTTTTATATAAATTCAAAATATCTAATACATTAAATTCAGGGAAGATAAGTTGCGTAGGGTAATCCAAAGGTTTCTTTAAGCAAATCTTTATTATACGTTTTTGCAGTAATAATAAAGGAGTAACAATAGATTTAGAAGTGCCTCCCCAACCAATTATTCCGTACTGTATTACAGATTGTATTAAAGCTAAGTATACAGACCGTAAAACATACGTAGGCATATAAGAGCGCAAGATTACAAATTTATGTATACTTTTACGAAGTCTGTTAGTTATGTATGCTATGTGTTTATCCCATTTTAAATTTTGGTCAATAATTATTCCTAAATACTTTACCTCAGTACTAGTACGTATGGAAGAGCAAAAACAATTTTGAGTTATGGAACAACCAGAAATGTGCAATTTGATAGAATTTTGAAAAGATTCCTGATCTTGAATGCCTGTTTTTGTTAAAGAAAAAGGTAATAAAGATGTTTTAGCGATATTTAAAGAAAGCATATTTACATCCAGCCAGTTTTTTATAAAGCTTAACCCCTTATTAGCATTTTCGTATGTATTGTTCCAATTTGAACCAGAAAAAATCAAGGGTAGTAACTGTAATTAAATTACGAAGGATGAAATGGATTGGACATGTTATACGCATGGGGGAGGAAAGACATATCTCAAAAGTATTGACTGGGAGACCCGAAAGGAAAAGACCACGTGGAAGACCTAGACGTAGGTGAGAGGACAATTTTAGAACAGGTTTAAGAGAAGTAGGATTTGTGAGGGACGATTGGATGGAGTTAGCACAGAATAGGGTTGAATGGCGGATTCAGGTAAGCGCGGCAATGAACCTTCGGATTCCATAAAATAGATAATATTCCTTTATCTTGCTTAGGAATTGTCTATTGCCATTGAGTAAGTAAGTACGTAAGTAAGTAAGTAAGTAAGTAAGTACTTGCTATTATGAATATACTGTTTCAAATATTCAGACGAGAACTCACACCCATCACATTGAACAGTGTGCGGTGCATGCATTTTTCTTTGTTTCTTTGTTTTTTAACGACTGAACTAATTTTCCTATAGGCCAATCATAGGCTATTCTTATACGTTACGTATGGATTTTTATCATATGTCTGACGTATGAGTGAACGGTCCTCGTAACAGTAATTTCTATCTGAATTGCGGGTCAATACCTCCCACAGTAACTTACATTAATGAAGTGTTGAGAGAAGTGAAAGAAAATGGAAACAACGTGCAAGGTAATACTAAAAGCAGTCCTGCCGTAACATGGAAGTATCAAGTCCCAGAACAACTGCAGACTTGAATTCTACTTATAAAGCAAAATACATGAAATAGAAAATAGTAAATCAGTTACTTATTTTTCCTGTCATCTCTATCAGTCATCTGTTATTATTTTCCATATTAAGCCCATTGCCGCATTGTATATGGGAATCTTTCTACCATTCGGAGGACTGTAGACATTTTTGGGCAAAAGGAATGCTGATGCCCGTTGTACCAGACCTAGGGATCTCTAGACAGAGTGAAGCATACAAAAACTAAACTCAAGACTCAAGAAATTAATTTGTAATTTATTTTTATATACTACCTCAGCAAACATTAGTTATTTAAGAAGTTTCTGTAATGGAAATTAATTTAAAAGGGAAATGTCTAATTAAACTTACGTAATTCAAAATTTCATTCTCTTGTAACTTCTTGTATTTTCAAAGATCTAAATAATTTCTGTGAAAGAGCCGTCTGTTCAAGACTTAACAACTGTTAATTTCCTCCAAAACACTTTATTCTTATGCTATATTATAAAATGCATAGTTTTCAAAATACTTTTGTTATCTCTTCCCTTATGTTTCATCTAGAAGCGCAGAGTGCAGAATATGGATACAATTCCAAAACTGTTTTTATTTATAAAAAACATAAGAATTTTCAAAATTAACAATGATGCCCAAATTCGGACGGGCTCCGCGAGAACAAGAACACACAAAAAATAAAACATATGAGCGATACAAATACAAATTACAGGTTACTCACACAATAAAGACGTCAAATTGTAAACAATATTTCGTTTTATTGTTATTTTTAATGGGAGACATTAAAAATTCAGGGCATAATTTAACTATAGAGCTATATAACAGTAACTGAAAGAGTTCGGACTACCATATAACATATGGATCCCCATTCTCATACTACCCTAATGTTTTATGCCCGCCGACGTGAAACAAAGGTTCTACAGAAGAAAATTCTATATATCGCCTGACAAAGCTGAGTGTTTCCTGTTACATAGGTCGTGGAAGTTTTCAAAGTTCCTAGATACTCAGGTTTCCACTGCTTTTTTCAATCGCCCGCCATTACCCAAGGATTACTCCTCTCTTTATTTCTGTTGAAATCTGAGTCGCTGGAAATCATCAGAATTAAGGCAGTTGATAAAAATCATAATTTCACCCGCCTCGGTGAACGATCCCACGACCTACCGGTTTATGAAAAAGAACTTCAACCGTATTCCACGGATTCATAATGTAGCCTATATTTACAGGTAATTATGTAGGCCTAAGTACGTATGTAAGGTAGGCCTATGTATATACGTACGCACATATGTATATATCCCCGTTGGAAGTATAGGGGCTCCAAGTGGACGTTTCGGTATCTAGACTAATTTTGTTACGCTTATTTTCCGAGAGTGGGCAGAGGGACAGGTAAGCCAATCTTCTGATAACCCTTGCAGGAAACTAAGGTGTACCTGGATGTGAAAGGGACGAGAAATTTTGTTCTGGCACTCTAATTTAGGCTTGAGATTCTTTAACGTGTCGTAAATCTATGGCAAAACCCCTTAAAGTCCCTCCCGGAGGACACCGTGCCCAGGATTTTTACGTCCTGAAAAAATCCATCGACCGCAACCAGGTTTGAACCCGTGACTCGAGAGGTGGGCTTGCTACCTACTCCACTGCGGCCGATGATTCATAATGTGGAAATAAACAATCCTTTAGATATTTGTGGTGGTAAAACATTTTAATAAAGAATACTATTTTGTTAATATTTGTTCAATTGGCTTAGTTTTTTTTTTATAAATATTCTGAACTGATAAACAATTCGGGTCTTCAAACCAATTTAATTTTAATTTTAATTTTAAATTTCTTAGAATATGTGCATCTATACAGATACGATGCAAAAATATGCGATAATATAGGCCTTTTAATATATTACCCAAATAAGGGAACATTTTTTTAAATAAAGTAGAATAACTGCACATAGGCTTTGAAAAGAATGAGCAATGTCCTTAACACCATGCTTTCCTATAAGTAGTTGTAAGTTAGGCTTGTTCTCCCTCACCCTAATCAAGTCGGATTTTCAATAATGGTGTTTGAATAAAGTAGGGAAGTTGGGATGATGACAAGTGTGTCAGATGACTGGGGAAGGGGTGATGACAGAACGCATATACCAAGTCCATTCTCTACATCCCATTGAGCGCATTAGGGCATGGGGTGGGGTAAACAGGGGGGCTCGAGCCGGCAATTATCCATTCATAGTCCACCAAACATCGCCTACAGTGCAGACAGAGGGATAGAAAGTGCCGAAAATCCTCTGAGAGATGAAGGGCTCTTGTTCCTAACCCTCAAGGGAAGCATCATTATCGTCATTATCAATGACGTTTCAATACAGCTAAACCAACGTGATAAAATCACCACCACTGCTAAGTAAACTGATGTTCCGTTCGTGATACTAATCCCTGATTTTATCTGCCTTAGTGCAAATACGCTTAGACTAGTTGTGAATGATCCTGCTTATACTAAGGCATCTTAATAAACCACGGATGTCGATGTATTTTTAATAGAAACACGTAACGAAAATCTCTCTCTCTCTCTCTCTCTCTCTCTCTCTCTCTCTCTCTCTCTCTCTCTCTCTCTCTCTCTATCTTTGGTAGGTGAAATAAAATCTAGAAACTGCGTTTATTTATATATATATATATATATATATATATATATATATATATATATTCAGTTGTGTTATTGTATCGCATTCACGCTGAGCCGTAGATAGAAAATTTGTCCTAACTGGTTAATTTCCTTAATTATCCTTTTCGTTCCATGTTTCTAGTGTTTCAGTTTAAGAGGGATAATGGAATGGTGAAACTTGTATTTTCTACATTTTTAAAGCTACATACTTTTTGCTTTGTACACGTGTTCATAGTGAAATAGATTAGGCCTATGTTGTGACGAAGTTTGAATTCTGTCATCCATTAGTTTTTTAGTTATTCAAAAATATTTAAAATTCTGCATTTTTAAAATGAAACCTGCCACACATTTTTTCAGTAAAAAATAAATTACTTTTTAAAAGGTTCAATGACATATCTAGACTAATATCAAGCATTAGTTTCCTTATACCTTTACTACGAAAGGAAAAAAAATCAATGCAAGTCTCAAATTATAGAGAAAATGCATGGTCACCACCAGTATTATGCTTTTCATCGTTAAAAAACCATAAATTTAGTTTAAAAAAAACACAAGCTCTTTTATTAGTCGTACCCTGCAGAACTTGCAATAAGAACTTCAGATTCCTTACGTTAAATTTCTAGAACGCGTTTAGTTCTGCATAGGCCTATATAAAAATACATAAAAGTATGGGGAAATGATTTTAAAAGTGTGAATAGTATTTAAAAGATTTTTTTTTTTTACATACAGACTTAATAGATGTTCTCAGCCTTACAACTGATTGTTTTATATAAACCAACTTTAATGTTACTTTTTTAGGAATCATTTTCTGAAGGCAGTTAGTTTTGTAAACATGTTTTTGTTTTCTTCGTAAACATTTAACGACTACCCTTTTAATATCGCGTAATTAGGGAGACAAACATGCTTGAGGGCGGTAAAACTTGGCCAATATAATTCACTAAAGTACATAGTATTTTTAATACAAAAATTTAAAAAATGCTAATTTTGACCAAAAGTGGTGAATATTTCTCCCCTTAATTGGGAAAAAGCTAGAATTTAGTAGTAGTGATAGTGGTAGTGGTAGTGGTAGTGGTGGTGGTAGTAATAATAGTAAATGATTTATTTTGCATGGCAGAATTAAGGCCATAAGACCTCAACCAGATTATAAAAATATACATTATAAATACAATAGGCCATACAACAGCATAGAATATGAGTGTTTTACATGAGTAACAAAGTAATGTGTAATAATATTAAAGCAAAATTAAGGAAAAAGTCAAATTAAGTTGCAATGAAACTTTAAATTTGTGAAATTGAGTTATTAGCAGTTAAGTTATAAGGTAATCAACAAAAGATAAAATAATGCTATGTACAATGAGAAATCGAGTGACTACAAAGGATTCGTGTTCAGTGGACAATAATTGTTTAATAAGCGCAGATTTAAAAGAGTGTAAACTCCGACTCCCCCTGATATCTTGTGACAAGGAATTCCAAGAACGGGCTGTGGCTGAGGCGAATGAGTGAGAGTAATAAGTAGATTCCGGACTTTTAGGTCGCTAAAAATGTTGTTTTAGGTACCTAAAATAGGCTCTATAAATTGGAAAATAGGTTCTAAAATCGTAAAATAGTCTCTTATAAAATCGTTAAGTTGTCAATTTTCTTAAATATCTCAATTACAATGCAAAATATTATATTTATTGAATTTACCATTAATCAATAATCATGATAAAACACAGATATAGGCCTATGGTACACAGAATTATATACCATAAGTTTCATATAGAACCTACTATATAATTTTAGAAAGCAACGTTCATGAATTAAGACCTGTAAACAGCCTTAATCAATTCCTTACAATTCTTGTCCGTAATTGACTTCAAAATAAACAACTAGTAGGCCTACTTTTTCTAGATTTTCTAGTCCAAAACAATATCAAAACAATGTGCAAAACAGTGCATGTTCAACCCCTTGTATCCTCGCCCTCAGTGATTCAAAGAACTAAGTTTTTTATATATATATATATATATATATATATATACATACTGAATATGGGAGTCGGGAGAAAAACACTACATTTTTGGGGGAATTTCAAGGAATTTATCTAGTGAAGACGAAACATTCTTTACTATTTAACCACGTCACAAATGTGTCATTACTGCACATTCCGAGCTAAAAATTTAGTAAAAACTGAAAATAAATTATAGAATTTATAACAAAAAATAACTTATTTTGAACTTTAGAGGGAAAACAGGCAATATTAGGCTCTAACGTAAAAATAGGCTGTTTTAGGTCCTATAAAAGTATCAGTTTTAGGCATAGTCACTTATGAAACATGCATATACAAGTTTTCGTCCATATATCACTTAAGGATTAAAATAGGTTTTTACCTAAAATCCGAAGTCTACTAATAAGGTAGTGAGTGCAATGTCTAGGAATTGGTAACAGGAAGTTGTGCTGCGATCGTGTACCACGGTTATGGTGGCTGATCCATGGTAGTTCTAATTGGTTGGCTGATTACGTTTAGCATGAAAATAAAAGCTTGGAATCTGCAAGATTTTAAATTAACGTTTAATTTTACGTTATGTCTAAGGTTTATGTGATGAAACTGTGAATGGTTCTATTGAAAGTATGGCCACAAACTTCTAAGTTTAAGTTGCGTTTACGGTTAATTTTCAGTGTGAATACATAACACAAGTTTCTTTCCGTTCCGACTCCAGTTTCCTGTTAAAACCTATTCACTTCTTTGTTTACAGTCAACCACTCCATCAAGTCATGTCTGTGCGTGACTTTTACAGCAACAGAGTTTGGTTGCCTGTTCTTTCCCACGAAATCCACGCTGTTATTGAGTTCACACATTTCACGCCTAGGCCTATGTCGTTTCTTCCCGCACAGAACACAACGCAACCGTGGCATCCTTTGTCAACTGGCATGTAGTTTAGTTGGCAGAGTTCCTCATATAATTACCTCCAAGTAAGGCTTACGTCGAACTGTTTGTTCTTGACTGTCTTTTCCTCGTCAGAAAGAGACTACAAATACAAACTAGAAATGTCTACTATTAGGCTAAAGCTGAGGTTTCTTGAATTTACACATTATTCTTAGCACATGTTTCTAATTAACAATATTAAGAGAAGCTTGGAAATCTTTAGTTCTGAATATAACACACCTTAACTTTTTGAAAAGCAGTAAGATTGACTGTTCGTGCATACAAATTGCATCGATTTGTTGTGTTCATAATCCGGGCTGCCCACAAGGGGGGGGGGGTCAAGACGCAAAGTGCGTAATCATTTATTAGTTGTGCATAATTATATCATTTAAAAGCACCTCATGAAACATACTTTTTCGATTGATACTTTGGGAAGAAGGCCTACTGTTATTCCACTATGTGTGAGGGGGGTGCTTTTCATGAGGTTGGAGTGATGCAAAGTTGGCGGGGGTTTACTTTTCATGAAACCAGGGAAGGGGGAGTCAAGACGCTAAGGGGGGATGGGTACCCCTGTTGTATTTATATCTCCTTTAGGACTAATATTCCGTAGTAAGTTAAGTTCGCTATATGCCCTGGTAAACAGACAAACACAATGACTACATTAACTTTAGCTGTGAACACTCACCTGAACCGGAACCGCGTACTTATGTGATGTTTGGAGAACTCGATACAGCAACGTCTGATGTCGCACAAAAACACTTGCTGGTACACTAATTCAATACAAAATACTAAAGCTTTATCAAACAACACAAAAAGTCTATCTTCATATCTAACAGGCGCGCCAACTGAAAAGTCCAAAATAATCGTCTCCAACAAACTTCCCTCGTAACCATCCCTCTTTATCATCTCAGGATGGCAGATGAAACTTTCTTTCCTTTGCTACATATATTATGGTCCATGAGAATGTAACTAATTTTCTCTTACCCGTAAAATACATACTATAAAGGAATGTTGAATAGAGGAATGTTATGTAGGTTATAGTTTTCTTCATTAATATACAATATTTTGCTAAGGGAAAAGAGATAAGCAGATCGCCTCAACTTCCTCGCACTGAACTCACAACGAGAGACATCTAGGTGGGAATGGTGGAACTACTAGCAGGGTTGAAAATTGGGAAAAAAATTGTTTTTTTTTTTCCCCCTTCCTTTCCTCTTTCTACTCTCTTCTTTTCTCTCCTTCACCCTTCCTACCTATTTGGGATATATTCCTATCCTACTAATTTATGCACCTAACGTGATTTGAACACGGGACCACTAGTATGATAGCCAGTCATCTTAACCACTACGCCACTGAAAGATTCTTGTGGTGTGATGCAAGAATCCATCTATTTAAGTTTAGAGAGCTACATGAAACAGCAGAGATTGATAATTTCGTATTAATTGTAATTGTGAAATATCGTTTTAGTTCAAGGGAAGTTTTAACTGGTAAAAGAGTCATTTTGGTTTTATTAATCAACTCGTCTTGTGGATGGCGTATGGGCAAACCAAATCGAAAACCCTCATTCCCAAATCAACTTCTACCATCACTTGGTGGGTCCTGAGTAATACTAAAGAGGCTCTGGTGATGATTTGGTACAAGGGTTATTTTCCTATTGTAGTAATTAGTGTATATGCTATGGTACAAGGGTTATTTTCATATTAGCTGCAGTGCCAGCATGGAGAGGTTGATGGCTAGAGGAGCAGGGTAAGCAGGCTATTGCCATAGCAATGCAACGGCCAGAGTGAGCGGAGCTTAAGGTTCTACCTATCGCCAAAGTAAATTCTAAGGTACAACAGGGGGGGGGGCTATCTGAATAATTCAAACATTTTAATAATTTCCTGGAAATTAGGCTATTTTCATTAGGCCTCTTGTCCACGATACGAATTTTCACCGTCTGCTGGTCAGGTGAATTTGCCCAGCTTACAGGCTAGTTATTGCATCAAGCACTAAACTAGAGATATCAAATTCACTCTCTTTTAATCTCCAATCTATTCATTGGAGGAGCATATTCATTGATAGAAACACTTTTCATTTTTCTATATTTTAACTTTATGGATAGGTACATCCTATCGCCCCATGTATGAGGTAGAGAGACCTCCTAAAGGAGATTACAGAATCAAACACTTATTTAGTTATGCTTATTTTCTTAGAGAGGACAGAGAGTCCATTGTCTCAACAACGAACTAAAGGAAACTAAGATTTTACTTGGACATGAAAGGGCCAAGGAATTTGGTCCCAAGGCTCCAATTTATGTTTGGAGTTATTTAACTTGCCTCATAGATCTATGACATGGGATCCAAATGGAGAAGGAAAGTCCTGAAAAGTCCACCGATCAAGGCTGGGTTTGAACCTGCAAGCTACTTCTATAGCACTGTGGCTTAACTTTAAACGTAGTTACATTAAACATGATGACACCCAAGTAAGAGTAAATGAAAGCACTATCAGTAGTTTTCTCCAACATTTTTATGGAAAGGGCATGTGAAAAATGTCTTAATATTCTACCTCTTCGGTACCCACTTATCATTTCTTAAATGACACTCCAAATATTCTAATGACTTATGGATATCGGACAGTCCTTGTTGCATTATTACATTATTACTAGGGATGGGTCGATACCAGATTTTCTCGATACTCGATACTCGATACCGATACATGATTTTTCCTCGATACTCGATACCTTCAACATCTCCAGTTTCAATAAATAGGTACATTAAAAATTAAAATTTGAGAGAACTGTGTAACACCAACTAAATTAATTAAGTCTGCATATTTAATGAGACAAAATTTAATATCATCAGTAGCCTATAATTATTTTTAAACTCTACATTAAAACTAAAATTAGTTTTTTAAACAGTCCACTTACAATTTTTTGCTAAAAAAATACTAGCATTCTCACTTAATTGCAGAATTACAAAAGTATCGAGTGAGTTTTCTGAAGTATCGTTTGATGCCGATACCATGCAAGTATCGAGAGTATCGAGGTATCAAAAGTATCGAGGACCCATCCCTAATTATTACATTTCATCCCACATATTTCATTGAATTTTCTTTGTGGTGCAAATGTACACTCACCAGCGAGAAACTGGGCCACCTGTATCTTCTTTAAAATTTTATCATCGGTAGTTTTGTGAAAGTAAGTTTAGGTATGCTCCAATTAATTTATTTCATGATCTGTGATATCTTTTTATATAACAATGATTACATAATAATGTAAAAAGTCTGCAAAATATATCAATTTCTTCCAAACGTTTTATTGGTTTTGCGGCTACCTACGTGTTGCTAACAACAGGTATTGCCTCCTCTTAACTGTATGGCAGCTATCAAGGAAGGAAGTGGGTGATTTTGAAATCAGGGAAGAGCTTATTTAATGCCATTAGGATGGTAAATCCTAAGAGACATGCCTACTTAGCTAATTAAAAATAACTACTGGTGCATTTCTACATTACTACCTAAGTACTGAACTTACTATTTGCACATCCCACTTCAACTATACATGAACTGAGTATAGTATCAATGCAGTTTCCACACAACGCTGTCTTGTGTCTTGAGTCATGGTGTTAGCTGTTTTCTTAGTCGTTTCCATGTGCTTCTATCATGGGCACTTCTCATAATCTATGCAATGAATTTGAAGTAGATCTACCATAATTTCAATCCAGAACAGTCTTTTATAGGAATATTTGCAAAATTTATAGCACTCAGTCATAAGATCACAAAACAAAGTATTTATATTTTTATGCTAACTTTTTTCATTTGTAAATAATGTAAATTACTGTGTGTTGTTTAATTTATTTGTTTTTAGTGTACTTTTTTTTGTTGTTCTTTGACTGTCAGAGTCTAGTATGTAATTTTTTGCTGTAGTAGACAGATTTTCTAGTAATTTCTTGAAGTCATCTGAACAGTGTATGTTTGGTCTTTCTCTGGTCCTCCATCAAATTCTTGGGTCCCACACTGTCATCCTTTGGGTCCATCGGGAATAATGCATCCTAATAATACGTCCTCCCTACTTCCAATTTAATTGTTCTTATTTCTTCATTTTTTATTCTGTTCTTTAATGTCATCTGTTGGATTTTGCGCTTCATTTTTCTCTGACAGGTTTGGAGCACATTCTTGTTCCTAAATGTTAGTGTCCATGTTTGACATCTGTACAACAAAACTGGTACTACGCAGGTTTGAACTCCTGCTCTCTTTAAGCTCAGTTTTTGGTGTTTGTCTTCCAGAATAAACTTTAAGCTCCAGAATCTTTTCCATGCTAGGTTGATTAGTCGCTTTATTTCCTGTTTTGACTGTCAACTCTTACAAAGATCAACTTATCCAAATTTTTCTTATGTTTCAGATTGATTTGAAACAACAAACAGAAGTATGTACTTTGAAGCATGGTTAATTGTTTGTATTGTATCCTTTATGGAGATGCCTTCAACTGGTCATCAGCATGGTATGAGAGGGCCACACCATCCAAGAGACAAAGTTGTTGCGCACCATCACTATCGGCCTCAGCGACCTTCACAACAGGAAGCACTAGGGGAAGTTCCCAAACTAACTCAGGATACTGAACTTCTACACGATGCAGAGTATGTCTTTCTGTTTGTACAGCAAAAGCTTATAAATAAACTTCATTATTTGTTAAAAGTTATGGAGTTATGGGAAGTTATCCCATTTCACATAAGATAATGAGATTTTTAAAAACTTTAGCTTTCATTTATTTATCTCTCATTGTTTGAATCATGCTAAGTTGGGTGTTTACAAAGTAATGCAAGTTATGCAGCCAATTCTGAATTCAAAAGAAACCTCCACTTATTAAATGGCAGAGACAGTAAGAAATAAAAATATCTTGCTCAATATTAATTGCATAAAAATGTTCCCAATAAGTTTTAATCTTTAAAAAGTGTTGCTTTAAATAGTCAAATCTACCTAAAGTAGTCACCAGTTATTCTTCCAAAAAATGGCTGTTAGTAGGCCTACAGGTGACCAGTAAGTTAAGGTAATGAAATTTTTTAAATCGGTGAAGACAAATGAATAGCTGTAGCAGGACCTACAGTCTAACGTTAAAAGTAACAAACATATGTATGCACTGAGTGACTAACACAATACAGTATTTAATTTACCTACAAAATCAACATACTGTACATAGTACTGTAATTAATGTATGTACTTTGTCTATATTAACAGAGGAATAAATTATGCAGCAGGTCACTTTAAATAATGATGTACTGTAGAAAGACATTCTTGCAATTTACTTTTTCTAAATTTAAAAAAAAAAAATTAGTTCCAGTGTGGTTTCTTTGTACTGTTGCCACATCTCTATTTAATGACCTCATTTATCTATTTAATTCTAAAAGTTTATTCAGATGCGTGAGACACTGTTCTTGCTATACTGTTCACCTAAGACGTAACACAGTCGCTGTACTTTATGGAGAGCTGCAATCCCCTTCTTTAGAGACAACAATGGTTTACAGTCTTCGAACTGCTGAACTGCACTTGTGTCAACTGACTTTTGACTTCCCAAAACCATGGACAAGCAGTTGTGATGGTTTCAGGGGTGAACAAAGTATTCATAGTGGTTATGATTGGCTGTATAACCGAGGTCATTTTCTGAAATTTGTATTGCCATTGATTGCAGTGTGGAGGTGACTGTTAAAAGGAAGGGATATTAACACAAGCTTTATGGGAAAATTATTCGGTTCCACAGAAAAATTGTCGTTTATTGGGGTGATTGCTAATTGAAGGTGGCCATTTAGGTAGATTTGACTGTATATAAATATTTTTAGAGTCTATGGTGTTTTGGTAGCATGCTATTGTTTATGTTGTCTTCAGGTTTCCATGCAAATTTAAAAGTACTTTTAAAACAGGCAATTGCAATTCCAAATCAGCAATTTTACTGAAATCACCCAATAGCTCAAAGTCATTAGATACCAGAGAAGATGAACACTTTTAGTGCAAATAACGGCCACTAAATTAAGATGATTCATGAAATGGATTTAAGGTAATGTCAGCATTAGAACTAATCAATTATGAGTGATGTATTTCCTTTTAGCCACATACGTGAAGATCTTGGCGAATGGGTAACAAAAGCAGACACCCAAAAAATGACGCCTGAAGAATTAGAATTTCATTACTTCAAGTAAGTATTCAAAACATTTTGTATATAGGCCTAGTATTAATTATAAGTAAAGCCCGGATTCTTAAGTTTTAAACTTTTTTTCTGAGTGAAAGTTTCTCGGAGTTTTTGGAAGTTTATACTGTGGTGAACACAGTGTAACAAAACATCTAACGCCTATCTGTTCAAATCTTCTCATTTTACACTAGCCATCACTTCACGTCAACACTGTTATCTTCATAAATCAAAAGTTGAAACTTAACTGTGGAGTGAAACATGTTTTATTGCTTAAAAGAGAAAGTTAGGTAATGCCATCCCCTGATCATCCTGTGAGCTGGGAACAGAATTGCTACCTCCAACACAATACAGTTGACTTGGAAACAAAGCCCTTAAAAACGAAATTTAGAATAAAGTACAATACTTGGAAATAAAGATGCAAAAAGGAAAATGCGATAACATAAACTGAATCTTTGATCATAATAAACAACATTTTTTTCAATGTATCAGTATTAATCCATAAGGGACTTCATAAAAGTGATAACATTACCCAAGTGATAACATTATCCGCGAGTACATTAAGCGGTGTTCACTGTTTACTGAATTATGCAGGATTAAATTATTTTTAATAATGACAAAAAACAATACCCACAGGTTGCACGACTTTGACAACAACACAAAACTAGATGGCCTGGAAATACTACAAGCAATCCACCATACTGTTCATTACAATGAAGAACAAAGTGAAAAAGATGAGGAACATCAACACAAAGAAAATGAAAAAGAAGAGGAAAGTAAAAAAAATACTGACCAGGATGACTTCAATTACTTTGTTGGTAAGGGTTGAATTTCACAAACTGAAATGGTTATTCCATCATTACAACCAACAGCATACTTCATAATGTAGCTTATAACACACAGAGTACTCGACTGTAGTAACAGGTTAAATATTAAATAATATCCCTTACTGCAAATAAATAGTATGCCTAATATAATAATATTGGCATGCATTCAATTATCAATGTACTGTAAGCTACCATATTTTCAATTAATTTCATCCATAACACACATTTTTCACTTCTTTAGACTGCTAAGTATTCATCATCTAAAGTTGAACACCAATGCATAAGAACAACAAGTTAAACTAAACAATTAAATATTGTTTAAAGATTGCATTCTATACAGTTTTCAACAAACGTCAATGAGCTGTTTTTAAGTGCATGTATAAGGCTGTCCGCTGCCGTGGGTGAGGTGGTAGCGTGACTGCCAGCCATCTGGGCGGCCCGGGTTCGATTCCCGGCCGGGTCGGGGATTTTTCAGTAGTGAAAAATGTCTTTCCCGGGTTCAGGACTGGGTGTGTGTGTGTGTCCTTAGGTTTAAGTAGGTAGGGGACTGGCGCACCCCGGTAACAAATCCGCTGAGGATATCCCCTTACGGGATCACCAGGGGTCGCTCGCGAACCTGAGGAATAACTTTTTTATAAGGCTGTGGCAGAGGCAGATCTATGTAGAAACTAGTGAAGTTAAGTTGCAGGGCTTCCAACCCCGGTAGGCCTACTCAGGCAGCTTCTACCATATTCATATTTTCTGATTTCCTTAATATTATAAACAATTTACGTTCCAGATCAGTTGTGTCCACTTCAAATTGCCCTCAGTCATATAGTCAATCTTCATTCATAAAACACTGTAGGCTTTCACGGCCGGAGTCAATATTAAGAACTTCTTCCGGGCTTGTAGGCCGTGGTCCAGTTGACATTTGTGTGCCAAACGTTTCGTCTGCCGCAATCGCGGACGAAACGTTTGGTACACAAATGTCAACTGGACCACGGCCTACAAGCCCGGAAGAAGTTCTTAATAAATCTTCATTCAATCCACAAACATTTCATCCACTTCCCCCCCCCTCACAGTAAACCCGTTAATTTTTAATATTCTACCATGCTAAGGAAAAAATTATACAGAGCGATTGCCAGAATTTTGAGTGAATTTCGGCCCTCAGCTCCCCAGCACACTCATGCTGCAACAACAGCCAATTCGGATCCTGTGCTTCCCGTAAGAGGAAGGAATGGGTTTGTTTAACGTGCCTTGACATTATAAACAAACAACTTGACTAGGGTGAGCTCACAGAATTTTTTTTAGTAGAATTTAACCTGCCACAGGCCAATTTTCCTGAATTATTTGTCTTGTTTACAGTTTTGTTTTCCTTGTTTTCCATCTTTCCTTATTACACACAAATACTCATGCCCAAGGCGGGACTCAAACCCATAGCCTCCTTCCCCACGGATGCCTTAGCTACCAAGGCTAGGAAAACTGGCAGAATCGAACGATCAATAATTCCATGCATATCAAAGTCAGCATAATAATTTACAATTTTCATAGGTAATACTGTTATTTTGCGAGATTAAGCAAACCCATTCCTTCCTACTACCGGGTGAATGGGATCCGAATTGGCCGCTGTTGCGGCATGACTGTGGCAAGGAGCAGAGTGCTGAAGTACACTCAGAATTCTGGCGAATGTTCTGTATATCTACAGGAACAAAATTGAAAAGAAAAGCATTTAAAATGTTCTTGTGCAACCCTTTTTGATTATGTAGGAATACACAATTTATGTAGTTCCCTAGGCCTATCACTTGATATTAAAGAATTAATTAGACTTATTTTACTGGAAATGCCACTGGATACCACTCTTCAACATGGTCTTAACCAATATAAAAATGCCTTGTCATAGTAAATGTCATATGTAAAATGCTCTGCTAAGCAGATAGATGGCAAATGAATATAACTAAGAAATGGAAGAAAGAAGAAACAAAAAAAGCTTAGGTCTTTACTAGCCATTGTCTATTTTAATTAATGTTAAGTTTCATTGTCTTATATTTGGTGCATATTCTGTGTGATACATAGATTGATCAACTCCAGTTATCTGATTTCAAATTTGGGGATACTACTACGGTACATAATTCACTGAACATAAATTGTTTTAATTTAATGTGTTCATTTACAGAACTCATAGACCAAGTACTAGAACAAGATGACCTAGACAAGGATGGATACCTGAGCTATGTTGAATATGTTGTTGGTCGACAGAAGGATGAACATAAAGTAAAATCAAAATACAACACCAAACCATAGACAGAGAACAAGAGTAGAATCTTAATAATGTTTACAGACTGTGTATATGGTGTATTGTACTCTGTTATGTTAGCTGCTGTTGAAGTTGCCCCTGAAGTTTAGGGCCTACTTCTTACAATGCTTCTACAATAAAACAAGAAATATATACTACAGTTGATTTAACAGTGCTGAAGTAATAAACAATATGACCACAAATGTAAAGAAAGTTATCATTACAAGGGTACCACAGTTGTCTTCCCCATATTTCTTTAAAAAAATCACTGTATATAATTTGTACAAATCAAAACTAGTTCGACAAAAGCATGTGTAAATGTTTTTGAAACTTTAAGAAGCAAGCCTTGCATTTAGTTAAAATAAAACTGAACAATATTAACTTATGAGGTTATGATTCTTTTCATGATGAAATGCAAACAAATACAACTTCCACACAATAGTTTTACTTATAATGATAATATTGATATCATATTGCTTAAAGTTTTAAAACCGATGACTAAAAAAAAAGTGAATCCCAAAGTATTCATTGGATTTTTTTACAACACTCATTTTTATGGGGACAGCTTGAATATCAGACAGGGTGTAATAGGATTCTGGTATAGATCCATCAAATGATATTGGTAAATTCCTAACCCCATCATTTTAAAAGGAAGACTGAAAGTAATTTTTATTTCCGTATTTACTCGTGCAAATGCCTCATTTCTTTTTATACCCAAAATGTAAGTTAGAAAATTTAGGTGCGGATTATACTCAAAGTAACTTTTGCTTGAATCCACGATACTACAGTGTCACCTTCGTCTGACCTATTGCATAACACCACTCGTAACTGTAACTGCATAAAAATGTTCACATGTAGTGAACAGGCACAAATACTGACCATACCTTCATACCTTTCACTATGAGTGGCTTGCATAGTACCGTTGTGCAGCAGCAATAAGGAATTTACAAATCTTTTGTTACGAGTAAATCACTTGGTACCATTTGTAAGATGTAGTATGAACATTATAATTAGGGTTCGGATGTTTAAGATCTAAAAAAGTGCAAAATATGACTGCAAATATGACCTTAGAAATGACTAAATATGACCCAAAAATCCTAAGTATGACCTCATGAAGGAACGTATTTTATAAAAATAAATGCTCCAAATTAAAACTTTTAATGACATTAAATTACTACATCACATGAATTCAATCAGATAATCACTTTTTAACAATTTTACAGTTAATTTATAGTTTTACTTCTAAAGAACTTCTAATTTGTTAATGCTTTCAGATACCACTCCAAATGTGAACTGAAAATATTTAAAAAAACATGTCTATTGAATGTTGTTAACAACAGCCTGCACTTCTTATTGTGCCTTCACATTTCAGTTACAGTAACATCAAAATATTCAAAATTTAACTCTACCATTTAGTACATATACTGTAAAATTGCGCTCTTCTACAGTATTTATAACTGAAATATGACGTTAAATTAAAAAATATGACGGAAATATGACCAAAACCATAAAAATGACCAAAACATGACTTATATGCAGAATAAAAACGGTCCAATTACGATTACAAATGTGCAGCTCGTGTTTAAATTGTGTTTGCGGTGAGAATGGCGGTCAGCATACTATATGACATGTCATAAACATCCAAACCCTAATTATAATATACAATGTTGCCACTTCATAATATGTCACTAAATTAGGGTGTGGGTGATATATGAATAGGGATTTACATATGTAAATGCGATACTTGCACAAGGCAGTTTTCCTCTTCCTTGTAACTCCACCCATTGAGCATTAAAATGAGCTCATTTTAGCAGCCTAAAAACAAGCTGACTCTCTTCTCTTAAACATGATGTTGACGAGTGTTCTGCCTAGAGCAAGTTCAGACCAGAATGAAGCCATAGGATGATATCATGTCTTGTCCAAGGCTCTTTCAGACCATGAAGATTCGACATTGTCTCCCATGGGATGGGGATGAAGGGTCATTACAGACAGTCCTGAACCCAGGAAGGAAATTTTTTATTATTGAAAAATTCATTACCAGGCCAGAAATCGAACCCAGGACACCAGAGTGGATGGCAGCCATGCTACCAACTGCCCCAAGATGGCATACCTCGTCATAACATACCAAGTTTTTATTATGTTCAATCAACAACTTCAACAGCAGCATCTAACAATTAATGTGTATATTATCAATCAGAGACTGAAGTAATATTTTAATGTTTGTGATGTTCATTAGTGTGAAAAGGAATTGGAACATCCTAAGACAAAAAAATGAAAGCTCTCCCAAGCTAAATTTCCCTATACAGTATTTCTAAAATGCAGGTAAAATTATATTATAGTACATGAATGGCACTTTGTACACCCTGTGTTAATTTTCTTTAATGTATTTATTTTTCAAAGACTAATTTTATTCACGTTTTCAATGAAGAGTATTTTTTTTAACTTGGTCTATCAGAAATATTTTATTTCATTTTTTGGTGCACCTGTCTAATTAACTTTGTGTCACAACTCAAATTGCAACATAGTTGGCATGTGGAACATTTATTTTAAACCTTTAAAAAATTACCTTGAATATGATTTGAATAACTTTTCATGAATAACATTGCTAACTGCACACGTTAAACCCTGCACATAAAGAGACTAGTTTCATGGGTACAACTATTTGCATAATAACCTTCATACCAAAGGTACAGAATGAAATTATGCATTTCAGCCATTATGAATGCACCTGACCTTTCCCTCAATAACCCTTAGAGAGAGGAGAGAGGGTTAATTTTTATGTCTCAGGGTGTACTACTGAGATGATTCTGGCAATCGCATAGAAACAACTTTGCTTTTGATGTAAATTCTTCTCATCAGCAGGTAATCTGATAGTTAGTAATAAAGGTTATTTTCCATCAAAGGCATCCTTGCATGCAATTTGGGCAAAAAGTGTTTACTTATCTTAATCAACATACTGTGAGTACGCCATAGTGTAAATGACAAGGTATTTGACTAGAAGATACAAGGTTAAATCTCTGACAGTAACATTAAGTCAGCAAAAATTAAATAATTAATTTCAAACAAAGCAAACTGAAAAATAATTAAGCTAATGGTGGCTTTTTCATATGCATTACTAAAATCTATTTGCATTAAAAGACAAAGGAGGAGACTGAAGCATAGAAAATAATTCAATTTCTATTACAATAGAACTACAGCAAACTCCTGATTACTCGTGAAAGGTTCTTCCTCCCTTTTTAACCTTTGCAAGCAGAATACAGGTATAACCAGGTGCAATATTTTCAGTTAATATTGAATTTCCCACACTTTATTTCATCATATTTTGCACAAAGAAGGGTATTACATGGCTTCCAGAGAAGTCAAGTAACATTTCTCTAAATAATATGGGGAAAAAAAGTGTGGGGAAATTCAAAATCTGTATTCTACTTGCAAAGGGTTAAAAAATATATATATATATGTATTATATATATTACAAATTTAGTAACATTTACAGCCTATTAAAATCACATCAGAGTATATGTGTAGCCCATAACATTTCCTGAAGCTAGAATAGTAATAATTCTAACATTTAGACTATCCGTGTTTTTTTTTCTTTCCTTCTTTCTTTCTTTCTTTCTTTCTTTCTTTTTTTAATTATTTGTGCATGTCATGGTCCCAATTAAAATAAATAATCGGGGGTTTGCTATACATTGATTGTTAAGATAAAGGTAAAATATGAATGCCAACAACAAATTCCGTATAAATCAAGTTTACCTCTTGAGCAGTCCAAATTACATGGTGGAATAGGGGTATAAACCGCAAATAGAATATAACAGCTCTGATGAAAAAATAAAACTAATTGAATCCCAATGTGTAGGCTAGCCACTGGTCTAAATCTGTTGTTTCACTTTACTTAAACTTAAAAAACAGTTCTCAGGCCTGGGCTTTGCAGATTGCCAGTAATCAATAAGGTTCTATTTCTGTTCTGCAGTATGAATTACTGAGATGTACAAAATAAGATGTAATTAATGTTTAAAGTGAAATGAAATATTTTAAGTGCATCTTCAACTTTGTTCTTCCATAATTGACCTGAAAAATAAACGATTGAAGAATTTACATGTTTCTGTTTTTTCTTTTTCCATAAACCGACCCTAAGTCATGATGCGTATCATACACCCAAAGTATAAACCAGTATTGGTCAACTACTGAGTTCTGGCAGCTGTATTACTTGGAATCAACTATAATATTAATTTCTTATTGAAAATAAAACCTACAGGAATGCTACTTTAAACAACAACGTAGGCTTGTATACCATGATTCATGGGCTAAGTTTAAATACTTTTTCTCCTTTTCTTAACCGGCTTTACCGCTCTTTGGGATGGGCTTACGTTACAATGCCTGAATGAGAGGGACAAAGCTCTTGCTCAACATCAGACAGAACATAGAGGGACTCCTTGATGAAACTAACTTGACACAGGGCTGCCTCCTAGGACAACAAGTAGGAAAGTTTGGGGTATTTTGCCCTTGAGTGAAGAAAACTCTCCCACCACATAAAAAAACTCACATTCAGGCAGCACAAGGATATGAATCAGTGTCTTCACAAATATAAATCTGCAACATTTTAGACTCAGAAACCTCAATCGTTAAGTTTATATATAATTACGAAGACATGAGCGAGTCAAGATTTTTATAAACAGAACTTCACTCACTTGGAATTCACTTACTTACTCAATGGCAACAGACAATACCCAAGCAAGCTACATGAATATTATCTTTTTTATGGAACTCGGAGGTTCATTACCGCACTCAAATTTTTAATTGTATGGAGTTTTCTAGCAATGTGAATTAATAAATGCCTTTTTTGTTCCTCCAACTATGTGTAATTCTTATAACATATTACATTTATTTACTAAAAGACTCAGAATTTAACCATACATCTATATAATACGTATATCAACTATCAAGTAAGTAAAACAGACATCCTGGAAACAATTTTTAAATATTTTTTGTGTTTATTTTTATTAAATGCCAGTATGGTACTTTATGAGATTGTGTGTGGGGACGGGAAAATGTCTGTCCATCTGTCCGTGTGTCTGTACACACAATAACTCAAATGAGTCGGTTAGTTCCAAAACTCAACATGTCCATGTTAATCAAAGTCATGAAAAATGGGGAAAAAACTATTAACGACATTAATACTGGAATAAAAATTATGAAAAAAATAGGCTAACTAGAAGTAAGTGATATTAGCTGATCTACAATAGAAGTAATAATCCAGAGTTACACTGCCAACATTGTGGAACTTGCATTATCTCAATTTTTAAAATTTGTGGACATGTTGAGTTTTGGAACTAAGCGACTCAAATATGCTTTATCGGATTTTCATGAAACTTGGTATACGCATTTATAACGTCCATGGGAAGAAGCCTATAATGAATATAATGAAATGGTAGAAATTGGCCACAGAAATGGATACACCAAAAGCCTAGTTGACAAGAAAATTAAATATTTCGTTCGCCAGAAACTGACAAAAGAGAATACCACTCTATCCCCAATAAACAACCAAGAGAACTCTTTCAAGAAATTTACATACCACCCGAAACACCACCATCAATTTCAAAAAATCTTTAAGGAGTATAGCATAACATTAACCCCCAAAAACAACAAGAATGTGAAGAATTTAATAACCACAAATAATAAAGATTTGGAGACATTGGAAAACAAATTGGGAATTTATCAAATAAGCTGTGAAGATTGTGACAAAATTTACATCGGGAAAACCAAAAGGAACTTGAGGACTAGGAAAGAAGAACACTTTAGACACATAAAATACCAACAGTATGACAAATCAGCTGTAGCTGCACACCACTTCTGGAATGATGGCCACAACATAAGTCAAGAAACAAAATTACTAAAAAGTATCCAGCGACCAACAGAACTCACAGCATGGGAGAACATCTTCATTCAAAAACACAAAAACAAATTTATGAATTTCGACACATATATAGAGTAGCCTCATTCAAAATTTCTACCCGCCACACAAGTAACCAAACACACAACCCGCTCTAGCATCACAAGGACAAACAACTGAAATTCAAAACAGTCGGACACAAGCTGAGGATGATCAGGAGGCTGATTGAAATCATGATTCTTGAAGAGAAACAAGTAAGTGAAGTTTGAGTTTAAACAACCGACCGTATACTACCTTATTTAATGAAGAATTAGTTACACCCAACAAATTAAACCACTACACAGTGTGAAAGGAGAGAGAGAGTAGAGTTATGTGCTAGGAACAGCAGTTATGTTGGCTTTGCAATAACAAAACAAGTTAATATCACCTGAATTCCTCTGTCCTCCCATTATGTACTGGTACACAACTCCACTGATGGATGTGCCATTGAGCCAGAGCTGTGATGTCAACAAAAATTCTTTCTCTAATGGTTAAGGGTCCCTTAGCTCGCTGCAAAGGCACATTCATTTTCACTGTACATTCTTTCTTGAATATCTGTAAGAAATAATGAAAATAAAATAAGATTGCACAATGGTTACAGCATAATGTAATATATTATTATTTTATTACCTTTGTTTTATTATATTATAATATAATTATTATACTATTATAATTGTAGTACCATATTATTAGTAAAAATAAAGTGATCCCTATACAGACCACTAAAACCCATAGGGTTCCAAGGTCTTCACCCATGTTTGCTTCTATATTAGGCATTAGTATATGAATAAAAGAGAGGAAATGTCTGAATAAGAAGGATATGCTTTTGAAATTAAAAGGTTGGTCAGTAGCAGACTAAACACCTTGCAATTCATAGAAATGGCTCAATTTATGATGTGGAAAAGAACAGAAAATGCTATAAACAATGGCAACATTGTTAGAGACCTAGTGAACCAAATGTTAAGTGAATTACTGCTCATTTTCTTGGAAAAACTCATGAAACAAGAAGAGCTTTGTTTTAAGAACAAAAGATATTTTCACGAAATATGTCTGTCTGATCTAGGATTCCAGTCCAGCATAGGGGCTGATCAGAGCATTGTAAGTAAGACTATTTCAGCTGTATCTGAATAAATCACGGAAAACCTAACTCGTGGATTATTTATGTTGAGAAATCACACATTTAACTCGACTTTAATCAAGTTAAATGTAATACATTATAAATTTGTAGTAATAAGTGATTCATCATAGGATTGGTATCTCTTATAATAGTTCTTCAAAATAATTTCTTTATTTCCTATTCTATTTCTGACATCTTCTTTAGTCTAGTTTTCATGTAGGGCCTAGTTGATTTTTTGAGCAGACATCAATATAAATATTAGATGGAAATTTACAGTGAAGTGTTGAAATCTGTAGCAAGATTGAGATCGGAAATATATACACTAAACTTCACTAAAAAGGTATATTTACCCAGTATGGCGGGAAGACCCGTTGAAATGATCATACTGGGTAAATATACCTTTTTAGTGAAGTTTAGTGTATATATTTCCGATCTCAATCTTGCTACAGATATAAAAGACAGTCTCAAAGCTCAAGTCTTAAGCATGGCAGCTTCAGTTGAGTGTTTCCTCATAGTCCCTATGAGTTAACTGATCCGAACAGAATTATTAGCTACATATAATTTGGATATTGCTTCGACAGCATCGTCCCTTTTAAATTATTATCTGGTGTCTGGGACTTTTTTAGAATGTCTGGGTTTGATGAATGTCACCAAAAATCCTATGGTATTTTCATGCAGTACCAAACTTGGACTATCAAACAGAATCTGAAGATTCCATCCTGTTCTGCTTAGCAACTTGAATACTGTGTTCAATTTTATAACTCTATTTTCATAATGAGAAACGGGGATCTTGCACTCAGATTAAAAATGTTCCGACAGGAAACTTTGAAGCAACGTTGTGATACACTTAATACTACACCAATCACCCAGCTGACTATCCAGAAGCATATTTTTCAGTATTAGAAATAAGAGGTCAAAGTCAAAGATTCAGTTTATACATATATAAAAAGAAAGAAAATCCTTATACTCTTACCATTTGCTCCCATCCTTAGGTTTCAACCTTCTGCTCAGAAGCATACCCTCAGGTTTTATTCATAAGGCCCAATATCTTGAACATACCAAATGCTCACAATTCCTTGAGTTACTACACAAGATTAAAATATATGTTGTTATTATTATTGTTGTAGTTATTATTACTATCATCAACATTATCATTATTAGCATCATAATTATATTAGTATTAATAATAATAATAATAATAATAATAATAATTACTTAATTAATTAAAACATCATTTATTCCTTACCTTCAAGTAACCTCTCAGTTCATCGAAACTGCTTGGCACATCTCAATTATAATCATAGGCATACAAAATAGGAAGTGCAATTTGCAGCTATTACCTGAAAATCAAAATAGATAAGTCCGATATGAAAATGACTGACACTTGGGGGAAAAAGTAAGTAGATGTATAAATGGTACAAGTATGCTAACGTTCTTACCTGTTACCAGATATCTTAATGTTAACAATAAATACTTAGTTAATGTGATTGCCTTTCCCACGAAGATGTCGTTGTTTTGTATTAGGGAAGTCACTTTACTTAAGAAGGAAAAAATTCAGATGCTGCCACTACAGAAAGTTCTATTAGAATGGCTTGTCTCCTTCACATAATTTGTGCAGTAAATTATCAACAACATACAAGTGCACCCAATTCCAAATTAAGTCTTTCAGACAACATTGGATTTTTCCCAAACTAAGAACAAGAAGCAGACTCATGAACTGGTGATTCATGTGAGAATGTGATATGTAATTGGAATTTTTATATTCAATGGTTTACCTTTTTATGCTTTATAACCACATTTGAGCAACCTGAATTTTTACTATTTTTACGAGAAAGCATTCAACACTTTTCACAGCACCCGCCTGCTTCAGACACTTCTAAATTAACACCTCATTCTTGATAAAGCTTTGAGGAAGAGAAAATTATGACATACTGGGCCTGTTTTATATGAGACAATACAAGAATCAAAGACAATTCATTAAAAGACCATATATGGAAGAAGTCTGCATGTGAAATGACATGTGATGGTAGGCCAGTTTACACATTTGGAGATTCTATACTTGCGTTTCCATATTATAAATCAGTGCACAATTGTTTGCATTTTCATGATTAACCAATGAGAGCTGGAAATATCCTATTTCTAAAATATCTACCATTTTCATGTCACTCACTGGATCCAACACATGTTTATTTGCTTCTACTTTTTGCCACGAAAAACAGAGTATACCCACTATGCTCGCATGACTGTGTAAACTTCAAATTCATTATAACCAGGGAGGAAATTTCTTTACTTCATTCTGGAAAAAAAACAGGACAGGTTATTAATATATGCTACACTGCAAGACAGAAATAACAAAAATACTGCACCGATTATTTAAACTGTTTATTAAGAACTTAAATTATACATAGATCATTTATGTTCAAAGTCAAGAACTGAATTATATATTTCAGATTTTTTCAATAATTTCTTCAGGCTTAAGAAAACAATATAACAAAATAGATATCTCATGGGAATGCCTGAATATCCCACATTATCTTCTCAATAATTAGGCTAATTATATTCCAGGTTTACATTGTATTACCAAAATTATTTATGGCTTTTTTTGAAAATACTATTGAATGTCCTTGAAAAGAAAGTTTATACAGTTCCTTGAATGAATTAACTTAGCAATGAAACTCCCAAAGCACACAGCATATGAGCAGAGATGAACATATAAAAGACAGTCTCAAAGCTCAAGTCTTAAGCTTGGCAGCTTCAGTTGAGTGTTTCCTCATAGTCCCTTTGAGTTATGTACAAAAGTCAGAGAACTTACAATTTTAATTATCAAAGTAACATATATGTTGTTTCATAGTGTAGAAGGGAGGGATGATACATACTCAATACAACATTAACTTGGATGCAACCAGTCGATGTTCATTCTAGCAAATGAGATTTTAAGACTTTTCAACAGTGAGGTCATTTAGGGCTACCGCATGATGTGAGATAATCCCATAATGGATGAAGTAGAAACTGCCATTATACTACAAACATGACATGAAGCTGCTGGGGACTGTTTCTACAGGTGAGATCAATTATGTATAACCTCAAATTAAGCTTTCAGTCTTCAGTTATAGGAGAAAAATTCCTCTGACACTGAGATTTGAACCCAGGACCTTTGGCTCTCCGTGCCAATGCTCTACCAACTGAGCTAAGCCAGAGTTCAATTCACAGTGCCAGATAGAACCTCTCTCCTATGACTGATTGCCCTAATGGTCTACCTCACTGACAGACAATTTTATGTCATATGCACACTAATTAGTGATTTTTGTGACCGGGCTTCCACTGTTATTGTACAGTAACATTCAAGATAGATATATACATATGAATTCATGAACTACAGATTATTGTCTCTGTTGGACATTACATAATAATATTATAGGAGAAAAATTCTTCTGACACTGGGAAATGAACCCAGGACTTATGGCAATCCGTGCCAATGCTCTACCATCTGAGCTAAGCAAGAGTTCAATTCACAACGCCAGATGGAACCTCTCTCCTATGATGGTAATATTAATGTCCTACAGAGACAATAGTCTGTGGTTCATGAATGCATATGCATATATCTATTTTAGTCTTAAGACAAGTTTACATAATGAGACTACGGTTTTGTAACTACAGGGACATTCTTTCACAGCGCCTCATAACACTGGCATCAGCACATTCTGTATCTCAAGCTGCACCAGCCAATATAAGGGGTGTTTATCTGGCCGGTAGAGCTGAGTGTATTGTTATTGTTACGCTATGAGTCTATGAGGCTCTCAGTACAGGGTTTGTCTGTGTACCGTGAAGTTCAGACCGTAACTCTGTGTAATTTCAGTGTGATATTTAATTGTGTACTGTGTTTTATTGTGCATGTAATGTCCAGAATACGATATTCTTCCCAGTACCATAAGACGTCTTTGGTAGGAGAAGAGCTTGTGGCCTCCACGTAGCCACGTAGTCCAGACTTAACAATGTGCAATTTTTTTTGTGTGGAATACCTTAAAAAACAAGAGTGTATGGAAGCAATCCTCACACATTAGATAAATGAAACAGTCTATCAGTGCGGAAGAACTTGTGTGAGTTAATAATAATTTCGTCAGAAGATGTGAAGTATGTGTGGCAGCAAATGGGGAACATTTTCAGCATCTTCTATGAGCATGGTAAGTACAAATTCTAAGACATCTGATTAATGCAGAGGCGCATGAAGGGTCCATGTATCGGCCAGTGCAGCACGAGGCACAGTATGCACAGCCACCCATTATACAAGGCATTGGGGAAGAATGTCCCTGTACTTTCATGAAAATGATTTCATGAAAACATCCATTTCCTTCAAAATAAATTCCAGTACAGCTGTTTGTTTCACCTTATTTTTTTATGTTCAAGTCAATTTAATCCCACAAACATGTTTGAACCACATATAAATCCTGGCTTTTCACAGTTTCTCACTTCATTTCACAAAATGTGAACAAGCTGAACCATGTAAATCTTCAAAATTCATTATAGTTTTGCAAAAAGTTGGAATCGGCTGAAACTACATACAGTTGGAAAGGCTAATTTACATGGCGAAATTAGGGTTCGTAACTAAGTTTCTCAACTATTTTATACTAGAATACACGCAAGTGAGAAGTATTGGCAACACAGTGTAATTTCGTCTGATTCCAACTTTTCACAAAGCTATAGTGAGTTTTGCAGTTATACACATGTTTAGCTGGTTCACATTTTGTAAAATGAAGTGAAGAAGTAAAGACTTTGTAAAATTCCTGCATATATACATGGTCCAAACATGTTTGTGGAATTTCAATAACTTGAACTTCAACAATAAGGTGAAGTATGCGGCTGCATTTGAACATATTTTGAAAGAAATGGGTTAATTAATTTTATAAAATCACTTTCATGAAAAGAAAAAAAAAGAAAGAAAGAAAAGAAAAAAAAGAAAGAAAGAAAGAAAGAAAGAAAGAAAAAAAGAAAAAGAAAGAAAAAAGAAAGAAAGAAAAAAAAAAGCTATGAAACTGATTTATAATATGTATAGTGCTCCAGGGACACGACAAAACACTCTATAAAACACTGATTCTACAAAGCTAGTTCTAAGAAAAAATTACATAATAAAAATGGGTGTCTGTTTATTGATTATAAATTGTTAAATATTGTTATATGGTCGCTAAAGAGTTAACTAAAATAACACATGTAGTAAGCATGCCACAACTGATAACTTATATAATATGACTTTCAAGTTGTTATTACCAATAAAACCTTGTTCTGATATCTTCCTCTCAATTTCTTTGGTTTATTGAAATAATAGGTGTAGAGCTTAAAACTATGATGTCCACTCAGAATATATTTCTATAGAAAGACTGTACAGATACCGAAATCAAAACTTAATTTCCAACACAGTAAAATTACCAAAAGATTCAAAGAAACAGACAGGGATTTCTTAAAAGCAAACATCCATGTTTAACTAGTTGAGACTAATTATTATTTCCACAAGGTTTATACGTGCAACATAAAATTAACCAGCTTCTCAAATGTTTTAGTTACACCTGAAAATTATAAGAGTCAGAGCATCTTATCTATAAAAAATTGTCCTGTATGGCAACAGTTTTCTCTCTTATTTCATGTATCTTTTACTTAAGGGCATCCAAATATAATACATTTTACAAAACTCACACTGTAGTTAAATATGAATCACTTATTTATAAAGAAAGGCTTAAGTCAACTTTCTTTCATGAAATGAGTTACAAACTACAATCTCTGGGCACAGATGCATCCTTTAGTCATGAAAGGACACTAGTCTGCTGGCCTCATATATTAATTATGCTTTATTTACGAAAAGGCATTAGTCAGCTGACTAAATAAAAGGTGGCAGCATGTTCAATCACAGTATGATTTACTATCCACTTACAATTGCAGTATATTGTTTTGTTGTGTATAAAAAGAGCAAAATGGAGTTTGATGAGAAAGTAGTCGAAACTGAGGATAACTATAACAGAAAGTGTGAAAAAAGTGTGAGAAATGTGGGGAATACAAATGTGAAGGAATTAAAAGAGCTTAACTGCAAGGAAAGAAATATATTAATACAAGGGAAATGTTGCGAAACTGCAAGTATTATTGAGTCATGCAGGTAAGTTATTTCTACATATCCATTATACATCATTTCTTCACATCCTGTTAAGTTTCATCCTGAACACAATGTGTTTATTTCCACCATAAATAGGTACAGCAATTTATAATTTAAAACTGAAAACTAACCTAATAAGTAGAGCAACCCAAATTATGCTTTATTTTTTTAATAATTAAGTTTTGTCTTTTTTAGATTACGCTTTATTTTTTAAAACATATTTATTTCATACAAATGACTTTCAGTATCTTAAATGATTTTTTTAGTGAAAGTAAAGTACGGTAAGTTTGTCTTGAAAAAATAACAATAAGTTTTCAAGAACACACTACATTAAGAGAATAATGCTAAAGAATAAAAGTCTAGTCATCTACGTCACTCTCAGTCTATGTGCCACACTCTTGAGATTGTTTAACTGCAAGTTTTCAGTGAATGCTTTGAACACTTTTTTCATATTATTCTATGAACTTCTCCATATGCTGCCATACTTGAGGTAGCATATAGTGTTGGTAAATATGCTGCTAAGACCACCTGAAGTTGAAACATGTCAATCTGTTTCCAAGACCTTTTTTTTTTTTAACTTTCAACATGCTTTTGCACAATGGACTTCTTTTCAAAATTAATGCCCTCTGAACATTAGGTACATAAAAGTTTCCCCATTTCAGTCACAAAATAATCTGTGGGAAACTCTTTGAATTGCATTTACAGCAAATTTTGGGCATGCTGGTGTTCAATAGATGTGAACTGCTCTGATTCAGATTTTGCACTGACCATAAAACCATTAAACTTTACTTACAAGATGTTCATTGTTACTGGAAATATTTTAATTTTTGCATTGAATCTATTGTTAGATTTACTCAGGAATTACGCTTTATTTCACACAATGTGCTTTTATGATTTACTTTTTAAGATAATGCTTTATTGTGCTTTTTAAATTTATTTTATCCAGACCCCTAGACTCCCAAATCGTGTTCTGGGTAGCAACCACATGCCTAAAGCCTTATTATGCGTTTTATGTTTATTATTACTAGGGCTGAAAATCGATTAAAACTTTTAATCGAGTTAACGCTTGACTTTAATCGATTAATCGACAAACAAGTAGGTATTTTAAACGAAACCAAAGTGTACATTTAATATTGTTTTACACGTTTAATAACTACTACACTACAGATAATCAGAAGAAATCCTGAATTAATGAATACCATTATTAGTTAACTACTGAAAAAATATATACAAAACTTACATTTCCGGTTACTTTTTCAGCCAAGACTTGAGACACACGAGTTTGTTGACATTTGAATGTTCAAGACACGATCGTAGCTTGTTTACAATAATACCGGCAGCACTAAAAACTTTCTCACTCGGCACTGAGAAAGGAGTTTGGTCATTTGACCCATTTCTTGAAAAAGTTTTTGAGAATTCGACTAAACCGATTAATCGGAAAATGTAATTGATCGACGATTAAATATTTAATCGATTAATCAGGCCAATTAATCGGTACAGCCCTAATTATTACAGCTCGGACAAATTTTACCTTGAAGCAAAGTTGTCCATGCTTGCACTATATGTTTACGATTCAAGCAAGGACGGGAGAGTTGCCAAATCATAAACACAATAGGAGAGGTCTTTCTCAGCGCAGTACACTCAACCCCAACCCTGCATGTAACGTGTACTCTGTTGTGACATAAGTAACTTGATTTCTCTACTTATTATGCTTTTAGGTTGCTCTACTAATAAGTCTGTTCTTTTTATTTTAGACATGCCAAAAATGCTATGATATGATTGATGTTGAACAGAAAGGAAGACTACTGAATGATATGCAATCCTTGTCAACCAAATCTGGGCTAGATTATATTCCTTCAGGAGTTGATTCAATTGTGCCTGTTAAAACTCGACCTATGAAAAGTGAAGATTATGGTAAAATGTCCTCGTCTTAGAATTTCACATACTGATTGAACTCAAACATTCTTTTATTCAGTTACATGACATATCAGCAAAGCGAGCAAGCAGACTTCAGACACCATTATTTGGAGACTCTCAATGTCTATTTATGTCATTATACAAATCAAGGACCACACATCTTCATTTCCTGTCAAGGAAAGCCACTACTCCTCCAAGGAAAGTAAATACCTTGATGCACAGTTGGACATAAGAAAGACGCATAACACGTTCAAAGTAAAATCCAGTATCCTGATTCAAAGGCAAAATATTCTTTTACTACAAAATTATAAAACAAAATTTCAATCTACAGTTTGGTAGACATGAAACTAACACCTGCAATGAATGTGAGCAACTGAAAGTCAACACAAAAAATCCAAACCTAATGAATGTTCCAAACATGTAGATACAGCTAAGTTGGCCGTTCATGAAAGGAATAGAAAGTTCTACAACAGTATGAAAGAAACTGATTAGAAACATGTGTACAATTAGTCATAACATTTTAAAATTAACATTTGATTACATGCAAAACATTTCACTTCCACCATTCAAGTACAAGAGGTGTTTTAGTATCGCCAGATTTTGGTATTAAGGGCAGGCAAATAAAGGACCAAATGAAACCTGTTCATTCCTTCATAAGTATATACAGGAAAATGTGTCTCGAAGTGACAAAGAACTATCCTCTACAGAGATTCATGGTGAGGATAAAACAAGAACCACTGAATGTTACAATTCTGCTATCACCGACAAGTTTGGCAAAATTATTTACAGGTTTCTGAAACGAGGTCACTCTTGTCTTGTTTATAATCATGATTTTGCAATGGCAGGGTGTTCACAGAAATTTCAAAATAAATTTCCTTGACTTTCCATGACTAGAAACTTACATTTCCCTGACCACAAGAATGATCAGTGGAGAATACAATGCCCCCCCCCCAAAAAAATAGAAATAAAATTAGAGAAATAAAAGTAGGCTATTTTTGTTCATTTTGAGGTGAGTCCTACATCCTGCATTGTTTGAGATCTCAGAAAAAAGACAACAGTTCATCAACTTCCAAGCCCTAGTTATTACATACATTATACACATATAAGTCTGGGATTTTTAGAATTTTTCTTTTTACTCTGAAAAGAAAAGGAAAGGCTTATTCAAATACTGATATTGAGTGACAACTTCATGAAACAATATTCTTTTTTTTTTTTAATCTGAGCCTTGTTGAAAGAAAATTGTGGAGATTTCAAGACTTAAGCCCTTTCAAAAATAAGCGATTCATATATGGAACACAATATTTTTTTCAGTCAAACCTTCTTCAGAGGTTTTTAAATAAGCACTCACGTATGGAACACAGTAATGTTTCAAACCTTCTTCAGAGGTTTCTCTGTTAACAGAAGACCTCTGTCCCATAAATCACCAACAATTGTGACCTGAAAAATTAACAAAACAAAAACAAAAAATTAATTAAAAATCTTCTTTTACACTCACATCTATGAAAATCTGCTTTTAAATTATTCACTTATCACATCTGATTAGACTACTAGATTAGCATTTTACAAACAGACGTCAGAAGATGCAAGATCATCAAGGGCATTTTTAAATAAAAGCAACAACATAATTTCCACTACCTAAGTATGGGCAATGTATTTTCCTCACTTCACATTCTAATATAAAAAAAATCAGGTAAACTGATATAACAAAGTGCCAGAATGCTTTTGTTTAATCAGTTATAATTGCAATTATGGCTGATACAACAAAGTGCCAGAATGCTTTTGTATAATCAGTTATAATTGCAATTATGATATGCAGAAAATAAGTTATTTTTTAAATTAATTTCCAAGTTAAGCTCCAGACTAATTAATTAAGCAGGACTTGGGGAAGAACAAAGGTCTACCTTAAAAAAAAAAAATCAGATTAAAATCGTCCAGCATCAGCAGAACTATAGTCTACAGATTTGAGACATAATGAAAATCGCACACTCACACAAAAATACAACAATAAAAAAATGTCAAATTGGTCGGCTTCAGGATTTGAACCAAGGACCTCCAGAATGCGAGTCCAAGACGTTACCATCTCGAGCACCTCACTCAGTTTAACGGTCTAGTTTGATAAGCGTATGTAAAGAAATAGTGTTATTTGTCATAGCTAACTGTATTGCAACTTTCAAAGCCCTATATGGAAATTCCAAAACAATATGTTGTCATGATAACTGATTTGCATTTGATAAATTCTTTCTAATACATTACCATAAAATAGGCACTAAATTGGGTATTACTCCGGTATCGGTCAACCGATTTGGTCCAATATCAATAGGCTTTTTCCCATGGACGTTATAAATGTGTATACCAAGTTTCATGAACATCCAATAAAGCATATTTGAGTTATCGTGTGTACAGGCACACGGATGGACGGACAGACGGACAGACATTTTCCTGTTCCCACACACAATCTCATAAAGTACCATACTGGCACTTATTTTAAGAGGCCATATTGCATGGAGTAATTATTTCAGTTGTCTCAGCTTTATGCAAAGATGTACTGTTCACAACGCAACTCTTAAAGCCTGAAGTTGTGCAAACAATGATTGGATTATAACTTTTTGGGACCATTAAAAAAAAAAATAAAGTTTCAAATAACAGTTTTAGCTCTTGGTATAAGCACTAATGTTCAAAATTCAAAGAAAAATCATTAGAGCCATTTTCAAGCAAATCACAAAAATGGAATTGTCATAGAACAGCTAGATAGGACAATTGTCATAGGACAGCTAGATTTGTCATTTATGACACTGTCATTGTCTTATAAGTAGACTTCGGATTTTAGGTAAAAACCTATTTTAATCCTTAAGTGATATATGGACGAAAACTTGTATATGCATGTTTCATAAGTGACTATGCCTAAAACTGATACTTTTATAGGACCTAAAACAGCCTATTTTTACGTTAGAGCCTAATATTGCTTTTTTGCTTGTTTTTAATCTAAAGTTCAAAATAAGTTTTTTTTTGCTATAAATTTTAGCATTTATTTTCAGTTCGTACTAAATTTTTAGCTCGGAATGTGCAGTACATGACACATTTGTGACGTGGTTAAATAGTAAGGAATGTTTCGTCTTCAGTAGAAAAATTCCTTGGAATTCCCAAAAAAATTTAGTGTTTTTCTCCCGATTCCCACACCCAGTAACAAACAAACAAACAAACAAACAAAAACAAACAAAAATTCTCTGAATCACTGAGGGATACAAGGGGTTGAATATGCTAGCATGCGTAGCTTCTGGGCGCAGGGATTAGGTTTTCACTGTTATGGTAGTACTGTATTACAGGCCCTAGTAATAGGTCTATATAATTCTGTGTGTCATAGGCCTATACCTGAGTTTTATCAAGATTATTAATTAATGGTGACTTCAATAAATATAATATTCTGCATTGCAATTGAGATATTTCAGAAAATTGGCAACTTAACGATTTTATAAGAGACTATTTTACGATTTTTAGAACCTATTTTCCAATTTTTAGAGCCTATTTTAGGTACCTAAAACAGCATTTTTAACGACCTAAAAGTCCGAAGTCTACTTATAAGACAAATACGAGTGTGTCAAATCTACATAATGTGAGGAAAATATACAAAATCTAGGCCTACTTCAAATTTAAAGATATGTGATTCTATCAGTGCGTTTCTTTTTAAAGCAAACCTGTAAAGCGCTTTACGAGTGATGCATGATCACTTTACGACCGCTGCAGACAAAAAAGAACGGCAAAGTCGGTCAGCTGAGAGCATGCTGGATGAAACCGGCAATGTTTACATCCCTTACATGGTTAAGACACGTGCAAACAACAATTATACGGGGATGGGAATAATAATTATTGTACAATATGATGTACAGGTAAAATCAAATGATACTAACTGTGCTGAAGAAGGCGTTCATACTCGGGAATTTGAACAATGATGTTAAATCCATCAAGGTTATTTTCGATGATCACCTAGTCCGCCATGACAGTTCGTGCAGCGAAACCATGCAGCAGTCGTAAAGCGAGATAATAGTTCGCTGCACGGGTAGTAGAGTGGGGGTAAAGCGAAGCTGCAGCAAAATGTAAAAAAGAACGGTTTTGATGCAGCAATGGTAAAGCGCTTTAGCTCCGCTTTAAAAAGAAATGCACTGTATCTAAGGCATAACCAATGGAGATACAGCAAAAAGTCATAGAACAAAACTTGTAGATCTCTCAAAATCCGTTACTTACAGGTACAATCGTTTTTTTGAAATGACTTACTATTGTATTTTCCATTTTGAATGTTTTTCAGGAATAAAAAATAAAAAATTGGATCATTTTGGAATATTATTGATGGTTACAAAGCTTTAAGCTATAAGCATGCCTAATTTCAAGTTTCTGGCTCACCTGGAAATAGGCAAACAATTATGTTAGCGAGTGAGTTAGCCATGCGGCTTTGTAGTATAGTGCTGATTTGTTATTTAAAAAGCATCTGACCATTAATTGGCCATTACTCCAGTACCAGTCAACCAATTTGGTCCAAAATCAATAGCAAAATATATCAGGCGATATATTGCACCATGCACTGAAATGTGTTATAATGCTGCTGTGTTGTGGCGTCATTTGCGCATGCCCAGGGTTGCGTAAATCAGTCTAAACTTCAAGAAATATGTGCTGTGCTCTTGTTTCGAAGGAAACTGACAAATTATTTGCAATTGTTTAATTAGTAATTACCAAATTAATTCAGCACCACCAGTTTGCACAGTGAATGATATGTTAGCAGTGAAAGGTCTTGAGACTGCATATTCATCTCTCTGATATTACTGGCCTGGGATTTTAGGTGAAAACGTTTTTGTGAACATTAAAAAAAAATCATAATTATTATTTTAAATGCACCAGAAATTGTAGAAGAGAGAGAGAGGGAGGGAGGAAGGGGAGGGAGAGAGATGGGAGAGAAAGAGGGAGGGAAAGAGAGAGGGAGAGGGGGAGAGAGGGGGGAAGAGAAAAGGAGAGAGAGTGAAGAGATCAACATCAACATCAACAGCTGTTGCTTAAGTAGATCATTCTGCTCTCTATGCAAATGAAACAATATTATAACACAGTAACATTCAAACCATTCAGACTTCCTTTTGTTCACCAATGAGGAGTTTTGGTACAAGTTTTCTCATGTAAATATATCCAATATTTTTACTTCTTCTACTCGTACTATAGGTACTAGAGGTAGAGGTGTTTGACCCCAAAATTCCATGCAGCATTTTCAACACACAGTTACACAGTACACAGTACACAGTTTGAGGTCCTCTAAATCCAAATATAGTATTTTTAGAAAGATGTCTGTGTTTGTGTATGTGTCAATGTGTCTGTGAACAGCATAGCTTGAAGAAGAAAGAACTTAGCACCAGGAATCAAAATCACAACCTTTCATTCCACAGTCTAGCTTGTTGGCAGTGCACCACTGAGGACATTGACAAGTAATCCTTCGATATTGCAGATGTGAACCATTAGGATTTATCCTATGTTCCCATATTTAATTTTCAACCTTTCAGAGTAATTCAATGAGACATAATATTTTCACATTTAATAATTCAGAATAATAATATATTTCTATCAATATCACTTTTATTAAGACCTAAAGCTTGGGAGAAGAGAAAAATGAGAGACAAGAGCAGCATCCTATGTTTGCAGCTGAATACAGCTAAGTATCTTGTTTCTACACATATTTCTGTATGGGGCTTCATCTCTAACTAGAAAATAACATTTTAACAGATCCATTTTTTACAGGAAAGGAACTCAAATGAAGAAAGTCTATGCCATATGTAGGTGATGTATTTATTGGGGGGTCACAAAAAAGGAAAATCACATTGAAGTTTTATATAATTATCCTGAAGATCTTTCTTCATTAGAACAAAAGACATACTGGTAACTAACTGATAAACATAAACACTCTGTTCATAGTCCATTTAATCAACAACATTGCATTATTAACATCACTATCGCTTTTCTTGAGGATTAATAAAATCACAAAATGTTGTCCCACAGAAGAGTGGCCTTTTTTGCGAAGTATGCATATAACTATTACTGGGAGTGCTCAGCAACCACAATAATTATTTTGGGGGTGCTGAAAATGCAAAGCACCCCCTAATTCGGCACCTATGATGCCATATCAAAAATTCTGATTATCAATAAATAATTCACTGCAAGTCTGATTCTTACCTTTTGTTCATAAGATTCCAGTGGTATTTCAGATACCTCAACAAATTTTGGATATGATCTTATGAGATATTCAACTGCTGGAGCCAATTCAGCAGGTATTTCCAAAAACTGAGGCTCATTTCCATGATACTCAAGAGAATTATTAACACAGTGGTAAAGACGGACAGTATCTTCCTCAGTCACCAATCTGTAAAATTAAAAAAACATTCATAAGATTTGAGGGATGTACCAATGAAATTTTCATCCTGACTCTACCTTTCCAGCAGATCCTACACACGGACAGAAATATAATTCCACTGTGACCTATTATTGGTTTACTATAATGCCAGGCCTTAAAGTACTTACGAGTTTGTAAGTCACCACTGTACAGTGTCCCAATCACTCTAAAAGTTGGCCAAAAATCCTTTTCGCAATGTTGGAATTACTGGTTCTTATCAGTTAATAAAGGAGCCTACCATATCCTTCATCACAAAAACCAATGAGATAAGAAGACACTTCATTCGCTTGGTGGCGAGTCTTCAAAGTGAGTGATTGTGAGTGACATTGTTTTCTAGCCAGCTACTGTAATTTATTAAGTGCTGTTTGAAGCTATGATTATTCTATATCTTTGTGATTCAGAAGTTCAGAAATATTTTGTTAAATATATTATTATATACAATTAATGAATATGTACTGTAATTTGGGTATTCTACAATCATATGCATTCAGGACCTGAAAGGAAAAAGGAACATTTTGGCCCGGAAAAGGACCGAAAACAGAACAGCTGCTCCCTGATTGGTCGACTCCGCCCAACACGGGTTGGTATATATATCCCTTACATGTTAAAACTCGACACTTCAGATTCCCTGAGGATGGAGGCAGCATCAGCCTCGGAAACGTTGGACCACAACAAACTTCTCACCTGGCTGCAAACCCGAGAAGATTTTCTACAATCATATGTTTTGTTTGCATGATAAATGTTATATGAGTTTTTTATATATACAGCAGAACCCCGCTAGTCCGAACTAATTGGGACCAGGGCCTGTTCAGATTAGCAAAAATTTGGATTAGCGGGGTTAATTTATAATTACATAATTGAGCATATATATGAAGTATACACGTTAATTGGACTCAGTTATAACATCCAGTGTTATTTTTGTGATGGAAACCCCGCTTGCTGTTGAAAGCAAGCTTGTGAAGGACATTCACTTTTGTTCATATTCCTGGAAGTATGTGGGGTAATAACTAAAGTAGTAGTATTCCTAGAGAAAGATAAGCAATAGACAGACAAAGAGATGCACCAGGTACTCACCACCCCGTTACGGTGATTCCAGTAAGAGACAGTCCCTCCATTCTCATACCAGCATTGGCATGTATGCCCAACCGATATTTTGAACTTCACATGCAAATTTACATTACACACAAAATTCGTAGCGTATTCAGTCAAATCCTAGTCGCTACTGAAACATTAATTGGTTTCAATTGGTTACGTAGGAAGAACAAAAAGAAACATTGACACAAGAGTAAAAGAACATGTGAGGAACATCAAAAACTGTCAAATTGAAAAATCAGCTGTGGCATCACATGTTTGGGTATATGACCATGAAATTTCGAAAGAACCTAAACTATTAAAGTCAGTCAGTAAACACAAGGATCTGGAAATTTGGGAAAAAATTTACATTGCAAAATTCAAGAACAGCCTAATGAATTTTGAAATACCTCAGGAAGACAGTTTAATCAGAAAGTTCATTAAAAGCCCACCAGGTGCGCAAAAGAATCTTCCTGAGAAGGATTTGGCAGTTGACAGAGTGTTTGAAAGTGGGGAGGAGACTCCTTGATACGCGTCATACCAAAATATGGTAAGTGAAGCAAAAAGTGTGTTTATGTCAACTCATATAGTAAATTAAATTTAAGAATTGGTTTGCAGCCACTGTCGATCAGGGGCGGGGGTGCGAACCAGTTTGAAATTTCCTAAGAATTTTGTAAACAGGGAGTAATGACCTACATGTTTTCCCACTCTGTTAGATAAAGACAGTAAAATCACTGTAGGGTTTGAGCACTCGATCCATTATCTTTGTTCTGAATTCAGTAGAACAGACATCAACCTCAAAATGTCATACTGTGGGTATTGTGCTTAGTTGTGTTTTCATCCAGTAAGGTGGTTTTAATTTTCGCTGTTTCATGCATCAGCAGAAAGTGACTGATTTTTTTTGTAGGCTATAATAAGGAGTGAGTAGTATACTGTTTGTTTTATTGTTTTTATTGTTAAATTCTGTTGAGTGTTAATAAATATGTAACATAAATAACCAATGACGTATTATTTTTACAGTTCATTTGATATTCTAAAATATAAGTCCATTTTAGTGTGAAATTTCTTTGATAATTTTCAATTTTCTTTTAACAATTTTTTGTGTTCTGATTATCTGGGTTTTCAGACTAGCTGGGTTCAAACTAGCGGGGTTCTACTGTATTTTTAAAAAACAGAATCATATTTGTAGGCCTACAAAAAATTCCCGACTAGTTTTGAAGCTAATTTTTTCAAATATGTCTCATTACAAGTGTTATCTCAAAGGGCAACAGGAAGAAAATGGCCCAAACAGGCCCGCACTGAAATTATTTTATTGTCTAGTATTGAACTTAGGTGTGTTTGAGAAAATGGTGATATTACAAATTATACAAAAAAGTTTAAAATATGATAATAAACCCACTTACAGTTAACTTATAAGAAATATTTCACTCTACAATAGGCATAGCATGATTAATTATCGTTGATAATTTGTTTGTAGGTTAATAACGGAATATCAATGTTCAGGGAAGGCATTATTCTGCACCAAGAAGCAGAAAGCCAGAGATCTCAAAACATTAATGTCTTTCAAAAGGACAACAGTCGTTTCTGTACTGAGGTGTTTCGAAGGCTAGATAACAGTAATAAAACAGTAGAACGGTTTCTGAAAAGCAATGATGAATGCTCAGTCAAGAATTTGTAAGCAATCTTGATGGTGAGCAAATGCATCACATGTACTGGGGAAAAAAGAAGGCCCAAAGTTTATTTTTCAGAAGGAAGTTTGTGTTCCAAATGTAGGAATAGCGAAACTCTGCGACAAACTATTGACAGTGTTGGAACATTAACATCTGCAGCAGAAATGAAATATCGCAAATCTGGAAATGTCAACTCTGCTAAATTGCTTGGTGAAATGCAGAAAACTTCAACTAGAACTTCTAAAATCAGAAAAGCATGGAAATCGACAACTACCACTCCTCCTGTAAAACAGTATAACGAAGACAACACACTTGCTTTCTTTTCACAAGCGGATCTTATGAAACATCAATATCTGATTATCAGACAAGGTTTTAAACAGTTGAATGCAGATATTTATCCTTCTTATAAAAGAATCCTAAACACAAAAAAGAAATACTATCCATTTTCTGTAGAAATAACAGAAGAATGTGCTGAAGTTAAACTACAAGATCTACTTGACCCATGCATGGGCGCATCTTCAGTAGGGGCATACACTCCCACTATTATTATATTCACAGCTCTAGCCCTCACACTGAGTTTTATCAACCTTTCATTAACTGCTTCCCACGAGGTTTATTTAATAAGATGGATACTCCTGCTCTTGCCCTACTGCTTTTGTCCACTCCAAACAACATACCGGTATATTGTGTACATATATATTGTATATAACATAGAGTTCATAATATAACATAAACTACCAAGGACCACCAGAAGGCACAGGCAAAAATGCAGACTTGCAATTAACGCTCGATAACAATGACTTCTTATTACAACAGAAACTTCTTCACTGATCCAGGTCTATATGAAAACCCTAGCAGCACATAACTAAAAGCACATGCCGTCAATATTAACAGTTTTGCCAACGTATGGAAAAAAAAACATACCAGTCTGAGATGTTACGGGTGGAGGGTAAACAATCTCCTCTACCAATCATCATAATCCATTAACCATATTCTATCAACTGTCACTTATAACAGATTTATTTTTTTTCTGAAATCAACCAGTTTTGATCAAAGCTATGTGACTGTTGTTGTTGCATTTCTATACATCTGTTTTTGCTGTTGGTTCATCTTAATCATTCAATGAATTCAGCATGACAGCTTCTTGATATTACTGCCTTACTTAATCCACATTTAGTCTTTCATAAATGAAAACTTATGCTTTGGCAGCATGTTAATCAATTATCTTAGTCGCAAGTGAGGTGAAATTAAGTTTTAAAAAACGATAACTAAAACATCATACAAAATAATGAAACATCTGGACAGATTCACCTACCTAAGAACATGAGCACGGAGAAGTTTTACTTTGGTCTCTGACTTAAACTCCACAGCATTTGTGACATTTCCATTTTCTTCCATTCTTAAACCATCACTAAAAGCAGAACACTCCTTTTCTTCTGTAAAAACACAACAAAAATCTTCTCAACATTTAATATGGTTAGAATTTCCGTACTTGCTCCAGCACTATTTTCCCCATAAAGCAACTTTGAAAATTGAGTGTGCATCATAAGATCTTCAGATTTTGGGCTTATATTCTCTTTAACTTCGAGAATGGAAAATGGAGGTTGTAGCTTTACTGGCTCTTTAGGTTAGGAATGGAGTACAGCAAAACCTCCTTCAATCTGAAAACAATCCATTAGAGAATAATTTATATTTCATCTTGATGTTTTAATAAATGCATCGATGATGACCATGAAGATGTTTATGCTGATGACAGTCACTAACATTTATAATTTGTTTCAACTGTTATGTAATCACTTATGGTGCTTTGACATATGAAAACCAAGATATCGAAACAAAACATCCCTATATTTATGATGTTTCTGTCAAAATTATATTATTTTAACTTCCACTCTCCCTTCTTTTAATTTTGTTTTGGTGAATGTAGCAGTTTTTGCTTTGGTAAGGTGTTATGGAAGTGCAGATATATTTTTGTTTATTGATTATTAATGCAATAAAAAGCACTTATATTATATAAATATGCTAGTATTTCTTAATTGTAAATTAAACTTTGAACTTTGTATCATGTGGTATTCTGGTGAAATTTTTACTAAACTGCTTTCAAGGTATTTTTATTTTTTATTTAACATTTCAACTATAAAAAATCTTTGGATAAATTACAGCAATGTTTAATTTTTTAACCTTCCTGAAAACTCTACTGAAATTACATAAGTTATAATTAGGGCCCGGATTTGAAGGTTTTAACCTATTTTTTCCCCAGCTTCCTAATTAGAACATTTAAATGTATTTTTCTGTTTCATGCCCCTTGCTACCGAATATATGAATCTTATAGAACCTAAAAAGGGCTAAATCAGACTGAACTGCCTAAAAGGGGCTAAAGAGGACTTTTGCTTAAAAATAAAAAAATAAAAAACAACATTTTTAAATAGATTTTCCAATTAATGCAAAGGAAAATAAATATGTGAATTTGTGCATTTTAAGAAATGATATAATAAAAATAAATTTATTCAATGCACTGAAATTAACAATGTATATGTCGCTTTGTCACTTGTCTTTGTAACTCGAAAATGTGCCGCCTCACCATCACAGGAGCAGTCTGCAATACTTTGAATTCTGCAACTAATCCATTGTCATTCCAACTTCAAAATAACAAGTTGTCGACCAATGACAGGGAAGTATATTAAAGGAACAAATTCGTGACACTCGAGTCTACTTATTTTTGTACATCGGAATTGAATTGAGTGGTGTATTGAATAATTGTATCATTAAAGGGTAAATATCTCAATTGTTTATGCTATTTTTCGAGCGCCAATATAAGGAATAGTTACTTGCTTATTTTGCCAACAAACAAACAAACAAAACACACAAAAAAAGCCTAGAATAACTGTGCCAAAATTATAGGCTAATACAATTTTCGCTGTTAATATTAGTGTTCATCATTATGTTTTAATAAAATGGCTAAAATCGTTTGTTCAAAACACTAAAGGGCTATTCCACGAAAATAAAAGGCACCTTTTATAAAAACCTAAAAATCCCGGGCTTAGTTATAGTCATTAAATCCAGACTATCTATACATCATTTTAAATACTTAAATTTAAATGTAATGAAACTAATCATTAATCAGGTCTAAAAGAAGTTATTACTACAGAATAAAATATTTGCAATAGTAACTGATTTTACCTGGATTCAGCACTGGTGGTAATGCATCGTGCATGAATTGCTTTCCCATTTGGTCCACAGCTGAATCAATGGGTGCATGGGTGGCTAATTTTCCAATCAGTTCTTTTACTCTTTCTATGAACGCTGTCCTTTGAGGTGATTTCTCATCACTATGTACAATACCCATGTAGCTAAGGTAGTCTGTAGGCAACCCTCTTCTGAACTCCACATCCTCTTCCAATGCCACCTGGAGAGCTGCTGTTACTGCCTAATAAACAAAACAAAAAGTAAGCTACTCAAGGCAAACTCAAACAGCAATCAATGTCATCAGCGTACCAATGTCTATTTTAAGTCCAGAAGTATAACTGACTTAAATCAGAGATTTAGAGTTAGTTAATTAAGATCAATTTTTATTTTTGTCACTCACTGTACAAAACTGAACAAGACCTAGGGTGACCAGACATCCTCTTTTTGGAGGACATGCTCTTATTTTTATGCCCTGGTCCTCTGTCCTCAAACAAATTTTTAGTTTTCCAAAATGTCCTCCTTTTTGTATTAGTGAGTGTACCTTAACACTACCCAGTCTAGACTCTTTTCGGTAAATACATTCAATAATCATCATCATCATCTTAACTTCGAATGTGAATGTTTTGGCCTTCTCAATAATCCTTTTCCAGGCCCTCCTGTCTTCTGCTATCTTTAGGTTTCCCACCTTCATCTTCTTCATATCATCAATCACATCATCATCCCATCTTGTTTTGGGTCTCCCAGTCGTTCGCTTTCCTATTGGTTTCCATTTGTATATTTCCCTCGTCAGTCTCTCATTGTCCATTCGTATGACATGTCCCAGCCAACTTATTCTTAATGATCTGATATAACTTACAATATTGGGTTTTAATTAAATTGTTTAATTCAGCATTTGTCTTTCTTCTCCAACAGTTATCAGCTCCTCTAGATGGCCCAAAGATTTTCCTAAGGATCTTTCTTTCGAAAATCATTAATTTTTGTTTGATCTCTTCCTTCAAGATCCATGTCTCACAAGCATAAGTAACTACTGGTCTGACTAATGTCTCATATAATCTTAAATTAACATTCTTAGATATTAGTTTACTTTTGAACAATGTTTTATTCAATAATCATTGTTCTTAATTTCATCCCATAAGCCATAAAATATGCCATTCAGAATAAAAATTGCTGATTTTATTTATATCCCAAACCAAAACGCTAATGTTGTGAGTGTGATTTCATTAATTGCACCTCAGTGCATTGATGAACGAAACAGGTTGACAGTTGAAATGGTAAAGATCTATTATTGGTTGTAATATAATTTTAAGAATAAGCCATACTCCTGTCAGGTCTTTTATATATAAATCTTGAGAAAACTTAAACTCCTGCATGGAAAGTCATCCTCAGGGAAATATAAGGTGAAGTTTACATGCTGGTTTTTTATATCTGCAATGTGAGTAATCATTTAAATGTTTAAATTCTTATTAAACGGGATTAAGCATAATTTCTATTATTATGAAGTTGAAAGGATACATACATTTTTTAGTACTAACCTTCTGCATGAGATCTCCCCAGGTATTACGCTGATAGCAGGATAGTGTGACATGAAGGGAATGAGATCCAGGAACGGTGTTGCCTTGGTGGATTGTACCACGAGGAAAATACAATAAGTCACCAGCCTCCAGGGTAACTTCCAAGATAGGTTTCCCTATTTCAGTCTGTTCAAAATTACCACTTGAAAACCTTGGTAAATATTCACTCTCTCCCCTTGGTGCATATAATCTCCAGTGCTTCTTGCCTTCAACTTGCAAAATAAAGGCTTCAATGTCATCATAGTGAGGAGCAAAACCTTGAGAATTTGGTGGTGTTAAGTAAGAATTAGCACCCACAAAAGTGCCGAAATAGTCCTGTAGAGTTGAGTTTAGAAGAGCAAGTTTCGGAATAAAGGTCTGTGGGTTAAGCAAACGTACACTGCAACCGTTCTTATAGTAATCCCACACTACACTAGGCAAAGCACGACCATCTGGATTATGAGTCTCTCTCTTTCCATTTGTATATGAAGTAATATCCAAGTTTTTGGTGAATTCAATGTTGCTGGTTCTCAGCATTCTATCAATTATTGGTGTTGATATCAGTGGCTTATAATACTCATGTGCTCCACGTCTAATATGAAGTGGTCGTTTCTCCCAAGTGTTTCTAAAACAAGAAATCAGCAGTTTGTAAAACATTTACCTTATAAAAATTTTCAGAATATTTACCCTTGAATATGAAATACAAACAGAAGTGTACGTCAGAGTAAGAAATTTCAAGTCTAAAGGGAGTAGGCAAACCACCATTGTTTCCATATGAGATAAAGCATTACAGTGTTTTGGGAACTACAAAGAACTACCCTTCCCTCATTTGTTTTTTAATAAATAATATTCTAAATAATATTCTTTTTAGATCAGCAAAATTATAAATAAATAAATATATTAACACATTCCCATTAAACGATCCCCCTATTTAAAAAAATATTAAATAAAAGTATTTTTTGCAAATATTTCGGAAGTACTTCACTGATGGCTATAACAACAACAACAACAAACAAACAAACAAACAAACAAACAAACAAACAAAAACACAAAAAAAAAACCAAGAGCCAACACACAAACTGGTTCGTTACTAGAGAAGCTAGCATAACACTGGACCAAAACCAATGAAAATTGCAGGGGAAATTCAAACTTATAAACCAACTTCATTAAGTACAATGGAAACCTGTTTTACAGTGTGTGCCCCAACATTGTCTTTCATTGGGACAAAATTACCACCAATAAATGGTGCACAAAATTACCACCAATAAATGGTGCACATGGCATGAACCCTTCATTTATGCACTCTCAATGTGTCTATGTAGGCCTCCTGTCAGGGTGCCGCTGGGCATACACACGAGCTCCATAATGCCAGCACAGACTAATAATTATAATTGATCCTCTAATGAAGGGCACACTTGGTGACAATACAGCTCGTGCTTGATGCTTTCATCATCTCCATACATGTTCTCATCTATCTGATGAATACAGGGTGAAATGGGACTCATCCATAAACAATCTACCTTGGTCCAGTTGTATGTTGATGGACAAAATGCAGATGCACTAATCGAAGCTGTGCAATAATATTCAATACCCTGAAAGGCCATCTTGATACCATGTTCCCAGAATCTTCTGGCAGACCAGAATTTTGAACTTCTGCTAGGTGACAAGTAACATGATAATGTCAGGGCACACATTGTGGAAGTGTACTTAATGAAGTTGGTGTCAATGTTTTGGATTGGCCAGCATGCAGTCCCGCCCTAAATCCCATTGAATATGTGTGGGATATTCTACTGAGGGGGACTCAGCAAAGAAGAGCTGTTCTGAAACCATAAATGAAGAGCAGCTTTAGAAGAAGAATGGGTAAATATCCCCTATGGGAGGATTGTGAGAATAATCCAAAGCATGCCACTTCGCCTACAAGAAGTCATTAGAGCTACGGGTGGCAACATATGCTATGATTTCACATAAATGTTAAGAAAATAAAATAATAGGCCTGCTTGTTTGCTGTAGATGAAAAAATGACTTTTTGTATATGTAGAGGATTTTTAATAAACATAACATTTTTCCCGATGAAGTAACACTTTGTTCAAAATGTAAAGTTATTCTCAATTGAAAAGGTTTTCTGTTCGTTTAAGATAGACTTAAGACGAAAAATTCAAGTGTCCAAAATTTTTTGTCTCCCAGTGTATTTTAATTCTAAGGAATTGCTTCCATTTGAAGCAAATACCATATTTACTCAAATCTAATGTGCACCTTTTTTTATTCCATTTGTAGCATTCAAAATTGGGGTGCACACTAGATTTGAATGCAAATCTGTTCTGTAGTTCGGTGGTAACTTAAATTCACTTACATAACAACGCATTACTGTAATTCTAGAGTTTGTTACATTAATCAATTAGCCTATTAATGGTACACACAAACATGGGCTCAAGTTAACATGTTAACATGCTTAACATCAAGCATGTTCAAAGGCGATGGAAAGAGTTCAATGTCTTGTCTCCCACCCCCTCCATTAGCCTATCCCCTCTAAACCGTCATACCGAACTTTATTAAATATTATCAGCATACACAAATCCACTGCAGTATAAAATAAAATACTGTGACAATGGACACCCCTGGAAGTACAAAGTCCACTGGTCGTTGCCTTCAGTCATTGTCCATGGATAGCTGACACTTGAATATTTTTCTCTCCACATGTGCAGTGTGGAGAACAGAGTTGAAACGTGGAATAGAGAGAGAGACGTGTGCAGAAAGCCAGAGGATGTAGTCCCAATTTGTTAGCGTGTCCCCAGGACATATGGATTATGGCACAGGGTTTGTATATACAGTGTTACAGAAAAATGTATACACACTTTGAACTGTTATAGAAAATTTATTTCCCGTTCTACAAGGTTAAATTTCTGGGAGAAAGTAATGTTATATTTCTTCAACAGATGGCAGCAGAATAGATTCAACAATCGTCCAACAAACGTGCCATAATCATCCAACAATGAAAAGTACCAAACAATGCTTGCTCATTCCATATTCCCTGCCATTCGTGCATTATACGGTTTTATTACGAACAAGATGGCCCTCCGCCGCACTGCAAAGGATGTATGAGCATACCTGGACCGAAATTTGCTAAGGCAGTGGATAGGACGCAGGGAGCCAATCGAGTTTCCTGTATGCTCTCCAGACCTAACGCCGTTGGATTTCTTCTTATGGGGCACAGTAAAAGATGTGTACAAATGTAAACAACGTAACTTAGACACACTTTGGAATGAGATTCAAGTGGTGTGCGCAGAAATCTCATTGGACACTTTGGTACGATGTACGGAATCAGTGATATCTCGTACTCAGAAATGTATTGATGCTGAAGGCCACCATTTTGAACATTTGAACAATCACATTTTCATTAGAAAGTAATTTATTTTTCAAAATTGGACTTTAAGCTTTCCATTTCCAAAAATTTAACCTCGTAGAACGGAAAATAGATTTTCTATGACACTTCAAAGTGTGTATACATTTTTCTGAAGCACTCTGTATGTAGGGGTACGCCGTAGCGTAGTGGTTGAGGCGCTGCGCTACAAACCGGAAGGTCGCGGGTTCGATCCCCGATGAGGTCGTTGGAGTTTTTCAATTGCCTAATCCTTCTGGTGGCACTATGGCCCTGGGGTCGACTCAGCCTCTAACAGAAATGAGCACCAGGAGCAATCCTGGGGGTAAAGGCGACCGGTGCGTAAGGCTGACAACCTTACCACCTTCATGTGCCGATGTCTAAAAATCTGGGAGCCTCAACCTCCTGGAACCCTCTGGGCCTCCATGGCCTGTAATAGGGAACACTTTACTCTGTATGTAAGATAAACCATGTAGAATAAACAGGGGAAATGGGAATTCCAATGTAATTCATTCTAAGTGTAAGAAATAAGCATTCACCCCATCTCCATCTAATTCCCACCATGAAACAAGGGAAATCCAAGAACCAGGAGTAGCAGCCAAGAAGGACACCAAAAGGAGACGGTCGCATTGACAGGAATCTTCACAGCTGGTGAGCTCACTACAGAACAGTCGTAAGTGCAAAAGTGGCAGTGTCACAAGACGGGCACCCATTACGAATGGTGCCATAGGTGAGAAGTAAGCACTGACACCACTACAATACTAAGATAAAATATAAATAAAATATCCTACCATTGATGCACATTGCATTTGCCAACAACTCTTTTTTTATGATAAAAATGTTCAAAATTGGTGTGTGCATTAGATTCGAGGTGCACTAGATTCAAGTAAATATGGTAGCTTAGTTATCATTGTTAAACCATTTCATGCTACTGACATATAAATTTGTTACCTCAAATAACAGAATAAAAGCAGAATTATTAGATTAACAGAGTAACGATTTAGCTTATATTAAAATATGAGGACTTTTATTCCTATGTTATGGTGGTCATTCATACAAACCAGCTGCTATTCCACTGAAATGTTTCTGATTTATTTCAAACTTATGATTTTACTTGAATGCTTCTATCAATACAGTATATAAATTTGGCTCAAAAGGGTTAATAAATTATTCTCTCTATGAACGAATAAGTTAACACAAAACAGAGGTTCCATTCGAATAACAATATTTAACAAACAACTTACTTGAAAAAATCTCCTGTATTAACAGGATTTATAAGCCATGTAAACAGTTTTTGGCCTTCAAATAAGCTATTTCCAGAATATGTATCATCATCTTCCTCAGAATCCTCTTCCCTAGTGGTAACTTCTGATGCTGCAGATTTTTCTCTAGAACTTTTACGATTTATTTTTTTCCCATTCTTTGAAGATTTTTTACCCTTTATAGTTCCATTTATTCTACCTTCACAAATAGTTTCATCATCTACTTCAACAACACTGATGGGCCTCTTTTTCGCCCTGCGTTGTTCTTTCCTGACATCTTCAATTGTTATAATATCGTCTGAATTTTCATCAATATCTATTATTTCAAGTCCAGAATCCTTTTCTTCTATTAAGATGTCATCACTTGCTTTTCTCTTCATTTTATTCTTCTTAGAAGTATTTGTACCTGATGTGGAAGGCCTGCTGTCTAGAATTTCCTCAATCTCACAATCTTCAGTGTATTCATTGTCATCAGGTGCTGTATTTGCATCAAACCCTGATTTCTTCTTACTTCTTTTCCTTTTCTTTTTGTTTTTTAAAGAATTATAAACAGCAAATGCTGGTTCACTCATCACAGAATCTTACTGAGTGTCACACCTAAAATTAGAAAACAAAAATGCATAAAAATGAACTTCAAAACGAAACACACAAATTCAATAGCAATATTTCAATCACAGGCTGAGCAATGGATTACCTCTGTTGAACAAGTGAAAAAAATGTATACATGAAATGACAAAATTAAATGTAGTTATATTCTGAAATAACTTTATAACAAAGATTTGCCAAATAGATAAACACAACTGATGATTGCAATTAGAGCTATAGAGACATTAATATAATTATTTTATATCAATCATGTAATTAATATCAATAGGAAAATGGCATTAATCTACAAGAACAAAGACAAAAATCTTATAAATGAACAATTCTATATCTTACTTCAGATTTACAGATCAAATAGCCTGGGCACATTCTTTTAGCTATATCACAAAGAATTCAGTGATTCAATAGGCTAATAGTTCTGGGTTAGTTATGGTGACTGTCTTTTATCTAAATTGGAACACCTGAATCCAGCTTGGTGTTAGGCTATATGAAAAAATAATGTAATATTTTATTACGCCTACATACTTTCATTTTTTATTATCTTTACTCAATACTACAGACCTTTCTATACTATAAACCTGATGCTGCATGGCTGATAAAAGCTGGCATTATACCATGGTCGTGGGTGATACTTCAGTCTGGTTCACCTTTAGCTGTGACATCCAAAAACTGATATTCGTTATGTAAAACATGGGTTTACTGCATATTAATTGAGTTTATTTATGAATTCTATAGGTTCTAAAGAACATTACAAAATCAAATTTGGCAGTTTTTCATGTTTATACAAAAAATATAACACGCAGCAGCAACTTTATAATCTCCCTAATTTATTTACAGGTTCTAGGGTTTGCCAGTAACCTAGAAAGCCATTGCTAATTAACATCACTGTAAACCTAACTGCCACGAAATCACTGACCCCTTCCCCGGTTTTGCTAACAGCATAATGTCAATGTCGAATTACCTCTCACCAGTACCCTCACTCTCGATGATTATGGTTTTTAACATGAGGACAGCAACTTCCATGGATTTTTCACATAACAAAATGAAAAGTAGCCCAATTTTAGATAGTAGTGTTCTTTGGAACGTATAGAATTCATAATGAAGTCAGTTTGTCCCTAAAAATATGCAAAATACAGGAAAAATCCACTAAACTCAAGAATTCCTTGACCATGTCAGTCAGGTCTTACCAGCTGGTACAAACATAACGGATTTCACTAAGTGCAGATTTAACTCAACAGATGGCAGAGTGGTCTACAAATTATAAACAATATGCCGGTGTGTCATATAGAATGGGACAATAGAATAGAAAATACAACTGATTTTGGTTTCAGTACAGTGACGACTGACGAAATCAGTGTTGGTAGAAGTTACCGCAGGAAATTATTATAAACAAAGTTTTCTGATTTCCTAGTGTAACAAAATTTTACAAAAGGTATGGAAGGAAAATGAAGCGGATGCATTAAGGTAAGTAGTGGCAGCTACATTCTAGGTCAGTGACATGTAGTGCCAGTGACAGTTTAGATTAGATTAGGAACAGTGATATTAGTATAAGTAGCGGCATACTGAATTGCACACATTTTGTTATGTGCATATCAATATACGTGCACAGTGAAGTATCATTATTGCGATAAATGTCCCTCTTTTGTTTTCCACAGCTAGTGATATCAAGGTGACAGTGCTGAGCAAACCTAATTGTTACTGGCATGGGTGTTCTCGATCTGTTCTGAACAATCATTTACTGCACACTTATATAACCTAAAATAGGCTAGTGTATGTTATATGCTACAAACAACAAGAAACACAATTGGATGTCACAGCACCTTGGAAATGCCAATGATTGGACACATCTGGCATGTATGACATCATAGCTTCAAAACATGTCACAGGATAACCAACATATGTTATGTAGAACAGAAGGACCGTTGACTCATTTCTAGCTGTGCTGGTAAAGGCGGTGTCTTTTCATTTAATTTGCATTACAACACATGTCCAAATCAATCTAAATGCAAGTTTAAATTTTCTGCCCGTTTTTATGGTTGGCAGTTGATGAAGAATTTCATGTTAGAGCCTTTGAACCTTGTAACAATGGACTACAGGAGTGAAATTATTTCAGCATTCTGTGGCACCACTTTTCTGCAAATTACAGTCAGTTTAATAGTTATTTGATCTGCATAATGAAGTGTTTAGTTTATTAAAAGTGTTACAATGGATATTTCTTTGGAAAAAATGAGCAGTGGCTTTAGAAAATAGGAGAACCAAAGTCTTTAGCAGCACACAAGAGAAAAATTAAGAAGTACCGTACCATGGTGATCCTGATCTTGAACTAAATAGAATAAAAACAGATGCCATGCTCACGTAAGAGTAAGACTTTGAATTGCAAGAAAATAACATTGAGTGATGTGATGAAAAACAGTAATAAGTTGTACTCAGCATAGGGAAAAACACACCACAATATGAGGTGCTATCACACTTTGTATCAGCATGTGATCCGGAGAGGAGGCGACCGAGGGTTGGAACAAAAGAAAATACTGTTTTTGTTAAATATTATTTACCTAGTACTACACATGGAATGGATTGTGTTTGTAAGGATTTCTTCTGCTTTGGGATGAGTTTATCGAAGGCAAGAGTCTTGCATGTAGCAAAAATAGTAAATTGTGGAGGAATTCTTAGTGAGAAAAGAGGTGGTGACAAAATATCAAATAAATCTGCTGGAAAAAAAAGGCTGTCAGAAATTTCATCTCATGTTTGCGTGGCCATGGAAGAATCAGAAGTAAACAAATTTATCTTGCAGAACTTTTCAAAATGTTGAAGTGTATTAACATTGATCAATAGTTCAAATTTAATTAGAATTGTTTTTAGTATTTTTTCCAAAACGAAATAGCCTATGTTCCAATTTTTAAAACAAAACTAAACATGTCCAAGCATTTGTTTGTAATTACTGTAGCAGTACTTGACCCAACGCTTTCAAAAATATAACTGTAAGCAAATAACTATAAGCAGTGTATTCTTTAATTCAGTAAAGTAAAAAATAACATATGAAAGTTTTTTGCTTCTCCTGAAAAATTTAATCTGATGGACATGTTTAGTTTTGAAAAAAAAATCTTCTGTCACTAACCATGTGCCACCAGTCACAAATATTGAGCTACCTGTCACTAACCTCAAGATATCAGACGTACATTTTGAGCTGCCTGTTACTAATGTAGAACCTACCTGAATGATTTGAATTTTTCTCAGCAAATAGGCTACTATTGATAATTTCTTCATAGGCTATCAGTTGAATCCGAGCTAGAGTCCGAAAACTTAGAATCTTACAAAACTTTGACACAGCTGATAGCTCGTGAAGAACATACCAACAGAACCTAGCTGCCACTACATACTATAAGTTATAGGGTAACACACTGCTCCTAGCGACAGAGTTATAAGTGAGTCAATGTTCCTCTGTTCTACATAACATAAAACGCTACTCGCAGAGTTAGAACACAAAAAGACTGAAATATGGGAGGAGTTCTACTCGACGGAAGCAATGATCAATCGAGAATGGACGGAGACAAATTATGAGATGAGGCACATTGTGACAGGTTTAGCGGTCCATGGGTTTCATCACAGGATGTGTGCGGACAACACGTTCCATGACCCAAGGGACACATGTATTTGCAGATTGTACGATAAAAAGTGTGAAAGGTACCATATGGAGAAGTGTACTGCAAGGAAGTACTCAATTAGCGAACTCTGTCAATGAGACTAAAGAAGCCTTCAGGAACACATGCACGATGTGCGCAATTCTCATTATTATTATTATTATTATTATTATTATTATTATTAAAACATATAGGCAGGCAACACCGGCTATTGGCAGCAATGTACAGGCCTACAGCTGAGTGAAAGAACTAACCACATGAAGTTCTGAGTCACCAAAGAGAGTGAATATTAACAATGTACAGGCTACATTAAGGCTTTTTATACTTTCCATTTAGATATACATACCAGTAGTAATGTTTCTAATCAGACAAATATTGTTGAATGGTTTTAAATATGCAAGGGGGCTATTTATATATTGCGGTGCGGTCCCATACAGACATGTAGCATCTCATATGAATGCCACACAACATTCTTTTGCTACAATATTATCGGAAATGATGTGTATGAACAACTTGAAACATACATGAATTATATTCTGACAATTGTGAGCCAGCAATCTCCAAAAATTTAATTTAGTGCAGAAAGTTTAGTTTTTTGTGTGACCAGGAAGACAAATTATCATACATACAGCAACAATGAAGGTAAATGCTATTTTTTTATATTATTATTATTATTATTACAGGTCCCTCAAGGATCCGTCTTAGGACCATTGTTGTTTATATTAATGATAAACGATCTGCCTTCTTTTGTAAAAACGCATGTAATTATGTATGCCGATGATACAACATTCTTCAATGCTAGTTATGATTTAGATTCACTAAAAGCTATGACGGATAATACCATGTCACAAATTTCATACTGGTTTAGAGTAAATGGATTTTTGTTAAATGAAGAAAAAAATCAAGAGTTGTTTTTCAGCCTAAGAGAATTCCCCCCAAATAATAATGCAGATAAGGTAAAGTTTTTAGGAATTTATATTGACAAAAACCTAACATGGGAACCACACATTCAATTTATTACTGGTAGGCTGTCTAGAGTTATATTGTTGCTAAGAAATCTAAAACATTATGTACCACCCAACTATATACGATCAGCCTATTTTGCATATTTTCAAAGTATTGTATCCTATGGAATCCTGTTTTGGGGCAATAGCAGTCATGTTCAGGAAGTTCTCTTGCTCCAAAAGAAAGTCATCAGAATAATTAGTAATTCAAATAAGTTAGACCACTGTAGGGCATTGTTTGTCAATCTAAAAATTATGACTGTTATCAATGTGTACATTTACAAATCGCTGATACATGTTAAACGCAATTTTTCAGACAAACAGCTTAGACAAGATATACACTCCCATAACACTAGAAACGGTAAACGTGTTGACATACCTTTTCATCGACTTTCAAAATCCTTAAATAGTCATGAAGTAATGGGTCTAAAACTATATAACAGCTTACCATTAGAATTGTTGGAACTTTCAATTAACACTTTCAAATCTAAATTATATGACTGGTTAATCAAAAATCCCTTCTATAAAATTGACGAATTTTTTGAATGTAAAGAAGTTAACATCTGAACAAGCTTGAAATTGTGCTCAATTACAATTACAATTACACCTAGAGTCATTTAAGTTATTTGAATCCAATATGTTTTATTATTTGTTTTCTGATGTTTTCTGATGTTCTCTGACGTTGTCTATTGCTTGTATCACAGGTTTAATGACAATAAAATACTATTATTATTATTATTATTATTATTATTATTATTATTATTATTATTATTATTATTATTATTTCTTAGGCATAGATCTACTGCTAGTTTTTCTGTTAGACTTACAGCCTCTCTGAAAGTTGTGTCCTGTTTTAGAAGAGAATTTTCTATTTTCTCAACAGAATATTGAAATCATAACTTACTGACATTCTACAATACAGTAGACCTACTGGATTTTTTCATTGTTCTAGTTCTCTGAAGAGTAGGCCTATCTAAAATTCTCAGATCTGAAAGGATAATGTAACGTATGCCATGTTAGTGCATTCAAAAGCAGGTGGTAAGCTCTACCCATTCTCACCTGCTTTTCAATGCACTAACATGGCGGTGGTCCACTTCCCCTAATTCTCCTAGCCTTCAATGTTCACCATGGCTAAGCTGCTTAATGCCGGGAGTGCATCTCACTGTTGTACCCTTGTACCAAATCATAGGTGCTAATTAGGCCTACCACAGTACCAAAATGACTTTTGCACCAAAATAGCCTATTTCACATTATAAATTTTCATTGAAAAAGTCACTATTTCTCATTTCATGTAGGCTATTTAAGCTCTCTAAACTTAAACAGATAAATTCTAGCTTCATGGTTCAACAACCACTCAATGGCAAAGTGGTTAAGGCTACTGGCTACGAAGCAAGCGACCTGTGTTCAAATCTCGCTTAATGTGAAAATTTACAATTAAGAATAGGTCCCAAATAGGCTGGGTAGGTAAGGCGAAGAATAAGTGAGAAGAAAGATGAAAACAAGAAGGGAAGAAAGGAAGAAAAAAATTATGGCAAAATTATTTAATCCCCATTTTCATCTTCTTGCTACTAGATGGCGTTGATAGTAGTAGGCAACAAAGGGCATCTAGATATCCCCAATCTAAACCCCCTCTCCTTCCCAGGCGGTCCCGTTAGTGAATTGGCGGAGATTAGGGGGCGACTTAAAACTATATTTTCCCCAAGAAGGTCTTGACTCAGATGAACTCCGCATGACAGAGATTGCGAGTTAAATTAGATCCTCGACGGGTCAGCATAGAGCCCGACATGTTGGGGGGCAAGGTACTTTCTACCCCAACTTTTAAGTTTTTATCGTATAAGGTCTATGTACAACTACGAAAACGCCAATTCCCCCCCCCCCCCAATATTTTCAAGTCAGCCCTTCTGAGGGATAGAATGACAAGCAATTCATAACGATGTCCTTTTTAATCTGTGCTGTGTCCCGGAAAAGTATATAACATGCAACAAAATGCACCATATAATTTCAATTGTCATGAGGGTACAGCACACTAGTCGAAGAAAAATTTACCGTCGCGAAGTTTTAAAATCTGCCTTTTCGTTAACATAAAGGTTAAGATAACAAGAAGCTCAAAAATGTGAAGGGATTTCGGGAAATATGTATATGCACATACACATTAATAGGAAAAAAATAGTTTTATGTAGATAAGCTTAGGGTTTCGTCACAGAAGAAATTCAATGTGAGACTAAATAAACCTCGTGCTACTCAGTATATTGCTCCTAAACTAACATAAACGTTCCTAACCTAACAAAACGGCGGAGCTTGGCTGGGGTGCAGCATAAATTTATCTTTTTCCCATTAATATATTCTTCACTGTTCCTACTTACATATTAAGTGAACTCCAAAACCACAAAACTTACCACGTGTTCTAAATAAACAAGGAAAGCCGACAAATTATTCAGCTACGGCGGCCATCTTCATCACGTAATCGATTCTCGATCCACAGCAGCGTTGCCAACCCAGTGAATTCCCCACTACATCTGATGGATATTGACCACCTGGTGGGGAAATTTAGTTTTAGTGTCTGAAATTTGAGAAATCCGGAAACTAGAACATTTCTTAGAAAGTAAAATAGTAATTTGAAGATATCAATTTTGTCGTTTTTGGAAGCACTTGTTGGGCTGGAAGACAATCCTGCAAAAAAAATTAACTTACACTGGCGTTGGAGAAATCTTAATTTCCTGAGCTAAATGGCTAAACAGCCCAGATAATTTTGATTTCTCAAACATCAGTGTCAAGGGGGATTATTAAATTTCCATCCGTAACAATTTTTACGTCATTGTCAGATAGGCCTACAGCACAGTAACCCACCATTATTATTCAACACAATCAGCTCTACTAAATATTTTGACACCAAAACGTGCATCTATGATGTACAGTTTAGTGGCGAGCTGAAGGCAGAGCTAGCATTCTCCCACTACCTTACCATGCACTTGCATTTACTGTCTTCCCCCCACCATGCCACCAGCTCAGCCTTCCGCTCAACGCTAGACAGTAATAAAAATGTACTGTAGAGCTGCCCTTTGGAGTTGACGCATTCATTATAACTTTACAGGAATAAGAAACTTTAAAACTAAACTAGTTCCTCTAAAGAACAAGAAGTTTGAGTCCGCAGGCTTCCGTGGCCAGAGTCATCACAGTCTAGGCTGTCCGGGTAGCGGCACGTCGAATGTTGAAAGGCCAATGTTTATACAGTCATGTTGCTGTCTTCTTCAGGGCCAGAAGGTCAGTCACTGACGCTGACGCTACTCGGACAGCCTAGACTGTGTAACAAGAATTTTGAATTCTCCCCATAATGCTCGCAGCATTGCCGCGTTGTATAGCTATACCTATATGCTGCCGAAGATAATCTGTGGCACGTGGATCATGCGTAATACTTTGCAAGATCTTACCAATGTCTTTCACTAATTCTTTTGCTTCCGCACACCATGGGTCAAATGTTCCCACTGCAAACATGGGTCATGGCTTTTTACAAATGCTCAGAAGTTTTTTATTTGCTGTCTCTTCTGTGGATATGTTTACCCTCTTCCCGCCAGGCTGCTGCGTCTGAAGTTAATAAAATGGTTCTACTGTACATAAGCTTATAGACCAAAGGAGACAGCATTTTCAACACCTACTTTCATAGGCAAGTTAAATACCAAACTGAAATTCTTCTTTTCATTTAGGTATTCTCTTACTTGAATCTTGGGAGATGGACGTAGAGGAAATAGCTAAAAACTATTGTGATGATTGACTCCCAGATTCTTTGTGAAGTCCACACGCTATGTCCTGATGTCCAGTGACATCATGTTTGATTTGTAATGAACACCATGCTTTAACAATTTGTACAAAATTTAGCACACTGACAACTAAACTTTGAAGAATTAAAAAAGCTACTGGTACTTTACATTCCAACAAAAAAAAAACTCTCTGTTTTCATTCCTATTGATTAAAATGTGTCCGATTTTCAAAAATTCATACTTGGACCATTATTTTCAAATGATATAACGGGTGCCCAAGGTCATGGGTTCGATTCTGACTCAGGTCGATGGCATTAAAGTGTGCGTAAATGTGACAGGCCTATTATTTTGATTCAACTTGAATACTGTATTATTATGCTGGAAAAGCAAAGACAAAACTATAAGCTATTTGCTAGTAGACCTAACATAGAATATGGTAATCAAAAGATACATATTCTGGTCAATACATTGTTTTCCTTTGCCTTAGTATCAGCAAATTTTCTTAGGACTAGGTCAAATTTCTGACTATGGCTCAAGATGTTGCAACCCTGTGATTTGACTGTCCGGATAACAATCTGAATTGGTTATATAAAGATCTATGCGAGCACATTTAAGAAATTTTCCTCGTGGTCATGGCCACAGAAGACGTTAAACTCATATGTAAGAAGGTAAAAGCGACCTAGCTTTGTTATGTTAAGGTAGGAGCATTTTACTACTTTATTATTGCATACACTGTCTTCTTGACTTAGCAACAATAAATTTGCATAGAAATATCTCATGTGGGTACTTTCTGAAAATTGCTCCGGTTAAACCGGAAGTCTGCAGAATTCGATAATAACGTTTTTGACTTCTCCCAATACACTGAGTTTCATGTCATTAAACCACATGCTTCAAAATTTATTTAGATGGTGCAGGACTTTTAACTAACCCTGTATATTAAAACATGGATATTTGCATTCATGAACCACAGATTATTGTCTCTGTTGGACATTACATAAGAATATTATAAGAGAAAAATTCCTGTACTATAACAATAACAGTGGAAGCTCAGTCATAAAAGTCACTCAGTGCCTCTCAGTACTGCATATGACATAACTTGTCTGTCAGTGGGGTAGACCATTAAGGGTAATCAGTCATAGGAAAGAGGTTCCATCTGGCAGTGTGAAGCAAACTCTGGCTTAGCTCAGTTGGTAGAACAGCGGCACGGATAGCCAAAAGTCCTGGGTTTGAATCCCAGTGTCAAGAGGAATTTTTCTCCTATAATATTCTCCTGTATATTAAACTTTAAAGCATCAACTTCACATAATTATTGTAAGTAAAAACTTACCAAATTAAGGACAATGACCTCATTTTAAAATTCATACAACCAGGATGAAATTAGGTGGACAGAAAAGCAAACATGTCAGTCAAACTCAGTTGATTAAGGGGAATGGTGTGTTCTAATTTGGTAAGTTTTTACTTACAATAATTATGTGAAGTTGAGTGCTTTAAAGTTTAATATATAACCCTGGAAATTAAACTAAAGGTAGGAGTTCAAGAGCTAGTAGCTCCTGTGATCTTGTAAAATATTCTTTGCATAGGAACCAAGAATAGTCAGCACACACAGTTTGGTATTTTGAGGAGATTCAGGGGTAAGTTAGTAGGTGAAGTGACACTTCAGCAATATTTTTACCTTACCAGACTTGTTTCTAAAGTTTATTTTCCTGATCACATAAGTTGGTTTTTACAGCACAGAGTAGCATATTACTCTCATACATCCAAGTACCAAGTACGTCATTGTCATATCATTTCCTTTACTCGGTTATTCACCAGTATGTTACTCCTGGTGCCTTGAGTCCCTACCGGTCTGCTGGCTCACTCATTCAGGTTACTAGCCTCTGTGACACATACTGCTGACTCGCTACTATTGTTGGCTTTAAGTCCTACACCATAGCTCTTACTCTTGTGCCTTATGTTCTTACTATCTTCATTCCACAGTTTGTTACTGATCCACAATTGTAGGTTTCTAATATGCACTCCAAATTATAGTAATGTGGTACACTACTTTGCTGAGTGAGCCAGAGAGTATGGCAGGTTGGCATTCTGGTTCTCTCACACCTAAGGAGTGCAAGGCATTGCTGACTACTCCAGGTTTCAATCTGTAAGCATTGCCACAAGGAAGCAACTGCAACAACACTGCATTTTGATCGTGGGTATCCTAAAAGCAGTTTCACACGAGGTAGTTAATTGAATGACCTAGTTTAATGAACTTCACCATTTCTGATTGTGGTATTCAAATAAGATTTATAATAAAAAGGTCCACCTTATACCACAAAATAAATTACACAGAAAGTACAATTTGGCACAACATTTACTACACTGTTAGAAACATTAGATATAAATCAAATAAACCCTTAATAATTATATACTGAGTTGAACTTCACTTTTGGTATAGTTTACCTGTACTAGTTTCGGCACCATCGATACCATTGCCAACAGCTATATTTTAACCGCCATGGCACCCTCCTTCATACATGGAACAAATTTTGAGATGAGGTCATCATTGGTCAGGATGTCAAAGTTCCCCAGATCAAAAGCTCCTTGTAGCCGTGGACACATTTTAATAGTTCTGGATCCCTGTCAACTTCGTATCCTGCAAAGTGTGCTGCTACCGCTGATTTGGCCAAGTTTTGATATTTGATGTGTCTTTTTTGTTCTTTAGTTCTAACTTCCAATGTCCTTTTGGTTTTTCCTACAAAGACGTTTTCACAATCACTACATTTAAATTTAAATTAACATTTAAATTGCCTCTAGCCCTTCACACATGGTCAGTTGACACATCCAGGCAGATTGGTAACAGTCACAAGTGCTTCTCACATTCTTATCCCTACCAGTTGACTCAACACAAAGGGCAGTACTTGATATGAGTACTTCAGAAGAATTACCTAGTTCATTTAACATTTCACTCATCACAGTGCTATCAGCTGTGGCCAAACTTTCTTCTGATGGTATAGCATCCCTCATGAGCATGTGTTCTTTATGAATTCAGTGTTGGATCGTAGCATTCAAATCTTCAAAGGACAACTGGGACATACAGAAATAATTGATTTTATCCTCAACTGCTAGCTGAGAAAACACCCCTGCTGTGCACAAGAAGTGCACCTGAGAAATTTTGGCATTGTTTTCACTAAATTATAGAGGAGATCCTACCTAATAGGCCTATAATAGGATTTTTTTTTTAAATCCTCAGAGATGTACATGACCCCTCAACGCAAGACAACATCGGAGGGAGTGATGGCTCATGGCTGGGAATTTAAGTGAAGAGCAAGTAGGAAAGAAAAAATAAACTTACATATGCTTATACAACTTATAAACATACACTCATTATAAGGAGGATTCATAAAGTTTGTACTGATTATTTAAAATTTTCATACAATTTCTGGGGGGAAAAAACAAAGCTATCAAAATAAAACTTGAGAGCTTAAATATAACTTAAATAATGTATAAGTTATATACAACGTTATATATAATGTTAAATATTCATTCCAAAGGTCTTTAAAGAATAAAAAGTAGTCCAAAAGGAATCTTAAGCAATTTTTGCACATTACAACTGCATAGTAAAATTAAGATTAAGCGACATGTATTTTTGTGCCGTCATGCCCAAGTGCATGTCATTAAGAGCTGCAGATAATTTACGGAAAGCTCAATACATAAGATATATGTATGATGTATGTATTTAGATGTAGCCTATATGGGTGATTCTTCAAATACGGGAAAATTTGTGGTCCGGAGTGATATTTCCCTTCAAATTCAACTTTAAAAAAAATTAAAATAAAAGTTTGTTTCTACTACTTCCATACTACAACTATCACTTTGAAATGTCACTAACTTTAAATTCTGATATTCCAAAATCAAATTTAATTCAATGAAATGTCATCCACATGCCCTGTCCCAAACCTCGGTTTTGTATATTCTAATGCATTTTTCCACAAAACAAAATGTTATTTCCTTTTCAACTTTTTTCCTGTCAATGAGTATGAATGTGTGAAGAATATTAACCCCTAAAAAATAAAATGAAATAAAATTGTCACCCCACCTAATGAACATAAAGAATGTCCCAAGGGTTTTTGGTCATCCACATGGCTGAAAAGAATGGAATTTTTTCTGCAGAAATGAGAAATTTGTATAACTGGCAACAGTGTTAGAAAGCCAACAGGGCAGCTTGTGGTTGAATTGTAAGGTTGAATTTTGCTTGCTTACAAACAGTTTGGGATTAACAAAGGACTTTGCATCATTTTCAAGGAAAGCATTTTTATTCCCCGTCATTAACATGGCTTCTAGAAAGTAGGCAGAAAGTGAATATTTATTAATTTTCATTATGCACTTTGATAAACCTTCCAATTCAAAGTACTTGACTGAAGTTGAGCTTACAGAGGTTTAGAAATGGCTTGCTGAGACCACTTAAACTCCTTTTTTGTCATTCACATGCCTGATTTTTGTGTCATCCTTATGTCTCATGAAGGGGTATGTGGATGACTCTCAAGTCATGTATATGATAAATGTAGGATACTATTGTGTTTGCGGTGTCTGTGACCTGTACTTAAGATCTTAAAACTGATTAAATGAATTTCTGCTTGATTCCCCCCTCCCCCAAAACCATAAAAACACAGTCTCGTTAAAATTACATTAATTCCAGAGTATGCACACAAATTTGCAAATTTGGTGCAAAAATCAACTGAAGTATGCTGAGAAAAATATGAAATCACATAAAGAAAAGCAGATTGTTGCCAAAGTTAGTCATTAATGTGGCCTTCTGCCATCCACATGTACACGAATGTCATTCACATGGCTTTAAAAAAATAAAGAAATTAAAATAAATAAAAATATAAACATTTAAGCTCTGCTGGTGTCATATTATAATCAAGTAACCCCTGAAGTATTTTAGTGATTTTTTTTAGATTTTTTAAACAAAGTAAAAAATTTGGATTTTACACACTCCAAATTTTCCCGTATTTGAAGAATCACCCATATAGGTTAGTGTTATATTTGTTAAAAACATTTCACAATGCTTAAACTTAAGTAATGCAACCAATTTTCCTTAATTACTTTGAATTCCCGCTCAACAGCTTACGGTGGAGATACCACGCCTCCAATTCTTGCTGTTGGTACTTGGATGCATGAGAGTCATGTGCTGTGTACTGTGTGCTGTTTAGTTCTCATTCATTCATTCAAAACATGACTTTCTTGGTAGAAGTAGTGAGAAGTATGCTTCACTTACCAACTTTTTGGTCGTACATGTTTCAAGGACCTTTGTTTCCATCCTCAGCTACTTGTGAAATTAGAAAAGGTCCTTGAACCATGTACTACAAAAAAGTTGGTAAGTGAAGCATAAGTGATTTAGTTCAACTCATATTATAACTATTCTATTATAAGTTAGTTGCTTCACTGTTTAAATCCATCAATTTAATAATAATGTCTGTAGACCTTGTGGTAGGGGGCTATTCCACACCTGGTCGGCCTTGTTGCCACAACACAGTACCACACAGTACAAAAAAGTAGGGAAATACATTTCTAGTAAAAACCAACATATGTGATAAGGAAAATAAACTTTAGAAATAAGTCTGGTAAGGTAAAAATATTACTGAAGTGCCACTTCACCTACTTCCCCTGAATAGCCGACCCTGAGGGATCCAAATCCTCTCGGAAGTTTCGGAAGTGCACTTTTTACCTTTTAACTGCTGCAACCATGACTGAGAGGAAAATTTGCTTAAATGGGCTCAAATGGAGTCGACAATTATAAAAGATAAGTACAGTATATAGTAATGCTTTACGTTAAAAAGTTTAGATCTTTATCCTTGTGTTGAGTTGCAGATATCACTTGTAAATCATAGATTCTTTAATTGAAATTTTCCCCAGTGAACTTCTGCCATCATAGTGAACCTTTCAGATATGAATTTATACATTCATATAAGCTAAAATCAAATTAAATCATCACTGGGCTCTAGGTTTAAATAGATGAGGATAATTTCTGTGAAATAGCTGGTCTCCATGCATAACACTCATAAGTTCATAACACTTAGATAAAAATCCTCACATTTTTTACTAGCCTACAGCTTCAGTTTATTGCTTTTATACAGGGAGGCCATTTTATGCAGAAACTTTTTAACAGCACTGCTCACACTTTCCCCGCTGTTGTGCTTGCACCGGCAGGGACCGTGTTCCGTTACTACCGGCAAATCGGCAAATCAAGACTTTAGAAACAATACAAAATAGAATAACTCAACCAATTTATTATCAAAATAGGCCTACATGTAGAGCCTTATTACTCACCATTTTGTAGGGATGGTACAGTCAGGATATTTAAATCTCCGAACGCAACTTCTATGGTTATTTCACAATAAGTAACATTCCACCAAATAAATAAGCTGTTCAACCGTATACATTTTCGATTATTGTCTTATGTAACACACGACAACAATAGACAAGTGTCTCACTACAACACACCGAAGCAACTAACCGCTTGTATGCTTTGTACAACTGCGATGCAATGCGATGCTAGCGCGGCAATGCGGCAGTGATGCGAGGTTTCCTCATAAAATGGACTCACTGTATATTTGCTTTTATAGAATTTCTTTTTTTAAGGTGATGCATTTATATTATGATTTATGTCAGTAGCAATGAAATGGTTAAAAGCAATTTTCCTGCCTTTAAATCATACAAAGAAGTAAAATATGTGTGTTAAATTAGAATTACATTTTAGCAATCTATTAGTAACAGGTAAAAATTACACATTGTTACAAGAAAACTAAAATTTAATTATAAATGTACAAACTATATACAAAATTCATTTATGTTTCCTGAATAAGTATTTGACACATAGATTGTTTAGCCAGGGAACATACATGAATGATTAACAAAGGGAGTTATACGAGGAGTTAAACTCAAAACCTCGTCACCATTTGCTTATTGTTACAACACTAATACAGAAACCTCAGTACTACTTAATGATTGAAGACAGTGGTATCCCTGTTGTCTTACTGTCTTATTGCTGGACTATGACAGTGAGTTTCAGATTGGCATCTATTATGTAAACATATCAGTTTTTCCAGGAATATTTCAAACAAATTCAGATTTGCATTAGTACTTGAAGTACCATATTTATGCACAGATATCATTGCATAATGGACACACCTTAATGTTATCCTAAAAAAATTATAACTTTCTAATCCTGCCTTAACAGATAAATTTAATTCATGACATTTTGTTGTTTGGCCCAATAATCGAGTCAATACAGGCCTGTATACCTTACCTAACAAAGGGGCTAAGTGGCAAAATTAAGTTTCTGAGATAATCAACAATCCTTGTATAGAAATAGCATTGGTCCTTACCTGCGGTGCTCTCTCTCGCGCAACTTTGCAACCACACTATCATGAATTTCACTTAGCGCTTTTGTAGGGCAATGCAGGATGCCATGTACCACCACTGTACAGTAAAATATAATTTTTTTTAAATTTGGTGGTTAGCCACTTTGTAAGGTCAGGTACACAATTATATATGTGAGAGATTTGAGGAGGTGACAGTTGTTGAGTTCAGAGTTTCTGAGAGTTGAGAAAAGAGTTTGAGCGAGACAGTTGGAGAGAGAGTTGAGAATAAGAGCTGAGAGACAGAGTTGAAAGTTAAGCAGAGAGAGAGAGAGACTGAGATGAGAGAGATATGAGATTGACAGTTGAGAGAGGCAGCAGAAGTTGAGAAAGAAAGAGAGTTAGTGAAAGAGAGAGAGTCAATAGAGAGAAGTATTTGGGATAGAGTTGAGAGATTGTTGAGAGATTTGTAAGAGAGAGAGGACAGGGTTTTGGTACTTTACTTTTGAATTGTATTATTTCATAAAATTTTATGACCATTTTTATATTCCTTGCTCATTATGATTAAGAATTATGCGACATAATATAATGATACGTGAATACACGTGTCACTCAAGATTTGATGTTTTTTGTATGTAGACAATATCCACACAATCATGAACTTGATGTTAGATCAATGTTATCCAAAACCATTTGCAGCAGTATTTTAACAACGTTTTACTATTTCATTTACATTTTCCAATCACAAGTTGAATCCTGCAATTATGTTGCAAAAATTAAGGGGAAAAAAGTGTGTCCAATATGCCCTTACAGTAAATGAAAAAAAATAGAAGATCTTTGACACAGTGTTTACAGTAAAGCTTCCATATAATTTTTTACGTCAATTATTTAAGAAACAAAAATGTGAATAAAATACCTGGTTAATATAAGATCTACTAACGTAATAATGGTTAAACGAAAGGCACCTAAACGCAATATTTCACTGCCAGTGGTAGAACATATTTACACCTCTACTAGTTCTTCTTCACACACAAATAAATATGAAAATGATTACTTTATTATCACGACTCATTTGTACGTTCTTCTGCACTATCTTCATCTGTCCTCTGTTGTTGCTTCTTCCAAGCTTTGGCCATTTCCAGAAGTTTGAGATTTGGTTTAGTTGCTTCATCCTCTGGAAAAATATAGTCAAAGAATTCTTCCCAACCTTCTTCACTCTGTAAAATGGAAAATACAATTTTGTAATATCTGCCAAGCAGTCTAAAGAAATCACATTCACTAAACAAGTAAAAAAGATAAATTTAGTGCATTACATACAAAGAAGGATGTACAAGAAACTGCCTCTGAAAATTTCAAAACAGTGTTCATAATTTTGTCAGTTTTCAATTTGATGGCAGCATTTTGGGTGTATCTGATGTGGCTAGGGAACCTGTGATTAACCCATCTACACCTAAAAACTCTGTAAATTGAGGATTCAATGCAGAAAATAATTCCGTTAAAAATTACATTGTAATAGATATCTACAGTACCATATAGAAACATAAATTTGGATGAGAATAATACAATAAAAGAATTGTATGAAGTATCTAAAGGGAGATAGAAGGCGTGGTAATTGGGTAGAAAGAATGAAAGTAATGCTGGAAGAAGTTGGAATGGGGGATATTTGGCAACGAGGAGAAGATAATAAGCTAGATTTTTGGAGGGAAGTAAGAATAAGAATGGAGAACATAAAAAAAGGGACCTGGTCGATCTCTGCAAATAAGAATTCACTAAACTATACAAGGTAATTAATACAGGAAGAAATGGGAAGAGAGAAATATGTGAACTGCTGTGATAAACTTGGAAAGATGGGATGCACATGGTTGAAAACTAGGATGATAATCCTAAAACGTTTAAAGAAAGGCAACAAGGAAGGTTGTGTGATCTGCAGCCGAGAGGAAGGAATAACATACCATCTAACAGAAAGTGTAGAAGTTACAAATGGAGGGAAGAAATTTGGGAGGCAAAGTGGAGTAAAATGTACTTTGAATTTTCTCAAGGCTTCTAACCAGTTGGTTACTTGGATAAATTCCAATATTTGGGGCCGAACTGAGACTTCATTGTCAAGGATAATATATTCCTTTGGCAGGCACTGACAAGTAGTCATCATAACATTAAACCTTATGCTGCCAAGATCCTTATGGTCTGATTTTCATTCCATGCAGAAAAATGCCAAGATCCAATGAAATCCAATTCCTAAAAGCCTGTTTTTAAAAAAAACCTGTTAATTCAGGTTCTATGTAACAGATGGCATATGTATGCATAATGGCTATTCCATGGTTTGTTTGGCCAATTAATTTACAATTTCATATGTTTATAATTATATTGCTAGTTGGGCCAGTTAATCTACAGACATGGGACTGTCACATTAAAGCACACACAAATGTCATTCACCCAGGCCGAGGCTGAATCTGTGACTTTAGGAACAGACTGTAAATTATTTTGTCTAAAACAAAATGCAAAACATTATAAGCAACTGAGTGATTAGGGAACTGAAGTGTTGTTTGGAAGCGATAATGTTACGTTAAGTCAAGTAGACAAGGCAGCTATCCAGTTTTTAATTTCAAAAAAACAATGGTTGGATACTTCTTAGATTTTTAAAACTTAGATGTTAGAGTTCAATGATTCTAATGATGACTTCATACTTCGTATGAACAAATTATTATTATTATTATTATTATTATTATCATTATTATTATTATTGTTTTTGTTGTTATTGTAATTATTAATATTATTACTGTTACTGTTATCTATACTTCCAAATTGTATTAAAATTTTAGGCTCAAATTTTCTTAAGAATAGAGAACGTGCCAACAAATGTGTACATTTATAGAGATATACTGACCATGAAACGTAAATATATATATATAAATAACTTTATGGTTTCAAAACTAAAGTGAGAACATATTTTTAATAAAATCTTACAATGCCTTAATTGTAACTAGCCAATACAGCAAACTAGCTTGGAAACATAAGGGTTAATAACCTGCTTCATGGAGAACTTGCAGAGCATGTAAGAACAACTTACCCCATCATCTGCCTGAACTCTCTGCCTCTTCTTGACTCTTCTGGGCATTTTCTGCATCACTTTCTTAACGGATTCTTCGTCGCCATGCTGAGTCTCAAAATCTCTCCATGCTTCCAAAAGCAGAACACGTTCTTCTTTCTCATTTGCACCTCGAAGTGACTGATTTGCTCGTTCATAAACTCTCCTGGCTAGAGCCACACTTCCTTCTTCAGCAGCAGACATCTCAAACTGAGCATAGCTCATCCATACCTTAAAAACAGATTCAAAGATTACACTCTAGATTATAAGCTCCACTTGTCCAGAATTTATATTACAGTATTACATTTTTTTATCAGTCTTATTAAAGGGGATAAACTGAAGTTTAAAATTTTTATTGGAATTTCCAAGTGATAAAATCTATTTAGAAGTATTTTAACATTCTTAATGCCAAGCCCTAAGATTCTATGGGCTTCAGTTCTTTAAAAAAATACTATGTCCATAATTTTTAGGGGCTTGTTTTAAAATGTTACCTGCTCACAAATTTCAATGACTTGGTTATCAAAGTATGTCTAGTAATTAAGTTTGGTCAACAGATTGGAATTTTAAAACACCTTTTACAATCTTGGGAGCAGAAGAACTGTGTTATGTTCTCTTGGAAGCAGCTGATTGTAACCACCAAAAAAAAAAAAGATTAACAGACTGTGAAATATCAGTGAACTCTCCTTGGTTTATTCGAAACAAACAGTTACACAGTGAACTCGGTGTACAGTATATTCATGAACACACCAATCTGATATAGCAATGTAATGATGAACGATTGAAAAAAATTTAAAAAATAAATAAATAAATAAATAAAATCAGGTAAACTGATGTAAAAAAGTGCCAGTATATTTTTGTTTAATCAGTTATGACTGCAATTATGATATGCAGAATATGTTTTTTTTTTTAAATTGATTTCCAAGTTAAGCTCCAGATTTATTCATTAAGCAGGGCTTACGGAAGAACAAAGGTCTAGTTTTTTTTAATCAGATTAAAATCTTCCAGCATCAGCTGAACTGTACAGATTTGTGATATCTTGACAATCGCACACGCACATAAAAATACAAAAAAAAAGTGAAATGGGCCGGTTTCGAGATTTGAACCATGGGACTTCAGAATGTGAGGCCAAGACGTTACCATCTCGGGCACCTGGGTCAATTTAACAGACTAGTTGGATAAGCGCATGTAAAACAATAGTGTTTTTGGTCATAGCTAGCTGTATTTTAATTTCCAAAGCCTTATAAAATCACAGTAAAACAATTGACTATGTTGTCAAGATAACTGATTTGCTTTTTTTTTATATAAATTCTTTCGAATACGTATATTATCATAAAATAGGCACTAAATTGAGCATTACTCCGAAACAGGTCAACCGATATTATCTAATATCAATAGATGTATTCCCATGAACATTATAAATGTGTATACCAAGTTTCAAAAAAATCCGGTAAAGCGTATTTGAGTTACCGCGTCTTTAAAATGGACACTAATTTGGGTTTTACTCCGGTACCGGTCTACCGATTTGGTCCAATATCAGTAGACGTCTTCCCATGTACATTATAAATGGGTATACAAAGTTTCAGGGAAATCAAATAAAGCATATTTGAGTTATCGCGATTTCTCATATATTAACATAAAAGGCACTAAATTGGGCATTATTCCGGTACTCGCCAACCGATTTGGTTGAATATCAATAGAGGTCTTTCCATGTACATTATAAATGCGTATACGAAGTTTCATAAATATCCGATAAAGCGTATTTGAGTTATTGCGCCTTTAAAATAAACACTAAATTGGGTATTGCTCTGGTACCGGTCAACATATTAGGTTCAAATTCAATAGGGCACTTCTCATGGACGTCATAAATGCGTATACCAAGTTTCATGGAAATCCGTTACAACGTATTTGAGTTATGGCGCCATAATCTAATAAAATAGGCACTAAATTGGGCATTACACCGGTACCGGTGAACCGATTTGGTTCAATATCAATAGGGTTCTTCCCATGGACATTATAAATGTGTTTTCCAAGTTTCATGAAAATCCGAAAAAGCTTATTTGAGTTATGGTGCGTACAGACACACAGACGGACAGACAGACAGACGGACAGACTTTTTTCGTCCACCACACAATCTCATAAAGTACCATACTGGCACTTAATAAAAAAAAAAAAAGACTGTGAAATAATTGAAATACTGAATGCAGGTAACACATGGATTACTCAGAGACACTGATGATGCCATTGGTGTTTTAAGTACTGTATATGTCATAATAATTTTGTGTAATTCATAAACCTTAATTAAGAAATAAAGAAACTGAAATGACCTTTCCAGTTTCCCCCCCCCCCCCCCCCAGTTTACATGGTTATAAAGAATGTAGCAATACTTGAACATTCAAAATATTTGAATGCAGTAAGAGGGATATAAAAGTAGAAGACTGCACTTTCCAAATGGTATACCATAAATTCGTTGACTAAATTCAGAGGAGGAATTTTTTTTAATTACTAAAAACTGTCTAGTTTATGGGGATAGTTATAAAACATGGGGCCTGGTGTTGAAGATGTTACAATTTTTCAATGCAGTCTTATGTCAACTATAGTATCTTAAGTTATCTTACCTTCACATGAAGGGTTCTTTCAAGTAGCCTTTCATAAAGTTCTCTGGCTTTTTCTGTTTCACCTAAACCGACTTCAAAATCAATGTAAGCTTTCCAAAGCAACTCTGGCATATCTAACCGTGGTTGATTAACGGCTAGTTCATAAATAGCTCTTGCTCTATCTGTATCTCCGAGCAAGGTTTCCAGTTCTGCAAACTGAAAACAAACCACAAATAATTTTCTTTTAAATATTTCATGTTTAAAACGTACAAACTGCTACTTAGTGATTTAAAAACCCCATATGGGTGGTATTTCCCATTCATAAAATCAGAACTCATATAGAAGCTGAAATCATGCTTATTCACAGAAGTTAAAAGGAATGCACATAAATTAACTGAATCATTAATTCCTAATATAACAATGAGAATAACAAAGATTGATTCACTGATGCATCACTCTTTCAATTTAGACCAATAATGCAAAATAATGATAATAAAATGAGCAAATCATAATGCTCTATTTCAATAACAAGGACCATTCCTGTTATCAGTGAACTGTTTTCTCACTATCCTTTTTATACAAGAATAACAGCAGCAAAGGCAAGCAGAGAGTACAGATATTTAAGGTTACTTTTGTGAATCTCACGAATATAGTCATAAAAATCATTACTTGTTATTGTTTGCACTTGCTGACAATGAAAATCCAGTACAGTAGTTATTCATACAGCAGAAACACATTATGCAGGTCCATAAAAAAAATATTTGTTTTTTTACTTCCCCCCCCCCCCCCCGGCGGACTTGAATTGCATCACAATAAATGCAAATCCAGGGGAAAGCAGAGTGTGCTAAATAGAGCTTTTACTGTAGTATTTTAAATTCATTCATTTTATTCTACCCCTGCCTCAAAATAAAAACATACTTATTTACAAAATATCTTGCAGAACTATAGAAAAAGAATCCAGGTACAAAAAGAAATAATTTTTCTTAACAACAGTCATAATATAGGAGACCATTTTATTGCACTTGAAGCTGACAATTTTAACTTACTCTCATCCATGTCACACAGTTCTCTGGACCAAATTCAAGAAACTTTTGGTATAATATTCTACATCGATCAAATTCTCGCAGTTGAATTTCTAAATCTATGTACCCTCTGAAGAGCTTGTCTTTGGGGCATATTCCAAGAGCCATACCCTGTGAACAAATTAAACACTATAAACAACATAGCCTTTATAAACTCACATTTAACATATGGACTAATTCTATGGGGAAATACTTGCAAAAATAAAGTTCTAGAGATTTTTAAACTGCAAAAGAAAGCAATCAGAATAATGGCAAAAACAAACAAACTAAATTTGTGAAAAAACAGTTTTAAAGAACTAAAAATCTTAACCTTCCCTTCAATGTCTATTAACAAATGCAATAAATACTTCTGGAAATGAAGGATATGCAAATAAATTCAGAAATACATACATATAATACTAGAAACAAAGAAAACTATTTCCAAACAGTACTAAGAGGATCATTAAACAGAAGGGCTGTAAAAAACATTGGTGCAATTTCCCACAACCTGCCAGGACAGTAGAAAGAAAAAAACAATTAAAAGAAATAAAAAAAATATCTAATCAGCCAGGCCTGCTATTCAATTGAAGAATATAAAATCAATTGCTCAGAGAAACGATAGTAATTCTTACAGGGTATTATTTTTTGTCTACGGTGCCAGTGAACTTGAATTGAAAGTGATTTGTGTTATCGGTAATAGTACAATATTTTTGTTAATAGCCAGTTTTGCTTTGCAACCTGATAATAAAAATGGTAAAAAAAATTGCTTAAAAATTAAAATGCATCTTATAGTCCGTAAAATACGGTATTAACTTTAATGGTAAAGAAAAATGTACTTTCTACAGTGAATTAAGGTTCATAAATTGTTAATAAATGCAAGAGTCAATTTCTGATTTCTGATTAACAACAAAAAGAAGAAGAAGAATAAAGAAAGAAAGAAAGAAAAGAAAATAGATTAATTACCTTACATATTTATGTTAAGAGTGTCACGTCATACATTTTAGGGATTAACATTTTAGTGTGCCCTGGTGAGTCATGTATAATTGAGGTCTATGTTACTATTTTATAAAAAATGAGATCTTTGTGAGATCTACCTATGCACTTAGTTTACCTTATGGTAATAGATGACATCACCATGCAGAAAATTATGTAGTGAAATGTGCTTTGACATCTTTGAACAAGGAACTATATCGAAAATGAGAATAAAGTGTGTGCTTTCTTCACGCCAAGCTACAACAATCACATTATTCATCCATTCCACAATTTGCAGCCAGTATTATTCTGTGGTGGATGGCACTGTTGAAATGAAACAATTTTTAGACATGACAACACCACAGATTCCACTAACTCTTGAGGTTTACAGAAATGTGCACCCTGCTCTTGCTGCCTGTGAGCGCACGACAGTGTTTCTAATAGGGTGAATAGGCAATGTTGTCACTCTGCCGATCGGTTTCTTTGTGAGTAAAAGCAATTTCTTATTATCACGTAAGTGCATGAACATGTATATGTCCTAGGAGTGTAAAATTTTTAATTTTTGGAATGTTCAAGTATCAAACTAAGATTATAATTTGTTTATTTGTGTTATGAAACTGTGTTAAACAAGGATTTTTCAAAGCATATCATTAGAATATTTTATTTCTTCCTGCAACACCTCCAGGTTGCCATTGACAAAGAGTACCAACAACACATATAAATTCAAACAGTAAAAGAAAACAGATTAAATTAATAATGAAGCTTTAACAATTAGTATATATATAACTACTAAAAATTAGAAGTCATGGTCCAAGGTATGACTGCGAAATATGGCAATAGACCCTTTCAATGCCACCACTGTATACCACAAGGAACAGTGGTAGCCTGGGTCTTCAAACCAGAATATGGCACCACCTTAGATGTGTACCTTAGATAATATTGTTTTGAGAAAACTCTAGTATAACTTTTATGGAACAGTTGTATAACTTAAATGTTACATTATACTAGGCATCCCAACTCAACAAGTAACCCCCATGGCTTTGGAGTGTTTTCTCAAAACTCATGAAATGCAACAAAGACCCTTGTTTGTGGTTATGTTTAAATTATGGTGTGCTGCAAGTGAGAAAGGGATGTGGAACTAAAGACAGAAAACAGTTCACTGTTTATCTCAATAAAGGAAAAGCAAAAAATTGTGTACCGATGTCAGATTTACAGCACAAAGGTCATGTGATTTTTAATCGAAGTAACATTCTCTCCTAAAATCGTACAATAAAAGCCTTTAAAATCCAAACCCCAATTTCTAGAGGTGAAAATGTTTTAATATGTACGACAAAACAACATTTATGTTTTCCTTATTTTCTATATATATTTTTTTTAATTGTGACAAATTGTTTTACATTTTACTTATGTTTTCAAAACTAATTGATTTTAATATCCAGATGTGAAGTTACACGTATTACTATAGTATGAGTAGAAGAAACTCATAATACGTGTTACTTAAAGGGAACCTGTACCCTCAAATTTTGCTTATCAATAGGTCTTCACTATAGATGGACATATGCAAAAAATCAGTTGCTCATACATACTGTTTTGTTCCATAAATAAACAATAGCAGTCACTTGTAGAGCTTGCTTGAGTATCAGAATAAGTGACAGCTGAATGTGTTTCACTGAATCATTTTTATATAATCGTTTGTTCTTGATCATTCCTACATTTTGAAACTAATATAACCTGTATAGACACTGAGAGGTTGCTTACGATTGTTAGTGTGTGTACGTGTGACCACTCAATTTGCATGATATTTGAAGATATTTCCCTTGCACAGCGAATCACAATACCAGTCCTTCTATCAACTTATTCTCAATGTTGACATTTATTGTCCAGACAAAAGTCTTTAAGTGTTAAGAACTCGCACTAACCCGTACTAGGTAAAATTATACTCTCATCATTATAGGGCACAATAAAGTTTTAAAAAATAAAAAAATATATTAAAAAAAATAAAAATCTAATGTAAACAGCACATGAGAGTCACTAAGGTCACTAAGCTAATCCTAAAAACTTAAGCAGGTACTAATTACTTCACAACAACTACCGCAATACAAACATGTGTATCAGAGGAGGATATTATTCATTATTATAATGTTATTCTCTCCCGTACTGATAAGGAAAGGGAGCGAAAGGCAAACTACACATAGGCCTATATCTGATGCAGGATTCGGGAACACTGTAACAGCCAATGCCAAGCACACACTAGATAGGGAAGGTCACTATCCCCTCCTGCTGACAACTGTAAAAGGCTACTCAATATTTCAAATATACGAGATTCACAATTAATTTTCACCCACTAAAAGTTAATAAGAGCAGATGATTTTTGGCATGCGTCTATGAGCAATGAAGACCTACCAATGTGCAAAATTTGAGGGTAGGTTTCAACATGAAAACCAATATGGTTACCGCCTAGGCAAATAATAGGTTAATCCATATATAGGCCTATTATAGGCCTAGATATGAAATTAACCTTTTCACTGCTAACATATTATTCACTGTGAAAACTAGTTAATGTTTACACCTTTCAGCAATACAATATGCAATAGGTTTATGGCCGAGTGCACCAACCTCGGTATTCAGAATACCGCGGTATTTAGTTACTTAGTTTACCCCGGTAAAGTCATACTTTCGTTGCACCGTGCTTGGTTTCGACTTTTACCGCAGTAAGATGCAAACCGGCCATGAAGGAGCTGTAAAGTGAGAAAACAGTGGTTTTCTTTCCAAGATGGAGATTAGCGTAATGTATCATATTTACGATATCTAGGCCAGAAGCTAATTGAACATAAAGAATAATGAGAGACAGGTGGGGTCTATTTGAAGAATGAACGATGGTGCATATCTTTGCAAATACATTACTGTGCTGTAACATCGATTGAAATGACCTTCCTTTCTTACCTCAACCAAACCAGGTCCATCGAGTATGCTAGTGGGCGTAACCACGATTAGTACAGTATTTATGGTGTTGAATTCAGATGACATATATACGCAATATAATTTTCCATTTTATCCTTATGAACATTTATTACTGAACAATAAGGCAACAAATAAATTAAATATGGAAAACCAGTGGTCCTAGGCCAAATTTAAGTGAATGGCTGCATGCATCACGATATAGCCTGTGTATCGGTATATGGGGTATGTAATCAATTTATCATACCTGCACGTACACGAACATAATTATAACAGCCCTTTCATGGCTATGCACATGATTTTGCACCTAAAATTTCTACTAGTCGTACGGGAATAAAAGCGAGGCTATGTCGAACTCAGAGCAGAGATTTTGTGGTGTTGCTTTGCCTTGGATTGCACAAGTGTGAGAATTATTCTTTAAAACATCAATGTTATTTTATTGAAATGTACAGACAGGTGGGATCTATTTGAAGAATGAACGATGGTACATATCTTTGCAAATACTGTGCTGTAACATCGATTGAAATTACCTTCCTTTCTCACCTCAACCAAACCAGTAGTAGGCGAAACCAACTCAATTCACGATTGGTACAGCATCTATGGTGCTTGATTTCAAAGTATGAATTCAGACGACATATGTACGCAATATAATATTCACTTTTATCCTAATGAACATCTTTTTATTGAATAATAAGGCAACAAATAAATTGAATTTGGAAAACCAATAGCCTAGGTGAGCCACCGTGACTGGCAGACGTGCAGAGAGAGAGAGAGAACCTAGCGGCTATGGAAGAAACCATCAATAAAAATGGATTCGGAGCAGAGTAACCGCAATATTTCCAAGCATTAGCAAACCGCGGTATTTTAGCAATGGTGCACAGAGATTTTGAGAATACCCCGGTATTATGTTTACCGTGGTAACGAAACGGCTGAGAAAACCGGAGAATGGTGCACTCGGCCATTAGTCTTAACAGTCATAAATGGACAAACAATTGTGAATAATTTGTCAGCTTCCTCTGAAACAATAGAACAGCATATATTTCTTGAAGTTTAGACTGATTTATGCATCCCTGGGGATCCTGAATGTAGTCACAACACAGCAGATGGATGCAACACAGCAACAGAGTATTGTGCAATACATCACCTGAAAAATTTAGCTATATATAGCAGTTCAAGGCAAGGAAAAGGGAACTGATAGTGTCATAATGTAGACAACAGATGAACTATACGCTGACACACTTTGAATCACTCTCAAGGAGAATTTCTTTCATCTATAGGCATGCAAAGTGGTGCGTCGTGTATATGTGTTATAGTACAATCAGCAGTGATGCAAATTTATGGCTCTAGCAGTGAAAGGGTTAAATAGAGTATCTGCATCAGTTCAACTGTAATTTAAACTTTTTTTTTTCTGCTTCCTGTAGCTCAAGTATCTATGCTTCCTTACACCTCAACTTACTAGCATCTGGAAGTTAACTACTAAGTATGTATGTAACTAAATGTTTCAATATCCACAACTATTGAAGCAACAACTTTTATAATATATAATCAAACATTATTCACATGAAACACAGTGAAGTAATGGAATCCTGACAGATGAAAATGAATGTTATGGTTATTTAACTATGGGGATGTACTGTGACTGTCGCCAGGGTGCCAAAATTTTGTTCTACATGAGTTCTTTTAAATGCCTGAAAATATTCAGACATAGTATTTCCGTATTTAAGCATGCACAAATGCCACTGACCTAGGCCAGGATCGAACCAGCAACATTGTGCATCAGCGTCATCCTGACTGAGCCACCTAAGCCAGTTGACAGATTCAGTGAAAAGAAAGATTTGGGAGAATACAAGTACTGGAAAGCTGTGTCAGTAGACAAAATTAGCATCAGAATAAAATTAATTCCCTGAAAGCAGACAATGGTTTGTCAAGAAATTGTATGTATACTTACCAATGTTTTCCTTGCTACTGTGAGATTTTTATTCCTAATTTCAAAATGGGCATACAGCAGCCAGATTTTTGTAAAAGTGAAATGTTTATGTGGAAGCAATTCAAGACACGCTCTATAAACTTGTCTTGTTCTCTCTACGTCTTCTGCTTCTAGCTCTTCAAATAGAGCGTAATTTATCCACAAGTATATGTAACGGCGCCAGAATGGTTTCTCCTAAAATTTAAACGAAAATCATGTTAAGGTGAAACAACATAATAAACTGAAATTACTCATATAAAATTTTTTATACTTCCACCATGTGCACTAGTATGGAGAAAAGAGATAGATCGATGTTGAGAAGGAATCAATAAAATAAGCTATGTATATTATCAATTAACCTACATTGAGTTATATTCCAGAAGAATAGTATAATACAGTTCTAGGGTTTGTACAATGTTACATAAAATCTAGATTAAAAACTAAAAGTCAATCTATGTATAAACTTAAAACTAAGAATATGTTGTAGTAATACAATTCTTTGAGAAAGTAAGAACTTCCTTTTATATATGATTTGTTCAAGAACTAAACAAGCATAATCAAATATATGCAATAATTTACAATTATAGAAGATAGGTTACAAATTTTAAAAAACATATGTATACATCTTGCAGAAAAACTTCTATAATAAAGTTATATTCAAGTTTTATATATGATTTGTTCAAGAACTAAACAAGCATAATCAAATATATGCAATAATTTACAATTATAGAAGATAGGTTACAAATTTTTAAAAACATATGTATACATCTTGCAGATTAATTTTGCTGAAAAACTTCTATAATAAAGTTATATAGTGCACATGGTGGAAGTATAACAAATTTTATAAGAATTACAATAGCACTAGCTGAAAAATGAAATTTATTAATATGAAATTACTCAATAAAATAGTATCAAACACTGAAAGAGAATACAACCCAAATTCAAGAGTAATTTTAAATTGTGTGGTCCTACTGGATTACGAACAACCCTTGGAGATCCCTTAAGGGGATATTCACGTGATTTGTTTCCGGGGTGCACCGGATTACTGAAAAATCCCCATCCCGGCCGCCGGAGTGGAAGGCAGGCATGCTACCGACTCACCCACAGTGGCGGACTTTTAAATGATCTCCCTGAAATATGACTTTATCTTAGCAATCCTTGTAAACCCAACATGCACTAGCTGAGACAAGCTTTGTAAAACTGACTATGAACTACTTTCCTTTGGTATAAGCAAATACTTTATCAGAGAATAAGATAGTTATTCTTATATGGTCATAACAAGCATAGGATCACAGGTGGCAACTTCAAGGATCTTTTTTCTTTAATTACTGCAAGAAAATGTCAACAGATGGATGAAACATCCTTATCTGCTTGAAAACCCTTTTTTACCAATATGCATTCTACTATTCACAATTTAGATCTCCAGATTTCATCATTATTTGAATCAAATTATTTTCATTATTTAACTTAAATCATTAGTCGTTTTACTTCTTAATTCTAATTTAGCAATGCACTGTCATAATACTCATTTAAATTTAATTTGCAGTTAACATTAAACAATTCAGTAACAAATATTACAGGTTAAGGGAGTGACTGGGTTTTGTTTGGTTAAGTAACTGGTAGGTTCAGAAATGTTAGAGCTATATGTCAATTAAATTTTGAGGGACAATATTTTAAATTTAGGTATGTAGATTTTACAAAATTCTAATTTTCCTTAGCTATATGTATTATTGTAGATGTTTAAAACATAGGGTTACCATAATCAGGAGTGAAAAATAGGACATCATTATTCTAATCGATACTCGATACCAATACCGTTTTCTGGAATACGATAAACTTACTAGAATTTATTGTAATTGTTGCATTCAATAGATTTAAGTTTCATTTGAACTCTTTTCATAAAATTAAAATACTGTCCACTTACTTACTTACTCAATGGCAACAGACAATTCCTAAGCTACCTTCAGGAATCTATTGCCATACTTATATGAGCTCGCCATTCAATCCTATTCTATGCTAACTTCATCCAACCATCCCTCACAAATCCTACTTCCCTTATATCTATTCTAATATTGTCCTCCCACCTACATCTAGGTCTTCCAATCAATACTTTTTAGATATGTCTTTCTTCCCCAAAGCACGAAACATGTCCAGCTCATCATAATGCTGTTTTCTTTAGTCCCCATTTTCATCTCTCTCAGGCCCCAATATTTTCCAAAGCATCCAAACATAATCAAATTATGTTCTTCCCAAAGAGTAAGGTACCACTTCTCACATCCATATAATATGAGCAGAATGATAATGTCTTATAAATTTTTATTTTCAAATTTCTGGACAAGAGACAAGAAGAAAAAGTTTCTGAGTTGCATCAAAACAAGCATTTCCTGATTTTAGTGGACACTTAACTTCTACCTTATATTACTTGTATCTGTAATTACTGTTCCCAGATATTTGAATTTCTTCACTTATTGGAGTTCTTAATCTGCTATTCTAATATTTTGTAGAACATTAATATGACATTTGATGTTCATATACTTAGTTTTTTCTGTACTAATTTCTAATCCGACATTCCTGCAGGCATTAAAAATACTTTCTGCATTTCTCCCAATTGTGTTTATGTCATCGCCCAACAGACAAACATCATCTGCATAATAGCATCTGTACTGAGATGACTGGCAAAATTGCACAATCTCCAAATATAGGGACAATAAAGAGCACAATTTCATTCATGACAAGAGTATTCTTACCCAGCAGCAATTCAAGTTGCCACCTCCATGGCTGAGTGGTTAGACCTCTCGCCTTCCACTGCTGGGACCCGGGATTGAATCTCAGTGGATCCATGTTGAATTTGTGATGGACAAAATGTGGTCAAGGCAGGTTTTCTCGGGGTGCTCCTGTTTCCCCTGCCATATATCATTTCACCGTTGCTCCATTCAACATAGTGTTACCATTTGGTTGCAATAAGGAATTACTAATTCAAGTTTATGAAAATCTTCAAAATTTGTAACACCAAAATCAAAACGGAATCAAGAATTTTTAACCTTTTCAGCCTAGACATTTTCTTACACTAACTTATAAAATCACTGATTGTCCATGAAAATCGTGAAATATGACAACCCTATTTAAACACAGTAAAACCTCATTAACACAAATTCCAAGGGACCGAAAAAATAAGAGTTTGCATTAAAGAAATTTGTGCCGACCAGGGACTAAAATTTTAGTTATTTAACATTAACCATTTATTACGATATCATAGAAAACACTACTACAGGAAACAGTATAATCTAGGATATATAATTACCTTTAAAACAATGAGGTTTCTTGGACTTGCCAATCACCCATGGACAGAGTTTCTCACTTGCTGTCTGCAGTACATACAATGGCAACAGTTAGGCGTTGTTTACAGGGACACTTGTCACCATTATTCCGAGAGTACAGCTTGGAAAAAGATTGTAAATAGTCCAGTTTCATCCATGTTGAACACGCTCATGAACAATTTGATATTATTATCTGGCACCCAATAACAAGAAACACGACGTACGACCCGCGACAACATGTAGCTAGAGACCACTACATCAGATCTACAGCTCTACACTCTTATAAAGGTCGCCTGTGCCTAATTTCTTCCAAAAGTCTCACTTTAAACATGTACACTTTGAAAAGAATCATAAGTAGTTCGGTGAACCCCTGAATCCTAGTCAATTTTTTAAACATACATAAAAAATATAATGTAGGCCTAAATAACACACACCTTCTTTGGATGGTTGGTTGGGTAGGCTGTGGATGGAACTTGACATGTTGCCACCTCCTCGCTATGAGTTTTGAGTTGTTTTGATTTGACAAAAACGGGCAAAGATTTGCACGATGAAACATGTACAAATTTTCTTTAAATTTCCATTTCTCGAATACATTGTGCAAACGGAAAACATTAAAATATTAATTAAACTACATTTTATTAAACCTTATTGAGCCATAAAATGAGCATAACAAACTGATCACAGAAATTTAAATAATATTTTTAAAAATTTCAAATTTGTCAATTTTTATAAACTTTAAGTGCAATGCATAATTGGAAGATGTCAATCAATTTTTTATTTTTTCACATCCTTTTTCTTCTTATTATAGGAGACAAGTTTTCAGCACTATAGAGGTACCGGTACAAGAAAAAAAAAAGATACTAGCTTCATTTTAGAATAAATTCATGGATTTATCTCCAATAGGTTCAGAGTTATTTTAAAATATAGTGCATTTTATATTTTTCATTTTATAAATATTTTAAAATAAATATTAAGTATATGTGGAATTTTCACAATTTTAAAAACAAAAATGTAGAGATTTGATCAGCCTATCCCCTTAAAGGCAGATATAATTAAATAATATATTATGGCTATAAAGAGATGGGTGCTCCATCCAGGTTGATGGTAAATGTTTACTTACTTTCGTCGGTGGGACATTAGCAATGGCTCTCTCGTATGTCTCCCGGATCACTTCCAAATTTCCTTCACTTTCCACCAAACGAAGGTAATCAAACCATGCATCATAATTATTTGGATTAGCTTTCACTTCCTTTGGAAAAAAAATAAAAATAAAAATAAGGCTAATTAAACACATAACAGATATTATATTAATTCTTTAAAAATACATTATTTTCTCACCATTGAAAATGCAACAACTCTTGAAACACTTGAAACATTATGTTTGAAAGGCTGTACTACATTTTGCTTGTAATACTTCGAGTGGATATTTATGAAGATACAATGTACGTACATATGAAAAAGATATAAAAAGGAGAGGAAGGTGCCAGAGAACTTACCAATTGGCAGGAGAAGCTGGTCTTCAATTGGTGCTGGCTCTGGTACATAATGTACGTACATAGTAATAAAGAACAATCTATGTTTTTAAAATTCAAAATTCTATCCCTGCTGTGACTCAAAGGCAACTATGATTAGATTACAAAATTACTCTAGACTGTTGAATTCTCATTTCAATTCCACATTTATTTCAAACATCAGAAAAATTGTTTTAAATAAAGCAACATTTTAATAACAATTATCAATTTTATGTCAATAAACAGGTTTACAAACAGGTCTGGGGTAGTTCCAAGAGGAGATGTATAAATCAGACACAGCTTTTGGAAATTAAGTTAACCTCTATATTACTTTACATTAGTTTACTTTGAAAATATGGTACTGGTTGATACCTGCTGGCCAAGGAGAGAAAATAGTGTACTGTACACATGCATCTCATTTTTTGTAATATACTATTAAACACAAAACTGAGACAAAATTAATATAATCACATCAGTTTATATGGAGAGTCATCTAACTTCCCTATTTTCCATGATATTCTTATAATATGCTCTGAGGAATTTTCATGCTTTTGAAATTACTTAGCTGAACAGCATATTTTTGTATGCAGTATGATTTTAGTAAGACGTATTTATCATAGTGTTGATTAATAGTTTGCAGTGTACATATAGGGCTTTGGAAGTTGAAATACACTGGGCTTTGACCAATAAAACTACCCAGCATGATTATTGCAGCAAAGCAATAAGTGATAAGTGATTTAACAAGTGATAATTGTGATTTAGGTGATTTTAACTAAATAAGATGTCCTGTTTTCAGAAATGTCACTATTTTTTTAAAAACACATCTAGTTTTTGTGTTTGCTGTCTGAAGATATGGAGCCATATAGTAGCTAAACAGTAATGGTTCTTCATATGCTAGCTTGTAAAGAGTCCTGTTAAAATTTTCACAAACTTACCTCTTCATACTGAAATTTCCTTTTACTGACAATAACATCTTCTATTCCAGTTCGATCACCATACTTCTTTTCATGAATAGTATATGCTTTATACAATTCCTGTGTTCGGTCCTTAGGAATGTGATCCAAGGCATACTTATATATTACTCTTGCTCGATCATGCTGAAATAATTAAAAGTGACAACACGTGAGTTTTTCCCTTTGTAAACACAATTTTAAGTTGAAAATTATGTCATAAATAGTTCATATTATTTACCATCATTATCACTACCCTGTTAGGTTGGTTTTTATGATTATCTAACAATGGAGTTGTACTGCTATACTTCCTAGGCCTGTGACTTTCACCAATGTAAGCCTATTGGAATTTTGTCTTACTCAGTTAACATAGAAGTGAGTAGGACAAAAATATTTTATGACATTTGACTAATATTTGAAGCTTTTTCTTTCTCCTAAAAATATTAAAAATAAACTGGTAACTAGTGTCCAAGAAATAACATTCAGCAGTCAAAAAATACCATTTTACGGAAAACATGTTAAGACACAGGCCTAAATAGCCAAGAATGTTAATGTACTTCACAGGTGCAGAATTCAAGAAAAGATGTCAATGATATATAACCACATACTCAGGAAGTGTTAGGAGAAGAAAGGTGTGTTATAATATGGTATCTGTAAAATTAGTGAGAAAGTGGGTATCATAAAGAAATACATTTTTTTGAATTGGAAAGTCTTTTGTTAAACCAAAACACAGTAATGTGCCTTACAAAACAGAATATATAAAAAATTTTTGTAAGGTCAACTATTGAGGACAATTATAAAAAAAGATTTCACCTGCTAACTTGTCCCAAACTCTATCAGCTTAGTTGGTAGAGCATCAACGTTTTCTTGTAATTATTCTCATATAACAGATATGATATCTATGGAAGCACGAATGTGTTAGAAGCTGTAATGTTCATTTGCTGCCAGATACGTTTCACATCCTATGAAGCTGACACTAACCTAAGCAAGTTCTTACATCAGTGAAGGCATCTATTTTGGGTGAAAATTTTTGCCCGATTTCATAAATAGCTTAAAGTCATTTTCACTATTTTTATTTAATTACGTCAACCATTTTGCTATATTTGTTTGGATTTTTAAGGGGAAAAAAGCTTCAGCAAACATTAATCTTAACTGATACAGCTTGGTTTCATTTTTAAAAATGCTCATGAACTGTTTTCAATATACACGTGCGGACCCTGTTTGTTATATACTGTCTTTATTGCTTGATACTATGGATCCTGTTCATTTCAGCAATGTGTTTTTCGCATATTGCTACAACTCCTAGAAAGCCAATAGATGGCAGCACTAACTAAATTGAAAAATTTTTTGCGACTGTTCATTTTTCCTCTGTCCCCTTTTTTTTATGAAAACTGAAACATTTCTGCACTTTTAAACAATTAATGTTTTTTGGAAAAAACATTTTGCATTTCATTATTTACAACAAAAAATTGTGTCTCGGACATTATGATGTCACCAAGTCCTTTCAGCATATTCAAGTTATTACCGTATACAATTTGCTCTAAATGTTTACCATGTTCTATTTGAACTGCATTATATAGACCCATCTACTGTACAAATATATAGATTTATGCAAAAAATATTTCATAGTGGGAATAATCATACAATACCTTTTGTTAAAAACAACAAAATGACATACATGCAAAATGAATTCCAATCTGGAATTCCACAACTGGTTTCACCCAGACATAATTACGTACTACACATTCACAAATACAAACAATGCTATATAGAAACTTTCTGCTAACAAAGCAAAAAAATTTGGTTTTAACACTGCATGAGATACACTGACTGGATTGCTTTAGAATTTCTAAGTTCACAACATGTACGTACCTCTCTCTGTCCTTCTTCAAACTTCGCAAAAGCTATATATAGTTTCTCATCCATTGATTCTTCACCAAAGAATTCAACTGCTCGTTCATATACTTTCCTTGCACCAGAAATAAAACCATGCTGCTCTTCAAATCTGAAATATAAAGTAAAATAGTTAATTAAAGTTAGCTAAATAAGATATGCTGAATCTTATGCTGTTCTTTAAATGTTACTTGCCCTCTGATAGACTGAAGTTTATAAATATTCCATGGAAATTTATGCACCAAAAAACCTCAACATGCTATTATGCACTCAAATCAATTTAGTCCATGATTAGAAATTTACAAATAACTTCGCTTTTTTAGGCAATTATCATTAATCGCAGTGATGGGAAGACACATAAATGAACTTCGTTTTCCGTAGGCTCTAAGGTGCATTAAAAACAACAATCCTACAGATCCCTACCACAAGGTCTGTAGCGATAAGCAGACTGTTCACCGTGCACAAAAGAAACAGGTAAGACTTTAAAATATTAAAATATATTGTATGTTGTTCCAGTTAGTAGTTAGTTACATATCTATTTAATAATAATATACAGTATTGTTAAATATTTCTGAAAACTAGACTACAGCCTAGTAATGTCTTTTTCATATTCACATGTAGTCAGAGTTTTTTAGGTAGATTTTCGAAGAAAAATCTACTTATTGCAATGGATACCACTTTATGATTTTCGAAAAATTCTTTCATATCTTTACGTTTCATGCTCCCCTAAGTACGAAACCACCGCCCGTTCAAAAAAAAATTTTGTGATATTTATATATATATTTATATATATATATATTTATATATATATATATATATATCTTTACACGATAGCGGCCGTAATTTTGAAGATATTTGAACCAAATTTTATTATGTTATTTCTAGGCCCAATAGTTCGGACAAGTTCGTTAATGGGCAAAATTGGCCCAAGGGGGTGGTCGGGGGAGGGGGTTGAAATTTTAAAACATTTATATCTCGGCCCCTATGAAGTATAGAGGGAAACTTTGTTTGAATAAATTAGAGTACTCCCTATGGAGTTCACAGTGACACCAACAATTCGGGGGTTCGAGTGAGGGTGGGGGTGGGGGTGGGGGTGGGGGATGAAAATTCGAAACTTTTGAAACCACGTCTTGTGGGGTATCGTTGAAAAGCTCTTGATGAGTACTCTACAAATCAATAAATAGTTTCTTGATAGCTCTCATATGACGCGAGATTTTAATGTTTGAAAATAATAACACTTAAAAGAATTATTATAATATCATAATTTTGTCTTGTTTAGCGGCTTTGCTAATTTTATTCATTGCTGATCTTGTGCACGGCCTCCCAGAATATTATATCCTATTCTTGTTGTCAAAACAAATGATTGTAGGCTCTTCCTCTTTACTGCAGGTTTACCATGCCAAGGCTAAAGAAAAAGAGTGCTATGCAGCGACAATAAATTAAACCAAAAGCACTTCGAAATCTACCTCCGCCTGTAGGCCTGCCTAAAGGGATTTTTTTAAAATCCAGATGTGCACCAGTTAAATGCACTACTCAAGAAGGTTTTCATTACATGGACAAGAACAACTGTTTTTATGTAATTTCTATGTGCTGATTACGAATATGGCATTGAAAAAGCTCCTACAAGTCATATTTTTTTAGAAAGTTGCATTTTTAGTTAGGGAATTACCCTTATTATGCGGCTACACAGAGGGTAGGTCACATCCAGTTCTAACTGACCTAATGCCCGGTTTCTACAAACTAGTGAATTACCTATGGGTAAATTATCCATGGACAAATTAATTCCATTTAACCTACAATGATATAATGAGCAAGGCCTTGGAGTTGTACAGTTAATTTAATTCAGGAGGCTTTGATTCTCATTGTTTAAATATTACTATTGATCCTATGAAAGGTTAAATTTTATCCAGCCATCCATGAAAGGATAAATTAACCCGAAGATTTACCCTTGGAAAGATCTAGCCCGAGTTTGTAGGAACATTTTTTTTCTGTCATTTTCATATTTACCCAGAGGACATTTATCTAGAAACTCGCCACAAGTGTATGTGATTGCTATCTTTAAATTATTTGTGTTTGTGTGGTGTTATTTTTTCTTGAGTTTTGTCCATTCTGTAGCGATAATCTTAATGATTTATGTATAGCGTAGAGCTTTATCACTGGTACTCACTACTAAATTGCGGTATTTTTACCTGTTGGAGCGCTTTCAACCGCATGGAGCGGCCATCTTCAGCAACTCAGTGTTATTTTTGTGTAAATTCTGTCCATTGGATAATTTACCCATAGGTAATTCGCGAGTTTATAGAAACCGACCATAAGGAAAGGAAATATGGTCACTGTTGTATTGTGAGACAATGTACAATTTAGTGATTAGTTTTGATTAAGGAATTGGTGTGAGCAGTACTAGTTATTCTGTTAAACAAATCGCATAACATGTTAGAGATAAGGTCCCAATCTTCACTGAGTATGGTATCATAATATGCGCTTTACCTTTTTTGTATAAATCCAGTGGATATATAACAAGGCGCCTTGATGTTATTCATTATTCACCTGATGAAGACCTGGGGAGGGAGGAGAATTTTGCCATCCACTGGATACATACAAAAAAGGTAAAGCGCATATTCTGAAACAGATCGCAATCCATTGTTCATGCAAATTCTGCTAATAGTTTCTGCTAAGTTTGTGGGGGATTAACTTTGAAATCACATAGATCAATTACAATGTAAAAAAGGCACATTACTTGCATTTTGGCTTTAAAGTGGGTGAACAAGACAAAAATTGGGCACTACACATGTGTTGTGTAATGTGTTACGTGAAGTTAGCAGAGTAGTTGCAGGGAAAGAATACCACACATATTTTGCTGTTCTAATGAATTGGCAACACCTATCAGTCAGTAGGAGAGATTTTGTTACTTCTGCATTACCAAAACCGGGGGCTTTTCAAGGAAAACTAAAAGATAAAATTGTATGTCCTAATCTTCCCTCAGCCATAAGACCGTGCCACATTCTCTTGATGGACGAATGAAATAATGAATATAATCCAGAAGAATGGAGACTGGTCATTGATTCATCAAAACAGAGTTCAGAAGCAGTTTTATTGCCCCATGATAATACAAAACCATCCATTCAGTCGCTATGGAAGAAACTTATGAAAACATGTCACTAATATTGAATGCAGTAAATTATAATGACCATTGCTGGGTAATTTGTATGGATTTGAAAGTAATAGCCTTCTTGTTTAGATTACAAGGAGGGTTTACTAAGCTCTGTTGTTTTTTTGTGTTTGTGGAACAGTCAAGCAAGAGAACAATATTATGTGGTGAAAAACTGTCCTATCAGACAAGATTACATTCCTGGTGAGCATAATATTAAATATCCTCTGCTAGCATAACGTGAATAAGTACTTCTTCCACCAATGAATATAAAACTAGGGCTAATGAAAATTGTGAAAGCTCTGGATAAGAGTGGAGAAGCCTTTCAATGATTAAAAACTCTGTTCATGAAACTCAGTTAAGTTAATTAAAAGAATGCATATTTATCGGTTCACAAATTAGAAAACTTTTGAATGACAACGATTCTGGAAAAGACTTAATCCTATGGAATTACCTGCATCAAGATCTTTTATATCTGTTATCAAGGGGTTTTTAAGGAATCAGAGGGTTTTTAAGGAATCATAAGGCAGAGAATTATTGCCAATTAACAGACATTAGTAAGAAACTACCAGGCAATGGGCTGCCGTATGTCCCCTTCTAACATTCACATTTGGACTTTCTTCCTGAGAATTTGGGGGCTGAAAGTGATGAGCAAAGAGAGCTACTTCACCAAGATATTGCTATAAGAGAGCAGTGGTATCATGGAAGATGGGATACAGCGATGATGGGCAGTTATTGCTGGTTTTTTCAAAGGGAAGACTCCAGTTCTCATAAGAGAAAAAAATAAGGTATTTTTATCTTTCTCCAGTTTATTGCATGAAGAGTGGATTTATTATATTTTAATAGCTTGTAAGGTATTACTTTATCAGTTTTATCGTAGGTGAGCTGAGCTCTTCAAAAATTGTAACGCAAAAAATGAGAACAAAGTAAGTTTTAATAGGTCGAAAATCCCGTTCTTTCAATGTATCAAGTAAATATCTGTAACACAAAAAACGTGACATGTTACGAACTTTCCACAAGCATTTTCGTGTTCAGTGCATGTAAATAGTTAAGATCAGCATATTTTGTTCATGTTATGGAAAAAAGTTTAAATTTGTTGAGTAGTGAATTTACACTTACAAATAAAATAAAATAAAATAATTCAGAAAAATCTGAAATCAAACATTACAGGTGATTTTTGTGACAATTTCTGTCAGATTTTGTAAATTCTTTAATAGTATTTTCAGTATATTTTTTGCTATTTTTATTTAATTTCATCAACAATTTCACTATTTTTTTTAAGATTCTGAGGAATAAAAGCTTCAGCAAATATTCATTTTAATTTGAAAAAGTCTAGTTTTAATTGATGTCATGAAGTAAAATGAAACAACTTTCACTTTATACTATCCACTTTCCCATTTTGCTGAAAAGTGATTGTATTTAGCACTTTGCAAAAAACAGGTGCCTCAACCAATATTGATGTAATTACAACTTTCTGAATTTCTGAAAACATATAAGTGTTAGCAGGACTTGAAAGTTTGAAGTTCCATCCATATAAAATTTACATGTTGTCAGGTACATACAGATCTAAGGGGGCTGCATTTTCAACATATAGGCTGCTTTAGGAAAGACGAGTTAAAAATTAAATTCCTCTCATTTCGGTATCCTCTTACTTGAATCTTCAAAGGGAGAAGGAAGTAACAGAGGTACATAAAAACTGTTGTGGTGGTCAGCCACCCTATTCCTGCTGAAGGCCATGCATTATGTATGGTAGACATCTGGTGGCTTCAAGTTAGATTCGCACTGTATATCCCTTATTGAGATTGGCTGTAGGCCTACTCAGCTTAAAACAAAAAGTCAATCTATATATTCTATTAATTTATCCTATACCGTTTATGCTTATCTTGCATGGATTTATGATCCTCACACTACAAGTCATACAAGATATAGTTCTCCACATAATTCATGCCAATGATAGGTTGCAAGACATTCTAAGAGTCATAAAGATCTGAAGTTCAGTGCTCATCATCTGCAAGCTATAGAAAATCTTTATGCAAAACATAAAAAAATAACAAAAATAGTTTCATATCAGTTACCGGTACACCACATGACCTTTAGGCAAGCCTAAGTAGAGAACCCTGAAGGTATTGTTACTGAAGAGTATGTAATATATAGAGTTTAATCAGAATGTGGTATAATAATATAGAGTTTGATCAAAATGTGATATATAATAATGTATATTCTCACTTGCTGTTATTATGAGCACATAATTTCACCACCAAAACAGTAAGTAAATACAAAAGAAAGAGGCAAAATAAATCTAGCAATGCCCTACAAGATAATTTATACTTCCTTAATTGATGCAATCCATGAGGAAATCATGTGATGAGGGGGATTCATTGCAGGTAGTGTGAAAGAGACTTCGCATGACATCTAGTATCAATTTTGTGCACTTCGTCACCAGAAAAGCAGAGAGGTATATTAAATTCCATGCTACCACAGAGGACATTGGATTTAATACATTAAATTTTGCATGCAAAGCGTTAATTTGCAAGCAAAAAATATTCTAAACATACCTTGCAAACTTGATCCAATTGCGAATTTCAGGATGAACATACACAAATCTTTCATAAATCCCCCTAGCTCTATCAATTTCTTTATATCGTAATTCAAATTTGATGTATGTCAGCCAAGCTTGTTCATCAGGTTCCCATTCCATCCATCGATCAAACACTAGACGAGCACCTACAATACATAAAATCATATTTTAGTAGTACCATACAAACAAACACATGTACTAACATCATCACTGGTTTTTAAGACCAATTTACCTGCAATATTCCCCACCATTTCTTCCATGTAAGTATATTTGTACCAAAATTGATTGGCTCGTGGGAGAATAGTAACAGCACGATCCCAAAGATTGCGAGCATGATTGACCTGTCTGTTGCGCATCTCCATTTCTGTATATTTGAGCCATAGTGTGATGTTGCGATGGTCCACATCCAATGCTCTTTCGTATATGGACCTTGCCCTATAAAAGCAGTATCAAAATTGTTATTAGCAATAATCCTACATCAAGAATTAAAGTGCAAATATTACAAAATGACAAAGAAACTGAATAGAATTCTCCAAAAGTACATACAAGTCCTTCAGTTTATACACATATTCAGGTTATTTAATGAATAGCTCAGGAATTGGCTAAATTTGTCATGAAATAGGATTAGATGAATGAAATGTTTTGAAGGCATTTGCTCTCTCTTAAGTTCATAATAAATATTAACATGGAAGTAGAAAGGAAGTACCGTAAACAACAAAGAAACAAGCAAATAAAGAAAAAATGAAAGGAACAAAAGTGCTGGTATGAAAATAAACACTCGTATTAATGACAGTAATCACCAAAGTTTAAGGACATATTTTTTTAAAGTAATGAGTTTATTGCTTTGATAGCTTCTTAGGAAACAATGCATGGCATGTCACATTTTATCTGAGATAGCAATAATATAAAGAACTAGGTTATGTATTGGTGAGAGGGGTGTGGTGCAGAGGGGGCTGGCAAAAGCCGGCAACACTTTGACTGTTCCCTCACATTATTTGTCGTGAACTAAAACACTTGTCATTTGAAAAACATTGTACAGACTACAAACCATTGATGAATGGTTTATTTGCATAAATATTTGAACTAAGAGCGTAGTCGTTTATGATGCATCATTAAATAAATACAAAGAAACTTACCTCTGTACAGCTTTCTGACTTTCCTCCCATTGTGCATATTTTATCCAATTACTAATTACAGTTCTGTTTTTCCGAAGACTGTCTTCAAATGCCCGCCTCTTTCGATGCTGGTAGTCAGCAAGTTCATCTGGATCAGATATCTTTTGCTTTGGTGGCTGTGTAAAAAAACAAATGGAAAATAGGCTATATTTTGGTTCTTAAAATAAAGTTATAATCTCAAAATGAAAATAAAACAATTAATGCTTACTTACAGGTGGTAATATTTCAAGATCTCTCTCTTTTGCTTCTCGGAGGAGTTGCTCAGCAGTAATTTGGATTTCTGCTGGAGCTTTATTTTTTACCTGAAAAAAAATCACAAAACATGACTAAGTTACTGGTACCTGCAGACTTAACTCGGAGAAGTCTATGGATTAGAAATGAAGTTTTGAAATAATTTTTCAGTCCCCTAATTTTTTTTTTTATACCGGTATTCAGTACAGGGATGACGAAATCAATGTTAGGAGAGCTTAGCCTACCATAGGAAATTATTATATAAACAAAGTTTTGTGAAAGATGTGGAAGGGAAAAAAAGAGGATGGTTATGATTATGCCACTAGCCATGTTTATTCACATAAAAAACTTAATAATTTTAAAATCGGTGATGTTTAGCTTGTTGTGTTCTTCATAAACCATAGAAACCATACAGTATTTAACTTTTTGTAGAAATTGTCTGAAACGCTGGGTAAAATAAGAATGAATATATTACTTTTTTAACCTATAAATGGCAGTCTGTGAACAGAAAAATGCTTTTAGAAGGTGACAATTACATCTGGCAGTGAGTTTTGCATGGGTCACGTGATCCAGAAACAAGGCTGTAGAGTTGAAAGTTGAACACTAAAATCACTAAATGGCATCAACCTGTCACTAACACTAGCACTATTCCTTACATACCTAGAATCGTGAATGAATAACACGGGAAACATGTGCTTTGAATCACTGCGCAAAAAATGCAGTGGCAGCACCGATAATGGGAAATCAACAAGATGCAGATCTGTGTCAGCCAATCAGTTATTTACGGCAAGCATAATTCCAATGCAACTTGGTATGTAGTGGGGTGTGAAGTATGTAATGGACTGAACTACACCCAGAAAAAAAGCTGCTGCATTAAGGTAAGTAGTGGCTGCTAGATTTAAGTTAGCGACATGTGGTGCCAGTGATAGGTTACTGGTAGTTAGATTAGGTTAGAAACCATGACAATAGTTTAGCAGCAGCACACTTAATTGTGTATGTTTCGTTATGTGCCTAATTGAATCTCTTCCTGTATTGGAAAAATGCATTAATGTGAAAGTCGTTCCTTCTTTTGTATTCCACCACTCGGGAAGGCACGGTTAGTAGTAGCAGAGCAAAAATCACTTCGCATTCTTGGACGATGTTGAGCTGTTCCCAACTGAGTTTATATACGAATTCTAGTTCTAGAGTAACATTTCAACCGTAATCTTGCCATTTTCGTGTTTATAACAAAACAATTACAGTGCGTGCAGAATGCTATATAAACCCTAGTAATATTATATTAAAATTGTTAATAACTGCATGCAAAAAGGGTAAAAATACTAATGTAGTATAGCCCTAATTATCAGAGCAAACTTAACGTTCAAGTGGGCAGGCAGTAAACAAACCCTAGTAATATCGTAGGCTTATAGGCCTGTTTTGATTAAATTCGTGACATTTATTTTGTAACAATTCTCACAATAAGTCATTAAAGTAATATAAAAATTGTGTTTTTATTTAAATAGCAAGGATAAAGTTAAATAAAAAAAACTGTTCAGAAGTTCCAGGTGTATACAGAAATTGTACATTTCAAACAAAAACCCAAATCTAGGCCTATGCCTACCTTAGCCACTTTGGGCATTTTCTGTGGTTTCGTTTCCATGTTCTGAATAAAATATATGCACTATACAAAATTATTCTTAAACTTCAAATTTAATTATTTTTCTTGAAACAACTCCATTGCCTAAACAAATTCTGCCATATTCCCATTTCACACATCAGCACCCCTACCGGTGTACTGGTGTAACAGGAGTGAAAACAATTGATATGTTTAGGGAAAACACTGGACAGCCGCTATGACCGCTCGGCAGCACTGAGCTGTGACGTCACTTCCTGCATCACACCACCAAATACGAATGTTAATTTCACAAAAACAGAATCCACAACCCCAGGCATGTGTTCTGGCTCTCTTGGAACACTCACGCGACTTTCTCTACCTTAATAAAATTATTGCTATTTTCTCTCGTCTGATTTCAGCTCTTAGAAAACACACACAACATTCTTAACCTTAAGAAGTGAAATTTTCTCACTCAATCTCTGGAACCCGCAACCTTGGGCACAGAGAGCCAGCATGATACTGACTGCCCTACCCAACCCGACCCTCTAAGTCTAGAAAAATGGCACCTACAGACCTACTTTTTTATCATTGGGATGTTATAGTTCCATTCAGTTATTCTTTTCATGGAATAGAAGGAAGTAGGGGCCGATCGGCTATTGTGTTTGTTGTCACTGTGCACTGCGAACATCCCTCATATAGTACATTTTCATGGAGAATTCAAATCCATCTGAATATGCTTACTATAAGGAAATTGTCATGAAAACAGGGATTCAGATCAATTTGAGTCTCAAGGTTGATACACCTAAAAAGTGGGATCACATCGGATTGAGATAGTATTTAATGCCATAAAAACACTACCATATTCAATTTGATCTCAATATTCTAAAATATGTTTCATTTGTCCTTGCATGTGAGGCACAAAACATTTAATTGGTTGTCAAATGTGGAGTTAGCACATTCTGTCGATTCTTTTGAAAACATTGTTTTCAATACCATATCGAAAATTGCATGAAAACAGGATTGTATTAGACTGGGATCATATACAGATCAATTTGAATTCTGTGTGAAAATGTAGTACCAGTAATAGTCTCAGAACTGCTAACATGTCCTGTCTGAGTTATTAATGATGGAATCCATTTCTGTGGAAGCTTACGGGAAAATGTCTAGCTTGTGACAAGCTCCCATGGTCATGGATTCCAGAGTTAATAACTCAAGACAAGACATCACCATTACATTACTGGTATATGCCATATGACCTCTACTCTTATAACTTATAAGCTTATGCAGTAGCCTAGATTCATGTACATCATCTTAATCTCCTGAGAAGAGTAAACGGCAAGCAACAAAACTGACAACAGAAGCCAACAATTTAACATGTACTGCACTTCTAAACTCAGATTTAGAACTTCCCCTCATAACAGAATACGTGAAATTAGGAAGGAGAGTCTATCTTTGAGTCTCCACCAATTACTGTAAACCTCTCGAGGAGATAGTGCTCTAGAACATCCCATGCACCAAAATCCCTCTAATGGCCTGCATGGCAGTTTGTCTGGAAAGCCAACCTACAAGAAAGAACTCTCAGTTTTATGAAATGGATTCATATCCTGCAAACTGCTCTCTGAGATTGCTTGCATAGCCATGTCTACCTGAAAGTTCATTCTCTATAAATTGCTTCCTTCTATCTCTCAGACAAGAGACCAATATTTCATTTACATTATTAAAACTAATGATTATATATTTTAATTTAGATATCAAACCCAATTCCTAAAAATATTCTGGAAGAATCTTAGGCCATACATCGAAACTATGCAGATGGACCAAATATTTAACATTCATGCTTGTGTGAGCAAGTGCAATTTTATTCTGTTACATAGACTGATTCGTTAGTCTTAAGTTTATATTTGTTTGTTTTGTTATATTTTTCAATGTATGGTACTCTTTGTCGAAAGGCAGGTATAAGTGTTACAGGAAGAAGTGAAATGAAATGAAATGAAATAAAATAAAATAAAATAAAATACATAATAGATTAATAGCATCTCATTATCACCATGTCTCCAGTTATAATAATTATGTGTGTACTATTAGGCAAGTTAAAAGTTTATAATAATAAAATGTTTCTTTTCATTGTTTCTAGTCTCTTTTGTTTTTATTATTTCTCATAAAGGAAACTGTTTTTAGTTGTTTATAAAATGTGATGTTTTAAATAATGGCTACAAGGTAATAAATACAGTATCATATTTGATTAAATGTAACATATTTAATATATACCAGTGTAGTACATTAATGTTGAAGACCTGGGTGCCTATATCTGAAAGGAAAAGAGTTTCACAATTCTACCTATACTAGTTCCAACTAAAGAATAGGCTCTTGCTTGTCGTCTTCTGCTGAGTATTAATGTAGTTTCTTCAAAACATAAAAATTAAGTAATGTATTTGATGTAGGACTACATTAAGCACATTTCTAAAGTTTGTAGCAACACTTTCTATGTGATTTAAGCAATACCAATATTATTATTTGATATTATCGGATGAATGTAATGCGATGCGCATGCCTGAAGACAACAAAGGTATGAAAAAATAACACAGTCACTTGTCATGTATTCCTCGAAGACAGTTAACGTTTAATTCATACGGTGAAAACAAGCTTACTACAGCTATTATATAATAAAAGACAGCAATACAGTTCAATGGCTGAAGCTAATCAGGCCTCACCACCTCGTGTTGTTAAGCACAAGCGGGAAAATCCGTTAAATAGTGGCAAAAAAACTGTGATCTTGAATGTTTTTAATACATTTTGCAGTAGGTAGATTTTCACTATGACATTGAAATATTACAATGCATTAGCATTTTAAACGGAGGCATATGTAAAATTTGTGAAATCCAGCTTTGTTTCTGTAGATGCTAGCTTACTTTGATCAATATTAACGAGTTCCTCTTGCATTGAAATTGCAACGTCTGCAATGAGTCAACGAACACATGGTCGCGGAGTAATACATATCAGTGTGTTTGTTTACATCTACTTTATTCTTTAGTTGGAAATAGTATAGTTTCAAACCTCAGTTTATTTCATTATCAAAATGATGAACAAACCAATAAATTAAGTAACATGTTGTAATTAAAATGAATATAATATAGGCTACCAACCAATATTTAATAATATTAGCTACAAAGAATTGTACAGAATTAAGTACCAGTACTTTAATGCATAATAATATAGGCCTACCAGTCTGATACCAACATTTCATACAACGATCTACATGCCTAGATACCGGTATAGATAGTTTTTGGGAAAAAATAAATTTAAGTCGCACCTTCGATGAATGTTCCTACCCACCACTCCCTCGCGATGCACTTTCTTTTATACCACTTCTTCTGTCCTCATATTACGTAGAAACTCGTGATTGGACGTTGGTAGTATGACGCCATACCGGTAAACAAAAGTTGACAGGCTTACTAACCTCTGGAAGATATAATATGCTACATTTTCGAAACCTACAAACAGTATATCGTACATTATTCGAAAATACAAGGGCGCTTCGCTTCGGCTGCCGCCTCCGCTCGCGCACTTAACTATGTGGATAGTGTTATGCATTATTTAGACTATGTGAAGAGGTGATTGTGGTCTGATCAGGAGTGCCGAGTGAGCTACAGGTTTGTCATTTTGGTGCAAGGGTTGGTAGCTGGTATTTGGTACGATTGGGAGTTTGGAGAGAAGGAACAATTGGGAGTGCCGAGATAACAAGTGTGTGGTCGCCAATAGCAACGCATTGTTGGGAACGTAGGGGGCGGCGACTTACTCTTATCTTTCGCCTAGTTTTTCTTTAGTACAAGTTATTTTCAAACTGTAAAAACTATACTTTGTATAAATTTGTATAATTAGCATGTCCCATAATAGCCTATGTACAGGTAGGGAGAGAAAAAAAAGCAGACCTACTAAAAATATCTAAGTTGCCGATATGAGCCACTGCGCTTGCCTAGCGGGTGTCGGAGGAATTTTTCCCCTATAATATTCTGTGGTTCATGAATACTTATATATATCCATCTTGAATGTTAACTGTACAATAACAGTGGGAGCCCGGTCACAAAAATCACTAATTAGTGTGTCTCACAGTACTGCATATGACATAAGTTATCTGTCTGTGAGGTAGACCATTAGGGCAATCGGTCATAGGAGAGAGGTTCCATCTGGCACTGTGAATTGAACTCCAGCTTAGCTCAGTTGGTAGAGCATTGGTGCAAATAGCCAAAGGTCCTGGGTTCAAGTCCCAGTGTCGGAGGAATTTTTCGCCTATAATATTCTCATGTAATGTCCAACAGAGACAATAATCTGTGGTTCATGAAAGCTTATATATCTATCAGTCAGGAGAGACAAATTGTACAATATCCTCATTGAGTTTGGGGTACGGTACCAAGAAAGTTATTTAGACTGATCAAAATGTGTCTAAATGAAACCTATAGCAGAGTCAGGGTACGGAAACTTATGTCAGATAGGCTTGCCATTAAAAGTGGCTTGAAGCAAGGAGATGCATTGTTGCCTTTACTTTTTAATTTCACTTTGGAATATGCCATTAGGAAAGCTCAGGAAAACAAGGTAGGCTTAAAATTAAATGGCAATCACCCTACTTTAGCTAATGCAGATGAGGTTTGTCTGTTGGACGATGACATAAACACAATCAAGAGAAATGCAGAAAATCTTTTCGATGCCAGCAGGAATGTTCGAATGGAAAGTAATACAGAAAAAACTAAGTATATGGTCATGAAACGTTAAAATAAAGCACCACAAATTATTAGAATAGCGGGTAAACCATTTGAACAAGTGGAGAAATTCAAATATCTGGGAGCAATAATTACAGATACAAACAACATTAAAGTAGAAGTTAAGTGTCAACTGAAACCAGGAAATGCTTGTTTTTATGCAGTTTGGAAACTTTTATCTTCTCGTCTTCTGTCCAGAAATCTAAAAATAAAAATTTATAAAACAATTATCCTGCCGGTTGTGTTATATGGATGTGAAACATGGTCGCTTACTCTTGGGAATAACATAATCTGAGAGAGTTTGAAAACAGGGTGCTTAGGTAAATATTTGGACCTAAGAGTGATGAAAATGGGGAGTGGAGAAAACTCCATAATGATAAGCTTCATAATCTGTACTCTTCACCAGATATAGTAAGGGAAATTAAATCACGGAGGATGAAATGGCCTGGACATGGTGCACACATGGGGAAGGAAAGACATATCTAAAAAATATTGACTGAGAGACCCAAAGGGAAGAGACCACTTGGAAGACCTAGAGTAAGTGGAAGGACAACATTAGGATAGGTTTAAAGGAAGTAGGATTTGCAAGGATGGCTCGGGTAAGAATGGCAATAAACCTCTAGTTCCATAAAATAGATAATATTCCTTTAAGTTGCTTAGGAATTGTCTATTGCCATTCAGAGAGTAAGTAAGTAACTTCACTTAAATCAAGAACTAACCTGAACTTGTTTTAAGCATGCATCATGACTCATCCTCCAAGGATGACGCACGCTTGCAACACGTTCAGGTTAGTTCTTGATTTAAGTGAAGTTATGTACGTTAAATGTCCATCTCAAGTATTAATATATATACAGTTCCAATATCTTTCAATAATTAAAACATTGGCTATTATATTAAAATACACAAACAAAACTTAATTATCTTAGAAAAGGCTGTCATCAATGCCAAATTAATAATCTTAATTTCAGCAATATTGATGTAGAGTGTCCTATCACTGTATGGAGAAGAACAGAGATAAAAGATGTGAAGGAGATCAAAAAGCTTATAAAGGTTCCTCAGACTACAGATTTATTTGGGGACAGGGATGTTGAAGATATTTTGTAAGTATAGAATAAAGTTATTTTTTATGTTAAGGGATTATTTCATGCAGGACTTAACATTTAATAAAAGAAAATGTAAGTTGTTGGTACCGTACTAATACTTTTAACTCTTTAACAAACTTCAAATAAATGTACTAGAATTGTATACAGAATTAAGAAAGTGCAGGACCTATAGCATATATAACTCCTGTAGCCGTCATTGTGACGGGGAAATTTTAAATCACAGAGGAAAATTTTTAAAAAGTAGCTGTTTAACGAGTGATGTTTGTAACGCTAGTGATAATGATCTTCACTTATTAACATAAAGTATTACTATATACTTATATTTTATTATTGTCAACTCTATATAGAATATTTAAGCAAATTTTCCTTACGATCATGGCCACAGCAGTTAAAAGTTTTGGCAGATATAGCTAGGTTATCATTTAGACATCTAAAGGCAAAAGACAATTTAGATAGTTTTAGTGACAGAATATCTGTATGTTAATTCCAATATAAGTTCAAGTCTATTGTTATTCCAAGAAATTTAGTAGTTTCTATTAATTTTACTACCGGTACTTTGTTGTTAGTGAACAAGTTGGGTAACTTCCCTGTATTTATGCTAGGTATTAAAATTTATGAAAAATGTTTAATAATATTCAACAAAAATTATTATTAGTTAGCCAATTTTCAAGTTTTTCTATTGCATCTTTTATTGATCAAAGTGTTTGAAAGACTTCATTTCTGAAAACAAAATTTGTATCATCTGCAAACAATACCATAAGATACAGAGAGACATACCGGTATTTTGAAGGATCATTAATAAAAATGAAGAGAAAAAAGTTCACCTAAGACCTTGAGGAACAGCACAAGTTACGATCTTTCCACCACAAATTCACAAATTAAATTTTAGTATGATCCACATTAGGTGAAAGTAACTCATTTCATGTTTTTATTCAAAACTTTCCTCATAGTTCAGCTAGAATTTCTGGTAAATTGAACATAAATTGTATTAGCAGATATGTATGCTGTTCTTATGGAGGCTATTGGTGGGTGTAGTTAAGAAATTTTTTGTGTATCCTACAAAATAGAGTTATGAAACTTTTTAAACTAAATTGAAGAGCATCTCTTTCAAAAAAATCGTTAAATAATCAAGAAGACTTCATTCTTTGAATAGATAGTAGCTGTGTTCTGCATAAGAAGTATATTCAATTATTACAACTTTACAATTACTGGAAAGAATGGGAGCTTTATGCCATTGATCACTGTTTTCATAAATAATATCCTGGTTTCTGTGAACTAATAAACTTTTATTGTTTTTATTTTTCAGAGAAATGTCAAACTTATCTCTGTGTCAAGAAAATTCAGTTGGGAGAATTGTGTCATACATATCTCTAAGCAATCATCCCAATATTCCAGTTGTTCCTCCCAAAGCATGGCTTGAGTGGGCTCACACTATATTTGGGTGATTATAATAGGCCTAATATTTTACATTTTGATCTTATAAACCTGAAAATGTATTGACTTTATTTTATGCAACAGTAATCATGAGTAGAAAAAAGTGTTGATTCAACATATTTATGTAAGGATAGAATTATTATCACCTTATTGAAATATTAAGTTTATTATACGCTTATAAAGTACTGGTATTATCCTTGTCTTTCATTATCACTAATGAATTTATTTTCTTCTATTATAGACTGGAACGTGTAACAGTACACAATACATTCTTCATTCATTATCTGGTTTGGAGCCCCAACTATTCGAATGATTTCTTGAAACTTTTACTGCATACAATATTTATAACCAATTATTATATCCAGCACATTTTGCTTGTTATACCTCCTGATGCAAAGACAGGTATTGAATTCAATTCATTATTTCATTTGATTTAATCACTTCAGTTTGTTTTATATACTGTATCTGGTTTCCTATATCCCCTATGTTGGGGCATAGGGCCTCCAAGTGAAGGTTTCTGTTACCTATGTGAATTTTGTTGCACTTATTTTCTGAGAGAGGCCAGAGGGAGAGGTGGTAAGCCCATTGCCTCTCAACCCCCCTCCAGAAACTAAGGTATTACTTGGATGTGAAAGGGCCGAGAAATGTTGTCCAGAGGCTCTAATTTAGGCTTGGAGTTCTTTTACATGCCGCAAATCTACTACAAGGGGCCCCTCAGTTTAAAGTCCCTCCTGGAGGACTCTGTGCCCAGGATTTTACGTCCCGAAATTAGAATTATAATGTAATTTTCTTACGCCACTGACTGAATAGGCCTATTATAGGTTGGAGGTACTTCAGGACTTGAGTGATTGATTCCCTACAGGCCCCTAGCTGTAAATTTTTTTATTTTGTTTAGCCAGCCTACATTTTGTCAGCATTGTTGCCAAAAGATAGGGTGAAATACCAGTGACACTTGTGCAAGCCCAAGAATCAATTAATATTAGATACACAGCTTATGCAGTGAGTTTACAGTGTGGTCTTACATACAAGTTGGCTGGTCGTGTGAGAATCTGCACGGTGGCAGTCACTGCTTTTATTCCTGAACGATCGGGTGAAATAATTACACAAATGAAACCGCTAACAGTGTAATGAATCAGGATCTTGCAATTACGATGAAAATAAGCATGTACTTCATCTTAAGAGATGTCGGAAATATCCTCCTTTTGCATTCACATAACACTGACAACTTTTTAGGAAATTTTCTTTCATGCACATTGGTTCAGTTTTTGAAGTAGAGATAATTTTTCTTCTTGTCTTGTCTTTAAAATTCCTCTATGAACAATAAAAATACAGGCCTAATCATTCACAATATTAAATAGTCTGTAGTGTATGATCTTAAGCGTTACAGTATTAATACTCTTTTCATAAGTGAAAAAGATTTATTTCTGTTGGTAGCAAATTCAGTTTCATTCCTTAACCGATTACTTGGCTTCCTTCCACAGACTAAATATTCCCTCAGATTTTCTATCTCCATATAGTTCATAAGAATCCTCTCTTTCTACAATAACTTCGATTTTATGTTGGTCTTCATTAAAATATTCTGTACATGATTTATTTTATTTTATCAAGAACATCTAAACATACTGCCATTTTTGTGAACATCACCTGAACAATTTTAGTTGATTGATTCCTCACAACCAGTTACTTTTTACTTTGGTCAAATACAATACCATGTTAAACTTAATTATGCTTGAATCACCAGAAATTGAAGATAAGCCAGGGTAACTTGTGATCTAAACTATGGTAAATTCTTATTAAGAATAGTGTGCATGACCATCTCTTATAATGTTTTCTTAACATGAAATGCTCTATACTATTCTGAGTTACATTAATAAAAGGAATTAAGCAGCTATTTTCCCTTTGTGACTGTAAATTCCCTTCCAATCTAAACATTTTTTAACACACCAACATGAAAAACACCTCCATTTGTATTATGATTCTCATTAAGTTTTTGATTTGTTTTGAAATGAAGTCTTAACCCAACATTACTCATGTATTTGGTTGTCACACTATTACGTACTTGTTAGATATAATCTAACATGCATTTTTTATCTTTTATACCTATTAAATATAACTCAAACACATGGATTAAACTTACATTCTATGTAACCATTTAAACATTTATAGAAGCAAATACTGTTATATTTTCTTTATCAAAAACATATAATAAAAATAATAAATGGCCTTTCAAAATAGTTAATACTTTACATAATTCTGGTACTGTAAATATTTAATTTTTGTTAGTATATTATTATTATTATTATTATTTTGTTCTTATTATTGGTGACATTATTTGTTAATGTTATTATTATATCTTATAATAGTATTTTGTTCTATATGTAGTCAAACTGAAATAAAATTGCTTTTAGTGGATCATGTGTTTTTCAAACCTACATGACGTTTTGACCTGATCCTCCGGGCCTTCCTCAGGTGACTGTTCAGGCCTGGAGGATCGGGTCGAAACGTTGTGTAGGTTTGAAAAACACGTGATCCACTGAAGCAATTTTATTTCAGTGTGACTACATAATACATTATATGGTGGAAATCAGGACCAAACATGACAAGTTTATTTTGTTCCTAGCAGTAATATTATTTTATACTGATGATAATGATATCATTATCACCACTCCCATGTTAGGTTACACCTAACATCGCTGCTGACACGTGTGTGATAATATGTTGGAGCTGAGTTGCATATATAATAAACCACAGAAATTGTAGAACGCATTGCTAGCAAAACACATCTTTCTTACAAGATGTAAGCGACTTATTAAAATATATTATACACAATTGTTAGATCTGTTCTAACACCACAAGCGATCATGGATTAAATGCTATTAAAATATATGAAATAAATATTAGACATGTTAAGAAAATGCCTTGTCAGTACTAAATAAGAAAAATATTTGTGTTATATTTATTTCAGCTGATGTAATAGGTGAATACTTCCAGCGGCTGTTGCCTGTCACTGAGAGAGACTCTAGTCAAGTTCAAACTTTGATGATCTGCATGAGGCAGCACCATGTTCCACAATTAAGGATTCGGAAAGCATTGTAATTTCTATTAATTCTATTTTAACAACATAAAAAGATTTCGAATAAGCAAAGATCATAACAATAAATAATGAGTGCACAAAGATGCAAGCACAAATTATCAATTTATTCACAAAATTACTTATCAGTATTTAGTATGGTACTTATGTGAATTATGTTTCATAATTTTATTTTCTTGCTGGTGATCGGTAATCTTCCTAAATTACTTCTTTCCTCAATTACTCTTTCCACATATTTTTTATTATCATTATTTTTTTTTGTTTCATGTCATGACATAATCTGAATTATTTGATTTTCCACTGTAAAAAATTACTTTATCTGATCAATAAGTCATGAATTTCAATTTTAAATTATTAACCTTAAGAATACAATATCCATGGCTTTGTCATCACTAGGGGCGAATTTCTATGACCTAAAAAATAGGATATATGCATGCATTTATGACCAAAAAATATCTAAGTTGCCGATAAGAGCCATTGCGCATGCCTAGCATCATTCACAGGATAGTAGGGAATGTATTGACAAGGAGACTACAGCCAATAAATTAATAATTTCATGTAATTTGCATTGCTTGTGAAAACAAATGTTTCCATTACATCTCTTACATTTATTTACGTAACACATTCTCTGACATCAGCTGCAAGAGTCAGTCCGCTTTTTTTCCCTACCTGTACAATGATATCAAAATTATTAAACAATTGTGTTCAAAAAGTATGACCGTACGATATTTGTAAGAATGAAAGTAAAAAGACTAACACTTAATTATTTAGGGAGTTGAAATTAACACCAAACTTCACTTTTGGTATATTTTACCTGAACTAGTTTTGGTGCCATCGTTACCATTTTCAACAGCTACTATATCACGTGGAGAAGAATTATCTGATCTGACTACCAATGTTTATCCCCAACTTTAAATAAAACAAATTAAAGCAAGCCTAAAAATATTTACGAATGAAAATGAAATAGAAAAAATTACAACAACAGAAGAGAGTGCATAGATTTTGAGCTGTACACTATTACTTAACTAAACAATACAATGTTATGTTCAAAATAAATCTATAGCTAGCATGAACAAAGTACTTCCTCAACAGAGTAATATTGCTTTTGCAAAAGTATTCGTGATATTTCTCTTCTGAATGTGGTGTCTATAGTTCATCACGTGTTTGCACAAGCTGTTGTATAATTTTACACCTTGATGCATTATATTTTTCAGATTATTGGATGTTCTTTGTGGGACTAACTATACAAAATGTTGATCTATTTTAGGGAAGAAGATAACGATGATGTAATTCCAATTCTAGAAAAACAAAATGAAGACCTTAGGAAACTCTATGGTGATTTCTACATTGCAGAAATGGTTGCAAATCCTGATCATGACAGGAAAATGGTTGTGGCTGAGGTATGAATAACACAAACAGTAAAGGTAGAAAGAATTGTCTGAAGCTAAATTCAGTAGTACATGACTGTAACGGCTAAAGTTAAATTCATGATACATTTTTATTAGATTTTACGTACCAGTAATTGTTAGACAGACTTGTCCTGTAAGGAATATGGGAGTGAAACTATCTGCTATTTTAGAGGATCGCATCACAGAATACTCTGGGTTATTTTGCCTATTGGTTACAATTCAGTCATTCACAGAGTGGAAGCTATTGGTTGAGATACTGAAATTATATTCTTATTTCTCCGTGCTGTATGCCCTTGTATCTTCAGTTTATGTTGAAAGAAGATTCTCAATGTATAAATCTCTATTAGTTGATAATCGACAGTTCTTCAAATTTGAAAATGAGCAAAAGATGTTTATAACTTATTGTAATGAAGTATTGAATTATATAATGTAAGTTCTGAATGTAAGTGATAATGTGCAAGGACGTCAACAAATAAAGTAGAATTTTTTAAGTTGTTCTTTTGACTTTTTAGGTAATTTTAAAGCTGCATAATGGTACCCAGGATGTACCTACTTTTTGTACTCTTTGAAAATTATTTGTCGAGTTTCTGGATCTTGCTGTTATTCTCATTTTTTAACAAATTATTCTCTTCATTTTATTTCTAGCATAATGAACGAGCAATTGGCTTCATGAGTATGAATTGCAATATTGACTTTGACATGTTAAACATACATTTTGAATTGTCTCCCTTTTACGGTCTACGAAAACCACATGAAGATGACGACGTGTTATCACCATCAGCGATATGTACTGATAGCATAGAAGGAATAATTTTACCATCAGTGATTAGAAGTGGAACAGATCTGTCAAGGTAATAAAATATTGAAGAGTTACTTAAATTCTCATTTAAATTTTCTACCAACCATTAGTGTATGAATGTTTGTACCTGTACCTACAGTAGAGTATCATTTTCACAGTGGCGAGGTTGCTTTTTGATTTTGTCATGTTGCAAAAAAGGAATGCATATTCTGTTACTTACAAACTGAAATCCACGGATCATGTTAAGAACTGTGAATCAAAAACGAGTTTGTCTCATGAGTGCAGTATCCCAGAAGGAATAATTAGGAAATGAAATAAAAGAGACACTAAATTTTGATACAGTGATACAGTAGTGATATGATGCAGGAACAAAGACCAATTGATCCATTTTTAGTTGTGTTTACATTTCGTAGGATAGTAAATGGTAACATACCCCCTCTTTCCTGCTAGTCTGCTACCCATTATTGGCTTATTGTGACCTTTCAGTACACTGCGGTCAAGCTATAATGCAGGGGTATTAAAGTTGCCTCAACAGTTGCATTATATGGAGCTTATACTGTATATTAGAAGGTACAAACTTGGCTATTGTATGTATTTTCATGAGGATTGCACAGTAAGTCACCCTAAAAATATCTGACAGATTTCAATATAATTTTGTTAAGTTAGACAATACCAGTAGTTATAGTCTTATAGATTTTTCTGAATTTTAATTGAGTTGCTGAATTTGGAAAAAAATTACTAAAAATAAAGTGATAAAACTTGTTGTTCCTAAGTCAGACACAAGCTACTGCCCCACCATAGTTCTGTAACTTAAATCATATTCTAATTATGTAGCAAATGCACATGAATCACTATATTTGCATTTTTCCACTGATACAGTAAAATACCAGTATAACGAAATTTAGGGGACCTCCAAAATGAATTTGTTATAGTGAAATTTTGTTATACTGAAATTTTACAGGTGTACAATGTTCTGGACTTAACTTTTTTTTAAAGTAAAAAAAGTCACCAACCACTGCACATGAATTTAAAACGGAATCTAGCATACTGCTGTTGTGATAGAAGAAAATCTTGAAGACTATGTGGCATGTGTTGCCTGCACAAGAGTCAAACTCTGTTGATCACTGTGTGTTGCACACCTCCCTGTTCAACCTCAAAACGTCTGCCATAATTCCATCATCTGTGATTTCTTGTCACACTATCACATCACAGTCCACACTGACATAGTCATTAAGATTCTCTCTCTTCTCTATGTCATCTAGCACTTCACTCCAGCTTTTCTAAAGCAGTTAGCGATTATTATTTCTTCATTAAGCCATTTCCATTCAGCATTCAACACTCAGCATTTAATATCTCTCACTGAGGCAATATTACACAGCATATGCCAGAAAAAATAAAATTATATACAGGCAAATAAGCAAAAATTTATTTTGTTATACTGAAAGTTCTAAATTTGTTATAATGAAATGTTTTAACACATATTAAATAGGGAAGAGAGAAGGGGCCAACACCTAATTTTGTAATACTGAAAATTTTATTATACTGGTATTTTACTGTATATGCATAAGTGTTTTATTAATGTTACAAAAAGTGATCAAGTTGTAGGTTCTCGTACTTTTTATCAGGAATGGAAACAGATAAAAATATAAAATGAATAATAAAAGAAATGGGGACTCGGAGAATAACCAGAAAGTATGATAGCTTCACCCAGTGTACAAAACTAATCTGGTGGCAGATGGAGTTACATACCTTTGGTAGACCTACCTAATAAGAACAGCATGTAATCATGCAGTTTTCCATAGGATTTCCAACTCTTGAAAGTGGAAATAAGGGATAATAGTATATAACAGAAGTGAAGATAAGGGATAATAGTGTATAACAGAAGAGAAAATAAAGGATAAATGCCAAAAATAAGTGATCCAAAGTTGATTATTCGTACAGCATAACGAACGGTCTTTTATAGTACTGTACTGTGTTAATATTCTCTATTAAACAGTCTACAATGACAATACAAACATTCTTGCCAAACACAAAAAATAAATAAACACATCAGAGAGATTACAGTGATCTACAAACTTTTGCTTTTAAATTCTTGCTGGCAGTGGCGTACCTACAGCAAAGATTTGTAAAAAGTAGATACACTATCTGTATCTGGTACCCTATGATCCCCAGGTGGGGCGAAGGGGCCTCCAAGCTGAGGTTTCATTACCTATACTAATTTTGATATGCTTATTTTCCGAGAGAGGGTAGAGGGACAGGTGGTAAGCCCATCGCCTCGCAACCCCCCTCTGGAAACTAAATATTTCTTGGACGTGAAAGGGCCGAGAAATTTTGTCCAGAGGCTCTAATTTAGGCTTGGAGTTATTTTACGTGCCGTAAATGTACTACACGGGACCCCCAGCTTAAAGTCCCTCCCGGAGGACTCCGTGCCCAGGATTTTTACGTCCTGAAAAATCCATCGACCGCGGCCGGGTTTGATCCCGCGCCCTGCGGATCTAGAGGCGGGCACGCTACCTCTAGACCACCGCGGCCGACAGATACACTAAACAGTACATAAATTTGGAATCTTTCTTGTGAGCTTTTGCCTCTGCGACTTTTGTTATTATATCATGTTAATTGACTCGTTTTGCAACAGAATTCTTAATTGATTTTGGAGCTAAGCTAGATAAATGAGACTGCCCCCTCTTCTCTTGCTTGTCAGGCTTATATTATTACAGTTTGCCTACCGTGCTTCATATGTGGTTGTTTCTAATATTTAAAAAAAAAAATTATTAGTTTTAAAAATGTTTAATAGACAACTGTTTATTTGCTTAAACCAAGACTGGTCTGGTAAAAATAAATAAAATTTTTGGGCTTATGTTCAAAGCGGGGACTGGGGTGGACTGCCCATCCCACCCCTCCTTAGGTACACCTCTGCTTTGCTGATATTTGACAAAAGATTGTGCCTCTTTATGTATACCTTTATCAGTTTTTCAAAAGTGAAATATGGAATATATCTTAAAAAATACGGGACTCAACATTTTTATACAAATTAAGTGAAAATATGGGATTCGCCGGGAAATACAGGGTAGTTGGCAACTCTAGTTTTCCATGAGAATGAGATCCATCATCTTCATGGGCAGTTGTGTGAGACTTGCAGTTTCTGGTGTCATGGATGTGAAAACGGATGATCAAAATAAGGCAATGGCTCCTTGACTAAGGACAAGCCAGTACAGACCATGATTGTGTAAATGCACCCAAATCAAGATCATGTCAGTGGAACAAATGATTATGGAGGACCAGGGAAAAGATAATTCCAGATTTAGTTAGTAACACAATTTGTCGGATCTGACAGGATCTGTGTACACCATTCATCATGAAGATTTGAGGATGTGGAAGGTATTTTACTTGTGTTTGCAGTACCAACCTAAAGAAAACCCATAATTGCACATTTTTCAATTCATGATCCATCATCACATTTCTCATTCAACTCCACAAGAATTTGAATAGGTTTCACTCTTTGGATGTCGAGAAGTTGGATGATTACATACTAATCTTAATCTGAAGTTTCAAAATCATTATGTAACCCTAGCTGCCATTAGATGGGTTTTTTGTGTAATATTTTTCATTAATTTGTAAAGAGTAACGCCTGTCTATAAAAAAATTAATGTTTTTATCTGTTTCCAGTTCTAAAAAATGAGACCTCAGAAGTTTACAGCACCTCATATTGTTGCTTTTTTATTCATTTGAACAATAGATGCATTAGTTTTATTACATTTTTACCTAATCTAACTTGGCTTTATAAACATCACTTAAGATTTAGACTTTCTGCAGCTGGGAAGGTGGAGAAAGTAACAAGTTTTCATGATAGACTTTCAGTTTTGAGCTCAGTTGTGGAGCAAGATCTGTCATTCTTACTGCAGTCACAAAGACAAGACTCAGAGTACATAAGTGGCACTACTGAAGGTAGTAGGAAATCATTAATAAGTATTGATTCAATGGAGTCCATTATCTTTGAGGAATCACTAACTCTGTTTTCTGAAGAAGACATTGCTTCAATAAGCATATCAGAGGAAGAGGAGAAGGACGAAGAATCTTTACTTGATGAAGGAAGTAAGTAATGTCATGTGAATTACCTCATTCTTTCTGTAGATTTCTTCCATTCAATATTTATAGATATTTATAGGATAGTTCTTTCAAATCCAAAAGTTTCCTCGACATTATTGCAGGAGATTGAAGTTGAGTTTAAAATGAAATACTTCTACTGGATGTATTGCAGTACATTGCAATTTTTTAACCTATTTAAAACTTCTTCAATATTCTATTTGTTGGAGGCCTCCATGACAATGTATACAATTCTTGCAAATGGTCTCCAGTAATCATCACACTGACTTTTATTCGGTTCTTACATAGCTTAAAAAGGAGCAGGGAGAATTGGAATCTATGTTTAGAGAATTTGTAATATTTCGGATAGTGAAAGTCCGCAGATCTACAGGCCTGGATTCGATCCCTGGTACCTCCTCGGATTTGTCTGAGGTAGGGAGGTCTGGAACAGGGTGCAGTCAGCCTCGTGAATCAAAACTAAGGGGCTACTTGATAGAGAAGAAAGCACCATTAATGGCCGTGGGAGTTGTCATGCTGACCACATGCCCCCCAATCCTACCATCTGCCTATGGTAAATGAAGCAGCAGTCAGACAGTAGGCCTAGTCCCTTCAGGGATGTAGCACCATGGAGTTTAGTTTAGAATAGTGAAAACAACACAAAATCATCACATCAAATCTACAATGAAAATAAAATTACAACGTACCAATATAAAAAAGGTATGACTGATTTCAGTTTTTGGAATGAATTAAATTTCTCTCGCTTTCTCTCTCTTTTGTCAACACAGGCAAGATCATACACAAATGCATGTGTGCAATAACTGCAGAGCAAAATTCCACTAAAAATAATATCATATGCATGTATACATAACTGATAAACTTCAAGTTGCACATTTTCGCAATGCAGACTCTGAGTAGGGTTGCCAACTATCCCATGTCTCCTGGGAATCCTTATATTACTATAACTTCCAAACTGTGCTTTACTCACTGGTGTATCCATCTTCGCATGTCCTTTCCTACCTCTAATAGCAAAAGATGGCAGCATTGATGTATGGATCATAGAATTTAGCCTTTGCTTTGATTATTGGGTAGGCCTACCGTAAGTCAAAAGTTACTTTGTGTGTGGAAACTTTTAAAACATGAAAGGATCCAACAGTGATGGCAATCCTACTCATCAGTCACTTTAATTTAATTCTTTATTAAAAAAAAAACATAACTCTTTATGACCTGTAAGAAAATTTTCTTTGTCAAATATTAAGTACGATACAATAAACTTATTAATCCAAAAGTTTACCATTATTTGTACCAGACCATACCGGCAGAAAAAAAGCACTAGATGTGAGTAATTGTAGAATGAACAACCCATTATTTTAAACTGTTTTCACTTATTCAATTTGTAAAATTTGAGTTTTTCAAGGATTTGTGTATTTTACTGAATAGTTTCAATTCTTTGAATTGATCAATGAGTTATAAATATTATATTCTTACAGGACAGGAACAGGCAGAAGAACCATTTTTCAGATTCAAAACTTTAAATATTCCTACATATTGTGGAGAACCGAATGCTTTCATGATTGAACTGTTTGCAATGCATGAAGATTGGGACGAAAGGTAAGCATTCTATAAAAATCTCCATATTCCATTGAAGTCATTAGTTTGATCAGTCGCGGCTTGTGGCTTAAAATGAGGTATGCTGCATATACCATTTCATATTATACTTAAAATAAAATCAGGTAAATTGATTTAACAAAGTGCCAGAATGCTTTTGTTTAATCAGTGATAATTTTAATCATGATATGCAGAAAATAAGTTATTTTTTCAATCGATTTCCGAGCTAAGCTCCAGATTGATTCATTAAGCAGGGCTTACAGAAGGACAAACATCTAGTTTGATAAGCATATGTGAAGGAATATGTGGGTAGTGTTATTTGTCAAAACTAACTTTATTGCAACTTCCAAAGCTGTATATGAACACTGTAAAACAATATGTTGTCATGAGAACTGATTTGCATTTGATAAATTCTTTCTAATATATTACCATAAAATAGGCACTAAATTGAACATTACTCTGGTACCGGTCATCCAATTTGGTCCAATATCAATAGGCTTCTTCCCATGGATGTTATGAATGCGTATTTCATGAAAATCCGATAAAGTGTATTTGAGTTATCGTGTGTAATGACACATGGACAGACAGACAGACAGACATTTTCCTATCTACCACACACTCTCATAAAGTACCATTCTGGCACTTAATAAAAAAAAGATTGTTAGTCCTAATAATGTAATTACTTTCACAAAGTGAAGTCCATATGGTGTTTCTTTTTACTGCAGAAGTTATCGATTACTTTCATGTTGACACTTTTGTTTCATCCACTGGTCACCTATGTCATGTTTAAGACAGGAGTGTAGTTAGATCCCTCTCATGACAATAGCTTGACTCTTCAGAGATGTTGCTGTATAGTCTGCATCTTTGTGCTTGTTCTTTGTATTTGTGAATGGAAATTGCACTGCTGGGCAAAAAAAGCATAACGCTTAGGTTTTTTTGAGAATTGCATAGTAAATCATCCTGGTCATCTACAAAAGATGTTGTAGTCTCAATAACGCCTTACAGTTTGGAGACTTGTGGGTGATGTGCTCAGCACATTCACAACATATTGGAAACTGCGTCCACCTTCGATTAAAGCAACAGCTTTTGCAGAGTCTTCACGAGTTAAAATCAACTTTAATTAAACTTTCATTCACAGAAATTCATGTTATACTGAATGGAGAATCTATCCAGACAGCACCAAATGCAGCAGACTCAACAATAAACTGAGAAATGGAAACATGCAAACTCAAGGACTGAGACACCAAAAAGCCTGCCAAATCCAGCAAACAATACATTATAAATCTCGTCAATTTATGTTTATTTCCACTTAAATGTTAATTCCTTTTGTTAAAATGTGCTTTATGTCTAATGAAAGGTGTAATAAATAATACCACAACATTTTATGGGAATATTATCCACATATAACAAATTGTTCATTTAGGCAATCCTCAAAAAAATTTAAGTGTTACTTTTTTTTTTTTTTGGCAGTGTATTTGTAGATGTAGGCTTGACGTCACAAAGTAGATAAAGTTGGGTTACTGCATATGAGTGGATCTCGCTTCATTCTCTGATAAAATGTGATAAAGAAGGCATCACAGACTCACAAGACATCAACAAATGAGATCTTACTAGACTTTGGACTTTTAGGTTGCTAAAAATGCTGTATTAGGTACCTAAAATAGGCTCTAAAAATTGTAAAATAGGTTCTAAAAATCGTAAAATAGTCTCTTATAAAATTGTTAAGTTGCCAATTTTCTGAAATATCTCAATTGCAATGCAGAATATTATATTTATTGAAGTCACCATTAATCAATAATCATGATAAAATACAGATATAGGCCCAAGTGATTCAGAGTACTACTTTCTTTTTTTTTTTTTTTTTTTTTTTACTGGATGTGGGAGTCGGGAGAAAAACACAACATTTTCTTGGGAATTCCAATGATTTTTTCTACTGAAGACGAAACATTCCTTACTATTTAACCACGTCACAAATATGTCATGTACTGCACATTCTGAGCTAAAAATTTAGTACAAACTGAAAATAAATGCTAGAATTTATAACAAAAAATAACCTATTTTGAATTTTAGAGGAAAAACAAGTAAAAAGGCAATGTTAGGCTCTAACACAAAAAAAGGCTGTTTTAGGTCCTATAGAAGTATCAGTTTTAGGCATAGTCAAGTATGAAACATGCCTATACAAGTTTTCGTCCATATATCACTAAAGGATTAAAATAGGTTTTTACCTAAAATCCGAAGTCTAGATCTTACCTAGATACACCTCATTCAAAATATACATAAAATGGAATACAGTATTGCATTTGAAAATTAAATTACATGATGACAGAAAAAAAGCTGTGTGTTGCAGCATATCTAGAGCACATTAAGAGAAACTGCACTATACATTGCCTCTTTACAAATTTCTTCAGGTAATTCCATCTTTGAGAAGACTGATTTCTGAAATGGTGATTATTGCCCTCAGTATAGTAAAAAACCATATACAGGGTGTTAATAAATAACACCGAAATATTTTACCTGTGTATAGAGGGGACATAGGCAAGCAATTTTTATTAGGAGATTTTTGCTCTATGGATTCAATTTTTCCTGTTACAGCATAAAATCTCCCAGGGCATGGCTGCCACTGACTTCTAACATTAGAAAAAATTCAAAACAAAGGAACATCGCTGTTAACACTGTAGTCGGTGTATATGAATAAAAAAAAAAGACTAATGCAGTGGCGACCAGTCATGTGATTAGTCTGTGAATTTTGCAGATTATGGAAACACTAAATTATGATATAGCTGTTGACGATTGATTAAGAGTCAGGTTTTTATCGATCACTAGGAAGGCATGAAGTCAATTTAATGAGCATTTTAACCCTATTTCGCGTAATTATTGATTTATGAGCACCAAATTATAATGACTTTGATGCCCTGTAGCATACACATGTTACGTCATAGAGGAAAAATCTCCTAATAAAAGTTGCTTGTCTAAGTCCCCTCTATATACAGGTAAACCTGTATAGTCTATTTGATGTAGCACCTTTTCTGTTTTGTTATTGTATTACTTGATTTTATTATCTTTTAATTCGTTCTGTTCTTTACTCGCTTTCACACATTTATTGTAAATACAGTATTAGGTTTTTACCTTTATGGCAATCCTCCCTGTGGGGAAAGTCGAAGGGTTGACTTCAAAATAAATATTACCGGCATTTACTTACTTAAAGATTTATTTATTTCCTGTTTATTTCATATTCTCGATTAACTATTTTTAAAGTTAGTTGTTTCATGCACTGGAATGTATTCTCTACAAAATAACAATTTTTATTATTTGGAAAATATTGTTGTAATAAAATACAGTAGGCCTATATGCCGAATGTTGGGAAAAAAAGCCAAGTACAACTTGGTTTCACACCTCAGTTTCAAAGCTAACTAAGAGGATAATTGCTATAGCAGTCCAACATGATTGTATGTTTTATTACTAACACTGTGCTGTGAAAAGCTATATTGATACTTTTTCATTCTTCCCCACAGAATGTCTGCAGACTTTTTAGAGGCTGCTTTTGAGTGCTATCCTGATTTGGATTATTGTATTATGACCATTCCTCCAACATGCATCACTTTTCCATTGTTAGATCACTTCACGGTAAATATTCCTTAAAAATAATAATAGCAAGTCAACTTGCAAAGAAATATTTTTCTTGCGATAGGAAGAGTAAGATTTAGGTAACTGCAATTGCTTAATAGACCTAATCCAATTGCAACACATTTAGTGATTAAGTTCCAGTTACAAAAAAGAAATGTATGCATCATTTTGTGTTTATGAGAAAAAATGAGACAGGAGATATCTTGAATCATAGTCCTCAAAAATCTCTGAGACTTTCTTAACCATTTGCAAAACATGAAACAAAATTACCCAAGTTAAAGCCCTACATTATTTTGGTAGTTAAAAAATTAAAGCCCATTGTTTTAACAGAGTACTTTATTCTTCTAATTTGGTATTATGTCTAAATTGTTGCCTTTTCCTATCAGACAATATCTTGTGCTTAAGATGAACATGCAGTATATTTACACAGTATATATCTAAACATTGCAAGTTTCAAGAATGTGTTACATTTATGGAGTGAATAACCATTGTAAAACACATGAATGCACTATTGATTTATTGCCATGAGTTCACGGAAGGAAATGTCTGTGCTTGTATTGGGATAGTTCTGTAAACAGCTGGTGTATGACCCACAATTTTGAAATAAGGGCATACAGAGAGGGCCAAAAGCCATGATCGATAGTGTTTATACTTAAAGAACACATCAATGACAAGTGCAAAATAATTTAACTATTCCTAAGATGAGAGGGATATTTCCTCCCTCCAAGATACCTTAAATGGAAATATTTTAGGAGGGAAATTCCTCTGAAACTGGGATCCCAACCTGTGACCTTTGGCTTTCTGTGCTAATGATCTTCCAACTAAGCTAGCCAGAATTTGACTTGCAGTACCAGATGGAATATCTCTCTTATGATTATTCTTTATGGTCGACCTGACTGAAAGACATTTACATAATATATAGTAGTATCGTGAGGCACACTAATTTAGAGATTTTCTGACCGGGTTTCCACTGCTATTGTACAGTAACTTTTAAGGCATAGATTAGAATTCAATGAAACCACAGAATATTATTCTATTAAACATTAAAAGAAAATATTTTAAGAGAAAAATTCCTCTGACACAGGGATCCAAACCCTTGATCTTCAGCTTTTCCTGTCGACGCTCTCCCAACTGATATAGCCAAATCTATATGACTCACAGCACCAGATGGAATCTCATGGAAAGCCAAAGATCACGTTTTTGGATCCCTGTATTAGAAGAATTTTTCTCCAAAAATATTCTTTTGTAATGTTCAAGAGAAACAATACTCTATTGTTTCTTGAATAATTATCTACTTCTTGGATGGGTATACTTTGTCTCTTTCCCAATAAAATTAAATGAATGTTAATTTTGTGGTTACAAGCCAACATTTTTCCATTACACATTTCTTAGCTCAGTATTGTTGATGTCTGTGTTCTGTAAGCAATAGTAGATATACTATTGGTGAATGTCTGATGGTGGTGCATCAAAATACGCGTGGACGACATACTGAAATTGTATACAATTGATAATGTATCTAATCTTGACTTTTGGCCCTCCCTGTAATTTACACTACATGTTTTTTAAAATAATTATACCTATTCCTTTTTATTCTATATACTACAGTAATTTAAGTCTAGTTTGAAATTGAGTTATATGCATGCACAAACCTCTATGTTACATTTCCTATATATTGAAAAAAATGGCAATAAAGTTGAATGTTGTCCTTGGGACAGAGCTATGTGGTACTTTTGTTCCGTAAACTAACACATAAATGCGCACACTCACTCAACACACACAATGGATGCTTAAAGAAGAGAGTAGCATTGTTTTCAAGTTAATTTTATTGCTTGAACCTACTTACATGTTTCAGTCTGTGAAAACAATGTTCCTTTAAATACTAAACTTCAATGAACTCGTTTCTGTGCAGTTTTTTATTAAGTTTCCACCTGCTAATGCAAAGTGATGTAACATGGATTTTTATTTTATGATTTCACTTCACAATTTCTGGAATACAGAAACCATCTAATGAGATATGTTTAAACTATCTGCAAATACAGATCAAGGTCACAACATAGATGTTTGTTCCATGAACATCTCAAGTTTCTCAAAATGTAGCATAGATGTTTGTTCATACATACGCTTTGACTGTTACTTGTTCTTGGAGAAGTAATATTTCATAATAAAACACATCGTGATTTTCAGAGAGTTCCACAAAGACCAACTAATTCTTTTAACCAGGAACTTTATGTCTGTCACAGGAATGCTATCATAAGGTAATATTGTTGAAATTACTTTTATTTTCAAATACGTATTCATCCTTACAGAAAGCTCCATTAATAATACTGTCATCATTAGTGGGAAATCAATTCCACCTGCCAAAACTTTGAAAATTATTTGTTGTGTTACAGTTATGTCATTAAGTAAAAGGCAATTAACCAATTTTGAATACTAGAATAAATTGACAGCCAATTTAATCAATTTAAAAAACCTAGATTAAGTGCAACCTGCAATTTGTCTCATCAGATATAAAGAAAAGCCAATTCCCAATGTGTACAGTGAAATATAATAGTTTTTATAATACTTAAACACTTGACATTGACGTAGGATTACCTTTGGTGATCCGGACAGCCGTTTTGCACTATTTTAGTGCAAAGGTAATCCTAGTTTGCAACGTCAAGTGTTTAATTATTATAAAAACTTTCTTAACACAATCAAGAATGGACACCCATACATACAGAAATATAATAGTTTACAATTACACTAATTATAATGGGTACTGTGTACCACATATGGCACACCATATATGGTACACTGGGCACAAATGGGTTAATATAAGCAACCATGAAGTAAAATCATCCGTGAGATTTAATTTTAAATCAATAATGAAAATTTCATTGGAAAAACTGGACTCCCCTTTAATTTTACAATCCATTACCAAAAAATTACCTGATCTCAATCTAAAGGTATTGTGAGAGAAGTTAAAACAAAGAATACAGAAATAGGGTTATCTATGTTCAGATCCCACCTGCCTTTCATTTTGAATGAAAATACTGTAGTAGTTAACATAAAGACAAATATTAGTCTATATTCTCCTATGAATGTCAATGAATGACATGAAAGAAAACAAGGCCCAGTTGAAAATAAATTGTATTGGAAGTTAACTTAGTGAAGTTATATAATATAGGGAGTTGAAATTAATATGAAACTTCATTTTTGGTATAGATTACTTGAACTAGTTTTGACGACATTGCTACCATTTTCAACAGCTATACTTCAACTGCTATGGCACCCTCCTGTAGATGAATTAAATTTTGGTCTGCCGGCGTGGTCTTGTGGTTAGCGTTGCTGACTACGGATCTGTCGGTTTGGGTTCGATCCCCGGTACCTCCTCGGATTTTTCTGAGGTAGGGAGGTCTGGGAGGGGTGCACTCAGCCTCGTAATTCAAATTGAGAAGCTACTTGATAGAGAAGTAGTGGCTCCGCTCATGGAAACCACCATTAACAGCCGTGGGTGTCGGCATGCTGACCACATGCTATCTGCCTATGGTAGATGATGCAGCGGTTGGGTGGTAGGTCTTGTCCCTTCTGGGATGTTAGCGCCACGGAGTTAGTTAGTTATATATATATGAAACTTCCCAATAGCGGACACTGCTGGGGAAAAATTAAATGTCCGTTATTAAGAAGTGTCTGCTATTTAGAAAATCAGTTGTACAAAAAAAAATCTTACTCAACACCATAGTTTACAGCACAGTACAGTAGACAGTGAGATTGTTTGCGGTCAAGAAAATTTATACAAAAAGGTCTATGTATACAGTAGTATCAAAACTAAAGTTAAGTTGTAGAAAAAGTTTGTACAACAATACAGTACATGCATTTTAAGGCAAATTCAATTTATTCTGGAATTCTATGACATCTGTCACTACCACTTCACACTGCCCAAAGAAATCTAGAATTGTTGATTGTTTAGTGCGAATTTTGGAACACTCAACTTCACAAACTAAGAATATACGAACTGCTCATGTAACACATCTAACTGTGCTGCTAAGTGATTGTGACTGAACTGAATGTAACAGTAAAAATGCACGATAATGATTGTTGAAAAGAATTCTGTTTAGAATTCAGTTTAATTTACAACAGTCTTTTTCTTTCACGCTGTCCGTTATTTGGAAGTTTTAATTGTTGTTGGGGGATACATTTCAGTGTCCGCATCCGATTTTGAGAGTGTCTGCTAGTTGGAAGAATTTTATCATAAGGGCCAATGTTATTTTGCAAGTCCTCTATTGAGAGAAGTCCGCTATTGGGAAGTGTCCATTAAGGGAAGTTTCACTGTATATATATATATATATATATATATATATACACTTTCCAGTTCTCACAACTATCAAAACTAATGTTATAAGTAGGGACCGGATTCTTAGGTTTTTACCTATTTATTTCCTTACTTCCCAAAAAAAAAAAAGTTCATACACTTTTTCGAGTCATGCCCATAGGATTCACTCACAATAATTCTGTGGCACCTAAAAATACCTAAATGGGGTATAAAAACCGAAATATAACTAAACGGGATATAAAACCTAAAATATCTAATTTAGGCTCCTTTTTTGTCTGTCAGTTGAGAAATCGACATTTTGCGGAGAGACAATAAGTTAATTTTTGTCGGGTCCATATTAATACCACCAGCGTTTCATTCAACCCATTGTCGTCTAGGATGGACAGTATCAAGAGAGGAAGTGTAAGAGTACCGGCGTATTCCTTTTAAAATATTCATACGAACAACCATTGTTGCTGTGTATGAACAAGGATAAAGATTTCTGTGTTTTAAAGCCCTTGTTTGCCTTTATTACTTCCCTATTATTCATAGTTAGCGGTCACACTGTGAGTTTAATTATGCCGAAACAAATGAAATCGAGTTTATTACGGCAGTGGATTGGCGACGATCTGAATTTCACTACATATGGCAAAGTAATATTTTGTCAAGCCTGTATGTCAGAAACATGTATTATTTACCTTTCTAGAAAAGGGGGAAGTTTTCGTCCCTAGTTGATCTGTTGTGTGGTTAGCATGCGTAACAACCGAAAAAAGGAAAATAACCAGTTTCACATTATCCACATTCAACCATAAAGTATTTTACTCACTAAATTAGAAGCATCGGATTCAAATCCTGAGAAGGGTAGCCTAATGTCTAGATACAGTATTAACAATTAACGAAGAGATAACAGGAAGAACTTCACAGTTGAGAATCTTGAAAGATATTTAGTCATATACCGTAAACAGGAAATGTGAGGCAATCTTATTTTCACTACTTCTTTTGATTGTTGATGTTTTCTTTCTTCAGTTGTATAATATTGTCCTTAAGCATGTTTACACAAATTTAAGACAATTTTGTTAAGTTAAAACTTTACAGGTATTATGTAATGAATTCTATGTAGCACATTTAAATTCATTAAACCAGTTATTCTACCCGAAAACGATATTTTGGACAAAAAACCTAAAAACAACTATTTCACCTAAAGGAAAACCTAAAAATCCGGCCCCTAGTTATAAGGCAGACATTGCAATGAAAACAAATTTTGCAAAAAAAATTTAAAAAATAAAATAAATAAATAAATCAATAAATAAAGACTTCCCTTCTGTAGTGCATCATCTTAAGATTTTATTAATTCTCAGGAAAAATGGTATTGTAGTCAATAATGCAATTACAGTAATCACTGATTAAACTCACTACGAACAGTGTGTTATTGCCATTTCTCGTAATGAAGAAGGACTTACAACATAAATTATTTTAAACTTGAATGTGATTTTCCATTTCTGAGTAAGCACTCCCAATAAATTTTACTGCACATATTTAATATTCAATTTAAAGATGACCGCCAAACTCTAATCTGTGTTTAATTATTTTCAGTCAGCTCTCTGTGAGGTATGCAACTATTCAAGATATACCTGTTGTTCGATCGCTAATTACTCTTATTAAGAACCATGAACAAATATTTATTGATTTTGAAGCAGCACTTATGTATAAAACAAGCAAATTAACTGCTTTTGTCATTTTATCAGAAAGTGACATAGTTGGAATAGCAATTGTAATGTAAGTACAGCTAAGATGTATAATTTAAAGTATTTCTTTAAAGTCATTCAGTGTAAATTGTACTATGACATAGAAAACATCAGAAAATAAGCATTATACCACAAAAGAATACTGTAGAAGAAAAATTCCTCTGGGACTCAAACCCATGACCTTCGGTTTCCCGTATTGTTACTCTACCAACTAAGCTAGCCAAAGTTTGCTTGACAGTGCCAGATGGAACCTCTCTTTTATGTCTGATTAACCCTTAATGGTCTAACTCTCTGAAAGACATTTTATGTCATAATTCATGCAGTAATTGTGACCAGATTTACACTGTTATTGTACAGTAACATTTAAGATGGAGATATGCATTTATGAACCACAGAATGATGTTTCTGTTGGATGTTACATGAGAATATTATAGGAGAAAAATTCCTCTGGCACATTTGTATTCATGATTTCCACTAAGTGTTTCCTATCCTGAATGTATGCATGTATACACCTAATTCCAACTTTCTCTAATTTGGTGAACAATACATTGTGATTTAAAACATAAAATGATTTAGAGAGATCAAAAAATATTCCACATATATGTTTTTTTTTAATTTATTTACTATTATTATTATTATTATTATTTTATTACCGGTATTTTTTTTTTTTTTTTTTTTTTAATCATCATCCAGACTTTTCAGTATATTAGCACCTAAAGGAATTAGATGTTTCTTAGGAATGTCACTCAGAGCAGAGCTACATGTGGGGGCAGGTGATGCATGTGCCAAAAGTCACCCCCTATATGGGCATATCATAATTTGACCAACAAAGATTTTCAGTGCAGTTATCGTAAAAACAGGTCCTCAAGGAGCAAATAGGCAAAACCCAATTTCATAATTTTATACCTAGTAAAGAGCTGTGGTCTTGTGGTTAGCATTGCTGACTACAGATCCGTCAGCCTAGGTTCGATCCCTGGTACCTTCTCAGATTTTTCTGAGGTAGGGAGGTCTGGAATGGGGTGCCTCGTGATTCAAACTGAGGAGCTACTAGATAAAGAAACCACCATTAATGATAGTGTCGGCACGCTGATCACATGCCCCCTAATCCTGCCATCTGCCTATGATATACGACACAGCGGTTGGCTGGTAGGCCTAATCCCTTCAGGGATGTAGCGCCACAGCATTTAGTTTAGTTAAGAAGCACAGAAGTAAGCAGTAATAAGCTGTGAAGTGATAGATCCGAGAACTTTTAAAGTTATTTCCATCCCTTTTTCGTTATAATGTATTCATGAAATTTGTATGCTGGTACAAGATCTAGGCACATCTGTCATATTATATTTTAAGATTACTAGTGTTAGTAATTCACTTCATTTTCTCTTCCTATAGGCCACAAGAAGATATTCTGTACTTGCAGTCACATTATAATATTGAAGCACACACAAATTTAAAACTACATAGAATTGATCAACATGGAACACTGAAACATTTTACTCTGAGTCCAATCTTTGGAAGACACTTCAGATTTTTCCTTAGTGAAATCATGAGACTAAGTGATTTTACATCTCTTTATTATCTATACTGCAACAAATGTAACGAACAAAGTGAAGTGAGTTGTTTTGCTATTTTATTGTCACTCACATGCTATGTTTTTATAAAGTTATTCTGCTGTTGTAGAGTTCTAAGCTCTAAACTCCGTTATTTTGTAATTCAGTGACCCATTAGGCTACTCTAAACTATGACATGTCCTATGCACTGGTATACTGAAGTGTACCAGTAGCAAAAAAGCTGAAGAAATAAGCTCATTTGCCTTCTGCTATTACTAACTGCGATCTTCTCTGTTAATTTTTATTTTGTCCATTTAATTATTATGAAAACATACATATAAAAACCAAAATAATATTAACCCTTAGCCATAGAAGTAATTATGAATTTTAATTATTATTAAAGCAAATAGCCTCCTAAATATTTAATTAACGAAGCATTATTCTTATACAATCATTTTATGGGGGTTTTCAGGGCATATAAGTTATTTGAATCACTGTACCACAAATGCAAAGAAATACACAGTTCCAAAGATATGTTAATATTATTCAAAAGAATTGCTCAAATAGACAAAAGTTTATTAATAGTATTGTCATTCGCATTACTCCCAACTAGATATTAATCACAGATCACCACAGACTTACAGGCAAGTAAGAGAACTCATGAAGGATAGATTCTGAGATGCCAGCCATGGGTACAGGCCTAAATAGCAGTACAAGATTGATGTTAATACATTAGCGCACAGCATTTTACACAGTGAATTTGAATCTGGTGGGTCTAAGCGGATAATAAACCCTACAAGTGGCTGCAAAGAGAGACAGTTCACATGCTTGAGGTTTGGTCGCATGGTCCAAGGCATTAATCACTTCTGGCCAGAGTAAGCAACAGCTGGAACATGCCAGGTTCGATTCTCTGGTCAGTGCAGTGCTAATGTTCCTGTTGTATAGGATGGGGAAGGCCCATGTAAAATAAGCAGTGTAGGCCTATGGCAAGCGTGGAAGTTGATGGGATGTGTTGGCACTGTACTGATTAAAAATCATTTTGCTTTAGGTGAAAAAATCACATTGAAAATTATTTTTTGGGTTATATTTCTGTTTAATTTTATATAAACAGTTATACATGGCATAAAGTAACAGCCAATTAACCAAATTTGAATCCTAGAATAAGAAATCACATTGAAAATTATTTTTTGGGTTATATTTCTGTTTAATTTTATATAAACAGTTATACATGGCATAAAGTAACAGCCAATTAACCAAATTTAAATCCTAGAATAAGCTGACAATTTAATCAATTTAGAACCCTAAATAGGAACCACTTGATAAATATAGGTTCAAATTTATGGCACTAATGGTTTAGGCCTACATATCATATGGCATGTCCAGTAGTGAATGCGTTAAATAACCACAAGAAACACACATAGACTACATATATTTCTCAGGTAGGCCCATGAGTGTAAAGGGGGCAAGAGCAGCCACAAGATCGATATTGATTCAATTGTGTATCCTCCAGGGAAGCAATTCGAAATGTGGTGTTGTGTTTCTCTTCATTTTAGATCTTTTTACATGAAGAAAACTGGAATTTCATTTTTGTCAGTTTTCTCAAAAATGGTTCTGACGATTTTGTTTAAATTTCCTACACGAATTGCATAATACATTATAATACATGGTATACGAGGCGTGTCCGTAAAATAAGGTATCCAAGGCGCTGGAACAGTTGGGAACACTTTTACGCGAGATCCGGCAACACTGGCGTGTAGCTTGGCTCCTCCCTTCAAATTTCCAACAATCCAAGCCCGCTGCAACGCTCATTGTTGACTGGGCAGCCGTTCTCGATGGAGCTTCCCATTGCTTCTCCCGCCAGGTGCGAGTTGCGTTCAGTGATCCGTTTTTTGAATGCCAAGGGCACTAACCCCATTGACATTCATCGTCAGTTATGCGAAGTCTATGGGCCACAGTGTATGGACGTCAAAAATGTGCGAAAGTGGGTCAGAGAGTTCAAAGACGGACGCACAGATGTCCATGATGAACAATGTTCTGGTCGGCCTTCAGTTTCGGCCGAAACAATTGCAAAAGTGGAAGGAGAAATGCTTGAAGATCGGCGTGTGACAGTTCGAGAGCTCTGCGAACAGATCCCTGAAGTCAGTAAGAGTACTATTGATAAGATTTTGGTCGAACATTTGCATTATCACAAGGTGTGTGCGAGGTGGGTCCCGAAAATGCTCACTGAAGACCATAAACGGCAACATGTTGAAGCGGCCCGCGAATTCCAGGAGCGCTATGCAGAACAGGGCGAGGAATTTTTGGATTCAATTGTCACTGGCGACGAAACCTGGGTACATTACACAACACCTGAAACTAAGGAAAAGTCTCGTCAGTGGCGGCATTCGAATTCGCCGAAGCCGCGCAAGCTCAAACAAACATTGTCTGCCAGCAAAGTGATGGCCATGGTTTTCTGGGACAGAAAAGGTGTATTGTTGTGCGAGTTTATGCCTACCGGCACAACAATAAACGCTGATCATTACTGTGAGACCTTAAGAAAACTGCGTCGTGCCATTCAAAATCGGAGAAGGGGAATGCTGACAAAGGGAGTGTGTTTTCATCACGACAACGCTCGTCCCCATACTGCCCATCTAACGGCCGATCTCCTGGCCCAATTCGGATGGGACATCATTACCCATCCCCCCTACAGCCAAGACTTTGCACCTAGTGACTTCCATCTGTTTCCTGAGTTGAAGTCCCACCTGGGTGGAACACATTTCCAGACCGACGAGTTGAAAACCGAGGTCGAGCGCTACCTGCACTACGTGGCGGGAGAGTACTATGACAAGGGTATACGAAAAATGCCACAGCGCATGCAAATGTGCATCGAGCGCAACGGCGATTACGTTGAAAAATGACTAAAAGTCCAGCCTTTCCATCGATGTAACATCCATTGCCAATAAACGTGTTATCTATATGAAAAAATATTGGAGACCTTATTTTACGGACACGCCTCGTATTATACTAAACGCAAAAACTTGTTTTTTGGTGGAGAAAGTTATGTATTTCATATCAGATTTTTTAAAGAGATATTACTTAGTATGGATTTTAGCATTTTAGATGGGAAGTTCATTTTTGGGTCCTGTAATGCTACTACTAAAATTGGTTGTAGTTTTAATTTAATTATTAATTTTTCAGTATGATGATGAAAGCCTAGTTACTTCATTATCCTCCTTGGTTCCTCTTATGCCCAGGCGTCAAATTCATTATGATTTAGAGAAACTGGAGAAAAATTCCCCATGTCCTTCAGTCTTAAAGCAGGAGACACCATATGCACTATACTATATGAATAAACCTCTCTCTAGTTTACCAAAATATGATGTGAATATTAGAATTGTTATAGTTGGTGCTTCTGATACAGCACTTTCATTCTTAAAGAATCTATTGTTTGGGTAAGTTGAAATAGAACCTTGTATAATGTAGTCATTTTACCCTGTGTGTGTATGCATGCATGTGAACGTGTACATGTGCATGTGTTTGTGCATAAGTGCCGCATGGTTCATATAGGCCTAGATGCAGCTCATTGTTGTACATTATTGTACAGGTACATACATTTACAATACAGTAGAGCTTAATTATCCAACCTAAACTGAAGCTGGAGTACATCGGATCACTGAACATGTTGGATAATGCAGAAAAACAAAGAACTAAGTAATAAAAGCCGAAATATTATAATATGTGCATAGATTTAGCCTCCACATAGCTAAATTAGCACCATCTCTAAGGCACTTAAATCTCTGCTCTAGTGCTATATACACAGTTTTATAGTTCGACATCAAGGAATACTACAGTGTACGGTTATAAAGTCCACTTAAAATACAGTAAAGAATAAATTTTGTATACCATGATCAGTGATGGATAATACGGAACATCGGATGAACGATGTCGGATAATTAAGACTTTACTGTATTAATTTTTATATTTCATCATAATAAATTAGTATGTTGTAAGCGGTGAAATAAAGTGTGTGATACAGTGCCGTATTTAAGCCTAGGCAGACTAGGCAGCTGCCTAGGGTGGCAGATTTGAAGGGGTGGCTTTTAAGCTGTCACTGTTTTTTTTAAATATATTAAACATTTTATTCATAACTCTTCAAAATAGTAAACTAATGTAACACACAATGAAATAGAAATGATTTACCAACGAGTAACCTTCTTCGCTAAAAGCAATTAGAAGTTCCATTGTTGTTGTCAATGAAATTGGAACTCTCTTTCCATTTAACTGCCTTTGATTAAACTCTGACATTCGGATTTCAAGGCGGTCTTCGTTATGAGACACCGCTATCACTTTGTGGTACATTCATGTGAAAATAAGGGGCGAAAATTTTTTCTCTGCCTACGGGCAGCTAAATACACCCCTGGTGTGATAGTGAATGTAATATTGTTTAACAGAAGATTAAAACTGTTTAAGTTTAATTCATTGCTACAAATAACAGCACTGTTTAGGTTTTAGTTAAATCATAATGCATAATTTCTTTTTTTAACAACAAAAAGAAATAAAAGACTATAGATAGCTGAGAATTCTGAGAAATACAAAACAAGTAAAGTAAAGTAAAGAAGTAAAAGAAATAAATTTTAAGGATTATTGAAGACCTTGTCAAGTTTACAGAACTGTAATTGAGTTTGCAATGTGTAATAATGTACATTGTACTTTTTTTTAGACCATCTTCTACCTATCTCACCTTTACCAATATAACACTTGTATCGCCACATGGACTGCCTGGTGAATGTAAAATTAGTGAGATAGCTAAAAAGCTTTTTGTATATAATGGTCAGTATGGAGAAGACCACATGGAGAAATTAAACCTGCGCACTTGGGTCAATATTATATATGGAAAGATGACTGGTATTAACAAGTAATTAACACAATATTATTAAACATTCAAACATAATACAGTGATGTCTGAAATTAAAGCAACAAATAACTGTTCTATTCATCGATGAATTCAAATTCAGTCTTCAATCTGGTTTAGAAAGGATTTTCTGGAGAGTACCAGGAACACTTTTTCCGCCTCAAAAACATTGAGGAAAGAGAACAAAATGGAGGCGGATTTACACCGGTGTGGGGAGGTATTACAGCAACTAGAAAAACACTTCTGCACAGTTATTTTGGTAAACCGGCAACAATTCAAGGTCTATATAGCCCATGTTTTCTCCTTGTTGATGACAATACTTCTCCTCAAAGAGTTGACTCTTGTTTCTTTGTAATATTGAATTAATACACAAAAACACGATCCTCTTCCAAAGTTCAAATGATTATATCTCACTTTTTAAATATTTATTTTACTTATTTCTTTATTTAAACATTACACTGCAAATGGGCTAGCAATCCTGTGACAGTGTACTAATTAAGTTATTAAGTCAGTGCTCTTTGTGTCGCAGCCGTTCATATTTTGATGCTTTAATTTCAGTCATTAGTATATATTAAACACGGTAAATACAACCTGATCAGAAATATTTTATATAGCAAAAAAATAATTATGTCATAAATGCAAACAAAAAGAAATATATTGTAAGGCATGTTGTAGCAAAGTGTAGGCACTTATTAAGTGCCAATATGGTACTTAATAAGATTGTGTGGGGGACGGGGAAATGTCTGTCCGTCTGTCTGTCTGTCCTTGTGTCTGTACACGCAACAGCAACGGAAGAACCCTATTGATATCGGACCAAATTGGTTGACCAGTACCGGAGTAATGCCCAATTTAGTGCCAATTTTAATGGTAATATATCAGAAAGGCGCGATAACTCAAATACGCTTTATCAGATTTTCATGAAACTTGGTGTACGGATTTATGACGTTCACGGAAAGAAGCTTGTTGAGATTGGTCAAAATCGGTTGACCGGTACCGAAATAAAGAGTAATTAACTGTCACATCTATTATAATATAATCTTCTTTCTCCGACAATTCGAAGCATTTTGATTGGCTCATGGCCAACCAATCAGTGGCCGAGCTTCCGTAACTAATGTCCTAGTGTAAACAATTCTGTAAATAGAAATAATAGGCAAAATTACTTATTACAGAGCATGCTTTCATTTCCAGCTTAATATAAGTAATTTTATAATGGATATAAGACGCTACAATATTATTGCATGGCCCACAATAAACACAACATAATAAATTGCCAATCGTTTATTGTTATTGTTAGCCTGCTTTGATTGACTCATTTCTTCATGACGATGTCGGAGTAAATAAAAGATTTAAAACACAACTAGGTGTTGTATATTGATATAATATTGTGCTTCTAACGATATGTATAGCTACCGATATCTGCATTATGTTTTAATGTGAGTATTGTTCTTATTCGCTCCTGTGGAGCAATATAGGCCTACCTAATGTAATTCCTGACAGATTGATTTCAGATTGCCTTTAATTCATTCATAACCTATACAGCTGCTTTCAATTTGAAACAAACATGACAGCGAATCGTAGGCCTATTACATCATTAATATTATTGTCAGTGCATTTTGTAAAATGTTGACATTTTTAAGAATTTATTATATCAGTGTGTACCAATATGAATTAAGGTTAAGAACCAAACTTTAGACCTCAGTTCTTCTGTAAGCCCTGCTTAATGAAACGATCTGGAGTTTAACTCTGAGATCTATTACAAAAATAACTTATTTTTTGCATGGTGTTATCGTAATTGCAATTTTCACTGATTAAAAAGTATTCTGGCACGTTTTTATATCAGTTTACCTGATTTTTAATGATATAATGCTATAATTCATGTTCACATGCAATAAAGTAAATTATATTGTGTTACAGTATCATATTTCATCAATCAATGAAATTCAAGTGATCATGAAAAACTCAACCTAGCAAGTAATTGATTGATCAGCCAGGAAAAGGTATCTCTACTGAGGATTCATTCATTATTACTGTCTCAAACTAAGTGAAGATTTTCCTAAATATTTCCACTGATGACCATCCCCTATTTATTCTGTAAAATGATAGGCTAGCCCATCATCTATTTTACACAGATTAATATGAATTACTAAAACTAATAATTTCTCTGTTTAAAAGGAAAGAGAAATACATAACAATCAACCACACAAGTATGATACAGTATGACTATTTGATGCTTTTTTGTGGAGAACTCTTTCATTTACCTGCTCAACATTCAGAAGCTGCTAATCCAAATCAATGTGTGCATGGAAGAAGGTAATCTGAATATATAGTGTAATAGCAATGTAATACATACTAATACATATCTGAGTTTAATAATCAATAAGGGTTTAATAGTTTTTGTGCCGAGAATGGCAATGTACATGATACAAAATTAGATTACTTCCACGCTTGAGTGTAAAATTTTCTATAACTTTGTTCCAGCACATTTTTTAGGTAACTCTAATGACTTACTGGTATTTCGTCTGTTTCTCTGTAAATTTGTTGGGAAAATTATAGTATACGCCACAACCGGGTCCCCCACTCCGACTATCTAACTTGACCCGCCTGGAAAGCTGGGGAGAAACTTAAAACAGTGGAGACATCTAGCGGCGGTGAAATATTATGTATGGTGCAAGGGTAATTTTTATTGTGAAATATTATGTTTTTTTATAATCGTTTTTTATAATACTGTAGTGAAATATTATGTTGGCGTTGGTGCAAGGGTAATTTTTCTTTTAAATGTGAAATATTAAGCTGCATTACCGGCGTTGAGCAGCAGTTGGAGGGTGGATACAGGCATGTTGGCATGCGCTGCAGGGAAGCGGGAAAGGCGCGTGGGGCAGCGGCCAGGCAGGGAAAGTGTGAGGGGTAGCGGCCAGGCGGGGAAAGTGGCCGTGCCGATGGAAGGGGGAGAAGGTTGTGGCGCGTATTATCATCTTGCCAATTTGTTTGTTAAGCAGTCAGGACCAAATGCATGGTATGATTTTCTTCCAATTTTGCATAAATGTTCCTTGAAAAAGGCTAATTAAAAATGATGTACGTGTAAGGATGTTTACGTTTCGATTCCATTTCAAGATGGTGGTCATTTTAACTGACGAAGGGCAGATCTTAGATTTTTTGACGTGAGGTCTACTGTTCACAGAACAAGTAGTAGTAATACATAGTAATACATGTAAAACATGTCAGCTTTAAAAGTATTTTACACAAGGGCATAATTCTAAACAACAAAATTCCAGATCACATAAAAACCAATCAGACAGTTAAAAGAATAATCCTGCATCATTTACCATTCAACATTGGTTTATTCTTGAACATGGAACTCTTCAATTTATTAAGGATACAGTTATATTTTTCATGATTTTCTATTGAGCAGCTAATAAGCTTTTGAAGAACCTCTTGCCTTAGTTATTAAGTTGTATGATTTTACTCTAGTTTGTAATTTAATACGTAGTACATATCCTCACACTTGTACTAGTTTTAGTCATAAGTAATTATAATACTTATTACTTTTAGACCTTTGCTATGGTCCCAAGTTGTTACTATTATTCTTTTTTAAATCTAATTGTTTAGAATGTACTGTAGTAGAAAGTGGTAATATTGTTATAATACTTTCATTTTATTATCTTTTTTTCATCCTCCTTATATATACTTTATTTCCCTTCATATTCCCTTCTTAAATTCCCAGTGAATTAGCTGTTACTGTTATTATTAATTTCAGTCAATTATATAATGCTTTTACTGCACGTAAAGGCTCTTGATATATGTCAAGGATAAGGGCAAAAAAATTAAATGAAAGAAAATGAAATTAATAATGGGGGGGGGGAGAACCGAGAAGTCTTCATTAGCCTTAAAATGTTAATAACAAATATTATTCTGGTAAATGTTCTCTGATTAAAATAATTTCATTACAACATTACCAGTACAGATCTAAAATTCCATGCACAAATTCAACGGCTACATTCAACTTTTTTTTTATCTTTCCAGGAAATCAATTGATGAAGCTGCTACAGAAGTACCAACAAATGTTTTCTTGATCAATACAGATATTGATGCTGCTAATTCTATGATTGCCTTAAAATATTTCGTTCACAATAAGAGTCATCATCGTAAGTCAGAAGTGTTCTTATTTAACTACAGGTTGACATTAAAAAATCTGGCCATCGAAAATCTAGTATCTTCAAATTTACTGCATGGAGAAATGCCCAATTTAGTGCCTATTTCTATGGTAATATATTAGAAAGCCGCGATAACTCAAATATGCTTTATCGGATTTTCATGAAACTTGGTATAAACATTTATAACATCCCAGGAAGAAGCCTATTGAATTTGGACCAAATTGAATGACTGGTACCGGAATAACGAGTAGCCTAATTAACGGTCACATCTATTATAATATAATCTTTGTTCTCCGACAATCTGAAGCATTTTGATTGGCATGCAGACAGCCAATCAGCGGCTGAACTCACACAACTAATGTAAACAAGATGAGTTCAGATGTATAAGTTATAAATAACAGGCAAAATTGCTTATTAAAGAGCATGCTTTCATTTCCAATTTAATATAAATATTAATTTTGTAATGGATATAAGACGCTACAATATTATTGCATGGCCCACAATATATTAAACATAATGTAACAAATTACCAATCGTTTATTGATATTGTTAGACCGCTTTTATTGATTCATTTCTTCATAAAGATGTTAGTGTAAATAAATGTAAATAAAAGATGTAAAACACAACTAGTCATTGAATACTTAAACGCAGGTGCTGTTTGTATAATATTGTGCATTCTATCGATATGTACGACTACCGATATCTACATTATATTTTAATGTATTTTTCTTATTTGCTCTTGTGCAAGCAATATACCTAAAGTAATTCCTGACAGAATGACTTTAATTCTTTCATAACCTATACGGCTGCTTTAAACATGAAACAAACATGTCAGCGAATTGTAGGCTGTACTTACATCAATAATATTATTGCCAGTGCTTTGTTGACATATTTTAAGAATTTATTATACCAGTGTATACGAATTATGAATTAAGGTTAAGAATCAAACTTTAGAACTTTGTTCTTCCGCAAGCCCTGCTTAATGAATCGATCTGGAGTTTAACTCAGAGATCTATTACAAAAATAACTTCTTTTCTGCATGGGCCTATCATAATTGCAATTATCACTGATTAAAAAAATCATTCTGGCACTTTGTTATATCAGTTTACCTGATTTTATTATTGTTACAAACATTATATTATTGAATATTAGCTAAATCCATTATATGGCATATTCCACTAATTCAACTTTAGACCAAACACTGTTGCCATTATATGGCATATTCCACTAATTAATCTTTAGACCAAACACTGTTGCCATTATATGGCATATTCCTCTAATTAAGCTTTAGACCAAACACTGTTGTGTTGTTTACAATCTTCACTTGATATGGAGAGATTCATCTGCATTCATAGTTTATGCATATGGTTTAGAATTACATTACTTGTTAATCCCATATTGGGACAAATCATTTAGCCTAAAACAAATTGATGCTCCCAAAAAAATTAAAATCCTTACTGTATAATGCCCCGATCATCTAAACAAAACTGCAGTAAATTTTATATTCTGTTCAGAAAAATTGTATTCGGAGTAGCTAAACAAGTACAATAGACATCTGGCCTACTGAAAGGAAGCAGTGTTTCCGAAATAATGAGTTATCGGGAATAAATAAAAATTATAACTTTTATTGCAAAAATTAAAAATGCATTTATTGCCCTCAAATATAGCAATCACTCTAAAAATTTATCATAAAGCATGTTAATATATAAATATAGTTACTCTTCTAAGAAACAAAAATTGTATGTGTCAATAAATTTCAGCAAAATAATTTACCTCATTTCTATTTAAAAAAAAAAAAAAAAAAATTGTTACGCCCGTCATGGTCGTCGAGTAATCCAAACTGTCGAGTATGCAGAACTCTAATGTATATATGCCTAAAATTCAAAAATCACCAGTTGATAAAACATATTCATTTAGACCTTTAGGAATGCACCCTGATGCAATTAAGGTTTCTAAAGAGAGGCCTTTTGGGTAATTTCCTGATAATATTTGAATGGTTAGCTCCTTTTATACAGTAGTTTATAAATCAAGAATTCCTATATTTTGTGACTTTTATTAAGTAGTGTGTTTTGTGCATAACAGTGTCCAAAATTGATTATAATTCCACTTGTGTGTTTAGCACCTATAATCGTATACGGGAGCTGTCTAGAGGCATACTGCTGTGTGGCAGCTCTGCAAGAATTTGGGATAAAAGGCCATAAAATATGTTTCGTTGAGCCTATTGGCAATGAGGCACCAAGTGTCACTTGTTTCAATGACAAAGAGGTAAGCTGTTAAATGTTGTTCCTTATAATGATATATTCAATCAACTTGCTTTCAACTTGCTTTTTGTACTATACTAGCAGGTGCTTGTAGCTTCATCCACATTTATTAATTCAATCACTAGATGTTTTTAAAATAATTTATTTAACAGCAAAGTAATTAAAACATTATATTTATTAACACCTACTTGCATTGTATTCATAAACAATTAAAACAACTAATAATTTAAAAGCTCAAAATCTGTCGTGAGGTGCAATTCACAATTAGATGTGTCACCCAGGAAAAAAGACCTCAGATTAGTTCCCTGGCTCAAAAAAGACTCGCATGAGTTTCATCCAAATCATTCAATATTTTCCCATTGAGGCCTACATTCATTATCCCCTTTCATCCATTGATGTAAAAAATCAGATAATTGCATCTCACATCATCACAAATGAATCAAGCTGAGCAGGTTAGTAAGATAGAAATGATTGATAACTTGATGCTTTATATTGACTATTCCACTCATACGCCGTGTATTTGATATAGACCAATAACGTTTAGCAATTCCTCGGATATAGACCAATCATGGCCGTTTATCTTACAATATTCTTGTAAGAATTGCAAGGATGCCATTTTATCACGTAAAACTGCTGCTCGTTACTGGATACTTAAGCATCAGTGTGCAGTCATTAATACGTCATACGCTGCCATTAAGCGGCACGAAAACAGATTATTTTATACAACATACCTTGTTTGGAATTGAAATAACAGAAATGTACACTGATTAAAAACACAATTTTGATATGGTGCAAGACGGTTGGTGCACTTTTATTCTGTTCTGCTGTTAGCTTAACTGAATGAAGTTATCTATGTCTTATAAGCACAATTGGTAGCACTGGTCACAACATGGTAACTCGAATCGATTCATGGATGGTTGATTCATAGTATGCTGTGATCTCGCAGCTGTTAGTTTTGTTTTTAAACAACAAAGCACGAAAGTAATTATTAGGGCCCGGATGTTTATGACCTAAAAATGTTAGAAATATGCAAGCCTTTATGACCTAAAAAATGGCGAAATATGACTAATAATATGACCTAGAGACAATTTTTTTTCAAAATCTTGTCGGTTTTTTCAATTAAAATTTTATGAGAACACATTAATAAATAATAATATTAATCTTTATTAATAAATTTTTGAATTTATTCAAACAAACAATAAGACACACTCGACACTACACAAAATGAAAGAAATGTTTCATTATGATGGGCGGTCACAAAGAATTGCAATAACAATTAAGTTTTCAAATAAAAACGATCTTCTATTTTCACTCAGCATTGACTTATATCGGGAAAAAGACCGCTCAACGTCGCAGGATGTTATTGGGGCATATTTGAAATAAGTCAAATCATTACTGTTGAATTCAGGCTCACCTTCGTGGAATGTCACTGGCTTACCACTTAGAATGTCGCCTATCTTGCAAAGTGTAGAGTACCCTTCGACCTAGCTCACGCTGTAGTTTTGCTTTAACACATTCACCAACTTTACCATGTGCAGCCGTTAACTCACTTTCCACATTTGTCACAAGGTGAAGAGCATCACAGAGTTTAACACCAGTTTCTTCTAATTGTGTGATTGTTGTTGATATTATACTGAAATTTGACTTAATATAAGCGAGGTCCCCGGTCAGTGTAGAATTTGAAAATAGCGTCTTTGCAGTTTTGATGGAGGAAGCTTCGCCTTCGTTGAACTCATTGACAACATCTTCGATAACATTGTAGTTGGTACAGTAGTAGTTTGCAGCATTAAGCCACGTTCCCCAACGTGTGAGGATGGGCTGGGGAGGCAAAGGAACAGAAGAGGCAATTTCCTTGAATTTCTGCACTCGAAGTGGAGTTTTGATGAAGATCTTTTTTACTGTTGCAATTAACTTGTCCACATCAGGATAATTTCCCCGAATTTCTTCTGCAACCCTATGTAGTGCATGTGCAATGCATGTTACATGTATCAATTTAGGATAGAGAAGCTGCAGACTTTTGCCAGCTTTCACCATGTAGGGAACTGCATCAGTTACTAGAAGAAGAACATTTTCTCTCTTCACTCCCTCAGGCCACAACAGATTCAATGCGTTGTCGAAGGTAACAGCAATAGTTGAGTGGTTAGTCCTCTCCATTGCTTCACAAGAAATGAGAATTTTTTCACCTGGTCGGTCTTCCCTTAAAACACCAACAACGTTTGCTACGTACCTTCCTTCAGCGTCGCTGGTTTCATCCATAGAAACCCAGATCTTGTTATCAGCGACGCAAGATCGTATCCTATTTAAAACATCTTCGTAACAAGTATTCACGTAGTTCTTGCGAAGTGTTGTTGCATTAGGAATGTGCTGATTAGTGTATTTCTGCAGAAAATTGCTGAAGTGCTGATTATTAACTTTCTCCAGCGGTACATTAGCAGACATCATCATTGTACATAAATCCTTGTTAAAATCAGACATTTTGCTTGTGGTGGACGATGACGAAATCTTCTCAAACATGAGCTGTTGGCGGTTCTCTGATGCAACATTTCGAGTCAAATTGTTTTTGTGTTTTGCCGTACTGCAGTGCTGTTGCACATTAAATCACTTTTTAGATTCTACCTTAACTTCGCACAGCTTAGAGAACAGAATTGTGCCATCTGTACTGAAATGCTTATTTCCAAACTCCCGTACAAATGCTCTCAGTTTTTCACTTATCGGACCCTTAGTTTTAGGCATGATAAACCAAGAGTATTGAGATTGCGATGAAGCACACCATGCAGCGAAATCTTTTCAATAACTGAGGGATGGATGTTCCTTCCTATCACCCCTTCCCCTTGGCACCCCCAAGAAGAGCTTCTACCTGCTCAAGTTATTTACAGAAGCAGTTAGTTGACCTTGCTATGAAAACTGACAATAGCCATCCTAATATCTCCGTTCGCTTTCTTTGCATCTGTCCCTTTTTACGCATCTCTCTCTTTCTCCTAATTCTCAGAAATATACGTAGGCCAACGTATATTTTGTGAAAGTATTTTTAGAAAGAAAATACTGAGAAGTTACAAGCAACAATTCAGGGGTGTTCAAATCCCATCTCTGAGACGGCTGTAAGCAAATAAATGAAAATGGAATAAAAAAACAAAAGCATGGGAAAAAATGAAAAATGATTGAAAATATGACCATAATATGAAAAATGACAAAAAATACTGAAAAAGCTAAAATATGACATTATATGACCAATGAAAATTGCATAATTCTAATCACATTAGATGATATCATGTTTAAATTATATTTGCTATGGTAACATCACAAAGGAAAAAAATATGACATGTCATAAACATCCGGGCCCTAGTAATTATTAATTGTATAATCAGTTACATTTTTATTCATGGAATAGTCTTAATAAATCCAACTCGAATCTATCGATAAACTCGTCAACTCTCGTGGGATTACCTATGAAAAAATCTACTTCACTGATAATCTTCTTTCCCAGTTGTTATGGCTGCAGAGCAATTGAAATAGTTCAGCAAAAACTGGTGCTTAGATAGCGCTAAAAATCACGTTTTCTGCAATTTTTCAGTCATAACTCATGAACAAAAGCGAAATTTAAAAATATGACTTAGAGGTGCATTCGGACACCCTTCAGTCCATCCATGTTAAAAATTTCAGATCTCTGCCTGGCGTAGATTTGGCTGGGCATCGCACACAGACAGACAGCCACACTTCCTCTATTTATATAGATTTATTATTACTTCTATTACAATTATTATTATTATTTTCATGAATTTTATCCATTGAAATGATGCAAATTATTATTAACTGAGTTAAACTTTTTATATTGACAGTCACTACCAGTTCTGGCAATTCACATTACGCAAAAATAGTAGTGAGTGAGATTTTTAGGAGAAAAATTCCTCTGACACTGGGATTTGAACCCATGACCATTGGCTTTCCATGTCGATGCTCTCCAAACTGAGCTAACCAGAATTCAATTCACAGTGCTAGGTGGAATCTCTCTCATATGATTGATTTCGCTTAATGGTCTACCTCACTGAAAGACATTTATGTTATATACAGTATTGTGAGGCACACTAATTTAGTAATTCCCCAGGTTTCCACTGTTAATTAAAATAACATATAAGATAGATAATGTATTCATGAAACCACAGAATATTGTTTTTTTGAACATTACATGAGAATATTCCCTAGTTCTTGGGTGAATGGAATAATACCATTCAATTTTATTACTGTCTGAGTTTTTGGCAGCTAACACACAAGTTAGATATTATCATAGTTATCGATGCTTTTATTATTTTGCTACTACAGTGTGTCTCACGTATGAGTTGGCAGTCACGCAGGTATCTGCATGGCGGCAGTCACTGCTCTTAATCTCAAGCGACTGGATTAAATATCTACGCAAATGAAACCGCTATTGTGTAATGATTCACATTCTCACAATTACGATGAAAATAAGCAGCTACCTCTTCACAAGAGATGTTTGAAATGTCCTCCTCATGCATCCACACAAAACTGGCATCTGTTTAAGAAATTTTGCTATTCCCCTTTCGTTAAATTATGGGCAGAAGTTTTGTGTGACAAACACAAATGCTTACAGACACACAGACTGTGGCTGACAAATGGACTAAACAGAAGTAAAAGTTGGAATGGTGACATTCACTCCCTCATGGAGATTATTTCGCATTTTCTTGTAGAAGAATTAAAAAGACAATATAAGAAGAGAAATTAACTCTGTTTCAGAAGCTGGACTAATGCGCGTGAAAGAAAATTTCCTAAAAACAAACCAGTGTTATGTGAATGCAAGAGGAGGGCATTTCCAGCATCTCTTGTCACAAAGTATGTGCTTATTTTCATTGTGATTGTGATTGCGATTGCGAGAACCTGAATGAGATCCCTGTGCGACCAGCCAACTGGTACATGAGACACACTGTACTATTGTTATTTTAAAATTGTTATTATATTTCTATTTTTAGGTAGATGATGCTGTTGTGGAAAGCCTCAGGAAAGGAAATATTACCCATCTATCAGGATATTACTTAATGGAATGGAAATTCAACAAATCTCAGCAAATAATTACAAAAGCAAAGTTTGAATCCAAAACAAGATCTATGACTGTGGAATGCTTAGCTATGTTCTATTATGGGAACAGATGTGTTAACAGGATAACATTTTTAGGTTTGTTCAGCACCAATAAGGGAAATCTCATTGCTTCACTTATGATATGAATCTCCTGACAACATATTTTATAAGACGTACTAAAATTATCTATTTCGGTGGTTCCCAACCCCTGGGGGTCCATGGGAACAAGTAAACAGATCCTCAAAATATTATTTATTTAACTTGCCTTATTGTCTGTTTTTCGAGTTTCCATAACTTTTATCTCATCATTTTTACCAAGATTAAACATCATTAGCTCGCAATGGGTACAAAGCAGTGACACTAAATTCCTTCCCTAGGACAAAAATGATTTCATCATTACCCCCCTCCCCCCATATTTTTTCCCCATTAGGAATAAAAGAACAGAAATTGGAATTTCACTTTTTATATTCCTTGTGTTGTCATGAACTGTTTTGTAATGTTCTGTGGCTATAGTTTTTCGTCTTTGATTTTCTAAGTTAACGAAAGTGTAAATATGGGTCAATGGATTAAACTGGGATCAAGATATTCCCCCAATGCCATTTTTGTCTGCATACTTGTGCCAATTCATATTTTCAGCTCTTGTGCCAGTTAATTAAGAAGTTCAGGAAAATATTAGATGAGTCAATTACAACCACTGCTTTAGTTCTCCTTAGCAGACATTTTCACACACAAAACATATATAAACGCTATGATATATAGGTAGCAAGAGTGGTTTCAAACACACCTGTAAACATTTTTTGGAATTAACAATTTGGATTTTGATGAACAAGTGTTTCATGAGAAGACCCAGAGTACACATAGGGCACGGAAACCAAGTGGGTCATGGACAAGACTCCAAAAATTAATCACACAGCTGTCTTTCACAGAATAAATAGTCTATGCACTGAATTATGGTTACCCCATAATAAAATACCTTAGTTTAAATGACTATGGATAATAAACATTAAGTAAACATTCTAGTGTAACATTGTTCTTAAGTACTCTGATCATGAATAAACCAGTACTTATTTTATTCAAAACAGAATTCACATTATGTCTCCCATCCCAAATTAGGTTCAAGATGAATACCTAGGAACCTAACCGGATTTTTAGATGTGTGTAGATTTATGTTAAAATTAATATTCTCAGTCTTATTGTTATCAACTATAAGATTATTGAAATTACATCATAATTTTATTTTACCTGATAGTTCATCGATCCTAGATAGTATAAAAGTTATGTTTTCTCTTGTAATGCTAAGCTTCCATTTAAATCCCATATTTTCTTCTTTTATTCACTCCTCTCACAATGATTATTCCTTTAAGGTAACTAAACAAACTGTGGAAAAACAAATATCGGTACCTTCATTAATTACAGTGAAATAAATACCGTATATACCTGAATACTACCTGCCCCCAAATAATACCCGCACCCTAATTTTTTTAAAGGAAATTTGAAAAAAACAATCTATAGGCCTCTATAAAAAATAATTAAATATGGTAGGCTGAAATGTAATTATAAAAATAATGTACTTGGTAACAGCCAGCCGGAACTCTCGCCGGCAGCATAATGCTTTCAACAACAACACCCTCCAGCTGTTCAGCGGGAATCACATGTGATGACATGCGTCCAACTGGTCTGACCCAAGGTCAAAGTCGTGTGGAAATTCACCAAACTTTTCCCGAGTTAGTGGTACTGCACTGTTTGTTTGGCGTCTCTACACGTAAAGCTTTGTTTTGCCGCCATTCATGGCGGACCATGTGCATAAGAAAGCATTTTCTTTGTCTCATTTTCCTTTCATTACAGCCTCGCTACTTTTATACTGTAATGTGATACTACCACAAAGCATTGTGCTATATTGAGCCGATATGGTACAAAATGGCGAAATTCAGACGAGAGGAGTCCAGTATTCAAATAATACCAGCACCCCAGTTTTGCAACTTTTGAAAAAAAAATATGCGGGTAGTATTCAAGTATATATGGTATATACAATCGAAATATGACCTTAAATCATGAAAACACGCACAATCTGAAAAAAAACGAATAAGTTAATGTGAAAATGACCTGAATATACAAATATATGACATATCAAATACAGGGTGATTTAGGACACTGCAACAAAGTTTGTAGACTGATAAGTCTCAATAAGAGGATCATTTATTGTCATATACCTTGATTTTGATAGAAGTGTTATTTAGGAGCATGGCCAGCACGATTGCCTGAGTTAACACCACTGGATATCTTTCTCTGGAAGCATATGAAGAGTAGTCGTGTATGCCACTCCAGTTGCCACAAGGGAAGAACTGATTATGAGCATAGACACTGCCTTGATGGCATTCGAGATTACACAAGTTAGACAGGGTTCGAGAGGCAATGAGAGAACTAAAAGTTGACACATTGAGGACCTTCTCTAAGTTACCTTTTCCATTTAATTTGTAATTGTTCTTATGCAATAAATGAGCTTGTGTAACCTCTGGGTCTTGTCTGTTTATTCATGTGGCTTCTAAACAATGCATCTGTCAACACTGGTTATTCAACAAAAAAATGATCCTTTTGGTGAGACCTAACGTTCCATACAGTTTATTGCAGAATCACCCTGTACATCTAAAAGTAAAAAAGAAACGTTTGGCTCTTGTTAAAATCAATGCTAAGACTGAAATGATATCATAAACATATGAACCCTACTGATTACTATACATTTTCTTTTCTTAAAAAACAGCTCTGGAACAAGGCCAGCTGGTATATGATGGGGCTCTAGTGATAAATGCCAACTTCCGAACCAGCGACAAATATATCTATGCAGGTGGAACATTTACTAAATATGCACGTCGATATTATGGACAAAGATATTTTCATCGTTATTACAATTCAAGAGAAATTGGACAGAAGGTAAATTCTGAAGAATATTTAGTGCTCACAATTGCATAGCGTAGTAATGTTGTGGTTGTTGATATCTTATAGAGAAACATTTGACTTTTGTGATAAAAACTGGATTGATTTTGTATCATCCTACCAAGAGATATCTGAGATATTTGACTTCACTACCAAGTTTTTATGCTATAAATGGTTATGTAATTTCAAAAGAATTCAGTGCTACAGTGACCTCAAAGATAAAATTCACAGGAATAAAATTAGGAAATAACAAGAAACACATTATCTTCAAGATTCTTTAAAAAAAATTGGCTATCTGGTGGTGAAAAATGAAAGAATAAGGAAGTACCAGTAATATTATATTTAGAAGTAAATGCAAAACAAATCAAAGCAGATCTTGAGACTTAAACAAAGCCTTTAATAGTGAAAGGTTCTGACAGAGAAAAATGAAAAGCAGTAATTGATTATGTGAGTAAATATAGTAGAGTCCCACAAATTCGGATCCCACTCGCCTGGACATCCGGTTAATCTGGATGAATTTTTTTGTACTGAACAATCAATTTTTTTTATTTTAATTTAAAAAAATTCAAGTTACTCAAATTTTTTATTTTTCAAAGTAATTTACATTCCCGAACAAAATTCTTATATCTACCCTATGTATTGGTCTCTTTAAGTCAAATTTCTACAACTCGGAATTTTCGATATCTCGATATTATTATTATGTTATTTAATAAATGGTTGTAGCAATAGTAGCATGGAAATGGTGGTGGCAGTAATTTGTTTATTTGCCCATCCTCTTGACAAAATTTCTGCGTATGCCCATGTAATTTTACATTTTCCTCTCATATGTTCCATAAGATGACTGAACAGATGCTCAAAATGTGGGATCCTACACAGGAAGGCCTTGTGGAAATTAAGGAGGTGCCACCTACATTCACACAGCCACTTGTAAAGTCATGTCTTTTGCCCGGAAAGAAATACTATCTGAAAATTTGTAAACCTGGAATCACTGTGCCTTTAGAAGCTGCTATGAGTCAAGAAAATTATGTAAGTTTTAATTATTAAAGGTATAAATAAGATTCTCATGTAGGGTGAACATACATGCCGTTCTGTACAGAACAGTACCATTATTTTCATATTTTTTGGTCATCCTGTCATTTTAATGAAAATGTCAATTGTGTACCGTTTTTAATAAAAACTGTATTATACTTTAATATTAGTTAAGTGTAATGTATTGTTCGTATAATAATCGATCATGTATCAATGTAATGATCACCAGTAAATTGAATATTTATTCACGGTATTGCATTGTTCGATACTAAGTATCGTTATCTGCAATTTATTCAGAGAAAATATCACATCATGTGGTGTAGTGTTAAAATTTTAGCTTTAAGTATAAGCTTCCAATGTCAAAAAGGCGAAAGTGAGTTTTAATGTTGTTCTCCAGCAAGAATTCAAATTTATTACAGTGATCAAGCAGTGTACTGAAGGAACGAAAGCATCATAGAATCTAAGTAATTTTTGTAAAGGTTCTTTTTTCACTGAAGAAGAATGTTAAGTTTAACAATTATGTTGATGTAATGAATATTTTCATGAATAGTGAATATCGCAAAACCATGTCCAGCTTTTACCATCCCAATTTCATGTTTTCAACTCAAGGTAATATGGTCAGTCTATGCTAATGGTATAGGTCAAAAAAGGTAGTTTGTTACCAACGACTGCTGCTAGAAGCTGTCAGCATTTTCATAATCTTTTTTTATTTTTTATTTTTTTATTATCTATACCTAAGAGTAAGCAAAAACAACTTCAAAGGAATTTAATATTTATACTTCAAAATCTGATACTTGGGGTACCTTAAAAGTGAAAAAATTTCTTCAAGTGATATAAACCACCTAGATTAAATTTTACTAATAAATTAATTTCAAACTTAGACTTCTTTTTTAAAATAAATAAATGATAATAATAAAAAAAGGAATAGTGTCCTGTAGAAATTTTGGGCTTATAGTAAAATAACAGTATCAGTGATTCAAATCATTGAATTGTTGCTCTCAACAGGGTTTTGCACTTGTTACTGGTGACTGTAAACCTGATTCAAAAATTGATTACTTCAGAATTCATGTGAATGCCTACAGTATGGTGGAAACAATCACATGTTACTCAAAAGAAGTAAGTATTCATGCTTTATATGCTTTTTTGAATAAATCTGCTGAAGTCTTTGTTTGATTTGTACAAATATATATATCAGCTGCTTTTGTAGTTTATAGAATTATTGGATCACTATGATCAATGACAGCAGCAACTTTGAATCTGTGACAATGAATGCTGGCTAGCCTTCCCTATTTCCTAGCTAAGTAAGTCAGCATGGCAGATATTTCTTTTCATCTTCAATTTTGTCGATCACAGCAATCCAATAATATTAAATTAAAAAGCGCCACTAGTTAATTCTAACTTTATTCCTTTTTGTTTCCCCACTCTAGAAACTTGATGTGGAAAGTTATATTGCACTCTATGGACTACATGAACGCATGTTAAATAATATGGTGATTCGTTTTGAAACAGGCTACATAACAGACTTCTATGCTTATTTCAAGGAGCGATGGTGTTATGGTCTGATTCATGATCGCTTCCACAACTTCACAAAAACACTTAGCCAAGTCTTCCTACAAACAGAGGTTGGTGTTCTGATTATAGTATGTCACTGAATACAGAGATTGATAATAATAAATTCCGTGCTTCCCAAGCAAGGAATAACACAAATTTGCAACACATGTTGCAAATTATCTGAGAAATTAGTCAGACCTATAACTACAGCTAGCTGACCGCTTATGGATGTAAGTTATATTTACTTCCTCTTCCCGTACCATAGCTATTATAGGTAGAGGAAGTATTGTTTTCGACCCCAAAATTCGAAGTTGAGTTTTTAGTATATATACACGTTTCCAGGCCACTGAATCCAAAAATACTATTTTTGGAAACATGTCTGTGTGTGTGTGTCTGTCTGCATGGATGTCTGTGAACAGGCTAGCTCCAAAACGGAAAATAGTATGAAAACAAAATTTTGTATTTGGTACCTACTGAAGATGTGAGGCGAAGATTGGCGACAAGTTTCTCTTATTTTTAAGGGGACTTTACATGAAGAAATTTTCGTTTTTCGCGATTTTCTCGAAAACGGCTTTCTTTAAATTTTGCACATGGGTTGCTTACACTGAGAGCTAAATCTTTTAATTGGAACATTTTTTCGAACAAATTCTCTGAAGGGTAGTTATAAGCCACCCGTTGTGAATACACGCTCTTTGCCTCAGTCAGGTGGGACACATTCATCCCAAGGTGCGACTTATATTTGAATTTTCCCACTTTTATTTGGGCAGAGGAAGTTATGTGACTTTCACATCAGATTTTTCTGAAGTGAATTTCCTACACAAAGTGCAAAATGTAGTTATACGAAAATAAATAAGGCCGTAAAAGATTAAAGAGTGAAGAAATTATGGGTATTCTTCTAAGTAGCAATTGTGAAGATGATAATATAAGAGGATTGTCCAATAAATGAGTTTCCTTAATGTTAAAAAAATACTAAACATAATTTATTTTTTGAATGACTTTTATTATATATATTAAAACTAATCTGCTTACTTTTCCACATAATCACCATTTTTTTAAAAACATTTTTGTTCGTGTGACACCAGGTTTTCCAAACCACTGTGTCCTGTTGCATCATGCAGCAGGAGGACTTCATGAGACAAAAGTCAAAGCTGTTTTCTTTTTATGACAGCTCAGAGATTCCTCTCTGGATTCAATGACAGACCCAGGAGGAGCTCAGGAGAATCACGTGGGAATTTTCTCACATCCTTCATGTACTCCAGATCTTGCTCCTAGTGATTTTCACATGTTTTCCCAACTCGAGTTTCATCTCTGAAGTATACACTTTTATATTGACAATGAATTGAAATCAAAAGTGAACAGTTGGCTATGGCAACAGGACTCAACTTGGTATAACAGTGGTTTGGAAAAACTGGTATCATGCTACCAAAAATATTTGCAAAAAATGGTGATTATGAGGAAAAGTAAGCAGAAGAGTTGTAATATGTAAAATAAAGTTCTTTTTAGGGAAATTTATTTATTGGACAGCCCTCATACATATTTTTGTTGATTCTAAAAGTAGTTCACGTGATAAAAATGATTAATTAGTGTAAATACCGGTAAATTTTTAAATTATAGTGTACCGGTAGGCATAATTTCAATTGGGGGTAGGCCGTAGCGTAGTGGTTGAGGTGCTGCACTATAAAACGGAAGGTCGATCCCCGATGAGGTCATTGGAATTTTTCAATTGGCCTAATCCTTCTGGTGGCACTATGGCCCTGGGGTCAACTCAGCCCCTAACAGAAATGGGTACCAGGAGCAATCCTGGGGGAAAGGCAGCTGGTGCATAAGGCTGACAACCTTAACACCATCATGTGCCGAATGTCTAAAATCTGGGAGCCTCAGTCTCCTAGAACCCTCTGGGCCTCCATGGCCTTTATAGGGAACACTTTACTTTACTTTACTTTACATAATTTCAATAGCAGGAGGCTTTGGATATAATAGTGATAATAGCAATCCAGTTGCCAATGCTAATGTAAAAAGCAAGATCAAGTTACGTAAAATGTCCCTGAGTCTCAAGTTGTTGGAATTAAACTATTTTTGTAAGTCAAAATAAAGATATAATATTATATTAAAGGAAAGATCAGCAGCGAGATATATGAAGGTCATTGCAGGTAGATCTGTCTTACTGATCACTAGGTAAAGGATTGTCATACTAAGACATAATGTTTAATCTAAAGCCTGGTAAGTGGACGAGTTAAAAGAAAAGAGGTAAAATGTGGCCAGTCTGAGTGGAGATGAGAAGGATGGAGATGAGGATGGTGTGTGTAGATGTATGAAGTGTACTCAATGTTTCACTGTTTGAAATGAGGGAAGCTGTATACTGTACTCAGGATTCTGGGGGAATGTATTACCCCAGCAACTGCACATTCTCAGCTGCCCCATGCATAGTGTAAATACAGGTAATGAGGGTGGCAGTGTACTGTACTCAGGAATTATGGGGAGAGGGAGGTGCAACCCCTGCAACTAGGCTCACTCAGTTACCCCTGATCTTGCTTGTGGTGGTAAATTGCACAATACGAGGGCCAATGCACAAGGTAATGAAAATAACAGCAAATAAAATAAGAAACTATAAAGCTATTTTTAATTTTTATTTTAAGACAGATGATATTCACAGTGAGATAGACAAACATGCAGAGAGGTTTCTAAGAACATATTTTGAACTCAGGGGATCTCTAAATTTGTATTAATACTGAAAACGCAACAGTGTTGCTTCATCCATCTTAATAAGTTCATTAATAACTATCTCAATACGTTTTATAAATAATTTAATAATCTAATGCTTCCTTTGTTTTGCTACATACTATTAACTTGCATCTCTTTTCTTCTGTAAGTGAAATCTAGTAATATAATATTTGTACTAGGGGTGGGTCGATACCAGATTTTCTCGATACTCGATACCGATATATGATTTTTCCTCGATCCTCGATACTTCGATACTCGATACCGTAAACATTTCCAGTTTCGATAAAAATATACATTAAAAATTAAAAGTTGAGAGAACTGCGTAACACCAGCTAATTTAATTAAGTGTGCATATTTAATGAGACAAAATTTAATATCATCAGTAGCCTATAATTATTTTTAAACTCTACATTAAAACTAAACGTTTGACAGGAAACAAAACAATTAAGAATCTCTTCTGTTTGGTTTTTAAAAGTCGGAAAGTCTTTATTTATGACTAGACAAAAGTCACAGAGTGGTTTTCTCCATTTTAATGAGAAATAGAAGTATTTACTATATTTAGTAGAAGTATTTACCATATTTAGTAGACCTAAAAGTAGAAAGAGATACCACATTTCCTTAAATTGCAGAATTGCCATAGTATCGAAAAAGTACCGAGCAAGTTTTCTGAAGTATCGCTCGATACCGATACCATGCAAGTATCGGGAGTATCGAGGTATTGAAAGTATCGACGATCCATCCCTAATTTGTACTCATGTTTCCGTGTTCATCCAATACCACCTATTAACAAGACAGTATTCAATTGTGAAATGAATTGACAGTGGCCTTGCTCAGGTCGTTTTTTCCCTGGGCATCACACTTTAGTCGTGAAATGCACATCGAAACCGGGATTTTAAATTTCTAATTATCAATAGTTTTAATTTAAATGGCTTGAACTTTTCTCGGTGAATACTATGTAAAAGTTCTTCACGGGCTAACAGACGAGTCGAGATTTTAAAAAACTCCGAGCTTTCGGATTCCATCTCTGAGTCCATCTTCTGGGAAAAACTGGTAGAGAGAGAAGGCGGAAGGGCCAGTATATATAGGCCGGAGCAGTTTTAATTGTTTATGCATGAATTGTGTAAGGTTCATGAATCTGTGGTACGTTTTAATTGTTTCATTTCGAAACTGCATGCCTATATGGAAGATTCTTTCTACTTGTTAATTTATTTATATTTATTATGTAAGACCACATAATTTAGAATAAAATTATTTACGTAATGCAATTTATGTAAAAACAATGAAGTGTTAATAAATATACTTAATGTTTTAATTATTTTTCTGTTAAATAAATTATTTAAATAAAATATCTATCAGTTGAATAAATAATCGCAGGCACCTGCTAGTCTTCAATATTTCTGTTGCTCTGCAAATTAAGACTACACAAACTACCTGTGACGCTATATGTAAACATTTTAAAGTTTCCCCCCCCCCCCCCCCAAGTTACTGACTGATTTCCCTGGTGGCTTTTTGGTGACTGGATTCTTCATTTTATTTATTATAAGCCTAATCCAGTCATTCTGACTACAGATTTCTTTTTTACATTCTTCCCATTTCATGCATCTGCTAAAACAAATGGTTTAATTTAGCAAATCTATTAATTTCACATTTTTATTTACAGGGTGGATCATTTAGTCCTTTCATGGATTCTATTAGACTGTATTTCTCAAGAAACAACTGGAAAAAGGTAAGAAATTAAATGTAACGACTCATGTTTCTTTATAGCTTTTCACCTTAGAAAAAAGTTTAGTTTCCTTTCTTTTTCTATTTAAAAATTCTCCTCCTTAATCTGAAAACTTTGGCATTCAGTTTCTGGTACACTGTATGTATCATCATGTTAGCTACCAGCTCTGGAAAATTTAATCGTGTCGATAAATGCCATGGATATGGTGATACATTTGTTACAGTGTAAAATAATGCAATTAAAATTTTGTGAAGACAGTGAAAGTAGGATAGCGTATAGTACCCAAAACAACGGTCAGTATTATTCTGTTTAACATAAATTGAATTCACCTCACAGAAATTAACATTAAATACTGATCGCCAGAATGGTACTTTCTAAGATTGCATAGTGGACAGGAAGAATGTCTGTCCATCTGTGTGCATGATAACTCTAATACACTTTATCAGATTTTCATGAAACTTAGTATACACACTTTTAACATCCATAGGAAGAATTCTATGATTTTGGACCAAATCGGCTGATTGGTATTAGAGTAATGATCAATAAACTAATTAAATGGCAAATGATCACTATACTACAACGTCACGAGGCTAAATCACTCAATGATATAATTGTTTGCCCTCTTCCAGATCAGCCAGAAACTTGCAAATTGGCATGCTTAGCTTATAGCCTGTAACCGATGGAAATATTCAGAAAGGTTCAGATTTTTAATTTTTTACTCCCAAAAAACATTAAATATAGCAGATGCAACTTTAAGATCTTTAAGACTTACTGTGGATAAACAATATTTTTTAAAAATTTGCACCAGCAGAATTGGATTTTGAGAGATCTACAAGTTTGGTCCTATGACTTTCTGTCGTATCTTCATCAGTTAAACCTAAGATAGAGTTAGATTATTTTATTTCAAGTAAGTTTTGTATATTCTCCTCAAATTATGTAATTTTTTACACACTTATAGGACAGCAATTTGGCAGAAATAGTGGCACGTCCAACTGCCATAAGCATGCAAAAATTTTGGTGTTTCTAACTGCCCTACAAGTATGGAAAAACTGGCTGAATAACCATGACCTCATTCACATCTACGATAGACTAGATTATCCACTTATTAACACGGATGTTGACTCATTTCCAGATGTGCTAGAAACTTGAAATTTGGCAAACTTATAGCTTTATCCTCCAACAATGGGGAAATTCCAAACTGTTCAAATTTTTCATTTTTTAGATCTTTTGAGAAAAATAAATAAATATTGTTGATGTGAGGAATTTGTTGGAAATTCACTATTTCTTCACATATGCTGATCAAACATTCACAAGAAACCATGGTCAAAAACTCAATAGTTTCTGAAATTAACTTCATCTAGCACTTTGTTTTATCAGTTTACCTGATTTTATTGCTGTTGAAAAAGTATAAAAGTGTTCACTCTCTTCAAGATCTGGGTGTCACAACTTCCACACTTCCAAGAAATAGTTCTACAAGCTTTCAAACTCACTTTAAGAATATTAACCATTTATACTTAAGTGAGAGTTCACTGTGGCATGGTTGGTTGAGCACTGTACTATGATCCAGAAGAATGCGGGTTTTATTACCAATGAGGTTGTTGAGATTTTTCAATTGATCTAATTCTCCTGGTGTCATTCTGGCTCTGCGGTCAACTCAGCCTGATGGGAGAGCCCACCTACATCATCATCATTGTTATTATTATTATCATCATCATTAACCTACAGAAGCTAGTTCTTTAAGGCTAGGCAACTGGTGTCAAGTCCCCATAGATCAACAGGCACAGAAAATAAGACACAAAATTTAAACCACAGTATTCCAAGTGCCTAATGAAATAATTTTTACTTGTCAAATGGAGTAGGCATTGTAATAAATGAGGAACAATCAGTTCTAAATCTAAGTTTTACTGGAAAAAGAAAGTTTCTGAGGTTACAGTTATGACTAAATTATTCATATAAAAATTTGGTGTTTGCACAATGTGATATTTTATGCTCCAAGCACAATGCTGAGCCTGTGCAGATTCCATTTAATGAATGACCAGATACAATAAAGAGATTATGAGTTTATTCCATGATTACCTATTGTATTCATCAGAAATAATATTAAAGAAAGAATTTATACATTTTATTCAGAAACTTTTTATGGTATTTCTGATCAATATTGTGTTTTCTAAAATGTTGAGTGTTCACAATATCTATTTTCTAAAATCTTCAGCAAGTCTTCTTATTCACTGTATATAACTGTTATTACTGTCTCTCTCTTTTCAGATGAATCTGGTCAAACGTGAAGAGTTTAAGATGCAGTACAGAAAGCAATATGAAAAGAAAATTCAAGACTTACTTCTTAAGTTTTTGTCAGACAATGGATATCACCTTCCTATGTATGCACATCCAGACATTGTCAAGAGAATGCTTCATGGCTATGAAACCAGCATATTTTTTCAAAAACCTGATGGTTCTCTATCATCCAGTTCTGATGAATCAGATTAGGAGAACTTCTACTAAATTATTTTTAAAAATGACTTTTCTATTGAGATATAATTAAATTACACATGATATATTTATTAGATATATTGCTTATATTTTAAATGTTATATGTAAAGAAAGGAATAAAATATACCAACCTTTTATTACTGTTTATGTATGCCTGCACTGTAGACTGAAAGTTCTTCCATTCATTCTTCGTCAATTAATTAAACCGTATAAATATTTCTTTACAAGCACTGTGACACTTCTTGATTTAATTAAGACAAATAGTTGAATTGAAATACTTTCCGTAACGCACTTTATTTACCTTGGTAAACTTCTGGACGGCCGTTTCGCAGGTGGTGTTCCTGCATCATCAGCAGAGTGCCAACTGAGGTCTACTGGAGCAGGTGTTTCTGGGGGTATCTGTTATGGTGGAGGTATAGTGGAGGTGGAGGTGGGTGGTGGGAATTTGATTTGACGGTCTGTATGTGTTATTGTGTCAAATAGTGTGTGTGATCTGAAATTGAGTTGGTTGTTTAAAACCAAAGTTGGGTGTGATTTTGTTTGTAGATTTTGAATTGTTCGAGTGTGCTTAATTTCTTGCTTTTGTGTGTGATGTGTAGTATTTCCATGTCTGTGTTTATGTTTTCATAATTGTGGTCTGTTGTGATGATGTGTTCTGCGAAATATGATTTGTTTTGTGCTTGGTGAATAGCTTTGATGTGTTCTTTGTATCTGGTTCGAAATGATCTGCTATTTGGCCTATGTAGAAATTGGGGCAGTCTTGGCATTTGAGTTTGTATATACCTGTTGAATTAAATTTGTCTGTGTGTGTTTGTTTGTTTGTGAGGTGTTTTTTCAGAGTGTTGTTTGTTCTGTATGCAATTTTGTATTTCAGTTTTTTTGAATGAGGCAGCAACTTAGTACATATTATTGCTTTGGTATGTGAGTGTGATGAGTGTGTGTCCTCTGCCAGTTGTCTCCATCCTCTTATTCCAATTATTCACAAATCACTCTCTATTGCATCCGTCCATTGAATCCGAGGTCTACCTCTTAACCTTCTCCCATCTGGCTTCCAATTCATTATTACCTAAGGTGTTCTGTCATCCTCCATTCTTAGCATATGTCCCAACCATGCAATTCTCCTACTCTTCACAAATCTTACAATATCAGCTCCTTTAATAATTTTGTAAATTTCCATATTCATTAGGATCCTCCAGGTTCCATCAGCATTTTTGACGGGTCCACAAATTTTTCTTATAATCTTTGTTCATCTTTAGCTGTCATGGTTCATGTTTTGCTTCTGTATGTAACAACAGGTCTTATGATTGTTTTATATATTTTCATTTTCATGGCCTATTTAAAGTTTTAGATCTCATCATACTGGCATACATACAGTAACAATGATTTCCATTAAGTATTCTGATTTTGATTCCTTCTGAAACCTGATTTATTTGAGTTACTTGTGATCCTAAATAGCAAAATTCATTCACCTTTTCAAACTTTAAATTTTGAATATTCAGACTTACATTACTATTATTTGATTTTCTTCTCACTTCCATATATTTCGTTGTCTTTTCATTAATTTCCATTGTATGTCATTATTCAGTGTAGTTACTATTTTCTTTAGTCTTGTTATGCTTCTACTAATAATAGCAACATCATCAGCATAAGCACACACTTGAGCTGATTTTATACCTATGTGACCAGATACATTTATTTTCCTAAGAGCTGCTTCTAAGACCTGATCAAACAATACAGAAGATAGCACATCACCTTGCCTTACTCCGCAATTAATCTGGAAAGGGATGTGAATTCATTGTCCACTCTTACCTCAGCTCTGGAACCAGCCAAAGTTGCCTTTACAAGCTTTATCAGTTTTGTTGGTATACCTAATAGCTGTAGGTCATTAAACATTCTTTCTCTATTGACACTATCAAATGCTTGTTTAAAATCCTTGTACAAGTTGCAATGATCAATGTTAAATTCATATGCTTTTTCCTAAATCTGTCTTATTGAAAATATGTGATCTATTGTTGAATGATAAATCTGTCATGTTGGTCCTGATTTCAAGAAAAAAATTAAATTGTTTTTGGTGGATCACGTGTATTTGTCCTTTCTACAATCTTCTCGACGTTTCAGTCTTATCCTTCAGACCTTCCTCCGGTGACTGTTGAATGACTACTTCTGAATCCACATTGACATTCTCCAAATATTTCTTCAGAGTATGCCACCAGTCTATTATGTATTACACCAGATAGAATTTTATATGTGACAAAAAGTAATGTTATCCCTCTGAAGTTAGAGCAGAGGAGTTTATCGCCCTTTTTGTATATGGGTTGGATTATTCCTAGAATCCACTCTTCAGGTATCTTCTCCTCAATCCAAATCATCTGAATTAAATTGTAAGATTTTTTATTTTTATTTTGAATAACATAAATTATTTCTTCATAAGAAGGATCTTCAATGCATGGCTCTGCTGTATAGTACGGTTGATCTTCCTGTTTGTCATTTCTGGTTTACAAAACTCTTAAAATAATCCTTCCGTTGATTCATTACTTCCTCCTTATCAACTATAACCTTTCCTTTGCTATATTTCCAAGCAATAATATTTGGATTGAATTGTTGAGTTCTTTTGCTAAGCTTTTTATAAAATTTTATACTTGCATTCTTATTACAGTGTTGAGGAATTTCATCCAATTTCTTATTCGAAGCTTCCCTTTTCTTTTTTTCTACATGATCTATAGACCTCTGTTCTCTTTTCTTTGTATTCATCGTTATTCGCTCTTGTATATCGTTGTAAACACTTCAATCTTGCTTGTCTATTTTCATCTACTGCCCTTCTACTTTCATTATCATACCACGCCTCATTCTTAGATTAAGTGCTAATCATATAACTTTTTCTGCTGATTCAATAAGTTTTTCTGACACAAGACCATTCTTCTTCTATACTATTTACACTAACTTTTCCCTTTCATTTTCGATTCAGCTCCTCTTGATATTGCTTTCTTGTATTATTTTCCTCCAGTTTCTCTAAATTCCACCTTTTATATGAACTCTTTTTATTTTTTGGAATAAACATGATCTTCTGCTTCATTATTGCTCCGACCAAGAAATGATCAGAATCAGAACTGGCTCCACAGAAAGATCGAACATTCTCTATTGCGGTAAGCTCACCTTTTGGAGATTAGAATTATGATCTATTTGATTTGATTAGTTTCTGGAATTTTCCATGTTCCTTTATGAATGTCTTTTTGTGGGAACCAAGAGCTCACCACTTTAAAATAATTTGCTGTTGCATACTGGATAACTCCTAAGTCCATTATTATTAGTTTCATTATGCAGACTACACTTCCCAAATATTTTCCAAAACGCTTCTTTCTTACCCAATTTAGCACTGAAATCACCTAGGGTTACAACAGCATCATGTTTGGGAATTTTATCACATACATTTTGAACTTGATCATAGAACTCATCTATTTCATCTTTGGTTTCTTCTGTGGGAGCATATATACTGAAAAATGTGGTATTATGGAATTTCCCTTTCATTCTTAAGGTACAGATTCTTTCTCACACAGGGTGAAAGCCTAATACAGACTTATTTGCGTTTTTAAAAACCATAAATCCGACTCCTTGATTACCTTGTCTTTCTTCATTTCCAGAAAAATGGATTGTAAATTTGGGCTTTCTGATGGTACCCTTCACCTTCCATCTTACTTCTTGCAGCGCTACTATATTCATTTTATACTTGTTAATTTCTTCTGCTAAACTAATTGCTGTCCCAGCTTGTAATAGTATTCTTACAATCCAGGTTCCAAACCATAATACCATATTCGTGTCCAAATTCATAAGCCTTAGTTGCTCCCTTGAGGTCAGTCCAGCATTTCTTGCTGAGGCATTCGCAACTTTAAAGCTTTACAGTGCCGGGTTGTCGGCCCTGCGACCACCACAGCTAAGAGTCTGGTCTACCCTTAAGAGTTCCTCTTCTGCCAAATATGCCATTCCGAAGGACTCCTTCTCCACCGTGTTGAAGTCCTCTTCTGGAGTACTTCTTCGTCTGATCCCTACCCTTTGACCTGTCCGGCAAGGGTGACCCCACCAGTAGCTATGCTACTGCCGGCATAGCTCTTGGGGTCATAGGGATACGCAAGCCCCACCACCAACTACAAGGTCTTGTACTCCCTAGGCGGGGACTGGGCATAGAAACTAATGAATTATAGAAACCAGAATGGTTCGCTTATGACAAAACCGTGTTATTTTTGCCTTGCTGTTTTCACACCCAGGGAAACTACAACCACTGAGGTAAGAAGCATCTATGGTCACTACTTGTTCTATTACTTGAATATCTATATATGAAAATAAAAATATGTATAAAAACAAACAAACAACTGCCTCACACTGGAGGTAGCCCAGAGGACTCAATAGAAACAAAATTACAATTAAAAAATAAAAGAACTAAAGTACAAAAAGTATGTAGTCCATCAATGAAAAGCATGGTTGTGTAGGATTTGACATGATTTGTGAAGGACCGTTAGAACAATGCTGTCCCTCAAGGAAGCTGGTAGGTCAAATTCCTTCCTGACGTCCTCAAAAAATTTTGCATTAGTTCCATGGTTACCAATCAGAAATTCATACACTTTAAGGTCCAGCAGTTTACATTTATCTTTAAAATACTCTCTGGTAGGCTGGCAGATGTTAGATTTCTGTTGCCTGATGACAACTTTGTTCAAACCTGATGGTAGGGTCAACAATTATCCCATGTCCATCTGCCTTAAAAGCCAGAATAAAAACCTGTCTTGTTATCAATTGGTGGCTACACAGAAAACTTTTTCTTCTACTGTCCATTGTCCATCCGTTTTTCTTCAATGCCGTAGCCAGCATGGAATGCACAATATGGTACCGAGAATTTCTGAGCAGCAATCCATCATGGTCACATCCCAAGATGTGTGCAAGGGTTTCTATCTCTGGGCAGTATCTGCACTGGGCTCCATGAAGACAGACTGGGAATGGAATGCACTGCTGCTACATTACAGTTCATTTTAAGGTTATCCACTCAGATGTTGACAGAACTTTCTTGTTTTAAGATGCAAGTTCGCTTCAGTGACTTAGAGGTGGCTGAATGCCAGTTTAAGTTGACCAGTCGCATTATAATTTTTTATGTAGTCACCTTGAAACTTAAGGGAAAATTAATTCGTATAAAATCTTATTTAAAATTGTCTCTTTTTTTTTTTTTTTGTCAGGAACACTGTTTGCATAAATCAGAGGCAAAAATATTGTAAAAGTGGTTACACTCTAAGCTGGATTGATGTCTAGAAACGATTTCTGTTCAACTAGACAAATAAAATATGGTATTCAAAAATGAAAGACTGTAATATATTAGACCATCTTTATTGTTTGAGTGCACAAAATATATTCCATAACCAATGAAAGGTACTTATACCAAATTTGATAATATGTACATAAGTGATAAGGACTCAGTAAGTAGTAGTATGCTTATAATGACTTGATAATAAATTTTATTAAAGTTTGTATTACATCTCATATGAGAACCTACAATGAACTCTGTATAGGTAAGTAAAACTGTATCAACCTTTCTTTAACAGAATCTGATTAAGAAATCCAATGGAGCAATTTAATCACATGCCAGTCCTTGCACTGCAGGTGGAAGCTCTTAGTAAGAATAAACCAAACTATAATTAATATTCCAATATGAAAAATAACACACTTGCACAAGGCTACACAAAGTTTTAAGTCTGTAGCAAGACTGAATATGAAAGTATACACACTAATTTTACTATTAGATATATTTAGCCTGAACATATTTCAATGGATATCCCCATCATCATCAGATGATTCTGACTGGCCACCTGGTAGAGGATGGATGAAATTACTCATCAAAGTTCCCTGTATGTTTCAGTATTCAATCTTGCTACATATTTCAACACTTCACTGTGCTATTTCCCTAGTAATGTTAAAAATGATTTTAAGTCTTGTATGTTTTCCTTTACAGATCAAATTTTTCAACCATTTACCTATGATGCAAGAACTCCTACGTTCAATTTTGGCGTAGAAGTAATTTAAGAAGGAAATTTCTCCAGTCCACTAGACAGTAAGGGGAAACAATATTGGCACATTTGTGCATTTTACTCACGATGATGAAAAATCCTGCACACAAACTGAGTCATAGTTTGTTTTATTTTATTTTTTCCTAGAAAAGAGACACAGTAGCACGGCTAATGATGCTGCAAAGTATCCCTAATAATTTTACAGTACAGTAACCACTCCACTAGCAATTAATTAAACAAAATAGGAATACTGCCACTTTATCATCCATTATGAACAGTAATAATGAAATGAGCATAACTACAAAGAAACTTTCACATAATATGACAAGCCAACAAGACAGAGTATATTTTACTTTTCTGACAACAGTGGTAAGTAGAGACTTAAGACGAATTTAAAATCAATTGCATGATGGAAAAAGCAGATATGGCAGATGGGGCAAGTGTAGTATTTTATTTGAGAAAAATTCACTACTTGTACTCGACAATTCAGTATTCATTTGAAAAATAGGCTAAATTGCTTAATTACTATGGAGCTGTTTCAGAAGTACCATTTGCATTACTCCATTTTTCGCGAAGTGCATAATGTGAAATATTTTACTAAAAATCACTATTTTGGCTAAAAATGTGGAAATTATTCACCTTTCAGCAAAACCATGTGAATTACATTAGAAGAAATTTAAGGCTGATGGCAGCAACTGAGATTTTACTCATCGAAGGAGAAATATGACAATAAATATGGAAAGATGATGTTTCAATCGATTTCATGACATACTGATATATATAAGAATTTATTTGAATTTTTCAAACAAAACCAAGCTACATCAATTAAAATTAATGTCTATTGAAGCTTTTTTCACATAACCTTTCCACTGCTACTGACGTATAAATGCGTCTCCAAAACTATGAAATCAAAGATATAAGATGAAGAAAGTAATTGATTACCAGTATGTTAAAATTTGTCGGCTGCGGTGGTCTAGAGGTAGCGTGCCCACCTCTAGATCCGCAGGGCGCGGGATCAAACCCGCCACGGTCGATGGATTTTTCAGGACGTAAAAATCCTGGGCACGGAGTCCTCTGGGAGGGACTTTAAGCTGGGGGTCCCGTGTCGTAGATTTACGGCACGTAAAAGAACTCCAAGCCTAAATTAGAGACTCTGGACAAAATTTCTCGGCCCTTTCACGTCCAAGAAATACTTAATTTCCAGAGGGGGGTTGCGAGGCGATGGGCTTACCACCTGTCCCTCTAACCACTCTCGGAAAATAAGCATATCAAAATTAGTATAGGTAATGAAACCTCAGCTTGGAGGCCCATTCGCCCCACCTGGGGATCATAGGGTACCAGATACAGATACAGATGTTAAAATTTGAGGATTTTTATTCACATATTATGGTTGTCATTCATGGAAACCAGCTACTCCAATTAAATTTTCCTTTTTGATTTTGAACTTAGAAACCCAATGATGACTGCCTTATTATAAGCGTATAGTTTCAGATCTTAAAAAAATAGTGATAATGTTTATGAAATTAAATAAATAACAAAAATATGGTAAACCGAAATGATTATTAAAAATTTACAAAATCAGGGAAACTGAAGTGTCCCTGAAGACGGAGAAAGACGAACTGAAATGTCGGAGCTTTCCCAATCACTCACTGGCCAGCAACCAGAGATCAGTATATCAGATCATGTGCCAGGAAAACCTCAAATCATTCATCATGGCATGACAATGTTGTAATTTATAAAATTGCATTGTGCCCTACGAAATGTATTGCATGTTTCACTCATAATAAAAAGATTGTAAATCCCTATTACCTAATTACAGGTTCAATCCCAGCCCAAGCTGATGTTATATTTATGTATGACAGGCACATGTCTGTAGATTTAGAGGCAAACAAAAGAATTCCTGTGGTACAAAATTCCGGCAGAACGGCGAGAGTCACAGGCCTAAATTGCAGTACAGTACTGTGCAAGACATGCACAACAAAGGGTTTGGAAGTCAATGTGCCAAACCACTGTGTGTAAATATGGGACGAGTTATAGGCCATCACATCTTCTTCTTTTTCTTTTTTAACTGTTCTAAACTTAAGCTGCAAGCTGTGCATTATGCAGTACAAGAAGAACAATCAAGAAACAAATTTTACTTATGATTTAAGAACATTTTAAGTTTCAGTAGTTTTAATTTAAAATGTTGCCAGTGATGAAGCAGTTTCAAGCTTATTATACTGTATGTAACTCTACAAGCAAGTTTCCCTGAAGATTGTTGAATGTAACCGAAAGACCTGGGGGGGGATTAAGAAAAATATTATGTAATTATTTCAAGTGTTCACTACCTAACCTTTTAATTATCGCTAAATCAAAATTAAACTGTTCATTGCTTCATTGTAGTAAACCTAACTTATCATTTACTGCAAATCAAAATTCAAGATTTCACTGCTTTGTCAAACAAGTTAGTCACCTAGAAGACCTAATTAAAGGACAATCTATCAACAGCTGAAGCAACAAGTCACCTTGGCATCAAAATAGCAGATAATTACATTCAAGGCTTAATACCTTTGAAATAAGCTCTTCTGGGATATATTGCTAATGTAAGAAGAAAGGAAACATAATAAAAATTCAGGAAACTGCTGTATTATTATAGTAAATTTTGTTTTATGGAGCATAAATAACAGAGTGCTAGCTTTCTCAGCACAAACACCTTCATCAGTAGAAGTTAACATTGTAACACGGTAAATAATTGGGAGGTCTAACACAACTAGCAGAGCCTTGCAGAAAAGTACATTTTTTCTTTCATGAACAGCCCATTTCTCTAAAACACTACATTATAAAATTCTAAATAAATAATCAAAAGAATATTTAAATGCATTCTTTCACTTAAGTTGCGAAATATACTACATTCTACAGGTACAAAACAATTCAATAAAGTTTTCCAGGTCTTTCTGAGTAATCAGCCCGAATTCGCAATTCTTCATCGATCTGAAAATTATGAGAATTTCAAAGCCTTGTATTATTACATGTGTTACAGGAAATTAGTCCAGTATTTCCAGACAGAAAATTCTGTGAAATCACTTTACAGGGCCATATTACTCAGTGAAAGAAAAACAGTTCACTTAAATTATGCTGAGATGAAGAGTGGGGTGGGGGAATATGTAGGTTGTGCAACATACCTAATTTTCCTGCCTGCACACAAAAGTCATGCCATGATGTCATTATACAGGCTGCTGGCAAATGCTGTATTATCCCAAGGGACAGAAGGTAAATTATATGCTCTACATTAGATAGCATCACATAATTCAAATTTTCTGAACACTGAAGCTGGACAGTTAAAAGCTGAGAAGCTTATCCTGCACTTGTAAATGCTATGCACAGCTTTGTATATCAATAATGTGATTAACACATTAAAAAAAAAAAAAAAAAACTGTTAGTTTAAAAGTTATGAAAATTTCAACAAATAGTTTCTGTGTTGTTAGTTTGAATAGTCTCTCCCTTCAATTATACTTTCATCACAATTCACAACATATTGCCTTCTTCCCCATGGGCGGTATTTAGTCTATGAAATACGAGTCTCTAAGACAAAATGAATAGGGGAGGATTTTTGGAAGGCCAACCTTGTATGCATCCCTATTGAAAAGGGAAGTCATTAGTTGAAGTTTCAACAAGTGGTTTGTGGACTTAAACCGAGAATTTCTCTACTGTGAGAATAAGAAATATTTCCGCTCGAGGATTGAGAATCTAGTTTCATCCTTGTGCAAACAGTTTCAAAATTGGTCAATACATGACTGAGATGTTTGAGTTAAGAGACTGGCTTGTTCAATGCGATCCTGGCACATCTTACTACGTCAGCATGCTTAGCACATCAAACTTGGTCTAAGGGTTAACTTTTTTTAATGGTTAGCACTATCTCTCTGAAAAGTCTTGCCTTGGATACTGTAAATATGGTTGTACGATTAAAAAGAACTATGCAATTTCATTGCTGTTCTGATTACTCTATCAGAGTTCTGAAGGTTAGCATAATAAGACTGTACAGCATTATCCACTCCGTAAGTTTGTTTTTATTAGCAATTATAATACAGAGGGACAAGACCAATGTACTTGCTCAAGATTAAAGAATCATAATTGATTGTAAGGAAATCCCATTAACAAAGAAAAGGGGAAAAAGATAATTTTCGATGATATTCAACATTCCCCAATTTTAAGAATAAATTATGTAAGATCCCATCTTCACTAGACATTCCCATGATATCTACACGAAAATCAAAACAGTTAATCATGTTACAGTAAATATCTGCATTGCCACTTTGAAAATAGAATCTCGTATAATAAATTAAAGCAATGTAATCCAATCTGTTATCTTAGTAAATATTGTGTTTACATGGTACATATCATGTACTGATTAATTTTTTTATAAATATAAATTTGTTAACTATATTATACAATGCTACAAGCTAAATTGAATACAATAGTTGATCTTAAAAAATAATGACTGCATAGTGGTAAAGTGCACAAATTTTGTTCTATATGCTCAGATTATTTTCTGAGCAATTGCAGCTCTGTACTGTGCAGTGTATATGGAAAAAACAAATGCAGGAACACACATCACTGGGACAAATATACAAGAAAGTACATAAGCATAAAGATACATTACTTTCAGGAAGTGTTTGTCTCTCATTTGCAAAATTTAAGGCCATATTCGGATAACATATATAAAAATTGACTGTACTAGTGCACATAGATGTAAGTATGTAATGTCAATGTAGTTTTTTTTCCCCCTAAATTAAAGGATAATTTTCCAAAGTAATGTATATCCAATTTTTTTAAGAATCAAGTTTAAATAACAATATGCATTAGGAATACCTTCTTGAACATGTAATGAATTTGTTTTCCAAATCTATATTACGGTATTTTCATATTGAATAGCCATTGAAAGTTAAGGTATGTGACATATTTCCAAGCTGTGTGTATTACTAAAGTGACTTTTCAAGGATGAAATCAAGTTGGTCACAAAAGAATAATTTAAAGTAACCTATCTCATTGTAATCTTAACACAGAAAAAGCACAGAAAATTCAGAACAGGATTAGCTGATCTGGAATCACATGAATACAGTCACCACAAGGGGGAAAAAAAAAGATTTGAAGTTTCGAGCAAAATGCACGATGGAGACCAGGATAGAAGAATGTCCAGCTGAGAAATCGCTCTACATATCTTATATGGCAGGCATTGTTATCAACGTGCAGAAGTTATGAATAATAACACAATAATAATAATAATGATAATGATAATAATGATGATTAATGATGATGATGATGATCTTAATAATATTAATATTAATAATAATAATAATAATAATAATAATAATAATAAAGGACATATTGAACTAGACAACTGTTATGTAAGGACTAAAATCAGACAGAATAACTAGCAAAGCGCCACTATAGCAATGCTACAACTCTGTACAAATCCTTGTGATCGAATGGTCAAGGAAGATGGCAGGGTAGGGTTGCCAACAATCCCGATTTCCCAGGAAATTCTGTATTTTCACTCAATATGGATGAAAATCCCAGGTCCTGTAATTTCAATATATATCTCTCGTATTTCCAGATATATGTTTTTACCTATCTTTTGAAGATAATTGGGTTTGTTCTCAGTGTACCCGGATGAAATGCAGGAACAGAAAGAATGGACCGACACATAAAATAAGAGCAGAGCTTCAGGTTAATGTAAATATTTATAACATATACCAGAGCCAGCACCAATTTATGACCAGCTTCTCCTGCCAATTGGTAAGTTCTCTGGCACCTTCCTCTCCTTTTTATATCTTTTTCATGCTAAATATTTATAACAGTAAGTTGTAAAGGATTTTTCACTTTTGTAAAAACTGACAAAGCTATACAGAAAGAGGCACGATCTGTTGTCAAATATCAGAAAGCAGCAAGAATTTGAAAGATAACAGTTTGTGAATCACTGTAATCTCTCAAGTGTTAAACCCCTGACCTGATGTATTATTATTATTATTATTTTTTTTTTTTATTTTTTATTGACAAGTATGTATTGTTAATATAGAGTGATGTATGTTTTCTTTTTTTAATAGCAAATATTAAAACAGCACTCTAAGTAACCATTCATTGTGCTGTACGAGTATTAAATTTTAGGTCTCTTATTTCCACTTTCAAGAGTTGGCAACCTTATGGTAGGGTAATAAAACCAGTTCTTTCTGGAAGCATACTGGCTGATTCCAAGCTGGGGTGGGTGAAAGATTCGTAAAAAAAAAACAGGTGGGAGAACGTCAGAAGTAGTTTCTTTCCTAGTGGTCACTACTTGTTAAATTGTTTCAATACTGAACAAAACTGTATTATATATTTTCTCTGCATTTGAGCCCAATATCAGTACTGGTGCAGATTATTATAGGCATTCTACCACATTATAACCAGAATACTTTTATTTCAATGACATTTTAACAAATTCAAGATTAGTTTCATACTCATGGTACTGTGTGTGATGGGCACGAAAGACATGACAAACCACATAAAGTGACACGTCTGGCTATGGTGACAAAACAGATTACACGCTCATGTTTACTTTATCTCCCATTATCGTTGAGCTTCACAAGAGTTGAAATAACTCTTTATTTTGGTCTTGCATTCATTGCAGGACAACCATGACTCTGTCAGTCTGATTGATTGTCCCATTACCAGTTCCTTGGCCACGGTAATTTTGAGGAAACAAGGCTGTGATTGTTATTGTTTACTGGATACTATGTGCCTGTACATTTGATTACTATCTACAAATTTCTGAATGGCCAATGAAAGTTCTGTATCAGTATGCATATGTGCCTTCCAGTAAGTAAAATAAAGATCAAAAGCCCAAACTATATACAGAAAAATAGTAAGAAAACAAAGCCACAATCAAAATTACACCTTCATGAAAGTAACATATTTTATCTCTCTTTAGAAGTCCTCTAGTATGAATGATTTGTCAATCATTAAGATTTAAATATGAAAATTTATAAGTAAATATACACCTTATGTGAACAGTTTAAAGCAACTTTGGTTTTCTCTTCTCAAGAATCTTGCCAACAAAGATGCCAACTGGACTTTCCTTAGACTCAAGGGTTTCATATATACATATATATTTTCTTAAAACATATTAAGAAATTGCAGTTATTAAATTATATTTAATTAAATCAAACATCAGCTCTCATTCTTCCAGTTCTTCGCGGTTATTACATCGATTCACTGGCATTTATACTCTTAGATTCATTAATAAAATAGTAATTCATGGCCTGAATTAAAATGTTAACTGATCAATAGTTCTACATAAAAGTAATGCTAGAATGGATGCTTAGGGGGATACTTCAAAGTTGACTCTAATGTCTTAAGATTCTGTGCTGCTTGTCAGTAACCAGTACTACAGGAATAATAGGCTCATAATGACAAATTTAGCAATCTACAGTGAAGTCCATTATAACAAGAGATCACATTAGCACAAACATTTTTCTCAATACAAATACCTTTTGGTAGTACAAATTAATCTGTTAACAAATACTCATACATAAAATTTTAAATAGAATTGCCATTTGTTTGGAAACTGAGATTTTAATATACTACTTTTAATCAAACTTGATATTGCTGTTTGTTGTGTTTTATGTACTTCAGTTTTTAATGGCCAGAAGTTAACAAGCTCAACTTTAATATTAAATTGTATTGGAAGTTAACACAGTGAAGTTATATAACATAATAATTATATAAGAGTTGAATTTTTACACAAAAACTTCACTTTTGGTATAGTTTACCTGTACTAGTTTCGGTGCCTTCGCAACCATTGTCAACAGCTATACTTCAACTGCCGTGTTACCCTCCCGCAGACGTGAGGACCTCGAAGTTTGTACCACATCTGTGGGAGGGTAACACGGCAGTTGAAGTATAGCTGTTGACAATGGTTGCGAAGGCGCCGAAACTAGTACAGGTAAACTATACCAAAAGTGAAGTTTTTGTGTAAAAATTCAACTCTATAAGCTCAACTTTTTCCAGTTGATGAACTGAAGTCAATCAGATCTGTCTTCTAAGCGCTGGGTAGCTTCACAGTAGTACCATGAAAGAAAGAATATCTCTATGAAAATGCCCAGCTTAGTTCCAGGCGAAACATAAGAAAAATTAAGAAGATTGATGCCAAATCCCTTATAACCATAAGTGAAACAATAATTTCTCTCTTTATGCAGGTTACAGTATATAAAAATTGGGAATTTGAGGGTGCATTAAAAAGCTTCTTGCTATAAGCCATGCTCGCATTAGTGGACTTTCATTGTATTATGCCTTCTAAGCATCTCCTTCTTATTCTTAAGAAAATATTAAATAAATCTATTTCCAAATTATTTCAATAAGTTATTAATGTTCTTTTCTCATCATCAGTATTCAACATTTACATTCAGTCAATGAATGCGCAAAGTTTACCTTCTAGCTTTGAAAGAATATAAGAAAGAAAAGGAAGAATAAATAAATGTAATATTGATTTATATAGGAAGTTGGTGAAAGTGAAGTTATTAGTTATGATATTTTGAGTCTGGATTTGTAACACTTACTTTAGTCTGGAAAAAGCTATTTTAAGTGAAGTAAGTGTTACAAATCCCAAGTGATTATAGTATTATAAACTTATTATTGTTAAAAACACACAAAAACTTCACCGAGAGATTTACCAATATGGGAGAAAGTATTCATCCAAAAAACAAAAAACAAAAAATAGTCTAATGAATTTCGAAATACCAAAAGAATACAGCTTCATCAGAAGCTACATCCAGCAACACCTGAGAGAATAAAAAGCATCCAGCGTTTGAGATCAGCTGAGGATGGGAGTAACAGCTCTTGAAACATAATGTACTAAGGTAGCAATACTTCAGTGAAGTTTTTGTGTTTTTTTAACAGTATTAAATATATTGTGACTTTACTGTGTTATTCCCAATATCAGTTATCTATAAATAAATGTGTTCACGTAACTATAAAATCTTGCCTTCCCAAAAGTTAGTACTCTTTATATTCCAGTAACTTGGGAAATACCAATAGATACTTCTATAAATAAATAAATAAATTAATTAATTTGAAAGGGTTTCCAGCACTCCTATGATACTGGTATGTACCACTACAAATTATCAATCTACCTACCACATGATAAAATAATTCGTGTCAATGAAACATTGTACTAACAAAAATGGAATTGTTTTCCAAATTGTAGGAAAAACAGTAATTTTGCTTGCTTCGAAATTGTTATTATTGCACAATTATCATGAATTATTTTTTTTATCAGAGATCAAATGACATTTTTATACCAAAAGAATTAAGTTGGAAACCCTCTCAAAGCATAGAAGATTTCTTCCACACCATATAAACACAGGTTTGATGTGGAAAAGTGCTAATATAGTCATCTCATTAAGCCAAGTGTATGTTTAACGTTTGTGATTACTGCAGAATGTATGCTCCGAACATATCTCAGATTTCAATGTTAGACCAATTATTGCTCTCAAAAAACTGATGATATTTTCAGTCGTGCAGAAAAATCATTAATGACAGGTAGCAAATATTTATTTATCTTAGTAATGAAATGGAAATCTAATTTCGTCAACTGTAGATCCGATTTACTGTATAAAATTCTACCAAGATCTTTCACCTTATACTTAAAGCCAGTCAAAGAAATAGAAACAACACAAGACACAATACTGATGAAAGCAATATTTCCTACATACTTGTGCTCTTTTTGGATGCAGAAAATTACATTCTCTTTACTAAGTGTCTTAGGCCTCGTTAGTAAGTCTACAAGGAAGTATGTCAATTACACCTTCCAAATATGATTGCGTTATACAACAGTGTTCAAACCAAAACTAATTAACAATACTATATGTAAGCAGTTAAAAAGTCTAAACGCTGAATGTACTTCCTTGTTTTTCATATAGAATATCTGAATTTTCATTTTATTGTTATTGCATTTATAATCATTGTGTAAGGATTCTTAAACAATACTGAAAAATACCCTAAAGATGCACTTGTTTTTCATTCAAGCGTTCAATTCAGTTTCATAAGCACTTCAAGTACGTATTTAATAGTTTTACTTCTTGTTCCTTCTACTTAAAAAACTATTATTTCAGTTAACACCACAAAAAAAATTACAACAGCAATAAAGGCAAGGTATCCCTTAAAATTCCATGTTCAAAGACGATTCAGAACACAGGCGAATAATAGTATGGAACATTGATGTAACTTTGTGCAGTTCAAAACACCATGTACTCGCATTCTTCACAACTCCATCCAACCTTCAAGTTTGACATTTCATATAACTGCTACCTAATTAAAATTACCTGTAAAGAAAGTCACACATTAGAATAGTCTCAATAAAAAGTATAATAATGGAATAAAACTATTGTATAATTCAGTGTAGTGAAACCACAGTAAAACAGATCTTAGCTTACTATACTTATCTGTTTAAATTTTAAATCCCCTCATAAATTCTATTCATTACAGAGCAGAAATCTTCATATTTACATTCTTGAAACTGTAAAGTAAAGTGTTCCTTTTGGATCACGGACGTCCTTAAGGTGTTCCAGGAGGTTGAGGCTCCCATATTTTCAAACATTTGGCGCATGAAGGAGGTAAGGTTGCTAGTCATATTTGCTGATCAGCTTTACCTGCAGGATTGCTTCTGGTACTCATTTCTGTTAGAGGCTGAGTCAATCCCAGGGCTAAAGTGCCACCAAAAAGATTAGGCCAACTATTAAGTCCTAATAATCTGAACATGAATCAAACCTATGAATTTCTGGTTGTAGATCATTGCCTTTCAAGGACAGTAAAACTTAACAGGTAAGTTATGATGAAAGAAGAAACAATGAAACTGATAGTTTAAGATTAATAGCTCAGAACTTTCGACATTACTCTACATATTTACAAAAATATAGAGGAAAATACATCCGAACTTTCAAAGTAGGTGACAAAGCTTCGGTAATAGGTAATATATATTGCCACAGGCATTGTCACTGGCAGAATGAACAGTCCAGCTGATTATTCGTAATTAGGCCTACTCATAAGTTTTTACACACTTCCAAAAGTTATCAATTGTTCTTTTTTAATTACCCACACAATATGACTGTTAAAAGCTTTCAGTCTGAGATGAGATGAGAATGTTCAGAAATGGCAGACAGTTATCTTTTTTCACTTTCCTTCATGAAGCTGTTGTTGCTGTAAGGGTTGTTGAGGAACTGCATATGTGTGTCCAGTTTTTCAATGAGAAAGTTAGTTGGAAGCCCGAGAAACCAGTATCTATTCTCAACACTGGGAAAGTCGCAAGTCACACATCATGTAAGATCCCCTTATCCATTAATTTACATACCTTAATTTATGCTAGAGCCAGTATCATTTAGCAGCCAACCCAGTGCTAACATTCGTCTTGGGGAATGGCTGCTTGATAAGTGGCTGAGGACCAGAAGCAACTGTAACTGGCGAACTAGCACCAGGGGTTGGTGTACTTGCTTCACTTCCAGATGACACACCATCTACTTCCATCTGAAAAAAATTAAGCACAATTTAAAACAATATTATCACATAAATTAAACATATTAGCATATTTATAGGTTTATTTAAATTGTTCCTTTTTTTGCAAAAATGACAAAATATTACTCACAGCCAGTGGCGCCAACTTAAATGGGTCCATAAGCTCATTCAATAATTTGCCGTGTATTATTCTTGTTATGTTTATTTGTGAATTATGAACCTGTTAAAAATTAATTTCATCCCATTTTCAAAATAATTTACTCCTACACATATAATTCTTGGTTTTGGTAGCCCTAACCTCACTTGCACATTTTAGCCATCTTCTTCCAATATATCCAAGATTTCAACAAATTCATTCTGTAACACCAATTGTAATTTCAAATTGTATAAGTTCAAAATTTAAGTAAGCAATAATTCAAAAATAATAAATTAAATGTACTGCTAACTTGCCTGCTATGTATTTCATGACATATTTATTACATTTTCATGGAGAATTCAGTTCGATCTGAACATCTGAATGGAATTTTAAGTTCATGGATTACATCTCAATTCTGGTTAGCACATCTCATTTGCTGGCCCTCTAAATCTTGAATTAAAATACTTCCTCCATATTACATTTAGGAATGGTGAGTTTTCAGAATGGCAATTAAATGAAAATCTCTCAAAATTCTTATTCTTTTATATTTTCATTTAACTCAGCTAGTTAAATAATTTTCAGTGTGATGTGAATTCACAATAAAAATGTAAATTAAGTTCAAATGCAAAATCCTATTAACACCAAAACTGAACATAGTTTGTTTCGTAATAATTATATATGAGTTGAAACTTTTACACTAGACTTCACAGTGAAGTCTAGTGTAAAAGTTTCAACTCATATATAATTATTACGTTATATAACTTCACTGTGTTACTTCCAATACAATTTAATTATAGTTTGTTTCATTTATTAATCTAGTTTCACATAAAAGCAATGTTTACAATGAAGGTGGTTACTTAACTCAATGTGACTTTTAACCAAGAGATCAATTATGAAGCAGTGGAATTATCAGTCTCCAGGATGCACTCCCTAGCCCAAGTTATTAACAATATTATGTTAACATCTTTCACGAGTTAAAACAGAAACAAACCAAACCTAAAACACAGTGAATCTCAAGATAAATACCTTTTCCTCTTTCTCGTCATTATCAACAATAGGTCCATTTTCAGCTTCAAATTCCTTCAATACTGCATCCAAGTTGTAACGTCGCCGATAATTCACAAAGAAGTTGCGTAAGTGAGCTTCTGTCTTAGTTCCAATTACTTCAGCAATGGCTCGGAAGTCTTTTCCATATTTACGAACACCTATTAAAGTAATAATTAAAGTGTATTAATCCATACTTATATAATGGAATATGAATTGCAATAATATTCTTCTGATATAATAGCCAAGAAATTGTTTTGTCTAAAATGAAACTTAGTTACTACACAAATGAAAAACTCAACATTTAAAATTTAATATATTTAATCTATAGATATCTATAATTAGAGATAGCACAAATAGTTATTTCAACAAATGTTTGCAAACTTTCTTTTACCACCATCCATAGCCTCAAATAATCCACAAATAATGAGAATTCATATAATAAAGCAAAAAATAAACATAATCCCATGTTTTAAATGAATACCAGCAAAAACTGTTTTACTTGGCCAAGATGTTAAATTAATTCATTTTTAAGGAATATTGTCAAAATTTCCTGTACTTATTCCCTCGTGACTTTGATAAAAAATAAAATGCAATGGCCATGTATCATACAGGGGCGATTTTCACTCTGAACCGAACTGCTCACTGCACATTATGCAGCCAAGGAGGAAGAACCACAGGATCAACCTGCAATGAGATGCATGTTGCAGCACATTCAGAATACATAGACTACTCCATAAATTTTAACTTCCATTTTTTTATATGCTGGAATACAAATTAAATTCAGTTTTGAAGAAACGTTTATTTCTGAATTCTAGCAGACAAGAATACCAATTAAAAGCATTCACTATGTGCTTACGAAAGTTTGAAATGAATATTTCCCAGAATAAACGAAAATACAAGTGGTGGCAAGTTGAATTAAAATGACAATAAAAATAACAGATTTTTAGTAGGTTAATTCACAATAGTGATGAGTGTACTGTAAAATCTGCATACATAGATCATATTTTAAAAATAACATCACCAAATTAGTGATAAATAGCACCAAAATATTGATAATTTAAAACAAACTTTGCTCAGATTAGATTAGATTAATAAGGGGTAATGTAAGCCCTTAATAGATCTATTGTGAATACCCTATACCCTATTCTATCAGTCACCACTTTTAATTTAAGGCTTTTAAAATATAGCCTATAATTTTTCCTGAGTGATGTCCAGTCCTGAACCCGGGAATTTTTCATTAATGAAAAACCCACTAACCAACTGGGAATCGAACCCGAACGACCAGGGAGGAAGGCACGTATGCTACCTATACACCTATGGCGGCAGAAAAAACTTCGCTTAAAAACAAAATCTTCTACCTATAATGTATAATCTATGAAAATGATAAGCATTCATAACAATCTCAGGAGAGGACACTAAGAGCATCTTCTGCAGCCATTGCATCATGTTTCTCCAGGTACAAATGCCAACATTATGATCTACTGGCATTACTTTTATGTTACCTTACTGTTTCTCCTTCAAAGCAAACAACATAAAGGCTACCCTACACAACAATGGACTCTTCTTTCATTTGGTAATAACATTATACTATCTCAAACTTAAACTAACCCAATACAGTAGAACCCCGATAATTCGAGCTAATTGGGGCTGAGGCTACCTCGAATTACAAAAAACTCGGATTATACGGAAACATCACTAAATCAATGGGTAAATCATAAATAAATGTTTAATGAGCACAATAATGGTTAAAAAGTAAATAAAGGAACACTATAGTAGACCTACATATCTTTAATATGCCTGTATGTATATTGGCAAACATTTGCAATTTGCTACATCTACTCTTAATGGAGTGGAACGGGAAAGCGGCGCTACTAGGAAAACACTTTTAATTACCATTGTTACTGAGTAGGGATTACTGTAACAATACAGCATTGCTTTCTGAAAGGATGGTATGCACTGTATGCACCGTATGATTGACACGAGGTCCCGACAATGAAAGATCGAACCTAACGGTTTCTGTCAATCTGTAATAGAAATGCATTAGCAGCCTGTGTATTATGAACGAAAATCTAGTTTTACCTGCATTTTTGTAAATGGAAAAATTGAAAGAAAGCTCAAAATGTAACACATTCGGAAGTGCGTAAATCTTACACGCGGACATCGTAAAAAAAACGGGATTTTACTCTAGTTTTATGGAAAGTTTTAATTTTCTTAAGACCAGCTCGAATTACACAGAACCTCGAAATACCGGGGCTCGAATTACCGAGGCTATACTGTATTACCAACTTTAACCCAACATTTTTTTTTCAAATATCACCGAGAATACAGAATAAATTTTATGAATGAGCTGTTTTTCTGAGAAAACCATGTTGAGAGACACTGCACTTTAAAAGCAGGCTTTTCAATTTTAGAAGCATTCAGAATATTCCTACTGTATTTTTATATTATTCAATAAAATGAAATTAAAAATTAAAAATAAAAAAATAATGAAATTACTCAAACTAACCTTGCACCGCTAACAGCAATTCATCATTGGTCCAACGGGCATTAATGCGGTTATTGGTGTCTGGTGGGCGAAGATCATCAATCCCCTCGGCAGTTTTTCTCTTGAAGGAACTCAGACTTTGTTTATTATTCTGAACCTACGAAAAAATAATAGACAGGAGTAAGCAATCATACCATAATATAACTCATTAATATTCAGAATAATCCTCTTTAAAATTAGAGCAAATGCCAACATTTGAATATAATTTACAAAACTCTTCTCATAATTAATTATATTTATTTACTCTCCTACCAAAATGCAACAGGGGGGGGGGGGGGAACAGTAGTGAGGAAAGATGTGCACATGCAAACAATTATCGTATATCTTAGGGACATTTTTAAAGTTAACTGTAAATCTACCACTGGAAACAATCAGACTGGGAAAGTCCGATTAATACTGATGATGTCATGTAGTTTTATGATAAGTTCCTGATTACTGTTGACTTTACGAACAGGTTTGTGGATTTCAACAGGAGTAGTATAATTATTGTACCATGGATTTTCAAGTGGAAGTTCTAATACACAACGGACAGGGAACCAATAATTGTTACCATTTTTATAGACTATATCATGGTTAGAGCATATTCAAATGCATTAATTTAATAATAAACTTTGCATATTTAAATATTTAATCTCCACGACAACTATGGATAACCTGAAGCTGTTTGAAGTCAATTTCAAGGTATTTGGAAACATCATTAAGTACATAATAGATTTTTTAAAGCAAAATCAACTCATCACGCTCATTTTTGGAGGACTCACACTCTGATAAAGAGCAGTTAAAAAATAATACAAAATAAAAAAATAAAAATAAAACTCAATTTTTTATGCCAAATGGCAACTGTCATTTTCTCCTCAATTTTCTTGTAAGAAATACCATACAAAAAGTTTGACAAGTCTGATGGCAATCAATTTCATTACAGAAACACCAATGACTTTAAAAACAGCCTGATGCTTCATCAGTGAAAAATTAGCAAGCTATGACACAGAGCAACTAAATGATTACAAAACCTTTGTTTACCTGGATGAAATAAGATTTTCAAGCTTGAAAGAATTTTACAACTGGATGAATAGTCTATATGAGTTGCCTTCGATAACATTCAAAGTTTCCTCTTTGTTATGTAAATAAAAGCACAGATTTTAACTGTATTTGTTATACCAACACAACAAAAATGAACGGACAAAACTTAGTATGCCATAACTCTGTTCACTCTTTCAGGTTTCTAAATAACAGCTAGCAGCGACTTGTATTGTATGAATCCAATCTTCACACAAGGTAGTAACAGTATATGAAAACAGAAGGATACAGATACATGTAATGAAGTTCCTTGTATTTACAGTCAGTAATGTCAGGTCTCCACAGTGAAACAAATTTTGTCAATAGGCTGTACATATGTGCAGAAGGTTAGCTTCTCTACCAATCATAAAGCTTCACACCACATACTTTCAAACATGCCTTGGCTAAACAAACAAACAAACAAACAAACAAAAATGTTCCATTGTTACTGCAAAACTTAAGATAATCTATACATTTATTGAGCTGAACTTCATGCAGTTCATCGCAGACTGAATGACAGCTTCTCCAAAACATACATTATAATTAGAGACAGGCAAAATATGAAATTTCATATTCTAAAAAATGGCTGCTAGCACTCTGGAAAGTAGGATATTTATGAATTACAAAATTTAGATGACAATGCACGGAAAAAAGTTCAAATTTCATAATATTTTGATAAAAATTTCATATCTCGTACAAAAATCTTCATATTGCTTCACATTTCATCAATATAAAAATTTTCCTTCGGTTAACACTTTTAATAGCAAAACATATTCTATGGATGCAATTTTCCAGCAATCATGTCTGAAGTACCTAAGCCACACATTCCACTCATTTCAAAAGATAAGCAATCTGGCAACTCTCTCTAACCGTAAGATTTACAAATGTTTCCTTCATTAATAATTACAATAGCAATGAACAGGGTTTTCCACGTATTCTGTGGATGTAATTTAGCAGGAAACAGTAAGTCGCACATTCCAATAGCCAAGCAATCTGGCAACATTTTAACTGTAAATGTCACTTAACTGGGCACCCTCAGAGGGCCAGAATGGACACAGATTGAGATCGGCATTCATTTGTTGTTTCGTGATCCATGGTGATCCGGTGAAGCTGCGTATGTTTGTGCTTTTTGAAGTTAAGTCAACTTGCCTAAATCTGGAATTCCAATTGGGTGACTGAATTTGTTTTAAAACACGTGGGAAGATTGTTATGTGCACATATTGCCACAAAAGTTTAAGTATGAAATATAGTGCTCTTTATAGTCTACGTTTATAATACTTTTTAAAGAAACAGTTTTACTAACATTCAAATTATTTTAAAATACTGTGTGAAAGAAGAATTTTATCAAGTTCCAGGGCCACCTGGAAAAGCAGTTTCTACAAAATTTTGACTGTTGGAAAAAAATCCATCATACAGTACCATCCTTCAGATACAATTCTAACATAAGATGCAACCTTTTGCCAGAAATGACTGAAAAACTGCTTGTACCAAACTGTAATTAACATGTTGTCACTAATTGCTGGAAAGAATATTGTAATTAATTATCTGATTAATTACTAATTAGTTATTCATTTTGTTCTCTCATTGTAAATAGAGTAGTTGTGTTGACATAAATCAATAAAAAAATAAATAATAAAATTAGTGATTTATTGTATTTTATTTTATTTTTAAGTGATTTATTGTATTTAATTTTATTTTTAAGTGATTTATTGTATTTAATATTATTTTTAAATACTTTTTCATAATCTCACAATTAGCCTAAATAAAATTCATATTTTAGCAAAATTTTCTTCATATTGTGCCTGTCTCCAATTATAACCGTAATTCACAAATTTAGTATATAAGCAAGCAGATTAGAATGGAAGAGAACACAATTAAAGATATAAGCAAAATGCACACTAAGTTGCCTCCTGCAATCATAGAAACAGCCATCACAAGTCTATTCTTATACCTGCTTACTTCCTATGGATTAGAAAGGATCACAAAAAAATAATCCTCTATTATTTATCCTCTACGAGACCTTGATATTTAGAATGAATGAATTAAATTACCATGCTTCTTAAATATGTAATTAAAAATAAATGAACAGAAATCCGATTGTAATTAATACCGACAAGCTGATCGGCAAAATAGTTTTGGGTTCCAAACTAGATTATTATGATAGAAACCATAATTTTTTATAACAGCAATAATCACAAAATTTTGCAAAACAGACTTCTCCACTTATATTTAGCCCTGTAAATGCTTGCAAAATATCACAAATTTGCTGGGTTGTGCAAAATGTGAAATTGTTCACTATAGATAATTCCACCTTTAGAAAAGAGTATTGCTCTTATGGGAATAGGATTGCCGCTTGCCGCTTTGTAGCAGTTAAAGCGAGATAGATATATGGCCTGGGAGTGAAGGCACGTTGCTCTCTTTCTAACGAAGTACAGGCGAATAATAAGTTAATGACACAAAAGAAGTCACAAAATATTACTGCTAGGAATAATACAATTCCAGCATATTAAGGGCTTTTGCTTTGATTACTCAAATTAGTATTGTTCTGATGGACTTGAGTTATTTATTGAGAAGGTAATTCTTAGATTTCTTCATTATTACCATGGCATGACTTCCAAAAAATGTCTCCCTAGTTTATCGTTTTATGGTCCTAGACCCCAAAACCATAGTCAGCTTGTCCTAATTTGCACAAATTACTTCCAGGTTTATATACTGTAATTATAAAATATAGACTTCATTAATGTGCACACTCGGACCACATGGTAGAAAAGGTGACGATTTTTTGAAAAAAAGAAAAATCTCTGTAACATGAAAAAATTTATCCATTTAAAGTTATTATACATCGTGACAGTAATGCCAAAACTTTTGTCTGAGAGGTTTTTTGATAGCATTAACAATAAGCACAAGAGATAATAAAAGAGGGGTTAAAGACAACAACAAAATCATAATTACTTTAGTATGCAAAGTATCAAATCTGTCCAATGTTATTGTAAACCAGCATGAACAAGTGCAAAACCCGGTCCATGTGCTGAAAGTGAATTCAACCCACAAGAAAGGCCTGAACAGAATGCATCTTTTGTGCTTCGAATCGTGGTATCCTGCCATTCCTGCCCCATTGTGTGGCCTAAATTTATCCACGATTCATCAGTATAAACAATGTTCCTTCCTTCAGTCCTCATCTTTCGAATTTCTGACAAATATGTGAGGCGCCAGGATATTATATCATCTCTCTCAATTAGAAGCAATTTTTTTCCTCCCCAGAAACGAAGCTCATGTCTTGTAATATTCTGTACAGTGTTATTCTTTTAAAATTAGGAAGATCTGGGTCATTGTTTACAGTATCCCAAACGGTCTTTAGAGTTGGCAGTCAATTTTTTAAAAAGAAACCATGCACAATACGTTGAATACCACTTCTAACGAAGTCCCTGTATTTCACTTTCCTGCTGTTTCTTCTTACACCCACCTGCATTCTTCCTTTTTTCGGAAACACAACAGGGACCCTAAGCATCACTGCACGATTTATAGATAGCAGATATTGACACTCCTGTTGCTTCTGGAAATTCCCTCGTACACCAGCTAACACTGTTCAAGAGTTTTTTGTGCAAGATATTTGTAGACCTGTAAAACAGTTTGCTTTTCTTTACTATGCATTACCTGCCCCTGCTTACATTTAATCGGTACCTCCATGTTTCTCACTAACAACATGTGCTCACACTGCAGTTTTTTTACCCGGTTCTGTACCTGGCACAGCAGGTCTCCCTTTCCCTGGCTTTGTTTGGCAAGAATGTGCCTGCTCATTCTAGACTATATATTTCCCAAGCCCATAAGACCAATACTCTTTTCTAAAAGTGGAATTCTCTATAGTCTAACTTATTTTCTCAATACTTGTTAATTTTATAAACAAATGTGCTTGACAAACTTTATTTTAATTCTCCCTTCAATTTTATTGTGCTAGTTTTTTAAGTACCTTCTACCATAGTTGAGATAGCCTAGAAAAATTGAAAACCGACACGAAAAAACTATCCCATATGTAATCTTTACAGGAAAACAAATAGTACTATTTTAGTTACGGATAGGAGGACTGAAATTTAATTTTTTTTTTCAAAAATGTAAGAAGTATTTTTTTTTTCCTAAAATCAGATTTCTGAAAAACTACCTACAATATTTTAGTTGATAATAAGAGTCCAAAAATCCTAAAACAGAAGTATATACATGCACCATTCACCCACAACAGGTCTGCACAGATAGACATAATACAAAAACTTGTTCTTATTCTATTTTTATACTGTTTTCAGAAACACTGGGTGTGTGTCTGAGCTCCAGAACAAAAAAAAAAAAGTATGAAACAAAATGTTATTTGGGTTTGATATCTTCTGGGGATGTGAGACACGAAGATTAGCGGTCACTTTCTCATACTTATAATGACACCTTACATTAGGAAATTTTGTTTTTTGCGATTTGATCGAAAATGGCTCTAACGATTCTGTTTAAATTTTGTACATGAGGTGCTTATATTAAGAGTTAAAACTTTTATTTGTAAAGTTTATTGCAGAAAAATTCTCCGAAGGGTAGTTATAAGCCACCCACTGTTTGTAGAAACTCAGTATTGCCTGGTGAACAAAGAAGTTTTGCATCAGGTTGAAACAACTGAATACGCGCTCTTTGCAATATGGTCTCTTATTCTATATCAGGATGTGAAGTGAGAAAGGTGTATTCCCCATGCTTAAGGTAATGAAAGTTCATTTGGGTTGTGTATCCTTCGAGGATGTGATACAATGTGGTAACAACATTCTCTTCACTTTTACAAACAATTTAGTTGAACAGAGTGTCATGCATATTATATTACACTTACGCCCGTTGTTATCACCTCCAGTAAAATATTTACGGCTACTTTTACGGTTACTTTACTGACAGTTCGATTTTACAATATCTGGTTAGAAAAATCTCTTAACTGGCAGTAATCTTTACTGTAGGAAAATGTACAAGTAAACTCTTAACCGGAGGATTTTTTGAGGTTATACTTCTCGTGAACCGAATTAAAATGGAGAGATGAAATTATTTAGCTGCTTTCGTAATGTCAGTGGTGATGAAGAACAATGCCAATATATGTAAAAAATATTGAAAACTAGATCAAACTATTATGAAAGTTTGGACAGTAAATTATTTTACTGTTTACTTCCTCTATCCGTAGGCCTACATCAGATTATATTTGGGTTTTGAATCCTTCGGGGATGGGGTTAGAAACGTGGTAACTATCTTTTCATTTTTACAACCACTTTACTTGAGGAGGATTTTATTCTTCTTTATTTTTTAGGAAACAGCTTAATAACTTTTAGATTTTAACAGGAATTGTATAATAAGCGTAATATATAAAATACATAGGCCTATATGTAATGTATTTTAATATTTTATGCTAAGAGCTAATAATTTCATTTGAAAACATCTCGTAATATATCCTGTAGTTATTAGCTACACATTTCATACACAAACTTATTAGGTTTTAGGTCTTGCCTCACAAATTATGCAACCTTTTTAGGCTAAGACCAGTGCTTTAGTTGGAAAATATTTTATGGGGGTACTCACCTTCCATAGAACGCATATCTATTGAGAATTGAATAGTGTTTGTCATTATTAACAAATACACTCTCGTGAATTGGATATTTAATAAGTATTTTAGGACAATATCGTTCCTGTACTGCCAGTACGACGTACCGGAGCACATATTTTTCCCGGTATGGTAGAAGGAAAATAATTTTATACCGGTACGCAGTACCGGTGCGTACCGGCCCAACTAAAGCACTGGCTAAGACGACTGAATGCGTACTACTGCCCGTATTGTGTACTATAATTAATTTCAGATGAAGTTGTGTGCTTCACAAGAGGTTTTTTCTGATATGTCTTTCCGAGCTTTGCGCTTAATAAACACACAGTAATGTGTGGCCATTTATTTTGAATTATGACACTTTTCGTCGATGATATTCAGGAACAATAAATTGTTCTTCACTTGAAAAGAAATTGCTGTGTCTTTATTTTTTGATATCAGCCATAAACTCATTATCCATTGCAAAATGAAACCAAACAATGAAAACAGATGAAAAACTGCTGCAAACAACTGAGAAACGCTTGTACCAACTGCTATGACTTTTGTCTGATTGCGTTAACTGGGAGTAAACTTTAACTAGGAGATGATAAGAACAAGCGTTTACTGGAACTTTACTCCGACCGTAAAATAAACTGTCAGTTAACATTTACTCCTACTTAACTGGACATCGTAAGAACGGGCCTAAGAGGCAAAACCTTTATTTGGGCAGCTGACATTATGTGTTTCAAATCAGATTTTTTTAAATTGCACAGGTCTGTAGGGCAAAAGTTCCTAGCAAAAGAAAATCCATGTGACTTATCATCCGGCTGCTGATGTTACTGTAACGAAACTTTGGTTTGTAATGTAAGCACAGCAAACATCATCTCTAACAACAAGGCAATATTACTGCTGAAGGAGGGATATTGTATAATTGTTGAGGTTTAACAAAGTTTGATTTGGTTAAGTTCTTTCTTGGTGGCTTGTTATCTATAAGAATTAATGCAATTAATATTAAATTACTTTAATTTGAAATCACAAAGAAAGTAGGAAATCACTATTAAGAATTCTTTCTTGCATTGTTTGAGTCATTTTACACAAAATTTAGTCCATATTTTGACACATTTTAGTCCATATGTATGTAGAGTCGATCAAATACATATATAGAAGGCTGCGGCTATATGCCTCACATCCACCATACTCTTGCATGCAAGTTCTTAATATCAATAATGAATAAATTCACGAGAAATATGTTTATTCAAGGAGCATTTTTTTAAGATTTTATTTCATAATACCGGTACTTGTAGTGCAAAATCAATAACTTTGGCTTAAACGTATTTTCAAGCTTGGATATTACAATCTCATCAGAATTATGTAGGCCAGCGGTTCCCAACAGGTAGTCCGCGGACGATGACTCAGGGGTCCGCGAGCTGTCATCGAAAAATATTTCGTCAGGAATTTGACTTACAGTTACAGTTTGTAGTCAAGCGTAAATTAGTGTTATCAGGATTTACCCTTGAGACCAGCATAACAAAAACTGACACGCAGTAATAAACATGAATGAGACACATCATTGTAGAAAGAAAATGGTTTTAGAAAATTTTAAATATATTTAAAAATTGAAATGCATTTTAAAGTCCATTAATACTTGTTTAATTATATATATATAATTTCAAGGACCCCTTATTTATATATATATATATATATGTATAATTTATATAAGGGGTCCTTGAAATTATAGCAATTTTTCGGGGGTCCTTGAAATTATAGCAATATATTCAGGGGTCCTTGAAAATTTTTTGTTGGGAAACCCTGATGTAGGCTATTCTCATCTGTTCGCAATAGCATAGTACTGGTCAAGACATCAGAATTGAACATGTGGGACTAGGGTTCGATCCTTAGTGGGATCTTGTATATATATATTTTTTTTTTATTTAAGTTTATTTTTTAAAATGCGGCAATGACTGGAATAAAATAATAATTACTTCTAATGAATCATCATTGTTGGTGTCGAATTTTGGATACACACAAAAGAAAGGAAGAAAGCATGATTTTACAAAAAAAATGCATATCTGTGGCATAAAATAATAAGAAATGTACTGAAAATAGAAGATAACATAATGAAACATAAGAACAAACTTAAATAAGAATAAGTGGGGAGAAAAAAAAAAAGCCACACGCTCAGTAGGAAGTCCATCCACCATCCATTACTATAACTTCCCTCACTCTGTTGGGCAATGACTCTACAAGGTTTAGAAAATAATTATCCTTGTCTGCCACAGCATCCCAAGCAGTTTGAATAGTTCCCACAGTTCTGCTTCAGAAGCTGGAGGTGGATTCGGCCAGTTCCTTCTCATATCCTTTTTTACTTCTGCCCACACATTCTCAATAGGATTTAAATCTAAGGAATGCACTGGAAAGTCTACCATCTCGATATATGGTCTTTCAGCGAACCAGGTTTGAACCGATCAACCAGTGTGGATTGGGCTGTTATCCTGTAGGAACTGAAGGTTTCCACCAGGAAAACGAAGCCTGGTGTAAACAAGCATATACCTCTCTAGAAACCGATGGTATTTCCACTGGTTAAACCACCCATTAATTCGGTGGAGCCTGCCAGCCCCTTCCTGATACATCCAGCCCCAGCATGTCACACTTACCGTGCCACTCCATGCATGAGTTGCAGTGTATTTGGGATCGTACCAGGTACCGAATGGTCAATACACTAGAACTGGTCCCGAAAAACTAACTTCATCTGAAAATATCACTTTACTCCAGTCGAAGTAAGGTTTTTCAACTACAAATACGAGGCGTGCGTCCTTGTGTTCTTCCTTCAGGACTTCTCTAGAGAGTGATCGCATAGAACGTAAACCAGCGGATCTTACCCGGTTCCTAATGGTTTGAAGATGGCCAGGGAATTGAGCAGTATCCTTCATGGATGCAGCAGTATGAAATGGAGTACGTTCAACTTCTGCGACCAGTCTAGCATCTTGCTCCAGCGTCGAAATATGCGGCCGGCTGGATCCACGTTTCCTATGAAAACTTCCGGTCACATTATAGTGAAGTACTCACCTCTGAGCTGCTCTTTCAGAAATATGGAACCTTCTCGCTGCTTCAGATGCCGAAAAATGCAGGTCAAATTAGAGCCCAAAGTAGACTTTCTTTTAATTTGTATGTGGTGCCATGACCGAATGCAAAATGAATTATGACAATACATTAAGTTAAATATCATGTTTTGCGCTTTCCACGTTGTTCATTTTTTCCCTGCTGTCGCATGGCCTCATATGTTCCGAGAATGACCTGTATTTTATGTCTTTTATAGGAAACTTGTGAATTAAAGCATTAAAACTTTAATTTTAACTGCATACGAGTCCCAACTTTTTTATTTGAGTCACTGTACAGTACTTAAAAAGCCCCCATTTGACAGTCCATTTAAATTCTAGCCCTGATAAATAATAATTAGTGTTATGTTGTGAGTAAAGAACATATTACCTGGTTATATTCTATTGCCTTTCTTATTGCTTAAGGGATGTCATACATTCGATATTCTCACAGCCTATGAAAGGGGAATGCATGCTATTTGGATTAAAATTTGCTCCCAATCCAAGATAAAGGAGAGCATTTGATGAATATCAAAATATTCACCCAAAAGACTATTTTCTCCAGTCTGCTCCAAAAAGATGATGTCGAGGAAAAGAGGGTGTATGGTTTGCCCTACAAACATGTAAATAGTTTCTGCTATCCTTCAGTGGCATATTATATTCTATAATATAATATAACTCTTAACAATCTGAAGAATCTTTGGAATCAAATAATTCCCAATTATTAATTTTTTGAGATTACTGGAAGAAGCAGTAACTCCAGAACGATGAGCACGGTAGTTAAATTAAAATAAAAACATATAAAACAATACTCAAACCGATAGTTATGTTTGGAATTGAAATATGGACACTGCCAGAAAAGGATAAATTTATATTGAATGCTTGACAAAATTAAGGGGCATATAAGGACCAGTGCATGGATAGAACATTTTGGGAATTAGAATAAACCAGGAGTTGGATTGTATAAAGACTCAGATATGGTATAAATTGAAGAAAGGGACTGGAAAGAGTTGGACAAATGTGGCAGTTAGGACAAGACAGATTAGCAAAAGAGAATTTGGAAGGAAACTGGAAGGAGGAAAATTGAAAGACCGAAGTTAAGATGGAAGGTTGAAGAAGACTGAGACAGATGAAGATTAAGAGATGGAGATAGAAGGCTGGGAATAAAGAGGAAAATGCAATTATTATGAAGGTGACCAAGGTTCTTAGAGGACCACGGCACCAAAGGAAGAAGAAAAATTAGTAAACATTAGTGTAAACATTTATGTTCTGTTTAAATTATCTACTTATACTGTATAATGTTGGTGGATACTGCTTCTTTTATACTGAAGGACTGCTTATAAATTCAACCTTTTTAACAGTACGCACTGAGCCAACAATTAAAATGCGGAGGCTTTCGTGGTCAGTGTCAAAAGAAAAGGAATTTCCAGGCTATTAGGCCGTAATCAATGTTTTGCCTACTGCTGTGGTTGATGGAGCATTCACAGGAGCAGTGTTCTAGTTTAACTCCAGTTTGGAGTTTGTGCACTGATCTCTTTTCGAGGAGGGGACCACTATACCCATAAAGAGACTGAAATCTTCAAACACCAAAAAAACTTTAATAGAAAGAAGGAGGGCCTCAAAGTCACCAAGTTGTGGCACCAGATACTCAAGAAAGTAGCAGCACTACTGCTTAAGATAGACTACACTGACCACTTCAGGACTAAAGTATAAATACTGGTGCTCAACGATATCAAAGCACAACAGCAGACAAAACACCAAACAACCTTAAAAAACCTAAAAAAACAGTCTAATAGCCTGGAAGATTGCTTCTCTCTCTGACCCAGTAACTTGCCTTTCTCTAGTACTGACCAAATGCTTAAGATTCCTCATCACTTTCAAAGAAGGGACAGTTCAAAATAAACAATGGATAACCAAGATTTTCTAATTTCATCGCTGTCATTGTATTCATTAAAAGTTCTAAAAACATTTAAGAATCACTGAATTAAAAATACTTTTTGTATTCACCACAGTTAACACTGCTGAAAATGCAGGGACACCACCTGCAAAACAAAATACAGTGATTCTGCCATGATGGTCCTGATTTCCACCGATTAATATATTTACATAAGAATAAAATAAAATTGTTTCCAGTGGATATTTATTTATTTGTATTTTTAATTCAGTGATTCTACTATACAACGCTAAAGTTGGACACAAAAATGAATAAGAACTGCTTATGCAAGAGCTCATAATAAGATGTGAATTGCTTATAATAATAATTCATCAATAAATAAGGTTTCTCACACAACTCATTACCTTCACCACAACTATTTACCCCATGAAGATCAGCCAAAGTAAATAACTCATGCAATAATATGTATCTTAATGGTCTACAGTAATAATTAAACATTGCTATGTTAATGGTGTGCATTTAAAAACATAAATGTGTTCTAACCTTAAAACTACATAACAGGACATGCACAAAAAGATCTGGGACTCAACTTACTTGTCTCTTTAGGGATACAATCTCTCTATCCATTGCTTTCAACATTTGATCACCTTGACTGGCTGGGGCAGGAGCTGGTGGTCCAGCTGCCATAGCTACCAGGTCATCATGGTTAATGTACATCCCTCGCGGGGGCTTGCGTTTGTGGCGGAGAAGGATGTGACAGTGCCTGTCGCGCTTCACCGGACCAGTAGTGGGACGGACGCTGCCTGTGCGTCTGTAATAGCCATCCCACCCATATTTCCAATCAAATTCATAATGTACTAAGTTCTAAATTTTTTATCTCGTTCTACATTATAAAGAATTTCATTTACTCTCTAAACATTTGAATTTAATTCATTTTAATGGTCCCTAAAACATACCTTAACTATTCCACATAGACAATGTGTAATTTTTAATTGTATAATCTAATCAGAGTAATCCAAAATAAATGGGACTAAACAATAAAAAATATACAATAGAGTCCCGCTAATTCAGAAAAGATGGGACCAGATCCTGTCTGGATTAAACAAAAATGCACATACTGTACTGTAATACAAGTTTTAGATGGGTAAAACTATAAAAATCTATGTTTCTTTTTCATAAATATAACTCTTCCTACAACTTAATTTTAGTTTTAATACTACAGTATATGTAGACCTAAGTTTTAACCTACAAACTGATGTAAGATTAACGAAATCAAACATCTTTGTGATTAAAATTAAAATTTATTGATTGTTCAATACTTTTTCATTGTAAACAACTGAGTACGTCAAAAATAAATAAATCTTTTTTTTATCCCGTCCAGACGAACCAGATGTCTGGACGAGCAGGGTTCGGATTAGCAAGACTCTACTGTATTTGATTTAAATAGTTCATTGCCTTAAATGTAAGTAGCCAAGTGACAATAAATACTACAGCAAAATGATAGGTTGGGCATCTGGAAGCATGTACAATTTAATTCGATGCATAAAAATTTTTAAATATGAAATATTACTTGTTCCAAAATAATAATAAATGAACAAGGGGAAAAACTCATTTCAAACACATAAACAATACTGTACTAAATAATACCAAATTTTATAGTATAAATACTATTTTTATGTATACAGCTGCAATGTGCAGTGGTCGTTTTGAGCTACCCATTGACCATTTAAGAAAAATGGTAGTTGAAAGAGGGTGTACGAAAATCTTAAATGGTCGAAAGCTAAAATTACATAAGGAATAATGGTTTTTCGGCCTTCAACCAGGTGGTGGAATGGTTGTAGCCAAGCTTTCAGCTCTACTGTAACCTTTCAGCTCAAGTTAGTCACTCTGAGATGACTTGAATTTTATAGGAAAGAGACTTGATGGAAGCAGAACAAGACAAAAAGTGAATTTGGTAGATGGAGATATCTGATCAGAGGAAAAAAGTAGTTTTATATTGTAGGGATACATTCATGAAACCAAAGAGTATTTTTAATTTGCATTTTATCACTTATTAATTATCAGCTCCAAGTACAAAAACAGAGGAAATGAATACAGTATGTATTTTTATTTTCTTACTTAAAGGGGTTGTATTTTAGGGTGAATAAAAACGTTCAATTTCAATACAAATATTGAGTTAAAATTATTTTTTTAAATTAATCCAACTTTATTTTTAATCATTTGAACATTGAAGTCGAATCACAAGTCAGATGTGTACACTGGTGGTCCATGTAACTATAGACGTGCATGTTTTCTATTGTTCATGTGGTTAAGGCTTTTGTTTATTTAATTCAACTTGATATTCAATTTTAATGAATGTGATAAAGGATAAAATAGCAGTGATGAGACATGAAAAATGAATATCTAGTTGAGCAACTGCCTTTACAACTGTGGAAATCATGAAAAAATCCAAGTCAAATCGTAGCTTATGCTATATCAGAAGGCTTGAAAAAAAGACTAATCAAAACAAGGGATAGAAACGCCCGTGAAGCCAAAGAAGCTACCAGGAGTATGAACTCGGTGAGGTTGGCTGCACACGACAATGCGGCTAAAATGAAATACATCATAATAATTATATATATTGTTGATTACTTGAACTGCTTTTTTGTTTGGAGTAGGTGCAATATTTATTGAAGTGAAGGTAGTCATCAGTACCTAAACGTAAAGCATATCGTAACAAAACATAGTTGAATGATAATTATTAATGGATAATTAAAAAATTCAATCCGAAAAGGCATTAATCTATGTTTACACAAATAGTAAGTGGTATAGTCAAATTGTAGAGGGCAAGTATTAACCAAGTTTATCTTCATAAAACACTTAATATCACTTATATTTTGTTATAGATCGATCAGTGGAGAGGAGATGTCTTAATGAATTAACAGATAAAGAAATTGTATTCTGGTCCTTTGTATGAATATGTGATTTTTTTAAATTTTCGGGTGGTAATACATCACATCTCAGAAGAGGGATTTTCCTATGCTTAAGATTCTTCTGCTTATGAGATGGATACCTAGGAAATACCAAAGGCACTTGACTAGGTAGAAGTATCTTTTTAGTAGTACTTATGCTGAAATCAGCCTACAGAAAATGCAAACTGCATGCTTTAGACAACTTACTAGGTACCCAGAGTGAACCCACTTCTCGCCCTTTCAAGATACAGCCATCTCCACTTATCTTTCAAGGAAAGATCTGCTGAAAAATTGTGAAAAGTCACATTTTCTTATTCCTTCGCAGCATCTGACGTATATTTAGGAACACAACAATGCACCATTTTCTTCAGTGGAACTAAATAAGTCAACTATATCAATGTTAACAATAAATCTCGCTAAACATTTCCATATTAAATGCACGCACAACAGTTCAATAGCCTGGCATCTGGGATGAAATGGTGAACTAGGGGTGGACAGAATTTATTGCAGATTTATAGCTGTTCTTCCAAGCCTTATGTTCATAACGCAAGCTACAGTCAAACTGGTCTGCCACGGAGTTTGAAGCAGAGATCTCCCAAATGCAAATTCAAGATGCTATGATCTCGGCTACCTCACTAAGTAAAAACAATGTTAGAATAGCATGATTTTCACGTTATTTCACATTAAAACTAAATGTTTATGGTTTATGTGGCCCAAAATATTGTATATTTCTGCAAATATAAATAATCAAGAGGACTTCCAACATCTTATATTGTACACTACAGTATTTTTCTTAGCATCAAACTCTTGCTTAATAAAATTAGTAAGACTCTTTGGCATTTTATCTTGCAGCAAAAAGGGAGGAAAAAAAGGAATTACCATAATTTAAATAACGTAAATGCACAATTGCATTACATTAACGAAAGCTAGTAAGGCATGCTCTGAAATACGAAACGCCATACCTAATCTGCCAATATTGTACCTAGGTATTCACATTCAGTTCAATTATCACTGCCATGCTTGCCTATCCAACTTGAACTTGGCTTATTGAATATTAATTTATCGCATTAATGTGCAAATAAATTTTCACAAATTAAAATTAAATGTATCATTTAAGATCTTTTGATAAACTCAAGATTACCCTAATAAATAAACATTTTGTTTAAAAAAATTAATTAATTTTTTTTTCATTTTATCATGAGTGTATAAAACAATAATGTTATTTGACCTAACAGTGTCTGAAACAAATGATTTTTTACTTCTCAGTGGTAAGACCACTATTTGTGGTATAAGTATTTTTACCTATTTGCTTTATCTGTTCTTAACAGGACTGAGATGACACATGAAGAGCGACTAATACTGTCTGCTAGGCCTGGCTAAGCTGCAGACCATCGACATTCCAGCTTTGGGTCTGTATATCCATGACACATGACCAACAGTCTTGACAAGGATTGATTAAATAAATAAATAGTATATATACATTTATATTTATATATTTAATTTCCTCTTTTTCTGCGCTTGGTTTTAATAATGAAATAAAAAACTTATAAAACACATTTTCCCTGTCATGATTAATCAGATCTCTCCATCTTTCTGATTATTCCAAATCATGGTGGCCTCGTCACCCCACCACCTGAAAACCGGTCACTCAGGAATGGTTTTACAATGTGTACCCACAAGGCCAGGTGACAATCAGTTGAGCAGATTTTAAGTTTCTGAATCTGAAAAATTCATCATTCCTGCACCTGATACTTACTCAGTTTACTTGCAAGATCAATGAAATATTTATTGATGAATTAGAAAATCTCAACCATGGGAATTCTATAAGCTAAATGAAGCGTCTTCATTAGGTAAAAAAGTGATCTTGTGATAAAGGGGTCTTCATGGTTCCAAAGGTATAGTCAGTTGGAAAAGAGATTGCACTGCACATAGTAAAGCCAACAACATAATTATTTCCAAAACTAATTATTTAAAATGTTTAAATGATTTTTAAAATAAATTTAGTGGTTAGAAGTATGCAAGAACTTTACGAATGTACTAAAATGTCAAGTATCATTTGTGATAAAATTTGAAAAAGGGGAAGGGAAGTACATCTTCCAAATGCTCAAAGTGATATATCTACAATTTTTTAATACCTCCAATGTTGGTAGCAAGTGTTGCACATACTGCCTTTAGGAGAAGTGTGGGTATGAGTGCAGGTAACCCCACAGTTAGCACAAGAGCTCTTCCCACCCTCCGCTCCTTCCTTCTGCAGAAAAGACAGCCACATGTCACAACACTCATCACAACATTGACTTCACTAACTCTTTGTCATTTTCATTTACAAATAATAAAAGCTACCATACAGCCTAGTAAAAAGCTTACAGCAGGGGAATAAAAACAAAACTTCAATTACAACTGCCTATTTCCTCTATAAATAGTAATGTGTTAAATTTTAATTCCAATTTTTTCAGGGAGTATTAGAGTATTAAAACTGATTTTGCACTTACAAAAACTGGTTAAATAAATTTTCTCCCAAGAACAATTAAGGTATATATTTTTTTTCTAAATATTTTCCTCCAGAAGTACAATTATGTATGTTGTAATATATGAAATACTTGACACAAAGCACCATACTATTTGACACATGTTGAAATAAGACCTTAAAAATAGAACATGGAAATATGAAAATACTGTTACTGGTACATATATTGCACAGAGGTGTACATATTCTGATTTTAGCTTGCTTGCCCCTTTGAAATTCTGCAACTAGCCACAGCTTTTAACAAGACAAGAGAGCAAGCTTCATTGGAACAATGAAATGAAATACTGTCGCTATGAGTCACAAGCTCTTCATAACCTGGCGGGTTTCACAGGGCCTAAAGAAACTGCAAGGCCTGGTGGAAAGAATATGAAACTGGGTATATCAGTGCACTGGTAAGTCGTGCAGTTACGTAGTTGAGGAACTTCAGATGTGTTTAGAGTGCAAGCAAAAAGAGAATGGATAATTTTACCCTGAAGTAAGCCTAGGAGAACAACAAGGTCTAGGTTGGTACGAGAGTGCCAAAAAACCTTGGATATTCTCTGCTCCCGCCGACCAGTACAGCTTTGCTGGGTTCCTGGGCATGCTGGAATCAGAGGAAATGAACTAGCGGATAAGCTAGCAAGGGAGGGCTCGGCCAATGTCTTTATTGGACCGGAACCTGTCCTTGGTATTACTCCAAGAAGGGCCAGACGTGAGGTCTTAGACTGGATGTCTCATCAGCATGGCACTTTCTGGAGTAATCTCACTACTGCTAGGCAGGCTCGAGCTATGATCGAGGGACCTAGCAAGAAGAACAGCAAGATTCTGTTAACCCTTAACCGGGTACAACTTAGAGGTGTAGTTGGCCTGTTAACAGGACATAACACCCTAAAGAGACACCTACATGTGATGAAGCTTAGTGCGGATCCCACATGTAGGAAGTGTGGTAGAGAAGATGAGTCCTCTCTACACATCTTGTGCGAGTGCGAAGCACTTGCTACAATCAGACACTTTCTCCTGGGCTCGGATAAACTGAGACCAGATGACATAAGGAGAACTAACCCAAGATCTATCCTGTCCTTCTTGAAGGCAACAGGACTTGAATGAATTCTCCAGTAAGAGGGGCACAATGGGCCCAATTATGTGGCCTACGTGCACGGGACCGAAAGGGCCCAACCCATTCATTTTCATTCATTTTCATTCAAGCCTAGGAGAAACTAAAATGTGGAGAGTTTGAATTATCAATGAACAAAGGTACTAGTCCGGTATGGGAAAAATTTTCAAACATTTTTAAGAAAACATCAAAAAATCAATAATAACAATAACAATAATAAAAATAATAAATGTGTTAAGACGCTAAAAGATTTTTAATACTCTATCCATTTTTTATTTATCTGCATGATGAATTTCTTCTACCAGCATGTAGAAAAGCAAGAAAGTATTACCTACCCTTAGCAACTACAGTTGTTTAGCTGTTAGGTATTTCGCAAGCTTATTCTGACTTGCATAGGCTGGATTTAACCTGACCCATCCAAGTCTAAAGAAACCTGCCTGCTTGCTAGCTGTGACGCTCGCAACTTGCTTTCCTGGCGTTCAAGCGGGTATGGGCAAGCTAAAATCGAGATTTGTACACCTCTGATATTGCACAGTAAATTGCTTGTAAATAACGACAACATTTTTTTAATAATTTTAGGTGGAATAGTTCGATCTTCAGTCTAGAAACCCTAAGAAAAATATTTTTAAGTATCTCGAATAATGAAAAATATAAGTGTACTTGAAGAAAGAAAAACACAAGTTATAAGACAATGCATTTAAAACATTCTGCAACCAACACACAAGACGAGGTGTATAATTTGAATCTTCTGTCCTTGTCCTTAGAAAGTCAACCCCTATTAGAGATAGACTTAGAAATGCTGAATTTGTACTTCATTAAAGACGAGGGAAAAGTCTATTTCTTAAACCAAACCTACTGCCCTAAAGTTAAAAAAAAAAATTATGTTTTCCAACTTAATGATACAACAAATCAGCAGAGAATAAAATACTGAAAAACTTGGCTACTTTGTAAGATTATCTTATTTTGTTTTTGTCATTCCATATGAACTCAACCAAAATCTGGAACTCTCCCATGGTGACGGACTCAGATTTGACTTAAAAAATTGTGCTGGTACCTTTACATATATAATAAACAATTGCCAAATTCTAGGCCAAAATTCCTAAGAGTTTCTGTGGCGTGGCCCTTTAAAAAAAGGTCTGTGCACCCATTTTTGGATGCCAATATTTCTGGAATGGAATACGATATCTGCCTGAAATTCGCTATATTGGGTAATTTGAACACTGGGTCAACTTGTTGAGTTCGCCCTTAATACCAGTAGTAGTTAGGGCAATCTCAACATGCTATCAACTTGTTGAGTCGCCATTCAGAATGCCTCATATTATCCCATCAAAAATTACATTGGCATTTTGGCTGTAAATAGTGTTTTATCTAATTCCCATATTACTCTGCCATCTACTGTGTCAAGTACATAGGTACTGACATAGGTTAGTGACATTGTACAGTTTGTAGTAATCGGAATGGTATGGCTCCTGAACTGTCCAGTGGGAAATTGAACATAACTTGAAAAAGTATTCAATAAACAACAGTAACTGGACATTACAACAATAATCAAGAACCATTAATTTAAAAAATGCTTTAGTTCTACAGTCATTTAGGGACAGGGACTAGCACCAATGCCTGTAAGAATAATTTAGTTTTGCAAGTGTTTCAGTTTTACAAAATGTTTTAATGTTTACAATGACTAATCCATTCGTGTTTGCTAGTGACCAATAATGTTTAGCAATTCCTCGGATATATACCAATCGTGATTGTTTATCTTATAATATGGTTCCATTGGCTGCAAGGATGCAATTTTATCTGATAAAACGTCAGCTCATTACTGGACACGTAGGCATCAAACGTGCAGTGATTAATAAATCATATACTGGCGATGTACAGAATGAAAACACTTTTATATAACATAACTTGTTTAGAAGTTAAAATAATGTAAATGTGCATCAATTAAAAACACAATGTCGATTTGGTACAAGCTAATTCTGTGCTTTTATTACATTCTGATGTTAGCAATCTACAACGACGATCACCATCTTGTGATATGCACTATTGGTAGCAATGGTAACTCGAATCGATTTGTGAATCGATGCTTGGACTGTTCATTCATTTAGTAAGCCATGATCTCACAACGGGCAGAATACTGACAAAAGAAAAAAAATTATTATTATTTACAAAATGGAATAGTCTTAATAAATCCTACTTCATATTACAAATTTCATCAGATAAATTTGCTTGAACTTCGTTCTTGCAAATATATGAATAAACTCGTAATCTCTCGTGAGATTACCTATGAAAAGACCTTAAAAATTCCGTTTAATAATCATAATAATTGTATTATAAAAATTATAATAAATATGGAACATATTATTGTTTCTTAGGCTTCCAAGTGAGTGAGTTGGAGAATTTGTTCCAAGCTTTTGGTAGCTGTTCCCAATATTGGCTTCCAGGCCTGGCTAAGTTGTAGACCACCATCCCTATTGAAGTTTCGGCTTTGGATCTGGATTTCCAAGGCCTCTGCAACAATGCAGCCCCAGAAGAATCTCTGTCTCCCTAGGATTCTGGTCTGGTCGAATTGAATTTTGTGGCCAGTGTCAACACAGTGCTGGGCTGCTATGGACTTGTCTAGGTGTAGTTCAGCACTGTATCGACACTGATATGCAAGAAACAGCACTGCTTATGAAAGCAGGTAGGAGATATGGTATGCTGAGGTCAGAAATGTACTGAATGTGTTGTTTGTACAGAAGGCTGTAGATTTTTGGGAGATTGGCTGATCTTAAATTAACTGAAGACAGATACAAGCCTAAGAGCAGCAGTGTAATGCATTGGGAATAGAGTTGTACAAGTCCAGCAGAACAGATGGCTTGCTTTTCATATAAACTACACAAGATAAGGTACGGAAAACTATCATCTAAAACTCATTAAAAGATAACTTAAATATTTCTAACCCATACTATCACAATTTCCCCCCCCCAGATGGCCATGTATTGTTTACACAGCTTCATGATATATCTTGAAAACTCCTTGATCAACATTCCTACAATTGTTTTTGGAAAGATAAATTCTTATTTTTGCAAAAAACTTATAATCTATTTCCTATTTATTACATTCAACATTAAAAATATAATAAGATAAAACAGGACTCACAAACAACAAAGGACAATATGAACATTTGAAATGGATAAACAACATCTAGAACATTGTGCAGCTCTTCAAGATTATCAAGACCTGACTTCTAAATATTGGGAAGGAAGAAGGAGAATGACTTCGTTGTTAACTTCAGAGCATTAACTTAAGAATGAATTCATTACCCCAAAATTCAATCTCTGACATCTACGAAACAACCGGATGTTACAGATATTGCCTATCTTTATTATTTATGTCAGCTTTATAGCGTATTAGGCTGTATAAAGCTTTCCACACATTAAGTGTTTTACGCAGGGATTATTAGTAAATTTTTCTTCTTGGCTGTGCATATTCCTGGTATAAATGTTACACATGGATTATTAGTAATACTTTTAATCTATTTGACTTGATTCTTCTTACAAAATTATTTGTAACTAATGGAAGATGATGATGTTAGTCATGAATGTTTAAGATAACAAGAAAGTGACTAATTTTGAATTACCAACAAGGGAACCACTCCATTGCACCTCCTTCAAAATTAATAGCTCTTGAAACACACAATAAGAAATTGCAGTAAATCTAGCAAGAGCAAGAGCATAAAATTGCCTTTATTTTCGCTTCAGCAACATTATTTGGAAGGGGTACGGAGAAGCTTGATTTGAATGAAATTAAATTCATGTCAAGTCATCACCAAGCGAAAATGTAGTCTGAATCAATACTGGTCTACAAGATTGTAAGTTGTATATTTGTTAGGAATATTGCCGTGCACCTTTAAGAATATTCATCATAGAAAACTGAAAGGTACTGTAAATAATTCTCCTACCCAAATTTCTAAGCCTGGTAAGATCTCAGATTTATAGTCATCATGAAAGTAAATTCAAATAATATAAAGAAGCATAGTAATAACTGTTGTGAATTACACAGACAATAAATTTATTGATATCAGACATAAAAATATTTTTCGAGTTATACACAATTAATACATAAAATCACAACAAATATAAATATAAGTTCCACGAGACTTTTCCCTGAGATTCTTGTGATCTATGACTGACTGGATCGTCAGATGCACTGATCAGAGGTGACTACAGCAGAATACAAGTCAGTTAAATGGTACCCATTATTGAAACCCTGAGAGATTAATAATAACCCACTGATAGGCACATATTTTGCAAATTTGTAATTATAAGATAAGATAGATATAAATGTAATTATAAGATATAGACAGCCTAGCGTGCCAGATGATACCTTTTCCACACAGTAGTATTGCGTTGACCGTCCAGCTCAAGCTGGGTTTGCTCTGCTGTTATGAGTAATTTATTATTATTGTGTCCTATATTTAGTAAAAATTATGGATCAGTAAATGTTTAATACTGCACAGCGTATACTGATTCCTGGATGTAAAGGTTCCAGGTTGTAGAACAATTCATAATCTGCATAATAAATTTCAGCACCATGGTTATCTCTGGGTAAATTAAAACAAACTATACACGACAAACCCACACACCCTGAAAGAATTACAACAAAATATCCACCAGGAAATTGCCAGCATTTTGCAACTTGAACTACGGCAAGTGATGGATGATTTTTTAAAGATGTGCAAAAAATGTATGGACAACAGTGGCCAGTTTCAGCAACTCCTTTCATAACATTGGTAAGTAAAGCCTTTAAACCTAGTTAAGGAAATTGTTTTATGGTTCTATCAGCACAGCTTAGATGTAGCAACAGTACGGGAAGTTAGATGGGAGGGTAAGGTTCAATAGAGTGCATACACCTTTTTCTATGGAAAAGGGAATGATTACCATCAATTAGGGACTGGGTTCTTCATATACAGGAGAATCAATTCAGCCATTAAGAAAGAGTTTATGTATTAATGATAGACTTTCTTATGTTATTCTAAGAGGACGGTGGTGTGACATCATGGTTATGAATTTCCATGCACCAACAGAGGATAAAGACGATGATGACATGGACAGTTACTATGAGGAAATAGAACAAACATTTGTTCAGTTCTCGGCATATCATAGGAAAGCTATACTAGGAGATTTCAATGCGAAAGTAGGAAGGGAAGATATTTTGAAGCCCGTGATTGGGAACGAAAGTCTCCACTTGCAGAGCAAAACAATGGGGTTAGAATAGTGAATTTTGCCACCGGTAAAACTTTAATCGTTAAAAGAATACAAAATTTCCACATTGTGATATTCATAAATACATATGGATCTAACCAGACGGAATGATTCATAATCAAATTGACTAGTCCCAAAGAGGCGGTCTAGTATAATTGATGTTCAAACTTTTAGGAGTGCTGTGATTTGGATCATCATATAGTAGTTGCAGTTGTTCAGGAGAAATTTTTATTAAACAAAATATTAGGCAAAATTTTGATATATAAAGATTCAATCTGAAACAGGAGGACTAGCTTACCAAGTCTAGATTTCAAAGAGATTTGCAGTTCTAGAAATCACTGCAGAACAAGTAGCTAAGAGTGATATGAATATCAATAAAATCTGGGACAGCATTAAAGTATACGCAAAGAAAAATCAGGTCCGCTGGTTGCAGAATCCAAATGAAACTACTGTCGAAAATTTCAACAATGCAAACGAGAAACTTCTAGAACTATGAGAACAAAGAAACAAAACTATCTCAAAGACAAAGTAAATGAATTAGAGGTAAATAGTAAAGACAAAAATGTCAGAGATCTACAAGGGAATAAACGAGTTCAAGAAAGGTTTACAACCTAGAACAAACATATTCAGGACAATGATGGACTGGATGGACTGGAGAAAGCTGCATAACGATGAGCTTCATAACCTGTATTAATCATTGGATATAGTAAGTGTAATAAAAATTGTGGATGAAATGGGCTGGACATGTTGCTTGCATGGGGGAGGAAAGACATATCTCAAAAATACTGACTGGGGAGACCCGAAGGGAAAAGACCACTTGGAAGACCAGGACATAGGTGGGGAGGACTATATGAGGATAGATTTAAGGGAAGTAGGATTTGCGAGGGATGGTTGGAGTTAGTACAGAAGAGGGTTGAATGGGAGGCACAGGTAAGAGCGGCAATGAACTTCCAGGTTCTATCAAATAGATAATATTCCTTTAGCTTGCTTAGGAATTACCTATTGCCATTAAGTAAGTAAGTTCATAGAAACAGCACTTTGAAAACAAAATATCTATAAATACATGGGACAGATCTATCACAATTATGTCCATCAATATATCCATTTCTGTTATTGTCCTGTAGTGAATGCTCTACAGCATTTGATAATGGTATTTCGTGTGACATAGCGCTAGCTCTGAAGAGGTGCTTTCGGTTTTGAAGAGATTGTAGTAATTTGAGCTCATATCAAGTGAGTATGGCAGACGTTCCACTATCTCCCAGTGTCATTGATGAAGGAGCCTGTGTGGTTATGATCTCTTCAAAAAATGAAGCACCATTATAGGGCAGTCATTATAGGACAGAGATAGATGTGCTGATGGAGTACAACACCTACCAAATGTCGCAAAAGATGGTAAATAGGGGAAGAGGTTATATTTAAGAAATGTAAGTACATTTTCCTTTATAAAAAACCTTTTTCAAGAAAATACACTGTACCTTTTATCCAACAAAGTTAAAATAAAATGAAGCAACAGTGCACATGCCTCACACTGAAATACTATGTTAATTCGTTCCCTCTTGACTGTAATATATAACATCAAAATAATCTAACAAGCACATATTAAAAACGAACTTGAATATACTCATAGCAAAAGAAAGGGACAAACAATAAAAAATTACTGTTTACCAAACACCTCCAATTTCAATAAACAGGCACTGCCACTAAACAAAAATGTAAGCTGAATTAATTTAAACTACATTGTATATTATATGGCTGTACACACCATAACTAATACTGTAGACCATCAATAATACATTATGAAGGTTAACCCCTGAAGAAGAAGCACACCACCAAGCTAAACCGATTCCTCCATATTATCTAGTTTTAATTATCATGGATAAATACACCACTTCCAATTATATCAATTATATCTAGCTTGAAATGGTTCATTTCATACAAAATTTCATACAATGTACTCATTATAATTCCACAGCCACCACCAGAACATATTTAAAAAATTTGCTTGAAAATGCATCCTTTAATTATTATAGATCTACTACAGGTTCTTGTTTCTAGAATAAAGTGTAGAAGTTAAGTATCAAAAGGACTGAAAAAGAAATTTACAAAAAAAAATTGTAGGCCTATGTACAGTTTTGTAGTGATACTATTAAGAGAGATCAAATAATTTCAGCAACGTCTTATGCAGTGAACTGTCTCATAACTTGTCATTACACACAAATGGCATAAATATGCTTTAACATAGATAATATAAAAATAATACAAATAAGTGACATTAAATGGTTAAATAAGCATATTACATATATAAATCCTTCACTTAAGGAATTATTGGGTGGAAACAAATACACATCTTCTGAAAATCAATAGTTAGTGTCTGACTAACATTTTCATGTAGCTGGAATATATTCCTGCTAGTTAGTCACGAAAACAATATGTAACTAATTTTTACTAATAACAATAATGAATAAAATTAATTGCAAGTAAGTCTGAACTACTTATACCCAGGGAAAAGAATTTATGTAATAAACTGTGAAGCAGTTCCTTTAGCCATCTTTAATTTTATAATTCCCCAATTTTCTAGCTATTTGTTTGTTTATTCTAAGATTTGTTCCAATGAAAAGTTATCCAATCTAATTTCCTATATAATGATAATATTCCCACTAAGGTAGGATGAAGGGTTAAGGAATCATTTAACATTTTCTTACATTTTTGACCGTTAAATGAACATTCTGTTGATAGGCATCATAATTGCCTTCTTCACAAAAATTCCCGTAATCCTAGAAGTGTTTAATTCAAGCCAATAAAATCATAGGATTTAAATTATCTTGTTATAGTTAATTAAGTATGAGGACTTAGTTGATTTATGACATCACGCAATCTACAAAAGTGATTGCCCAGATACGTCCATTCTTTGTCGCTCTATCACCAACAGTCATGGATCACTATGTAAGCAGTGTTAGTCTTGACCATCTGGTGAGAAAAGACTGTCCGACTTTTCAAGTGCTGCTCAAACCTTGTCTCAAACCCTTAGAGGATTCAGTGACAGGTCCCACAGGCAATATCGTACTATTGGTAAACCTTCACACTGACAAGGCCAGTCAAAGTATGAGTCACCCATACTAAGAGCCGTGAGATTTCATGTATATATTGTAAGTATCCCTCAAATAAAACAATCAGTACATTATGAATTAAGCATACGACATATTAAGCAAATTTTTCCCAACATTAGAGTGATTGCAATTGTATTTAAAATATGTAATTACATGAAAGGGGTACGCCATAGCGTAGTGGTTGAGGCGCTGCGCTACAAACCGGAAGGTCGCGGGTTCGATTCCCGATGAGATTCTTGAGATTTTTCAATTGGCCTAATCCTTCTGGTGGCACTATGGCCCTGGGGTCGACTCAGCCTCTAACAGAAATGAGTACCAGGAGCAATTCTGGGGGTAAAGGCAGCCGGTGTTTAAGGCTGGTAACCTTACCACCTTCATGTGCTGAATGTCCAAAATCTGGAAACCTCAACCTCCTGGAACCCTCGGGGCCTCCAAGGCCTGTATAGGGATCACTTTACTTTTAATTACATGAAATCCGTTCCCTACTTATAACATCCTGAGCAGAATCATGATTATCCTACAGCAGTGTTCCTCAAAATAGTTAGTGCAGCATAGGGAAATTATTATGCTGTGCAAAAATTGTGCAATTTTGCTTCTGTAGGGACTGGAATACAAGAAACATGCCATCTAATTTTACTATGCATGAATGTTGACTGTTTAATTCTCACTCCCAGTAAGTTTGCATACACCAATTTAAAAGTAATAGTCAGGGCCTGGATTCTTAGGTTTTAAACTATTTTGTTCCTTGCTGGGTAACTGTGATATTTTAACAAAATTATCCATTTCTTATTCATGGCAGTCACATAGTCCAATTTAATAAAACCTAAAAATGGCTAAATAAGATGCTAAAAACTAAAAATGGCTAAAGCTGTTTTTAATTAAAATGCAAAAGAATATTTAACAAACTAATAATAATTATGTAATTAATCTGATCATTGTTGTTCTACTAAAATTACTTTTTAAATATCTCCCTACATTTTGCATCTTGCTCTTTTTGACAGTATATTTATAAGAAAAAATACAACATTGCATTCTGTAATATTGTCATTTGTAACCCCATTGTCCCGGTAAGAAAATTGTTAATGAACTGAATAAATCACCGGTTTCTTTAGAAGAAAATTAAAGGCATTTTAAGAAGCTTGCATGCCTAATATAAATCCATAATAGATGGAGTATAGCTGAGGATGTGTAATGATGTTGGCTCGAAATATGTTGCGCAGGTTAGTCTGAATTAAGTGAAGTTATGTATGATAAATCTCCATCTCAAGTATTTATACATAGTACACCTGTAATTTATTCCAGGAAGAGACCGAAGGTGAAGTATTCTAAAAGCAGATTGATTAATTGAAAACTTTCTTGTTGAGTTTATGTGATGGAGTTTGAAATGACAGGGAAATTCTAAAATTAAGTAAAAAGTGTACCTAATTTGTGGTTCAGAGCTCTGAAAATTTAAGTAAAATTATATGAATTAAAATATTTTTTAAATATGTTTTTAGTACACGCACTCTAAAACAGCAGCCTGTCGGACTGGTAACACGCTGAAAAATTGCATTTTAGCAACCAAGGCTGCTAAAATTGCATAAAATTGCATTCATAATGCAGTTTTATCGGCCTAGTGCTTTAAAGTCGCCATGGCAATCTATAAACAAAATCCAGATGGCAATGACCAGTCACACCAACTTAACATGGATTTAAGCATATTATTGCTCATAAAACAACAAATTTAAGCCAACAAGTTTCTTTATGATAATCAGAAACTTTACCAGTACTCTGGTGATTAAGGGTCTGAACTATGCATTTTTACTTTAAAAGGTCCCACTTCGCACACATCTTCCTTGACCCCTGTGGAGTATTTTTGGAAGGAGCGCCAACGCAAATTTTACGGCGGAGGGAGGAGAGGGGGGTTCAAAATGGCGGCTGCACTTACTTACTAAATTGCCTCTAGCTCCTATCCCCATAGTCCGATTTCAATGTTCTTTTTTTTAAATTGAAGATAAAATTAAGTGGTATAAGTCAGTGCAATGATATTTTAGATAAGTACAGTGAAAATCCTGGCCGTTAGAGGAATACAGGTACAATGTCGCGGCTCATTTTCGGCCACGAGTCTCCTAGCGTATCGCTACCAAAGCATGTTAAACCGGCCTGCCTACATAAAACGTGGTTCGGAATAGATCATTTCGTGTGTGTGTCGGTAGTTTCATATTGTTGTAAAATTATCTGTTTGTTTTACATCCTAGCATTCTACAATTAGGCTACGCCAATACCAGTAGCCTAAATGTTATTACGGTAAGTACTGTTGAGCTGCGCTTTTCTACTGATAAGGATATGTCTTCATGACAGAAAGGCTAGTCTCAAATAATGAAAGCATTTATGTCAAGAATCATGTTCCATCCATGGAACTGCTCATTTTTATAACTTCGAAAGTTGAAACATAACATTTTTGCTTATACGTTTAACGCCCACTTAATGTAGGCCTACTACTGTGTAATTTAGAAAGAAATTTTTTAACTTCAATCAATTTCACTGTGCTGTTAATGAAACTGATAAAGCACTTTCATAATTCATTTTGGAGACGAAAGCCTACCATGTTTATGAGAAAGAAGATGATTCGATGATCTTCCAAGACTGGCACACCAAAATGCGCTCAGAACGACTAGGATATAACTTTGAAAAGAATTCTTATTATTCTCACCTATTCGAGAGGGAAATTTTCCTCTATACATTGAGTTCCTTGTTCGCCTTGCTCCATGTTTTTTTGCCCCATCATACTAATTATGCACGATGGATTTCAGTGCATTTTCGTGACATGATTCTTCTGAAGGACAAACATCCAGCAGTGAAGGAAATCTTCAACATAGGAAGATTTGTTGCAAGGAAAACCATTAATGCCTCAGCCATGGCATGGACCACATGCATGAACAGGGGAATGCTTCAGTAAAAGGGACGGAGGAAGAGTAGGCTTTATGATGATGCCTTCCGAAAGTTTATGATTGTTGGACCTCAGATTGCTACATATATTCACCAAATTTTGCTCGAAACCACGAACGAAACAGAAAACAAAACTTATCAACGTTACAGGTGTTACGAAATGACAATGCACGCTTCAGTCATTTGTACATAGCGAGTCAAACAAGAGATGGAGATTTCCAAGAATTTTGTAGAGATGAAAATCAGCCTTGGCCTCCTTCCCTTTCAAATCATGGGAAGCCAATACTTTGTAAGAATAAGTCATGTCTGCTTAAGTGCTTTTCGACTTACATTAATGGAAAAATAAATAAAAACTGAGTCAAACGTTCATGTTAAAATCTTAGATGGAGCTGCAGTCATTCAAATTACCTCATACAGGAGCACATACCTTTGAAAAAAAAATTCCATATGCTGCACCTAAAATGTCATCCGTGTCACGCTTGTATGCTGTTTGAGATGAATACAGCAAAGAAAGTTTGAAAAATGAAACTCATGATGAAAGAGGTTCTGGTAGAAGAATCCATGTAACTGGTGGAGGTCTGATGCCTAAAAAATTGGAGAACTTTTTAAAAGATTCTAAAAACAAGAAGTCTTTCCTCTCAGAGGGAATTCGAACATTCCCTGTTTCAGAAGGAAAAGATCCAGTCAGTGGATTCCGATGTTATAGTTATCTCCATATCCAGTTTTGAAGAACTTGGGATAAACAGTATTTGGATTGCCTTTGGGACAAGAAAAGATTCCAATACATTCCTATCCATGAAATCGAAGGTGACTAGGACATCCTATATCCTACTTTCACGCATTCACTGGCTGTAATACTGTTTCACAGTTCAATGGAAGAAGAAAAGTTAAAGCTGAGAGGCGTGAATGCCTGGCAAATACTACTGACAGTTTCCTCTTCTTAGCGCAAAGAAATGTAGAAGACTTTTTTTTATGGAATTCAGAGATATGTTGTCGTTCTGTGCGACAGTTCTTGTAATGCTGAAAATGTCGGTGAAGAGAGAATATTTTTACTTAAGAGAAAAGGTCCCAGATTGATGGAAAATATACCATCAACTTCCGATGAATTGAAACTGCATCCAATGAGGACAGCATACCAAGAGGAATGACATGTGTCAACGCTCTGAAACCGATACAACCAGACCAAGATCTTTCCAAGTGGGGCTGGACTAAGACTGACGATGAATGAGTACCAGTTTAGGTGACACTTCCAGAAGTGGTAGCTTCTAGTCAAAAGCTAATTTGATGTGGCTGTACTGAGTTTGTGGCAAGGCAGGTCTTCCATGCAACTCAACTCTGCACATGTGATGGTCTCTGCCGAGAATCTAATCAATAAAATCTAAACCATTTCTCTTCTTTCTTCCCTTTCAGTCTTGTAATATATTTACTTCTTTGCCCTATACGTGCCCTTTAATATTCCCCCAACGGCGACCATTAATAGTACAATTCCTTAAGCCTCTCCTATGAGTTGGCTAATAAATAATCAGGCTGACTTTCCTCTTACACCCCCACTGGAAATCCCATATTTACCTATATAAACAGAAATCACCAGAGCACAATTGTTCAGTCAATCAGAAGTTTAGATATTCTTCAAATACTTCTGTGTACCTTTTCACAGAGATAACATATGACCGAAAAACTAGAGGCGCCAAGCTATATCCTAGTAAAGAAACAGAGCTCGTTCTGAGCACACTTTGGTGTGCCAGTCTTGGAAAGTCATCGGATCATCGTCTTTCTCATAAACATGGTAGGCTTTCGTCTGCAAAATGAATTATGAAAGTGCTTTATCAGTTTCATTAGCAGCACGGTGAAATTAATTGAAGTTAAAAATTTTCTTTCTAAATTACACAGTAGTAGGCCTACATTAAATGGGCGTTAAACGTATAAGCAAAAATGTTATGTTTCAACATTCGAAGTTATAAAAATGAGCAGTTCCATGGATGGAACATGATTCTTGACATAAATGCTTTCATTATTTGAGACTAACCTTTCTGTAATGAAAACATATCCTTATCATTAGAAAAGCGCAGGTCAACAGTACTTACCGTAATACATTTAGGCTACTGGTATTGGCGTAGCCTATTTGTAGAATGCTAGGACGTAAAACACACAGATAATTTGATAACAATAGGAAACTACCGACACACACGCGAAATGATCTATTTTGAACTATGTTTTGATGTAGGCAGGCCGGTTTAACATGCTTTGGTAGCGTTACGCTAGGAGACTCATGGCCGAAAATGAGCCGCGACATTGTACCTGTATTCCTCTAACGGCCGCTGTGGGCTTAATTGTACCAGGAAATGGGTGTTTTATGGTATTGAATTAAAGCTTAAGAAACGGGCTTTATTTTTTATTTGAGAAAAAATTACGAATTCTCACTTTCTGAAAAATTGTGATAAAAAGAAAAGCGAAAAGAAAAACACTTTTTTACATTTTTAGCTTTTTAAAGGATTTTCACTGTACTTATCTAAAATATCATTGCACTGACTTATACCACTTAATTTTATCTTCAATTTTAAAAAAAGAACATTGAAATCGGACCATGGGGATAGGAGCTAGAGGCGATTTATTAAGTGAGTGCAGCCGCCATTTTGAACCCCCCTCTCCCCCCTCCGCCGCAAAATTTGCGTTGGCGCTCCTTCCAAAAATACTCCACAGGGGTCAAGGAAGATGTGTGCGAAGTGGGACCTTTTAAAGTAAATATGCATAGTTCTTCACTTTTTTGTTCCTTAACCACCAGACTACAGGGTTTTTCCCAAAACACGGTAATCTACTTCATCATATAACAACAAATATAAGCCAGCAACTTTTCAAATCTTGATTCACAAGAGAATCATTGCTTACCATGGATTACTTGCAATATATTCCTTCTCATAGTCTACCGCTGCCGTGATGTTGCTGGTACCAGCTCCAATTCAATCTTTCTGGCTTGGATTGAAATTTCATCGGATTATCATTCATATTTCCACAAGCTTTTCATAAATACCAGTTCATATGCATTACTGTTTACAAAAAGCGACTCATATATTACATATCTATATCACATTTCATATTGGTATGTACAGTTCATTGTTGTTCTACGATTCAGATGGCCTTGAGAATATGACTTTAACAAATGGCTGACTATCAAACATTATAATTAATTATATGGTATTTTTGTTCCATTTCATATAATTTAGAGAGCTTTTACTAAAAAATATTGCATGCACCATGTACGCAAAAACTTTATCAGACTCATCCAGTATTTCAGCCTTGGCTGCTATACTAGATTCGTCTGCTAAAGGGTTATTTTGCATACTTGATACATAAATAGCTATTATTGTACTCATTAAAGTAAAACTAAAGGGGTCTGAAAATGGTAAAATACTAAAATAAAACTATTTTAATATATCTTAAAAACTAAAACAGGGTAAAACTAAACTTAAATCCAGGCCCTAGTAACAATGACAATGAGAACAATGAGCATCTATCCTGCTTGAGTAAATCAGGCTCAGAGCACAAACATGTTTACCTTAATTTGAGAAGGTTTTTTAATCTGTAGCAAGATTGAGATCGGAAATATACACACTAAACTTCACTAAAAAGGTATATTTACCCAGAATGATCATTTCAACGGGTCTTCCCGCCATCATCAGCTGATTCCGACGATAATGGCGGGAAGACTCGTTGAAATGATCATTCTGGGTAAATATACCTTTTTAGTGAAGTTTAGTGTGTATATTTCCGATCTCAATCTTGCTACAGATTTCAACACTTCACTGTAAATTTCCATCTAATATTTATATTGAGGTTTTTTTAAATTTAAACAATAGCACCGTTTAAATATATTAATCTTAAAGCAAAGAAAATCTTTACAAAAACTTGAAAAGGAATTGTGTTGGACTGAATCTCATTTATATATTTTTAAAGCATAATGGTCATAATAACGTATGTGACAAAATGTAAAAGTGAAAACTTATAAAATTTCAACTGGAACTGAAATTTATATAAATGCTATAACATCCTAGAAAGCATCTATAATAATAAGAGGAAGTGTTTGTCTGTCTGTCTGCACACGATGCCCAACGAAATCTACTGCATGCAGAGATCTGAAATTTTAAACATAGATGGAGTGAAGGGTGGCCAAATGGACCTCCAAGTGGGATTTCTAATTTTTTACTTTCGATTATGATAACTCGTGAAAAACTGGCAGAAAGCGTGAATTTTTTGCACTATCAAAGCATCATTTTTCGGTAATACATTTCAATTGTCAAATCAATTGCCTTTTCTTGTCATAACTTGGAAATAAAAGCATCGCAATTTTGTCAATATATCGCATGGAATTATCGATCTCTTCGATTCTGTGAGTTCAAGTTGGTCAATTCATATGTTTATAATGTCAAGGCACGAAGACATCTGAAATTTTCAACATATATGGAAGAGGGATAATGAATGTAGGTATAAATGGGCAAACATTGATCGATTTGGATGAAACTCACTATGCAGAGGTTTTCTGGGCTAGGGAACTCGAATCTGAGGATGTTTGTCCCTAGTCTGGCCTCTGAAAGGATTACCTGATGAAAAACTAGAATATGATTATGAAGCCATTGTAACAGTAGAGAAAGTTGTTTTACACTTCCTTATACACACAAATTTGCACTCAGACTGAGAAACAAATGGCCAGCTTGTGAGATGGTGGGATAGCTAAGCAAGGAAAAGAATAAGGTGTGCCTACTTCCTTCTGCTTCCTTCGTTCTTTAACTTGTCTCCCTATAACATTAATACATTTGATCACAAGGCAATCCACAGACTGGTTTTACGTTTGTATAGAAAAGGAATTATTCCTAGTTTAAATGAGATTCTTGCCACCTGTAAGCCGGTGGTCTCTTTAGAAAATTAAGAGTCCCATAGGCTTTTATAATAAAACAAATAACAATAGAAAATTTTTAATTGAGTGCACTGACAACAGGAAGGGCTATAATATTGCTAGATGAAACTTGGGTGAAACTCAATCTCACTCGACAAAAAATGTGGGTAATTTAAGATAAGAAAGAGTTCAGAACACCAATCAGAAAGAGGTCTCGAAGTATCATGGTTCATGCCAGTAACAAAGACAGCTATGGAAGGTGCACTGCTCGTTTTTCAATCAAAATCTACCAGATTTCTATGAGGAAATGGAGAGTAATAGATTTTTAAAATGGTTCAAGGAACAGTTAATTCCAAACTAACCACCTAACTCTTTTAATATTATGGACAATGCGAGTTACCACTCCTGTGAACTAAACAAAGCTCCAACATCAAATAGCCTTAAAGCAGATATGTAAGAGTGGTTAAATAAACAAGGAAATACAGTTTGATGACCGTATGCTAAAACATACATGGGCATTTACTGGTTCGCGAACCACTTGTGGTTCTTGACCTTCACGCATAACACACAAGATGGCATTGCGGACATTCGGTGTACGTAGTGGATTATTCCCATGCATGAGTCATACTCTCTTTGCAAGCAGTGACGGGTCATGACACAGTTCCGATTGGAAAGGCATTATGACACATTCTAAGCCTTTGTATAATGAAATAATTGCACAAGTAAAAGATTAATTAAAAATACAAGATTGTTTGTATTATTTGTTTCTTGTAGTGTACATTTGAAAGTGAAATTAGTGTTTCCCTAAGAATGAGGAACCGCCACTGCACTTATTGTATGCTTGTGTCTCCATCTATCCATTCTTTTCGAACTATGTGTAAGTTGACAAAAGTTTGCGGGTTGCGTGTCAATGGATAGGGGTTTGCCCATGTCTGTGCTAAAACCTACATTGTATGGAATGATAAAGTTGTATAAGGCGCAAATCAACACACAAGAAACAGACAAACAGCAGAAGAATTTGGACATAGTGTGATTTGTTTACCTCCTTATCACTGAGAGTTTAATCCCATTGAACTCATATGGGCATAGGTAAAGTATGGGGGGGGGGGAATATTACCATGGGATATTTGTTACGAATATATAAAGACAGTATAAATTCAATTAAGACTGCATTTTTCCATTTTTCTTTAACAATGCATACTGCAGAGATCTCGTTAGATTTAATTGAAGAAGTGTTTGAAGATAGGGTAATTAGTAAGGGGTTATGGCCAGCAAGATCTCCAGATCTTACTGAATTATGATTTTTATTTTTGGGAGAACTTAAAAATAAAGTGTGCAAGAACAACCCTCATACGGTACAAAAATAACCCTCATAAAGTACAAATGAAGAACTGAAAAGGAACATAAGAAGAAAAATTACAACAATTTCACTAGAATTAATGCGTGTGAATGCAAACTTTCTTAAAAGATGTCAGAAATGCATAGTGGTAGACAGAGATCTACAACCAAGGTAGGTGATTATTCTAACTGTAGGCCTAATTCAGAAATCCATGCGCTTGAATTGAGGGTAATGTACATGAGCCTATATCAGCCAACTTGCTTCTAGGCTGCTGCACAGGCTGTATGTTCTCAGCACATTACAAAATAATGTCTCCTTAGTTCATTACAAAACATAATGAACTACTGCTATCACTCTAAAAATATATAATTACAATATATAATTTTTAAAAACAGCACTGCCAAGTTAATAACAACACTGAAATAATTACATTTCACAATTAATTTTCCCTAAAAATAAAATTACTTTCACAGACCTCTATCACCATTCTAGCAAATAAGTTTAATTTAACTACTACTTTACATAATAATATGTAATGTTTTAGTTGGTTAACTAACTCCATAATAAGGTAAATTATTGCACATTATGCTCCAATGATTTTTACAGCTGTTATTCCCTTTTTATTTAGAAATGGGATTGCTATTGTGGTTGTGTTCTTCTCAATATTTTTATCATTATTATCACTATTACTGAATGTATTCAGATCTGGGTAGGTGAAGAAGGCCTGAAGAATTTACATATAGGCTATCAGAATAAATAAATCATAAATTCCACCTTTCATACTAAAGAAAGATACGAGGATTGCATTAGTTCACATTGTTCATATTCAGAACCACGAGGAACTAATACTCATAGTCTGCAATAATTCATGCTACCAACAGCAATTTATGAGCCAAATCAAAATATATTCATGTGCAATTTTACATTATGTAGATCACGAAAATAACTTGAAAATTTGAGAACATTATAGGAGAAAAATTCCTCCGGCACTGGGACTTGAACCCAGGACCTTTGGCTATTCGCGCCAATGCTCTACCAACTGAGCTAAGCCGGAGCTCAATTCACAGCGCCAGATGGAACCTCTCTCCTATGACTAATTGCCCTAATGGTCTACCTCACAGACAGAAAAGTTATGCCATATGCAGTACTGTGAGGCACACTAAGTAGTGATTTTGTGACCGGGCTCCCACTGTTATTGCACAGTTGACATTCAAGATAGATATATAAGCATTCGTGTACCACAGATTAATGTCTCTGTTGGACACTACATGAGAACATTATAGGAGAAAAATTCCTCCGGCACTGGGACTTGAACCCAGGACCTTTGGCTATTCGCGCCAATGCTCTACCAACTGAGCTAAGCCGGAGCTCAATTCACAGCGCCAGATGGAACCTCTCTCCTATGACTAATTGCCCTAATGGTCTACCTCACAGACAGACAAGTTATGCCATATGCAGTACTGTGAGGCACACTAAGTAGTGATTTTGTGACCGGGCTCCCACTGTTATGTAGTGTCCAACAGAGACATTAATCTGTGGTACACGAATGCTTATATATCTATCTTGAATGTCAACTGTGCAATAACAGTGGGAGCCCGGTCACAAAATCACTACTTAGTGTGCCTCACAGTACTGCATATGGCATAACTTGTCTGTCTGTGAGGTAGACCATTAGGGCAATTAGTCATAGGAGAGAGGTTCCATCTGGCGCTGTGAATTGAGCTCCGGCTTAGCTCAGTTGGTAGAGCATTGGCGCGAATAGCCAAAGGTCCTGGGTTCAAGTCCCAGTGCCGGAGGAATTTTTCTCCTATAATGTTCTCATGTAGTGTCCAACAGAGACATTAATCTGTGGTACACGAATGCTTATATATCTATCTTGAAAATTTGAGCTTGAATGATGTGAAGTAACTGAAGATTTAATGTTGTTGAATATAAAACCATACAACCTAAAATAAGTTATGGACAAATGCAATGTGGTAAATACTAAACTCTCATCTATTGAAAGAAAAGAATCTTCTCATCATATTTTAATCAAGTAACGAATATGTCAGTAAAATAATCAACTCCAAGAGTACAAAAATAAAGTAAACAATTACACTGAATTTAAATTCTCAATGTTTGTCGGACCATAAAATACTTTCTATTAAGATTGTTAATAAGATTAACAAAGAAAATCACAGAAAGAAGTAACTAAAAAAATATTTAGTTAACTAGTGAAGTCGAATTTATCCGAAGTTACTTCAACCTAATAACATCGGTGTAATGTAAGAAAAACCAGTTAATGCAGTCACTATAATGGTAAAAAATGCATACATAATATACAGTATCCATTTGCCCAATGCCACATGCAGCAATGCAATGCAAGAAGAAAGCAGTCGCCCACCAACAAATGGGACTACATATTCATAACTCACCTGGCTTCCAGATTCTTCATTATTCTGAGCTGTTCTTGGAGGAGAACCACTTTTACGGCGAATACCACGATGAATAGTCCATTTCTGAGAAAAAAATTAATGTTATTTGACAGCTGCTTTGTCATGAACCCATCCTTTTTAGCAGATGGATACTAAGTTGCAGTGTCATAGTGTCATACAACACTGATTTCTATAATGTATTCACATATTCTTATATTCTTTCAACAGGAATATTTTTGCCTGTGGAAGACCTTTTGTGCCCACAAAAGGAGAATGAATAAGAACCAATATTCCCATTATTGTCATTGATGAAGTTCACAGTTTTATATTTCAAACTACCTGCACAGCACCATCAAATACTTGCCCAAAGACTTCCTACCTGATTAGCCTACCAGAGATGATCAACCACAATGTACCACATGCAATTCTCCACTGAAAATCTCCCATAACAAAGTATTTGCCGAATGTCATCACTTTGACCTCTATAGGGAAAAATACAATATATCCAGTAACTTATTATAAAAGTTCTTGATAAACAAAAAGTGTATAAAAAGGCTAGTTTATTTCTAAAAGATATTAAAGACTAGAGTAAGATTTAAAAATTATAATCTTCATTCATATAGTTCCTGTTTTTCCATTTTAGTAAAATTACAAAAATTACCTTGAATTTTCAAGGTTTAACTTATGCTATTTATTTCCATGTAGTTCTTTGCTCAATTTTTAAGGTTATTTGAAGTTATTTCTATTCATTACTTGTACAGTGAGTCCCACACAAGAGTTGGCCAATGACGCGGGTTTCTGCGTCGCAGCTGGCACAGCTCCAACTCCCGAGCGATCGGGTAAAATATCTACGCAAATGATGCCGCGGTCGTTGTAATGATTCAGGTTCTCACATTTACAGTTAAAATTACAATGAAAATAACCACGTACCTCATCACAAGAGATGTTGGAAATGTTCTTCTCTTGCATCCAGACAATACTGGCACCTTTTTTTAGGAAATTTTCTTTCACGCGCATAAGTTCAGCTTCCGAGACAGAGTAACTTTCTCTTGTGATAGGCCTATGTGATATTCTCTTTAAGTTCTTCTTTTAACAGTATGTAAATATTATTTATGGGGAAACTTGAAAAATAAAGTGTATAGATCAATTTCCCATACATAAGAAGAACTTAAAGACAATATCACAAGGAAAATTAACCCTAACACGGAAGCTGAACTTATGTGCACGAAAGTAAATTTCCTAAAAAGATGCCAGTGTTGTATGGATGCAAGAGGAGAACATTTCCAACATCTCTTGTGATGAGGTACGTGGTTATTTTCATTGTAATTTTAACTGTAAATGTGAGAACCTGAATCATTACAACGACCGCGGCATAATTTGCGTAGATATTTCACCCGATCGCTCGGAGTGATGGAACTGTGCCAGCCGCGATGCAGAAACCCGCGTCATTGGCTAACTCTTGCGTGGGACTCACTGTACTTGTTGTCAAGATTATTGTAATTCAGTATCACTTACATTGTATTCATCTAAATTCTTACAATTACTTCTGTCGTTGCTGTAATTAATATGTACAACTGTAACAGTTGCAAATAGACTCTCACGAGTCAAAGCTACTAAAAATAAACTTTCTTTATATATTTATGGTATTTAACGAATATATACAGAAGTTAACAAAGCAGTTACCTTTTCATCGGAATCTGAATCCGTATTGGAACCCAATTCTGATCCTCCTTCACTGCCTTCTTCACGATGATTAGCTAACTTCCTAGCTTGTCTATCCATTAAACTTGTACGACTCCGAGTTTTCTTCCATGAATAGTAATATTTCACTAGGCTTGCTATAGATTTATCTGGTAGCTGAAACAAATAATATCTAATAAACATATAATAATTTAGAAGACTTCACTTATGTATACAAATGACTATAGAATGTCTAGTAAACTGAACTAAAACAATAAATTAGTGATTTTACATCTAGAATAAAATCGCACTGATATCATAATATACTATATTAAAAATTACTAACCAATGTCAACAAAATAAAATAATACATAGGCTTTCCAACAATATTTCAATGATAAAGGAACATAGGCTACAACAGTACCTACCATTTGTCTAATTCTATGAAAGCTTTTTCCATGAAATTGGAAAGCTTGCTCAAACAGGACCTTGTCTTCAACGGTCCATTCATCAGGAAATGGTGTGAAATTAGCAAGATCTTGGATAGCTCGCTCAAGATCATGTTTATGCCAGAATAACATTCCCAGTGCTTGCTCTCCATTGTAGCCATATTTTTCCTTGGCTAGAGATATATACTCATCCACTGAAAAAGAAACATCATAATAACAGAATAGCACACCCTCATAATGAAAAACTATGTCAGTAACACATTACTATAACACATTGTAAGCTTAAAAGTTTGGTCATTTAACTCACACTAAACTTATACTTACATTTATAGTCTGGTATGTCTGTTGTTGGTGACCAAACTAACAGAGCACGTTCACTACACTGTTCAGGTCGCCGTTCTGTTTAAAAATAATGCACAAACAAAAATTACTCTTGTAATTAGAAAGAATTTGAACCAGAAATATATTTCCCATAAGCAATGATTAATAGAATTGAGAAAATATCAGAAATAAAATATTTAACTCAATTTTATTTTCAGAAGAAAATATATCAATACCGGGGTGCGCAACACTGGCAACACTGGAAGTGCAAAGTTACCCTCCCTCTTGTCCCCACTACTCTCATTCAACAGCAGGTAGAGACAACTGAACTGGTTGACTATGGGACTTGTAGCATTGCAGGTAGGAGGAAAAAAGGAAGAAGGCAAATGTAGAGGTAAAGCAATTTGCACTTCCAATGTTGCATCTCCCGGCCCTGAAATATATTTTTAATTTTAATTTAAAATTTGATTGTATAAAAAAAGTATCAAAGAAAGTGTGCTTTTACAAGGAACAAAACCGATACTTGATTTAGTGGGAATTCAAAGCACTGACTTATCTTACACTTTGGCTTTTATGATACAACTTTTTTTTTTTTATGTCCTGACACCACTTGCATGGAGTTCAACCATAACTCTTTCCAACATCTCAAAAGGAAATCGGATGTTTTTGGGCTGTACCATGGTCTATGGCCAACTTGAATCAATCTTTCTTTTTCAGAACACCACAAATGGTGTTGTCCTGTTAGTCATAACTGAAGTATACCCTTAAAAACTAAGTTAATAGGTTATAAAGCAATAGTTCTCTTTATGTAGAAAAATGGCAGGAGGGATATCACACATTAAACTTTATCCTAAATAACAAAAGAAACAAGCAGTGACAAAGGCAACTGCTTAGATACATGATGTCAAGCTTAATAAGCTACATCACAGTGACAAATAAGACAAATAAGTTAGGGAAAGTTAATAAAAATTTGCATTAGTTGTATTGTTTTCTTGGAGAACACTATGGGACTATCTTTATAGTAATAATCATAAGAACATTTTATTATTCAAAGTGGAAGTTGGTAATAGTAATGTGTTATGGTGGCACTGTAAAATATCTTCTGCTACAGCGCAAGAATCAAGGATCACCTTTGGTAAAAATCGTAAGAAATACCACATGCTCAAGTGGCCAGCAGGAACTGGAAGTCGGCTGTTATTGCAGTGTAGGCAGGTGTAAATGAGGCTTGGATGATTGTAAATGTGGCAGCCCTATATAGAATGCTATCCAGAGAACCAGTGGAGTATGTTTACTTGGCAGCAGTTCATAGATTTCACCTCGAAAATGAGTTTGCTTGAGAGACAAGAAGAGGGAGATAGAAAGAAAGAAAAGAGAGATAGGAAGAGAAATTGAGCTAGTGTGTGTGCTGCGTGCATTTTATGCATGTATGTAATAAAAATTCGGTTATTTCACCTTAACATGTTAAATTTGCTATCATATACTTTCACTACTCACAGTTCACTGATTACGAAAAAATTAAAATGTAAATGTATTGATGAATTGCATGCTATATGAGCCACCTGATACATTGATTCTGGAATCTACATTACTACAGGACTATTTGTTTTTACCTTCTACAAACTGTCTGATTAGAACTTGAATTTTTATGGAGAAGCAATGCAGTATTGCCATCTGTCTACCTAGGCAAGAAGCATGCAATAACTCTGCACACTCATATGTACTTCCAGAAATGTATTGCAAAATTTATATTCTCCACTCTCACACAAATTACAATACGAGGTGGTTTATAGGTGACAACACTACTCACATAAGAACTCTGGTTCTGGTTTGTTCCAAGTTTCAGTTGCGGTTTGGTCACTTGAAGAAATGAAAAGTATAGGTTTGGATGAGTCTCTCGGGCTTCCAGTTGGGTAAATGGATTTAGACATTAAAAGCTTTCGGCTGCTACAAACTCTGCAGCCATCTTCTGGGAGGAAGTGAGATGGTCGAAAAGCTAGGTCCAATATATACATGGGAAAACTGCTGCGAGGACAAAATCCCATGTGAGTGTGAGGCTGTATACACTGGACAGACAGGCTGCACCATTCAGGACCAATGCAAGGAACGCCAACAATCCTTACATTTATCGGGATAAGCCAGTGGTGGTCCAGCATTCGTACAACTCTAACCACATTCACAATGAATATTCTAAGCAGACAACAATCAACTAGAGAAGAGAGCTCTACGACATGAGCCAATGAGAACTGGCCATACCAACCTGTTCCTTCTCCTTCATTGACCCATTCCCAGCAGTTCTCCCATCTAGGCTACATGCTAAACCTACTTTTCATTAGCTCACTTCCTCCCAGAAGATGGCTGCAGAGCTCTTAGTAGCTGAAAACTCGAAATGTCTAAATCCGTTTACCCAACTGGAAACTCGAAAGAGTCTCATCCATTATCAACGTTGGGAATTCTCAAGTCATAAGTCATGTTACTACAGGTTTGCTCCTTTAAAAAAAAATAATAATAAAAAAATAAAAAAAACTTTCTCCGGAAACCAATTTATTCTCTCAAGTACTGATAGTCACTTCTCCCACTGGTTTTGCCAGCACTTTTAGAACTTGTTTTTTAGAATGGTATTCATTTGGGCAATTGCATTCTGCATAACATCTTAAGATTTTATTCAAATTGGGTCCCTTTCAGCAGCTTTTTCAATTTGGGGAATAGCTAAACAGGAGTGTGGAGAGCTTGACGAACCACAATGGTCCTGTATTTGGGCAAGAAAGTCATGATCAGCTGCAAAGAATGGATGGATGCATATCATGAAGGAGGTGCTAAGCTGTCGCTACCCACAGAACTGATCCTGCAATATCTGACAGTGCTACATGAAACTAACCCCTGTTGATTTGTGGTTCACAGTGCAAGCAGGCCCACTGTGGGAACGAATACAGTAGATCTTGTAATATGATGAAATTGCCAAAGCTGAACATTTGAAAATGATTTCAGTTATCAATCGAGTCAGTTTTTAGTAGTTCTTGGGTTCGTAGTTTTCATATCTCGCATCATGAGTTCTAGGTTCCTGCATTCATCCGAAAACTATTTCATCGAATGTTTAATTCTTTATTTGGCTCAAGAACAGATTACTTGATTCTTAAAACCATTCAATTCTGCCCATCAGTGGTTTGAATAATAGCAGTCATGGCTCATTGGATAAACACAAAAGGCTAAATATTTTTCACATATACTAATAAAAATAAACAATGCCAAACCGACACTTACTTGAGAAATGCAACTTCCTACCACAAAATAATATAAGTAGGGCTGCTAGAGATGATTAGCTTGTTCACACAACTCTCTTATTACTCTTTCATTTCATAAAACTATTCATTTATTTTGAAATAAAAATTTATCTTAGGTAAATAATAACAGGATATGCTCTTAAAACTTAAGTGATCAATGTTGAACCATCTTACCTGGAGCAGGAATTAGCTCCGGCACAACAGCCTGATAGTCTCTCCCAACTCTTATCTTTTCTTCTGGAACAAAGGGAAATCCATATACTAGGCAGGGAACTTTACTTCTGAATTATTATTATAGATGTCTACAACAAGCAAATTAAAAAGTACCTATAGTAAATACTTATTATAGTAAACTATTACAATGCATAATACTAAATGCTATAATACAATATAGATGACTAAATATTGCACAGTAAAATATTCCTATATCAGTAAACCCATGTGAAGCTTGTGCACTTCATCCATATTGACAGATGCCCAGGAAAGCTGGACAATTTGCTATGTAACTAAATTGAATATATACAGACACGTAACCAAATGCTTAATAATACCGTGTAAACTAAACAAGAATCCTAGCAGTTGAATCGTGGAGTCAAATATGATACCTCCACAGTTCGACCACAGCCAACAATGGAAGTTTGTATTATTCCCACTAGCCAAACAGTCGGTAAAGAGTACTGGTAGTAATGTTTGTCAAGATCACTCTTATTGTATTTGTCAAGGTGGAATTTTCCAATCACAAGTGCATTTTCATTGTAGGAAATTTGAAATGAACCAGCAATTTGACGTTTTGCCACAACATTAATGCTGTTGCTTAACGAACTGTTTATAACTATTTTTTTCTGACGGCAATTCCGCATCATGTCTTTTATCTTTTCATCATAACTCCCTTTATTTCTGGATCTGTTCTTCCTCTTATTCTCTCATATGCTGAGCTATTGACTTTCCCATTTTTGTATAGAAATACGATGGGTATTTTTTTTTTAAACCTCCAATGGGGAATAAATTGAAAACTACAGAGAAAATCAAAACTGTTTTATTTGGAAAATTTAGGTACACCTTCTACTTCTCTACATAGTCACGCTCCGATTGAGACATTTGTCGTAGCGTGGTACCAACTTTCCAATACTTCTGTAGAAGCTTGCCACAATAGTGAGAAACGGCCGTCCGGATCACCTAAGGTAATCCTAGTTTGCATTGTCAAGTTTTTAAGTATTATAAAAACAATTTTTCAAAAATAGTTTCATTGTTTCTTGCAATATTGTCTTCAATTTCGCTTTTTTGAGAAGTTCCGTACACATGAAAATTCATCAAACATTTAGTCTTTGTCAGCAAAAAATTTGGTAGCCTACAATACTTTTAACAAAAGAACAACAATCCTAAATATCTTCCATTTCGGCTGCTCCTTTTAAAAATATAAAGGGTGTGGAAAATGACATAACTTACACCAGCGTTTCTCAATCTATGGTCTGCGGACCACTGGTGGTCCGTGAAGATGGTGTAGATGGTCCGCAGACATAATTAAAAAATATCATAAAGCAAGTGGAAAGTAAAGAAGTAAAAAATTTTCACATAAAATGGACATTAGATGTCAAAGTTTTTAAAATCTTCAAAAATACAGGTCCTATGGCAAGTTTCATTACTTTTGCAGTTACGAACCACAGTTTGAAACCCCTGACGTCTATGGTTCCCTCTTTCATTCAAAACCCGAAAAATAAGACTTTGTCAGAATTTGTTATTAGAGGAGCTCTCTTAATAAGGGTTTTATTGTTGGAGGTGCCTGAGTGTCATTACCGATAAACCTGTGTTAAGCACATGCAGTTGCTATGGCTCGGTAGTACTCTTTCAGAGTATATGCTGAAGTTTATGATCTTTCAAGTAATAAACTTGAGATTTTAAGCCCGTACTCACAAAAATTGTCACGTATGAATTTCCAGATTCTCACATTTAGGACAACCAATCAAATTAAATATTTTTAAATTTTGTGTCAATGCGGTGTCTTCAATCTTATATTTAATGACTATGCCTGTTTCTGGACTGGATTCCTGGTTCCTCAGTAGATCTTCAGACATGCTAGGTTATATTTGTGGAAAGTGTGCAGTCGGTTAACTCCGGTTTTAATATTTTTTGAAAACTGTTTTAAAAATGGAAAAGTGGCTTAGAACAGGGACTTTGAAAAGAAAAGTGATGCAAGCGAAACTAATTTTAACTGTGAAATGAGTGTTGTTAAGGCAAGTAAATGTGACTCTGCTATGAAAGTTGAAGTAAGCAGTTCAAAGAAAAAGTACAAGAGGAAATATATTTCGTATTTGGAATTAGGATTTACTTGGTGCGGTGATGGAAAGTAAACAGAAACCACAGTGCGTTTTGTGTTATGAAGTGTTGTCGAACGAGTGTATGAAACCTGAAAAACTCCGACAGCATTTAAAAACAAAGCATTGTGATGTAAAAACAAACCAATTGAGTTTTTTCAGCGACGCTTTAAAATTCCAAATTGTGGGAAAGAGAAAGTTTCAGCCATGAGTTCAATTAATAGCAAGGCACTGGAAGCATCCTACTTCTTAAGTTTGCGCAAAGCCAAAACAGGGAAATCTCAGTCCATCGGGGAAAATTTGCTTCTTCCAGCTATAAAAGATGTTGTAAAAACTATGTTTGGCCACAAAATTCTAAAAGATATTGATTTGACTCTTTCAAATGACACTGTCAGTCGGCAGTATGGCAGGTAACATAGAATCTCAGTTAATCGAAAGGGTTAAGCAGAGTCATTATGCGTTACAAATTGATGAAACTACTGATGTCACAAATGATGTACAACTGATGTGCTACGTTAGATATGCACATAGTGATGGCATACAGGACGGTATTTTATCTTGTACATCTTTGCCAACCCGAACAACTGGAGAAGAAATATTTCACTCTCTTGATAGTTACATACGAGAGAAAGGGATCATGTGGGAAAAATGTGTAGGTTTATGCTCAGATGGAGCTCGCTCCCTTACAGGCAGTATAAAGTCAACGAAGTAGCTCCAGATATGAAATGGGTGCATTGTTTCATACATAGGGAAGCATTGGCCTCCAAAGGAATACCACCATAATTTAAAACAGTGCTAGATAATGCTGTAAAGCTAGTTAATTTTATTAAGATTCGACCTTTAAATAATAGGTTATTTTCCGTATTGTGCGATGAATATAGGCTACACACCTTTTGCTTCATTCTGAAATTCGCTGGCTTTCCAGGGGCAAAGTACTTAGAAGGTTATTTCAATTAAGGCACGAAGTTTTATTATTTGTAAGTGAACATAAATCTGATTTTGCATCACTCATTGCTGATGAAGCGCATGGTTAATGGTGTTATCCTACCTTTCAGACATTTTTTCTAAATTAAATGAACTAAATCTCTCCCTTCAGGGAAAATCTTTCACTGTTCTTGACGCTTACAACATAATAAAGGCATTCAAGAAAAAACTGGGGCTATGGATTAGTTACATAAAAAAAAGTCGATTTGTACCTTTTCGAACATTGGAATAATTTTTAATGGAAAATGATATTTCTGTTGAGTCTGAGTTTGTTGAAAGAATTTGTAACCACCTCGAACTGTAAAACAAAAATTTGAAACATATTTTCCACATAACTTGTATGATAAATTTCTGTGGATTCGCATTCCGTTTCAGGCTTACAGTTAGGATAATGATCTCTCATTATGAACAGGTATTTGAACTCTCAAGTGACAGTGGGCTTAAAATCTAATTCCGTAATCTTAGTTTGTCTCGATTCTAGATCTCATGTTCAGTGAGAAGTGAATTTCAAGAATTATCTGAAGAAGCATTGAAAATCGTCATGCAGTTTTCAACAACCTATCTTCATGAGAAGGGATTTTCATCGCTCGTTCAACTAAAAACAAAATACAGAAACCAACTTAATGTATCTGCTGATCTTCGATTAAATTTGACTAATATTGAGCCAGATATCCAGTAACTCTGCAAGAGGCGACAAGCTCAACCGTCTCATTAAAAGTGAGTAATAACATAATTCCTAATTATATTACCAAATTGCTAATAAATAAAAAAGTCTGTTCAAAATATAATTTTACTGTCAATAGTTTACTTCCAATCAACAACTGTGTTTCCGTTGAATTAAAAAAAAAAAATGTATTTAGATTTATTTTGTTATAATGACCTATAACTAATACCCTAAATATTAAGAATATAGGCCTACATATAGCCTACTTTTAAAAATGAAATGTAAAATTAGGGGTCCATAAAATTTTTTAGGCATTTTAGAGGTCCTCGGGTTCAAAAAGGTTGAGAAACGCTGACATACACCATTAGTATACTCAAGGCAAACTAGGAACAAAGTTATGTAGCATGAAATGCAGTGACCAAGCAGACCCACAAAACTCAGAAAATGTTATTGTCCCCCATAAAACTTTCAGGGCAGCTGGACATTTTGCCAAAAAGGGACTGTCCCGGGAAGAAAAGGACAAATGGACACCCTACTTGTATTGTCTCATCATATTGAATGTCGCAAAATATGTGGCTAAAACTGATAACCTAATACATACGCATGCATCCAGCCGAGATTATACTGGCAGCAGCTCCAATTCAATGTTTCTGACTTGGATTGAAATTTCCTCGGGATTATCACTCATGTTTTCACAAGCTTTTCATAAATACTAGTTAGTATATATTGTTTACAAACAAGTGACTCGTGTATTATGCTCTATATCACATTTCATATCGGTACAGTTCACTGTTGTTCTGCGATTCAAGCAGCTGTGAGAATATGACGTTAACAAATGGCTGACTATACCTTTCATTATAATTAATAATACAGTATTTTTATTAAGTGCCCGTATGGTACTTTATGAGATTGTGTGCAGGACGGGAAAATGTCTGTCCATCTGTCCATCCACGTGTCTGTATGCGTTATAACTCAAATACTCTTTACTGGATTTTCATGAAACTTGGTACATACATTTATAATGTCTATAGCAAGAAGCCTATTTATTTTGAACCAAATCAGTTGACTGGTACCAGAGTAACGACTAATTAGAGGTCACATGCTTTTTAAATGATAAATCATGACTATATTACAATGCCACTTTGCTAATCATTGGGGGCCTTGACTCCAATGCAGTCAAGTGTTTATTTATGAACGATTTGAGATTTTCCTGGCGTAAAATATGAAGATATTCTTCTCGGGTTTGCAGCCAGGTAAGAGCTTTGTCGAGATCCAACGTTTCAGAGGCTGACGCCGCCTCCATCCTCAGGGAAACTGAAGTGCCGAGCGTCCTGTCATGGGGAGATATATATACCAACCAGAGTTGGGCAGAGCCGACCAATCAGGAAATGGATATATGCTATTGGTCCCTTTCATCAGGAACTGGGACTGATGTGTTATCGGTCCTTTTCAGGGCTAATCTGCATCTGTTGTTTTTGAAGTTCTGGATCTGCCTGACTAATGATGAAGCCCCTGTCTCTGTTGAAATTGTCGTCTTCCAGTTTAATTTCTACGGCCATCTTATCAAGGAGGCTATATATATCTCCCCATGACAGGACGCTCAGCACTTCAGTTTCCCTAAGGATGGAGGCGGCGTCAGCCTCTGAAACGTTGGATCTCGACAAAGCTCTTACCTGGCTGCAAACCCAAGAAGAATATCTTCAAATGTTTATTTATTTCGTTGTTCAAGTTAAAATGAGTGCTACATGAATACAGAAGGTACATTACTGTGAAATAATTAGGCCTACGTACATTAAGCGGAGTTCTTTGCTAGTACATTTTGTGAAATGTTCACATATTTTAAGAATTTCTTACATCAGTGTATAAGTGTATGAATTAAGGTAAGTATCAAACTTTAGTTTATTCTTTCATAAGCTCTACTTAACGAATCGACCTGGAGCTTAACTCGGAGATAGATTACAAAAATAACTTCTTTTCTGCATATCATAATTGCAATTATCACTGATTGAACAAAAGCATTTTGGCACTTTGTTACATCAGCTTATCTGTTTGGGAAAAAATAAATGTAAGTCGCACCTTGGATGAATGTTCCCACCCCCCACGCGATGCACTTTTTTTTATGCCACGATCTAGCGAATTCTTCTGTCCTCATATTACGTAGAAACTCGTGATTGGACGTTGGTGGTGTGACGTCATACCGCTAAACAAAAGGTGACAGGCTAACTAACTTCTGGAAGATATAATATGCCACATTTTCGAAATCTACAAACAGTGTAGGCCTATCGTACATTATTCGAAAATGCAAGGGCGCTTCGCTTCGTTTACCGCCTCTGCTTCGCGCACTTAACTATGTGGATAGTGTTATGCATTATTTAGACTATATGCAGAGGTGATTGTGGTCTGATCGGGAGTGCCGAGTGAGCTAGCGGGTTGTCATTTTGGTGCAAGGGTTGGTAGCTGGCATTTGGTACGGTCAGGAGTTTGGAGAGGAAGGAACGGTCGGGAGCGCCGAGATAACAAGCGTGTAGTCGTCATAGCAACACATTGTTCGGAGCATAAGGGGCGACTTACTCTTATCTTTCGCCATCTGTTTTTTCATTCCATAAAGGCCTATGATAATTTAGAGAGCTCTGATTAAAAATATTGTATGCACCATGTACACAAAAACTTTATTGAACTCATCCAGTATTTCGGCCTCAGCAAATGCCTTGGCTGCCATAAAGGATTCGTCTGCTAATGCTTTACTGAGGACTTACACATAAATAGCTATTATTGAGTGTAGGCCTAATGACTGTTTATTACAGTACAGTATTTTTTTAATTCGGTATTTTTATTTTTCAAAATACAAGTTAGTTGTAGTAGGCCTACTGTATGATAAAATTTGAAATTATGTTATAGCCTCAGTGTGTAAAATATGGAATGCAAAATAATGTCGGTTTATTTCTTCTTAAATTTTCATTAACTTATTTAGTTTTATTATTTTTATAACACACTTGCTTACAAAAAAAAAAAAAAAAAAAAAAAAGAGTGCGTGGAATGCCACGCGACAGAAGTAAAACTGTTTTTTTTTTTCAATGTTTGTTTATTGGATTTTTTCAATTTTGCATTATTGGATTTTTTAATATTGGGTTTTTAGACTTTTTAAATTTTGAATTTTGGACTTTTTAATTTTGGGTCTTTGAATTTTTAATTTTGGATTTTTTAAATTTTTGATCTTTGAATTGTTTATTTTTTTAATTTTTAATTTTTGGATTTTTAAATTTTTTATTTTATTATTTATTATATTTTGGGTTTTTGGATGTTATAATTTTTAATTTTTAATTTTTTTAATTTTGGATTTTTTAATTTTTTTATTCTTTGTGATCGGCTTTCTCTCTTGCGTTCTGCTGCAGTTTTGGCCGTTACACTTGATGTATTTTCTTCAGTTTTCCTTTTCTCTGTCACTTTCATCCTCTCACGGTATCCTCTTGCTCTTTCTGCAATTGATTTCGGTTTTTTAAAGTCTGTGTGTGCCTTTTTATGAGAATTATAGTTTGTATAAGGCAAAATAGATTTTACCATAGGTTCACACGTATCAGTTCTATCATGCACTTCACTTACTGATGCTTCAAGAGCATTTTCTAATGCTATTCTTCGTGATCGGCTTTCTCTCTTGCGTTCTGCTGCAGTTTTGGCCGTTACACTTCATGTAATATCTTCAATTTTCCTTTTCTTTGTCACTTTCATCCTCTCACGGTATCCTCTTGTTCTTTCTGCAATTGATTTCGGTTTTTTAAAGTCTGTGTGTGCCTTTTTATGAGATTTATAGTTTGCATAAGGCAAAATAGATTTTAATATAGGTTCACACTATCAGTTCTATCGTGCACTTCATTTAAATTCGCATGCGTTTTCTGCTACGACTTTGTTGATTATAGTGCTGTTCAACTTTTTTCAAAATGTACACAGTCCAACGAAAAGAAAGATGCAGTGTAATTCTCGAGAAGGCGGTGGCTAGTGCTGTTCAGCTTTTTTCAAAATGTACACAGTCAAACTAAAAGAAAGATGCAGTGTAATTCTCGAGAAGGCGGTGGTTTTAACACACTTTACCAATGTCGGATAATTTATTTAAATTTTGGATAAGCTTAATCATTGAGTTTATTGTTTTAATTTTTGGATGTTTTAGTTTTTAATTTTGTTTTTTTAGATTTTGGTAATTTGTATTTTTTAATTTCGGATTTGCACGGTAATGAACCTCCGGGTTCCATAAAATAGATAATATACCTTTACATTGCTTAGGAATTGTCTATTGTCTGAAAAATTTCCTTTACTTACTCCTAATCATTGAGTTGATTGTTTTCTGTGCAGTCTGCACCAAAACAAGTAAGTAATTTCGTTCGGTTTTGAGTGTGACTGATTTCGTGACGGTTTTAGTGTGACCGATTTTCTCGATTTACCCTCTACCGCCACTAAAGAAGTTTTACTTAAAAAATCCTGGTCTCTTGGATATAGCTACAACCAAGTTTTACTGTAAGTTATTAAATTTATTGTGCTTTTATTTTTATATTGTTTTATATGCTGCCAAATACTTTCAACTCAGGATTTTACAAAAAATATGTTTAAATATAATGCAAGAAGAAGGCTTTAAGTTTCAAAATCATGTTAGGAAGATAAAGTTATTAAAGAAAAAAAAAATTTGAAGCAAAAGCAAAAAACTTTGGGCCTACATACCGGTAACTGAAAGTATAAAAGCATTCTTCTCAAGTGGAACATAATAATACCAACTGAGCACTGAGAGTCAAACTCCGAATAGCTCAGTTGTGTAAGAGTTTAAATGAGGAAGGCTGGAAGAATTAGGGAAAGTGGGCCACTGCCATGGCAACGCATTGGAAAACTGGTGAGAGACCTTATCAAAGCAACCTGAAACCATCTTACTCAGTCTTTCCCCTCGCAAGCTATTCAATGCCAGTGATGGAGCTCACTCTTGCCACATGACTGCACTATCCGCTATTGTACTAATATGAAAAATGACCCATGCACCAAAATGGCTCTTTTCAGAGCCAACACAATATTTCACAATATTTTATAAAAAAACGACTCTTGCACAAAGATGCTATTTCTCATGTATTAAAGCTTAAATATATGAATTTTCCTTTTTACTGCTCAGCAATCACTAGCGGCATAGTGGTTAAGGTTGTTAGCTACAATGGTAGCGGTCCCGGGTTCATTTATCAGATAATGCTTAAAATTTACAGTTAGGAATACTGTAGGTCCCAAATAAGTAGGTAGGGTGATGGGGGAAATGGAAGAATCTGCTACACCTTGGCTCTCACGCCACTCTCGGCTGCACATTGCCATGGTGACAGCCCGCTTCCCCTACCTTCCCTAGCTGCTTAAGGCCGCCTCCAACCTTACCCCTCTGTACTGCATCTTAAACTGTGCTATGCACTATTAATTGTAATTAAAGTACAATCACCCTTGCACCAAAACAGCTGTTTTCAGAGCCAACATAATATTTCACAATTATAATAAATGACCCTTGCATCAAAACGGCCTATTCTCCCAAATAGGCCTAGATGAATTTTCCCTTCACTGCTCAGCAATCACTCGTGATGTAGTGGTTAAGGTTGCTAGATATGGTGCTAGTGGTCTCGGGTTAGTACACCAGTCGATGCATAAAATTTACAGAATAAGAATACCTCCCAAATAGGTAGGAAGGTTGACAAGGAGGTGAGATAAAGGGAGGAAAAGGAAGACAAGAAGAGATGAAACTAGAAATAAATTATTTAAATTTTTCTCAGTTTCTCCTTCTGTCTACCTTAGATGGGGTTGAATAGCGTCCCTAATTACGTCTCACCCGAGACCCCCACTCCTACTCTCAACCCTCCCCTGGCGGCGGTATTTGAACTACTAGCAGCGATGGTAGTGCCATCTACATGTAATTTGGTGATCCTACCAGTAATCCTTAATTCTCTTCTTTCTCCATCTCCTTCCTCTCTTCCTCTCACCTCCTCTTCACCCTACCTACCTATTTGAGACCTATTCTTAATAGTAAATTTTGGATCGACTGAGATTCGAACTTCGGACCCCTAGCTTTGTAGCTAGTAGCCTTAACCATTAAGCCACGAGTGAACATTGATCAGTGAAGGAAGCTTTTGTATATTTGAGTTCATGAGTTTTAACGCAAGAATCGGTTTTTATGATTTTGAGATAGGCTATTTTGTTAGTTATGAAAAGAGTAGTGTTGGTGCAAGGGAATTTTCCTGCATCAATTAAGCCACATTTTATGACATAATACGGTGTTTTTTATAATTGTGAAATATTATGTATGGTGCAAGGGTCTTTTTTTATTATGAAATATTTTGTTTTTTTATAATTGTGAAATGTTCTGTTGGTAGCCTATATATGGCATTTTTTATAGTTGTGAAATTTTATGTTTGGTGCAAGGGAAAATGGTGACATCTCAATTGCATGCAATAGGCTACAACTATAGCGTAGCATAACAGCGAGCTGCAGGCAGCGGCTGGCGGGTGGTCAGGAGAAGACAGTGTAGTGGCCAGGCAGGGAAGCGGCCGAGTGGAAGGGGGACGAGAGTGAGACGTAATGTTCCAATTTGCCTCAAATTGCACTGCTAGGCAGGTCCCACCTATTTGGGACTTATTCCTATCCTATAAATTGACAAAAAGAGCAGGATTCGAACATGGGACCGCTAGCATCATAACCAGTAGTCTTGAACACTATAATAATATCTTTATTGCAACAAATGGTCAATCAGTCTTTCAATTGCCATCGAGTGATTGTTGCAGTATGAAGCGAGAATTCATCTATTAAAGTATAGAGAGCTACATGAAATAACGGAGATTGATAATTTCGTATTAATTGTAATTGTGAAATATAAGTCGACTTTGAAAAGAGCTGTTTTGGTTAGAGAAAGTGTTAAATGGTACAATGGTCTTGGTTTTACTAATCAACTCGTCTTGTGGGTGGCATACCGTTCAAATCTAATACTCTCGTTCCCTTCTCCTTCCCAAATCAACCTATGTGAAGGGTCCTGAGTAACGCTAAAAGAGGCTCTGGTGATGACTTGGTACAAGGGTTATTTTCGTATATGTAGTAATTAGTGCATATTATGCTTTGGTACAAGGGCCTTTCACGTGGGCTAGGGAAAGCGGGCCATCGCCATAGCAGCACATGGCCGGAGTGGGCGGAGCTTAAGGGGCGTCCTGTTCATCTCTGTTGCCATACCTGATAATAATGAATAAGGTGTTATCTTCTAGTTGAGCGTAACCAATTTCACGGCCTCCTAAACTAACATAATTGTTGGTAACCTAACACGATCTCCTAGTGCCGTATTATTAGGGAGGCAGTGATATTAGTTACGCTGAAGTAGAAGTTTACCGAATAAAGGCCTAGCCTGTCACTAAGTGCAAAATCACGATGTAAACAGTTCACTCTTCTGAACTTAGAAACAAAAACTTTATTAAAGAACCGCATTATGGCAAATACTAATCAAGTCCTGTGCTCATTAATGAGGGCACCAGAAACTTGAAATTATAAATTTCTATATTTTTAATGTTTTCTCCCCTATAAATATATTTGAATTGTTGAGAAACGAAAAACTAATTCTATAATATGCTCCTCAGATTATTTAATGGGTTTCAAAAAGTTAAATGTCTAGCATACAGATTTTATATAGGTCAATTTTATTTCAATTTTTCTTGTACCCGCGCCTATTTTAAGAACCATAAATGGTCTAAAACACAAAAATGGAACTAGTATAATACCTGAAAATAAAATATCTTACTCCCAATTAGTGTTTCTATAACATTTTTTGGTACATAAGTTAAAGTATTTTGAAATATTATACTTACCACCTTCCTCTTCGCTACTGGAATCGGATGCATGACCATTTGGGCTTGGTCCTCTCGATCTTCGCCCATTTCTAACGTTATCTGCATTTCTTTCGGCCAGTACCATTGCTAATTATTAACTATACTAAAATTTATAGCAATGATATATTTTAAAATACCACAATAAAATCCTAACTACTACTCATACAGTTCCAAGCAGCACTGTAAAACTCTGATAATTTCTCGCTCTCAGAGCACCGTAGAGTGTACACGGCTGCTTTCTTTTGACGCACTTCGATTTGCCTAGCGGTATTTTTGTAGCAGGATTACCTAGCCAGCCTAGCAAGCACATAAAGCTGCGGTTTGTCTACGGCGTTCATCGCCAGCGATCACCGCCGGCGGTGATCGCTGCCTGTTGCTCTCCATGTAAATCAATGCACCCGGTTTGTCTACGACGATGAACGCTGGCGATGACCGCCGGGGTCGGCGGTGATCGCCAGCAGTTGCTTCTGAGGCAAATTCAGGGCGATGAACGCCGCAGATTATCATGTATATAGTAGGTCATGAAAAGCAGAAGAGAGCCATTTTGCACAAAGTACTGTCATTAGTTGCAGACGAAATGTTATAGATTTCGTGTCTAAACACATTGCCCTGTATGACATGAGCAAAATGACCATAAATATAGCTACACAAAAGAAAATGTGTTGCAAATGGTAGATAAATTGTCAGAAAACACTATTATCTGTAATTACAATTTATGTAACGTACAGTAAAATTATCAGCTCATTTATTAGTAAAAGTATTTTCGATATATTATTACTGGTTTTATTATTTTGTTATTCATTGAACCATTTAACATTTAATTCATCAAAAGTGACTTTCCTTTGTTCCTGTCAGCGTTTTATCTTGAGTGAGTATAATATTATAGTCTACGTTGGGGTTATGAATGCTAACAAATTTCCAAATTCCATGTCCCCCCCGCCACATCGAGCTGTTTGACATGGCCAACTACAACTGTGGATAGCAACAGTATCATGGGCGATGAACGCCGGTAGACAAACCACCCCTACGACGATGATCGCTGACCCCGGCGGTCATCGCCGGCGATGAACGCCGTAGACAAACCATAGCTTAAAGATTCATAGGCCTATAAACGATTTTTATTTCAATTGTGCTTTCTGACTAATGACATCATTTTTTACGAGCCTGCAAACTTACATAGACAAATCATTTGATCGGGCAGCTAAATACAAAAAGAAGAGTAATCCCTGAGCCGACGAATGGAGGGAAAATCTCGTTATTTGAAACGTATATCCAAGCATCAATTACATTTTGATTTCATTTACGGGATCGCAATTCCTGATTTCGATAAAGCGTTATTTAATGTAAATCATTGACATAATCAGATTTAATCAATAGAATTGAAACATCATTAATAAAAGTTAACACTCCATATGGGAACCCACAGACCGTGGGAGCGTCGCTGACTACAGATCCGTCGATCCCCGGTACCTCCTCGGATTTTTCTGAGATAGGGAGGTCTGGTAGGGGTGCACTCAGCCTCGTGATTCAAATTGAGGAGCTACTTAATAGAGAAGTAGCGGCTCCGGTCATGGAAACCACCATTAACGGCCGTGGGTGTCGTCATGCTGACCACATGCCCCCAATCCTGCCATCTGCCTATGATAGGGGAGGTCGGGTGGCCAGGGATGTTAGCGCCACGGGAACCCACAAGTGTAAATGTTAAATTATACTCGCCAACCTTGGGAGTTTTATGCCAAAAAGGTATTAATTAAAATATATATATATATATATATAAATCATGAGCGAATAGCCCCTCATTGCTTTTCATCTTTCATTCGGTAGGATGATCCCAATGTCATTCATGGCTAGCAGTGTCTGTATAATCTCTTTTATATGGGCTGTGAAGGTTGTAGATATTTATGACGTAATATTTATGACGTGATAGTATGCAGGACTCGACAATTCAAAAGAACACGTTCTAAATGAAACGTAATAATTATGACGTCACATGACGTACACTACGGTTTCAAGAGTGTAGTATTTGACAAGAATGCTACACTATTTGTTATTTGTCTTCACAAGATAATTAAGACGCGACATTAATCCACAATTAATCAGATACAATCATGAATTTAACACATTCTGATGGAAAAAATATTGCTTGAAGCGTTAATTTATTTTGTGTCAATGTATGTCCGCGAAAAGTTGATGAAAAGTGTGTTTCGTATTCGTATTACAGATGGCGGTGGCGTCAGTCATCCATTAGTCGTCGGAGAGTGCACTTGTGCTGCGTAAATTTTGCGTGGGTATTACAGTTAAATACTGTGTATACATTATAACTTTACAGTTTTCAGTAAATTTATTGGGAGTGATTAGTACTAATAATATTATGTTTTGTTTGCTTTCATATTTACAGCTAATATTCCACCATGGTAAAGTCTGTGTTCCTTACAAATCAAGCTGTTAGAAGTTCGCATGCACAAACAATTTTATTATGCATTTATAAAGCGAGTTCCTAATGACGAAATGAAATCTAATTTTGTGTGGTTAGCATATGAAAACTGACGATTTGTTTTCGCAGATGATGCCTTCTAAAAGAGTATAGGTATTAGACCCCTGAGCTCAGCAGCTTTCAGTCTTGCTACTTTGGCCCAAATTTAGAAGGATGAGAGTTGTTGCCCTCATCAGTGGTGGAAAAGATAGCTGTTACAACATGGTCCAGTGTGTTGCTGCTGGCCATGACATTGTAGCCTTGGCAAATCTCCGACCTGAAAACAAAGGCATGTTTCTCTTATAAGTTCAGTCGTGTTTTGAATTGAAGGCACTGCATTTTAATTGCATTATTAGATTCATTTGACACTGTTGATATTCTCCTTATTTTTAATCAGATGAATTAGACAGCTACATGTATCAGACAGTTGGTCATCAGGGTGTCGAATTGTATGCAGAAGCAATGGGCCTTCCACTGTTTCGACAGCCAACTCAAGGGGTTGCATTGCTTCAGGAACAAGTATACACCCCAACACCAGAAGACGAAGTGGAAGACTTATTTCAGCTGCTCAAAAAAGTTAAAGTAAGGAAGTTTTAAATATATTTTGCATTAAAATGTTTAAAATTCTTAGTTTTTTATTTTTTCAAAATTGTATCTCCCCAAGGATATAAAGTACCACTCTTCGGCTATTCAGAAAAAGAGGATGCATTCTCCAACTGAGAAAATGTTCCCTCTCTGGTTTAGATAGCAGCCTAACACACTTCCATAAATGAGTTTTCAAAGGACAAAGAATCTTCCCCACCAGATTATAATGAATGTAAACCTGGAGCTACTCTATGGCATCTTTCCTGCTTGGGTTAAATAGGAAATTTGTGCCACAGAGGCACCTGCAGGTTTTTCTCACTGGAGGTAAAATAACTTAAACAGTAGGCCTACTTGTCCATGTTCTCCTTCTATTTAACCACTGTGAAATTCTTTTAATTAGGCTACTTAAAAACAGTGGTGGTTCATAGCTAAATTAGTGTGGATTCTGTTCCAGAAAATGTTTAGCCTTTGTTTTAAAATTGTGTAAAATGTAACATGACGGAATGCACAAATAAATCTGTTAGCAAACCAATTTTAATTAAAGTCTCAAGTCTTTTATTAAATCTAAGTTATTCCATGATTATACTAATAAGGATTTGAGATCAGTCTTAAACACGAATTTTCACCAAAATAAAAACCTTGAGATTTTTTCTATGGTTTATTTATATTTTTAAGTACAATTTTCACATAATCTCTTGTAAGAAAAGCAGTTTCCATTAATCGTGCTCTGTATTTGGGTCATTCTACAGAAACCCTGCAGTTTTGATGCAAGAATAATAAAAAACGAATTTATCAGATATGTCCTAAAAAAATATTTACAGTACTAGTTTTAAAGTACTTAACCTGTGGTTTAAGTGATGTAGGTCATCTCTTTTTGGTTTTCTTTTAAAAAAATCTAAAAGAAAGATGCTGTCCATGGAAGTGATTGCATGTCCACAGAAGTGACTTTTGGTTATAATAATGGACTTTTGTTATAAATTATGCTTGTGACACTATTTTTTCTAAAGGTAAAACAGATTTAAGTGTATTATTCAAGAAATTAATTTACTGCCACAGAGTAACCACTTGTATAACATACACAAGATGTCATAAAAAAAGATGTCACTAAAAAATAAAACAGAAACTTAGAAATTATTAAAGGTTTACAAAAAGATACGGGTCTTTCTCAAATACATAACATCCTCTAGTGTTCATGTTTGGAGTTTTCAATACCGGGGTGCGCAGGCAAAGAGAGATAAGTCCACTTTCTTGTACTGAGAATTAGAGTGACTTAACACACCATACCAGCCCAACTTAGCTTTAGAGATGGATAAACCCATGAGGCACACATCCATAGCTACCGTACAGTTTTGAATATGACTTACTGGACTTAACACAAATGTAGAGAACATTTTTATCTATAACTCTATGGACATATCTCAACTCTTAACTCTCTTTGCCTGCGCACCCCGGAATTTCTTTATAATGTTCTCTTTAGGAACCATATCTTTATCAGGCATGTCAGGAAACGAAAACAATTTGTCACTTTCAGTGAACAGTTATTGCAGTTAACGTCTGATAGATTCATCTTTTTCTAAGAATCTTATCACATCTTCTCTTATCTTTTTCAGTTTCATTTTTCTCAAAGTTTGTCCATTTGACAGCGTAGTTCTCCATTGTGAGGTGACATAGAATAACCTTGGCACTGATATTTTTCAAAAAAAATGTTCCACATGTAATTAATTTCAATATTCTTTTTTCTTTTACCGATTTTTATTTTGTGTATTTTGACTTAATCTATGATTGTAGCACTTCTGCATAAATTAGCTTTTTTCCTCACAACTTTGGATAATTTTTTACACCACTTAAAAGCTTCTTTACCTTTCTTCCGCTTTTTTAAACAATGGTTCTGCTGTCAAAGCTTCGCATTTTTCCTTTCTGTAATTTCAAGTAATCTCTTGTCTTGTATTTTTACTATTTTCTCACACTTTTTCTCTTCTACTTGATCCTCATTTTTATAACTGGTAAATGTAAAGGGCTCTTATCGTGAGACTGAACGAAATCAGGAGTAGTAGTGGAGCCTGGCATCGGTTCTTGAATTTCTGGACTGGTAGGTGGAGTATGACTCTCAGTGAAATCAACTAGTATGATTATTTTGCTCTTTCGACTATCTTTAATTCTTTAAACGTTTTCTCCACTCTTTTCGAACTTTCCTTCTCTCCCTGTGTGTCAGCTGTGACACAGGTTTCCTTTCCTGCTTTTTTTCCCCTTTGGTATCGCTCCATATCTTTTCATTGATCTCTTCTTCATGCTTCGCTGAATCCTGTTACATTTTTACTCTAGCTCTTCTCATACTTCCTTTTTTTCGTTTCCTTCTCTTCCTCAAATAATTTTTCTTTACTCTTGCCATTCTGGTACAAATATCAAAAATGTTTAATCTATGCTTTAAAAATGAACATTAGACTTGTCCATAGTAATATAATATTTATATTATAGTGATATTAGTCATGAAATCTTCTAAACTATGCTGTTACAAATACATGATACTATAATTTGTTTTGAAAATAATAAGTAACCTCCCCAAGCCATCCCATTAATTATGATGGGCAGGAGTAGACCTATATCAGGAGGCACTAAAGAGGCCTAACGTAGAATATTAATTAATAAAATGACAATTTAATGATAATGCACTCATTGAATAAGACTTAACTGTTTATGAAAGATAAAATGTTACAATACTGGTAAGGAACTAAAATATTAATAAATATTTTTTTTATCCAGCATCATGTTATAAAATTTAATATTAGTGGTCAACTGGATACATCACAGCAAGTGCGTAATTTTAAAAATAATGAATCAAATCACTTCTGTGGAAAGTTATCACTTCCGTGGAATCCACATGTCCACAGAAGTGATGTCCACGGAAGTGATAAATAGTTATGTTTCTTTGCAAACTGCCTTGCATTGTGAGGTCAGAAACAAAAGCTCTTCAGGTTATTGAGATTATCACGTTCTAAAAGTCATGTGTACTAAAAATTATTTTTTAACTTAAAAACTAAACTTTAATAAAGACCACAGAAGTGACTGGATGAGCTATGCCACATGCAAAAAGTGAATAGAAACTTGATACATACATGAAGAAAATCCAATCCAGAAAAACAAAGACACTCCACTCTGTAATATGCGTGCCTTTCCTCTTCAGCTGACTCTCAGAAAAAGGTAACTAGCACAAACTGGTGAATATTTTAGGCATTTTCTGAGTGTCCACAGAAGTGATGGCAAACCTTGTGACATGAACTCAGGTTGAAAAATATTGACAGTGGGGACCAAAAAAAATGATTTCATTCATCATTATGCTCAACTGAAGTATTTTCTGACTAGATAGGTACTATACTTTTTAAGTGAAAATGTTAAGAAGTACAGTATCTGTGATCTTTGGAAGTTCTCTACCTGAGGGTTGTGACAGACCACGGAAGTGAGAAATCACCTTCTGTGGACAACTTTTTACAGCTAATTTTTTTAAAATTTCCCCAAAGTAAAGTACTAACTAATAGATAATATTGTATTTTAATAGGCCTATCTCATTTTGAAAAATTGCAAATATTATAACTAGTTTCCAATATATTGTCCTGTGACATTAAAATGTAGGTTTTCTGTAGAATGACCCATTTAAGTCGGCACTGTGGAAGGGACAGTCTGTCTCTCCCTTGCAGCCAGCACTCTGGCCGCTGCGTGCATCTTTCTATGTCTGAATGCTCACAACAGTCAAACACCATATTGCTGGAACTGTGATGCGCACAGTTCCATACAAAGATTTTCTTTTCTCTTTTTAATAAACCATTAATAGTTTGGTAAATTCAATAATTATGATGTTCAAATTGAAGAGCATTAATGGGCTTGTGATGTACTGCATGGGAAAGAAAGTAATGTTTTATGTTAAGGAACATGCAATTTTTTTTTTCAAGTAAATTCTAGCTGTAGGCCTATATAAATTCTGTAGATTAATTTTAAGGATTATAGGCCTACATGGTTTGAAATCGGTGAAATAGAAACATTTTTTCATTACTGGAGTTTTATTCATGATATTGACTGAATGAGCTAAAATTGAACACATTTAAACTGTTATTTACTTACATCAGAAGTGATTTCTGGACGAATAGGCCTATTTAGGTACGGTACTGCTAGAAACATTATGTTCTATTGACAACAGATGAAATTATTTCTAGTTGTCTTCACTTTTAATCAAAAACAGTAATTCATGACTTTAAATGATAGCAAGTGTTCCTAGTAAGCTATTAACTTTACCCAGGATCAAAATTGAACTTGCATGTTTTATGAAAACTGTGATTGTGAAGATAAGTTTGTAGGCCTACTCCACCCAATCCCTTAGTTACATAATCTGTAAGTTTGTCACTCATTGGGCTATTTTCATAAAAATTTTGACAGATTTAGTTTAGAAGGTAACAGGCGAAGAAATTAATTAAATTTATTAACTGAAAAAAAAAAAAATTACAATGTTATAAATGCACTGCTCAAGTTTAAGCCCTTCGTTTATTAGCAACCTTCATGAATTAACTGGGTTAAACAGCAAACAATTTAAGTCTAAAATTAGAAAATTTATATTATTACTTCTCAAATTATTTCCTTCTTCTGTCATTAAAATAATATTTTCTACACTACCGGTACATTTTAAAATATATCATTTCTTTACTTTCAAATTAATTTACTTAAAATTTTATATATTATTATTGTAGTATTATATTATTACCTCGTACACATCCACTGTTATAATTATAACATGTTCTGGCATTACTACAAGTATTATTTTACTGTATTTCATAGTATAGTCAACCCTCGTTATAATACCCCTCTTTACAATGGCATTCTCGCACTGTGCCTATATATGCAAGTGAATTGTACTGTATTTCGAAGAAGTGTGTGTTCTGCTGCCACTGCCACTAACTGTAAATATAGTGCAGAGGAAGAGGAAGCTAAGTTAAGAAGTCAGACAGACAACCAGCATGAGGGGTGGAGCAGGTAGAAAGAACCTTCGTACAATGAGACATTCCAAACTTTCACTTCTTTTAGTCCAGTGTCCATTCAGCTGTTAAACATTACACTACAATTACTCGTAAGATTGTTAAAATAAAGAGAGATGTTGTTACACTTCAAGAGAAACGAGAAATTTGTGAATACAGTAAAAGATTTCCCAAGTCTAGCCAGCAGGCTATTGCGTTACATTTGTCATTATTGTGGGGGAAACTGTTAGTCTGAGATGGTTAGGCAATATTGTGAGTGAGAGAGAAAATAGTTATTTGCCTTTTCATAATACAGTACAGTAAATTAACACAGCACAGTATTATGCCATTTTTATTTAAAAAATGAAATTTTGTTTTAGTGCCACCCTCGCTTTGTGCCATTAAATGTTAGAGAACAGATGTTGGCATTACATCAAGGGTTGACTATTGAACTGAACCATTCCCGAACACAAGCTTTGCGTTTTCAGTTGGCATTCAGATTCACATTTGTAAAAATTTTGTATTGTAATTTGTTGTAATAAATTTATTTATTAATTTATTTCTTCAAAAATTTACTTTTGAAAGCTGTTTAAATCACAACTTCCACAATTTAAAAGATAATTTTAATGCATTTAGTAAGGGCTTTCTTTTTTTGTATGATCAACAAACTGTAAACTTAGTTTTCTAAATTAGTCTGTCTTTAATAGAAATAGATATTTAAAAAGGGAAGAGAAAATGTTTTAAAAATTAAAATACCGAACCAACATAAAGAGAAAAATGATTTCTTCCTCCTGCAGTGCAACTATTTACTACAATTTGATAATAAAAATATTACTATTACAAGAAAAATAATTTCCTTAAAATGTATTTAAAATATTGTGAGTAAATTTTAAACATGAGTTTGGTATAAAGTCATGGAGGAAATGTTACTGGCATGGAGCGATCGATCGTCATGAAAATTGTAACTTTAGCCACTACTTCTATCTCTCGCTAAAGATTCAAATAAGAGAATATCCAAATGAAAAAATTATTTTGTTATTTCCCTCATCTTTCTTAAAGTAGATGTTGAAAATGCTGTCCCCTCTCTTCAACACCTACCTAACAATGTCATACAAAGTTCTGGAACACTTTTTGAAACTCTACTTCAATTAGTGAAATATTGGGCCTATAAGAGCACTAACTAGAAATTTATAACTAAGCAAACAAAACAGAACTTATGGAAAAGTACCTCCCAAAAAACTTTAAGATCACACTTTTACTGTAAATTGTAAAGGGACTTGGTACGGTATATAGCATGTTTTCAGAATTCAAAATCCTTGAATTCTGTTGGTAGCCTATACGTCACCATTTAATGAAAGCCTTGCATCATAATCAGAAAGTTATAACTAGGCATTGGAAATTTAGGAAAATGCCTACCCTGTTTGAATGTATATATATATATTTAGAGGCTGGTAGTAGATGTGTCCGAATTACCACAAATGAAGCCTTCTGGTGAAGTTTTATCTTGCTTATTTTTCCGTTTTGCTGTTTGTGCCTGTTTTGATTTTATGTGTCCTTTTTTTTTTTTTCTTTCTTTTTTTCTTTTTCTTCTTCAATATTTGAGTACCGGTACTCTCTTAACAGCATTGAAAAATTCTGAGCTGGAGATTAAGAACTGGGAATTTGTATAGTATTTATGGATTTGAGACACCCTGTTGCAATGGAATTTGTTTCAGTTTTGCTACCTGACATTATTATTATCCTTATACATGAACATTCCAGTGTCATATATATAGTTTTCTACCTGAAACCATTATCTGCATTGTCCATGTTGATCAGCGTGAATATCCCAAACCCCCGTTTCACACAGTCTTGGACAGACATGGGCAAACTTTTTAAGGGGAGGGCCAGATAAAATAAAAAAATTATCTAGGTGGGCTAAATGTCATATACTTGGAGCATACAAGTTTTTACAAATTCGCCATCAGAAAATGCTTTGTTACTTTTTGCAATATTGTATGCTACAACGTAACTGGCAGGTGTAGCTAGCTTTTGAGAACAGCTTTGTTTTTTGTTGTTTTTTTGTTTGTTTTTTTGTTTGTTTTTTTAAATATTTTGCTGACCTGACAGTTTTTTTTACATAGGGCTCCTGCTTTTTGCTTTCATTCTTCTTCGGTCATAGTTTCATAAGTGGCGTTATTACTTTTGTCATGAAGTGTCATGAGAGGTTGAATTCCTTGAATACGGCTACAGCTTTAATGCAAATGAGGCACACAGGTTTATCCTTAATAGGGGTGAAAAAGTATTTCCAAGTCCACTCATCTTTAAAAACACAACATTCTAAATCAACTTTACGTTTTTTACTTGCCATTGTAACAATCAAAAGTGTCAAATAACACTACCAACAAAGCAAAACTATAGAAACACAAGCCAGACACACAGCTGCAGAGGTGACTTGACACTAACTACATGACTGTCCAAACTTAGCCAAGCAACACAGCACTATGCGAGGTTGCGTGCAAACTCAGTTAGCATTAGATGCGGTAATACCGTACTTAAAACGCAATGAGAAGGAAACCGTTATTCTATTCTAGCTATGCAGAAAATACATTTTGTCCTATGTGTAATTGTAGGGGTTGTTCAAAACCATGTCGAGGGCCGGATTGACTAGCCCAAAGGGCTGCATTTGGCCTGCGGGCCATACTTTGCCCATGACTGGTATTGGATTATCTTTGCCGAAGTGTAGTTCTGTATTTCTGAGGTAAAAATTCTGAAATTTATATCCTTATATCGCCAATGGGTTGCCGGGTTTCCTAGTTTCACTACTGATGGAAGCATTATAATGTTCCAGTTTTGCAGCAAAGCGGTAAGTTTCTGAACAAGCATATTTCTGATTTAATGAATACATTAATTCTACTGTTGGTTAGAAAAGAGGCCTCAGGGCACTAGGCCCTTTTCCCCTAAAATGTTTCTTTGTCATCCGTAGGGTTTGATACCGTATATTATGCTTCTGAGAAATTTTATTGTTATAGTAACTTTTGGCACTGTCATAGGAATGAGAAGTACCATTATTTATGTGCATTTGTAGCACTTAAAATTGGGGTGCACAGTACATTCGATGGCGCATTACATTGGAGTCAATACAGTAGTTACTTTTTATTTATTTAATAATGTTAATACACTACGAAATCTGGGAAAGAGTTTGCTGCATAAAATCCGTAAGTGTCAAAAAGTTTTGAATTATTTATTTGTTAAGTTACTTATCTTGTTTTCCAGTGTGTTTGTTGGTGTTGAAATTGTACTGTGTGTTTACATCTGTGTTTTTAAATACGGATTATTGATTAATAAATAGTTATAATTTAATTTTTCAAGCGCAGTTGTGCTATGAGGGCTGTTTTGCTTATATGATTTTTTTTTTTTCTGCTCCATATAATTTCAGTGCCTTTTGTGCCCTATTTTTTCCATTTTAGTGCCTTTTCAGACATCTAAAATACAATCTTTTAATGCCTTAACTTCTGAAGCCTAGTTATAACATTTTACCGTAATAAGGTTTAGGAACGTGGAGGAATAACATTTATAATTTAATAAGTTCTACGTATTTCTAACAGTTGGAGGTGTAACCCCTTAAATTTCTTGAACACAAAAATAAAGGATTTGGGAAATGTATAGATATGCTACGGAATGCATCACTATTGTGTGGATGAAACCTGAGATACTGGTTAGGGACTGATTATGGCATATTGTTAAAATAATGATTTATCAAGCTTTTGACCATGTTAGATTATGTTGCATTACAATTTATCACAAATATAAATGCAGATAATGATATCAATAATAATAAGAATAAAACTAATAATACAAATTTTAGATTATTCATTAACATACCTATTATATTGTTCCTAACTACTTTTGTTCTACATGCTTTTGTCTAAATCAGAATAAATAAATAAAGCAGTGAATTCAAAGAACAACCTCTCCCTCTTTTGTAGTAAAATGTTATGTAAAATCTGAAATGAAATTGTAAGTAATAATTAAATTAAAACTTATTATCTAGACTGTATAAAAATTTGCCAAGGTAGTTAAGCGTGGTGGAAAAATATTACTTGGCTTTCTAGTGGTTTGTGGAATATGACAGACTGGCCACTGAATAGTCATATCCAACAATGGTAGTATTAAACATCCATCTTTAAAGTTTCCATTGGCTATAGCTAATACTCTGTTTTGTAAATACAGTGCAAACCATAGATGGAATCCACCGAACATCTACTGTACATTGCATTTAGTTGTCACCAGGCATAGAGCAATCATTTAACGTATGGGTTTTCAGTGTACCAAATTCTTGAATTCTGTGACTTAAAGATAACCTGCCTTATTGGTTATGAAAATGAGTAATGGATCACACCAAGTTCTTTACATAATGAAAAAATAAGAATGTGGTGTGCAAATTGTACTCGTCGAATCATAGGTCCAAAATTTCACTCTGCTATAATAAATAATAAATAACATGTGAGTGAAATACTGGCCTCATTTTTGGTATGCTGACTGAAGAAGAAAGGCATACGGTAATTCCAACAAGACGTAGCAACAGCCCAGAGCCCACATGGGAAATCACTCAATGGCTGCTCTCTGTACAGTATTTCATGACAAAAATAATTAGTCTTAGACTATGGCCATCTTGCTCTTCAGATTTGTGTGAAAGAGATTTTTATCTGTGTCAAAACAAAAACTATACCATAATAATTTACACAACGAATAAAATACTGAATTAATGAGAAATGTCTGTGAAATTTCCAAAATAGAGCTTCAGAATTTTGTACATCAGATATGTATAGATCATATACTTCATATACTTCAACATATACTTCATATATTTTGAACATATACTTCAAGAAAGGCAATTTAAATACTGAAATTCATTTTGATATTACTTATTTGAATCTTCAGTGAGTGAAGGAAGTGGCGGGTAAAGCAAAGAATTGTCATGCTGATTGGTGGCCCTATCCCCTGGTGATGGCCACAAGCTATGCACGAAGACCAGTGGCTTCATCTTTGGTTTACACTTTATTTTCATATTGTTCTTATGATGGTAAAATCTTAATATTGTATTTTAAGCTTTTGTTTGTAAGAAACATCATGTTATACAACTTAGAGGTTTTGCTATACTGAAAATCAACAAGTTTTGGAAATGATGAACATTGTTGTACAGTGTTTCCTTTTTTCCGCTATTTAGCAAACAGTGTGTTAGAGGTACGTTTTCTTTTTTACTTCTTCAAAATTGAGGATGAAATTTAAAAAGAAAATTGAGATCATTATGTTTAGGTAATTTTATAATGTCAATAAAGATGAACTGAAAGATGAATTGAAAATATGGTGTATAAATTGTGTTACATAAGCAGTACATGAAAAGAAACAATATTCTGTGTCCTTATTTGCTCTTTTCAATTGGTGTTCTTTCTATTATAGGCCTAATGGAATAAAAATCCCAGTTAGGATTTTATATTTTAAATTTTCCTCACAGTTTTTCTTCTTTAATAAATCACATGCCTAATATATTATATAAACCATCCTGTGTATATTAAGTCATGAATGCACACCTACTGAGGAACCAATTAATGGTTAAGGGTCAGCTTAACCCTATTAGAGATAAAAGGGTATCAGGAATCTGAAAAGATTTATACTTGTATTTACCATGTCCCCTAACTGGATTTTAGAGAAGTGTTCATTGCATATTTTACTGTGAATTCAGTGGAAATAGTACTAAATTGCAGAATAATGGATCCAACCTTAATTATATAAGAGTGCAGTTAAATGATGCATTACTTGTAGGCTACTGAATTTCATTAACTAAACTTGAATCAAATTGTGGAAATTTTGGCTATTGTTTTTTAAGATTCGATTTTCAAAGAGCTTATGTCTATTATGAGAATACGCCACTGAAAAAATCAACTTTTTTCTATTGTGCTTATTGGAAGGAAATTTTTGTACAGTATTTATTATGTAAATAAGTAACAATTCCTAAAGTATGAAGTTTCAGACTGAACTAGTATGCATGATTTTTTTTTAAATATTATATATAGCGATATTTTAGAATCCAGCTTTTTAATGCAAGGCCTCAATTTTTTCATTTCCATTTTTAGGTCTTTCCCAAGGCACTTCAATGGTTTCTACATATCCATGCTGTGAAATATTTTATTTATTTACCGTACTTCAGATGTTCTTTTTAAATTTAAATATTTTATTTTCTAGAAAAATCAATATAAAAAAATAATAAAATATTCAAATAGCATTCTCACGAATGCACGAAAATTTGCAAACATCCCATAGCAATTTGGTGTGAAAATTTATTAATTTTTAGTACAAAAAGTTGACATTAAATCAATAAAAACAAACTTATGGGAAAATGGATTTCAATGTCTTGCTGCTAGTTCTTTGGTTTCAGCCCTCTTGGAAATCTTACTTGTGTTTAGCTCATTTTGAGGATAGATCAGACCTACATTATTTTTATATTTATATTGGTGTTACCACTAGTTTCAAAATTATTTATTTATATATAAAAATTACATTATTTATAGCCTATTTAAGCACATAAGGAACATAATTTTTTACCATTTAGAAAAAACTAAAATAAAAACTGCCAGCTATCGAGAGCAGCCTATAATTTAAATACATTTAAGAATGTTTCTAACTCTATCCAACCATATCTAAATCCTTTTGAAAATAAACATTTCAAAGATCAGAAACAGTAAATAAAGATTTTTTAATAAAATGGAAGATCCTGAGTGGAATGTCCCCATAAGTACTGTATTAGTACATACCTTTTACTCCAGATTCTTATATTTTTTTAACTTTTATATTTGCCCTTCAGAATAATTTTTTATCATTCTTACTTTTTGTAATATTTCATCTAATGTTGCTTGAGATTTCTGTGTTTGGTAATAATAAAATTTGTCCTATTACCATTTTCTTCATAATACTGGTACCAGAATTGATCAATTTACCATTCATACAATTTTTAGTTCATCTTTATGTAGAATACTTGGGCAAAATGTATATATTGGGGTCAGACGTTTTGAATGGATTGGGAGGATATAAACAGAATATTATATACCTACTTGTTTTTATGATTGTATAATATTTTTAGTTGAAGTATAAATTAGTTTCATTTACTCAAATTTTGTGAGATTCAATATGTATTGTATTAATATTTTTCACTACTTTATTGAGAAGCAGTCATAAAAGTTCCAAAACTTGTTGATCAGAAAATAAGAATGCCAGTTAAGATTTGGTCTTGCTAAATGAACAGGATGAAATCGATGTGGAGGCTGTGGCCGTGGGAGCCATTTTATCTGATTATCAACGAATCAGGGTTGAAAATGTGTAAGTATAACCAGGAGTATTCTTAACTTTCTTTTATAATGAAATAGCTTAATGTTTCACAAACTTTCCTTAAACTTATAATACTAAGTAAGGTAGCTTAGGTGGCAAAGTATATGGCTTGTATTCATGAGGTTGTGGCATCTTCACTGGGGCCAGTCATTTAACAAATTGTTCACTGGGTTTTTTTTAATTTTATTTTTATTTTATTTATTTTTTTATTATTATTATTATTAGACACAGACAATAAATACTGAGTTGAATTTTCCTGTAAAAGAAAGAGCCCTGATATGCACACATGGTAAACTACATTGTATAAAAAATTTGTCTGTTGTTCACACTATTGCGATGCAATGGTGGTGCAGTGAGGTGCTGATATCAAAATAGATCATTCAATTGCTTTAGCAGTACTATTGGAAGAATCAGAAAATGAAGAGAATGAACAATGGAATAAAAGGTTGAAATTTTGGATAGATGAAAGAAATTTAACAAGGGATGCAAATGCTGAATTTCATAATTTATTTGAATATCATCTGCTGTGTTTCCTTTAATTCACTTATATTTCTCCATTCATTATCAGGTACGGTATATTATCATCACAATCGTATTTGTTTTAACTGAGTTTATCACAATCCGTTTCCATTTGTAACCAATAAAATGAATGCATTAATGTATGCATTAATTACATGCATTACATGTACAACCTCTCTTACTTTAATCCGAGAGACACAGAGATTAAACTAGCCAAATTCCAACAACTCCTATATACAATCAAGAAAACATTACTCAACAAAGTCAGACCAGAGACAATTCTGAAATTTTACAAAGTGATGGCAGTCCCAACTTTACTTTACGATTCAGAAACATGGGCTTTAACCACAAACCAACTGAGACGAATAGAAGCTGCTCAAATGAAATTATTAAGACCTTTAGCAGGCTATACCTCGTATGATCACAAAAGAAACGAAGAAATTAGAGAAGAGCTACATGTCACTCCCATAACGGAAACCATCAGCACCTACAGAAACAATTGGCATCAACACATATTGCGAATGCCAGAAGACAGACTACCCCAAAGACTCTACAACTACAGACCAAGAGGGAAAAGAGATCTTGGAAGACCAAATTCCAATCTGAAGCGGAACAGGGCAAAAGGCCTAATCCTCGAAAGTTATTGATGATGACATGTACAAAATTAATTGATTGTTACATTTACAACATTAGTGCTTCTCACTGTAATACTGAAGCTTGTGGGAGCATACAGTTTCTTGTGGGAGTCAAAATTTATCCATTTTATTCATTGGAAAATTAATTCCATCTGATGCAATGCAACACATTGTGACACAGCAGTAAGCAGCTTTCCGTTTGCAGCATCATACGAACATGAGCAGGCCATTAGCACATGCGCCTGGCAATGTCCATTCCATGTTTCTTAGTCATGTCATGAGGATGGTCAAAGACTTTCCGGCTAGACCACTGAGACGACTTCAGTGGGTGAACCAGTACCAAACTATTCATGACTTTATGGAATGATGTATGTGGTGTGACTTTTGACAATTCGTCATCATTTAGGACTTGCATAATCGAGCACAGTAAATTCATTATGCCTATGGGTCCTTCCTAACCCATCCCGTACCAAGTAATTCCTAATTATTAAAAATGTGAATAGTCACACAACGTTAAAAGGCATATAATTATGCAGTTAACATCAAAATTCAGATTGGAAAGCAATGTTACTAGGAATTAATTCATTTACCCAAAGTAAATTGCTCTCCTGGAAATCAAATCACTGATTATGGCAGCTGTTTTGATTTGCAATTGTAAGGCATCAACAATAACAAAGAAGTATGAGAAAACTTTCATTATTTTCATGTGAATAGTTTTACAAAAAATAATTATCCTTTACTTGATTTAGATTTTATTTTAGCAGGTTCAACATATAGGAGTCATTAAGGAACCAAACACAGTGGCTACAATTAATTCTGGAAGAATGAAACATGTTATATAGCAACCTGTAGGTGAAATTTCAGCAGGAAAGAGACCAGAGACTCCATTGTCCAGATAATACTGATGCTGATATGAAGGCAATTGGATATCCTCACTAAAAATTAATTTTTGTAGTGATTAATTCTGCTATAGCAAAAGTTATAGTCAGTGAGGTTTTCTTCTGCTAAATGTGGAAAGCACTTAAAACGCCTTACAGTCTGAACTTGAACTGTACTAAATTTTTACTGGGATTAGAAACAAGGTTTATAGAAAATAATAATCTCAGTCAGGTTTACCATTGCGTACTAATGAACAACAAGGGTGCCATATACTTTGCATTATGCTGTAAACAGATGCCTCGGACATACAATGCTTGTCTTTCTTGTCTTGAAGAATACCGTACTGTGCTAAAGAACCAATCAATCATTAACACCAGGTTACGGATTTTAACCATTTCTCTGGTTTTTACAAGTGAATATCCTTAATTTCACATTCTGAATGAGAATAGGGATTTACTTCTTTCAAAATTCAAGAAATATATTTAAATGTATATTATTATAATTAAACTTTTCATCCATTTCAAATTAAAAGTAACTAATTGAAACAAGGACATATACAAGGGATGGGGCATAAATCATGGCAACTATTTTTTCTTTAGAAAACGTGGGATCATTTTGAAATATATAAATAAAGGAGTAGGGTAATGAAAGAAACAGACACCCATAAATGGGAAAACCGAACTTTGCGCCCAATGCGAGTCCTTCACTCCTACTCTCTAACTCCCTCCCCTAGTGGCGGTATTTAAACTACTAGTAGCGACGGTGTCACCATCTCTTAATGGACTGATGAAACAGAAAATATAATTTATCTTCTTTATTCTCTTCTCTTCCTTTCCCGTCTCCTTTCTCTCTTCCTCTCACCTCCTCTTTACCCTACCTACCTATTTGAGACCTATTCCTAATAGTAAATTTTGGATCGACCAGGATTCGAATCTGGGACCCCTAGCATTATAGCTAGGAGTCTTGACCACTACGCCACGAGTGAATGTTGAGCACTGAAGGAAGCTTTCGTATATTAGAGTTATGTTAGGGGGATTTCATGAGTTTTTAATGCAAGATCGGTTTTTATAAGTATTGTTGGTACAAGGGAATCTTCCTGCATCAATTAAGCCACATTTTATGTTATAATACGGCGTTTTTTTATAATTATGAAATATTATGTATGGTACAAGGGTATTTTTTGTATTGTGAAATAGACTATTTTGTTGGAAGGGTCGTTTTTATAATTGTGGAATATTATGTGGAGGTGCAAGGGGTTTTTTATTGTGAAATATTAGGTGACATGTCAATTGCAATTATTCATTACCGGCGTTGAGGTTGAACAGCGGCTACAGGCATGGTGGCATGCACTGTGGGGAAGCGGGAAGCAGCCAGGCGGAGAAGCGGCCAGGCGAGTGGCGAGTGGAAAGGGGAGCAGCATGGGGCGCAAAGTTCTATTATGCCCCATAAATATCTACATGTGACTGCATCATCCCACTGATGTATTGCACTAGTTGGAAGCATGGAAGCACACATACCCACTCCTTGAGCCCTTAAAGTTCGGTACGGATAGGCATTATTCCCCAGATTTTTTTAGACAGTATTTGCCTCCTTATACCCTCTGATAATGAAACAAACACACAACACACTGTGACACTGATATTTATCTGTAAAGCATTAAAAGAAAATTAAAATGTATGTACAGATTAAAATTAATCACAAATTACACACAGGTCTATGCTGTAAAAACACAATGATGTTAGTGTCCATCATATGTGTGGTGCAAAGACTCCCAGTAATAGGGAAATTCATTTTATATATACATTTTAGTGTTTTTTTTGCATGACCTAACTAATCGGTGGTACTTACAAATATTGTTGCTGTGACATTCCCGCACGCAGTCTGGTTGCTATGAAAACAAAAGAAATCTCCGTGCGGTAAAAATTACTAAAAGCACAAGTGCCGTAAGTAAAACCAACATAATACAAGCCTTTATGAAAGGCCCCCCAGTTTGTGGCGATTTTAACAGGACAAATATTCGGTCCCCATAACAACCAACATATGCGAATCACTTTCTGAAATATAACATTCATCTTCAATAGTGTATAAACATAAAATTTTCAGCTAATATCTTAATTAATATAAATAAATTGATATAAATAATCATCGTGCAAAAAATAGCATGCAATACTCGTGCCGTAAGTGCATAACGGATCTTGGAAATTGAAAAAAACAAGGCGCTTGCTCGATCAGTATGCACCGCTTATGGCACTTGTATCGCAATATACTATTACAGCATAGACCTGTGTGTAATTTGTTATTAATTTTAATCTGTACATATATTTTAATGGTCTTTTAATGCTTTACACATAAATATCAGTGCCACAGTGTGTTGTGTGTTTGTTTTATTATCAGAGGGTATAAGGAGGCAAATACTGTCTAAAATAATCCTCCCTCTGCGGCAAACATGAAATTTATCAATTATTCCCCAGAGCTTACATCAGCTCCTTGTAATATCCTCAGGCATTTCTCCCTCGTATAGTGACTATTTTGACTCAAGAATGCTGTTCACATCTTGTCATATCTATTCTGCATGGCAGAAGACACAACTATAATACCATTGCCTCTCTATTTATACAACTGTATATCACAATACATGTAGTGTCCAAATATTAAAGACGCCACACTCTCCCGTGAGGTATACAACATCTCATGGTACTGTCACCTTACTTGAACAAAAAAATAGTTGCCATGACTTATGCTCCATCCCTCGTATTAGTACCAGTTTAAATTTTGATGTGAGATGTATGAGGTGATGCCCCACTGTCACACATAGCAAATAAACTTAGCTTTTCTGTATAGAGAAAAATTAAAATAAAATCTGGGCCTGATATACAATAATTTATTTGATATTCACAAGCAGAGAACTGATTTTCAAACAAATCATCTTTTTCCTTTTATACCATACAAACAATATTGGATGTGTCATTATTTGAACTATCAAAATGATGCCGGAAAGTTTGTGAAACACTGTGTTACTTTTATTTTTATTACACTCAAATCAGAGTTATTACCTACTTATAGTTATATGGTTTACTTTAAAAAATTCAAAACCTTTTCCCAGATAATATAGTTAAATGTTTTACTAAATTTTTAATGTGATAGTGAATTTATTTTCTAAATCTGTATTTAATTTTGATAAACTAATTTGTTATATTACTTAACATGTGTATAAACTTAAAAAAATACAAGTTGTTTTACTAAACGGTGTACAGGTGCGCTCGTCTTGGCCTTGTGGCCTTGGCCTATTTGTGGCGTCGTGACCAAGGGGAGTTGCTACAGGAAATGATAGATTGTCATATTGAAGCAATTGTCATCAAAGTTGCAGCTTTGGGACTTGATCCTGCAAAACATCTTGGGATGACAATAGCTGACCTTCAACCTCATATTTTAAAAATGGTAAGTGTTATTTTGTATACTGTTTACTCAGTCAAAACAGCTTTGTAAAGAGGAAATATTTTGCTGTGTTTTGTTTCGTATTGGGCATCTGTGTTGAGGGTTTAACTGGAAGGAATCCAGAGGGTTTGTTTCCTTGACATTACAAAATTCCTTTGCAGAAAGAAAAATACGGATTAAATATATGTGGCGAAGGTGGAGAGTATGAAACATTTACTCTCGATTGTCCATTGTTTATCAAGACTATTGTCATGTAAGTATGGCCCTCCCCAAGCCCATATATACAATTATAATAGTATGGCCCTCATTATTTAAAGACTTTTCAAACTCAATTTTAATTGAGAAGTGTTTAACAATGTTTTTCTTCTGCCTCAACATCCCAATGCAGTGATGAATATGAACCAGTGATCCATTCTAATGATGCTATTGCACCAGTTGGATATCTCAATTTCAAAAGTCTACGGTTAGTTGAGAAAGAGGTGAGTAGAACTTGAAGTTATGTTACCTTTATGTAACCTGTATGAAATCTGCAAAGAGCTGTGCATTAGTAGTTTGAATTTTTGAGTCATGTCATGAGTGGAGGGGGATTTTGGTATACAAGATTCAAGATTTTTATTCGTTCTTTGGCTGTTACAATAACAAGCATCAACTTCGTCAACTTATTATAATAATCTCACACGAATCTACTAATTGTACATTAATTAAAATAAGTTGTTTCTAGAGAAATATACATATAATCAATAAAAGTTTAACTTTATGCAGTATAAACAAATATGAATATTACAGTATTTGCAAGTTTTGTTTGTTTTATGTTATCATTTGTCCATAAGGCTATTTGTGATTAAATGACTTAATTTTACAGTGCTTATAAATGCATGTATAAGTAATCCAAAGACCTGCATTATTAGATTTCACTCAAATAAAACATATTTGATACAAAAAAGTGAAGATGACATGTTGAATTTCATTTGTTGCCTGCACACATGCCAGCCATTGGAAGGCATATGCAGATGGCTTAGGATGCATTATGTTGACAATTGGAAACATTAACAAGAGCTTGATAAAGGCATTATAACTGTACATAAGTTAATTTTATTTCGCCCATGTTCTAAGACCAGAATTCATGATAAATACCGTCATGGTCAGTCAGCATGCTGCTTCAAAAGTGGATTTATTATACGCTGAAGGGAAATTAATGTTTTGCAGAGTACCGTATGCAGTAAGCATGCAAGTAATCCACTTACTCAGTATTGAATTATAATTTACGGAATGTTTTGAAAAGTATTATCAGTGCCGGTAATGTAATGATTTTGTCTATGTATATTTGCACAACACTAACATAGTTCCAAATTCAATATTTCCATTGAAATCATTTAACCGAGGCATTAATTCTTATTGGAATAATGATGCTTCCTTTTTTAATTTTTCTTCTTTCTTGTTTTGATGGATAGATGCATGCATATGAATCTGCCCTCTAATCATGAGCTCCTAAATTTATGTAGTTTGATATACTAAAGCTAGCCTAAGTGACATCAACCATATTTAAATTTTATTAGTTTTACTTTAAAGTAGGCCTAAATCATGATAGAGAAATATTAATACTCAAAATTTCCTGCCACTCTGGTGCTTGTTTATAAGAGATAAAATTGTAATTAGTAATTTATATTGGGCCAGTAACTCAATAAAATAATAGATGCTAAGGAAGATTGTGTGAGAACTGTCCGTATTCCGATTAATTGCAGCTGTCAAACCTTCACTGAGCCATTTCCCCATTAATATTAGTATTAGTTTACGAAGAGGAAGCCTTTCTTTCACACACCCTTCTATTATTAACACAGCATTTTACTGATTGATTTGAATATCTACTTATTTGCATTGAATATTACAATAGCTTGGTAAGATTACACTTACGTGAGTGTATGCTTAAGCTATATTCTGCAGAAGCAAAGATATTTTGTGCAACAGTGCTAGTTTAATTACTGCATTCTTTCTTCAGATGTAGATTTCAAACATTGACAGAGTATACCGGAACAAACTAATATTAGAATAGAAGTGATTCTACACAAAGGTAATAAATGCAAAACTTCATTTGTGGAACATTGTATGAATTTTACAGTTGATTATAATGTTAAGATAATTTTGTAATATTTGAATAGAGCCTTTATAGCTAAAATGGCTCTATCAAAAATAACTAAGAGGTATGGATTAATTGATGAGGATGAGAGTTTCTTTAGTACTGGTACCTCTTGTTAACATTTTAATAAATTACTGCTTCATATTCCACATATCAATCATTGTAGCATGTATAGTTTTTCTGGTTTCACACATTCTTAAGTAGGGGCCCATGCTTTACACGTTACACATTGGATCAGTCTTAGAGTTTTTAGCATATTTTATAAACTATTCTGTTAGGATTATGTCGTCTGTATTTAGTTGTTGAAGAAGCTCAGTAATTTATGTTTTTCCCTTATAGGATGTAAGTCCTGAGAGTAGTATGTCAGAAAGGATCTGTAATATTCCTGTGAAAACATGGCTTGATCTCATTAGTGACCTTAATGAAGATGTTACTGAAGGCAAACTTGTTGATCGTGGAGAGATGGATGAAGACTCAGTGGAAGAACCTCACCCTCCTCCAAGTAGCCCTCTCCATTCAACTGACAGTAAACTGTATCTTATGGAAGACTCTTTAGATACAGGGTTTCCTTCACAGACAACTTGGGAAGATGATGCATTAGCAGATGAAGCTTCGTTGAAATCTAATGAACTAGGTTGGTTTTGGATTGGTGGGCTAGTTGGCCAGGGAGAAGACTGTGTTCAAGCAACAAGGCAGGCTCTGCGCAAACTCAATAGTACGTATCTATTTCAAATTGTGTTTTATTATAAGAAACCTAAATGGAATTAAAATAAAGTATTCTTACTAGATATAATGCAATTTATTAATATGTAGTATTTCTTACACCAGCTATACATAGATTTTAAAAAAGCATGTGATTCAGTTAGGTGAGACAAATTGTACAATATTCTCATTGAGTTTGGGATACCAAAGAAGTTAGATTGATCAAAATGTGTCTAAATGAAATCTATAGCAGAGTCATGGTAGGAAAACTAATATCAGATAGGTTTGCCAGTAAAAGCTGCTTGAAGCAAGGAGATGCACTATCGCCTTTACTTTTTAATTTTGCTTTGGAATATGCCATTAGGAAAGTTCAGGAAAACAAGGTAGGCCTAGAATTAAATGGCAGTCACCCAATTTTAGCTTGTGCAGATGATGTTTGCTTGTTGGGCGATGACATAAACATAATCGAGAGAAATGCAGAAAGTCTTTTCGATGCCTGCAGGAATGTTGGATTGGAAATTAATACAGAAGAAACTAAGTATATGTTCAAACTTCAAAATAATGTGCTACAAAATATTAGAATAGCCGGTAAATCGTTCAAACAAGTGGAGAAATTCAAATATCTGGGAGCAATAATTACAGATACAAATAATATTAAGGCAGAAGTTAAGTGTAGACTCAAATCAGGAAATGCCTGCTTTTATGCAGTTCAAAAACTCTTATGTTCTCGTCTTCTGTCCAGAAGTCTAAAAGTAAATATTTATAAGACAATTATCCTGTTGGTTGTATTATATGGATGTGAGACATGGTCGCTTACTCTTCGGGAAGAACATAATCTGAGAGTATTCAAAAACAGGGTGCATAGGAAAATATTTGGGCCTGAGAGAGATGAAAATGGGAACTGGATAAAACTGCATAACAATGAGCTTCATAACCTGTACTCGTCACAGGATGTAGTAAGGGTAATCAAATCACAGAGGATGAAATGGGCTGGATATGTGTGCATGGGGGAGGAAAGACATATCTCAAAAAGATTGACTGGGAGACCACTTGGAAGACCTAGATGTAGGTGGGAGGACACTATTAGGATCATTTAAGAGAAGTAGGATTTGCGAGGGATGGTTGGATGGAGTTAGCATAAAATAGGGTTGAATGGCGGGCTCAGATAAGCGCAGCAATGAACCTTCGGGTTCCATAAAATAGATAGTATTCCTTTAGCTTGCTTATCAAAGAGGTTAAGAGGCACTAGGCCAAAAACTGATTCTAGTGTAAAGGAGAGGAATACCAGAGAACTTACCAATCATTAAAGAGGCTGTCTCCCTCAGTGTCCCTCTTGAGTTGATAGTAGCACAATAAAGATGTTAAATACATAGAAAGTTGAAGAAAGTTTACCCGAAAATTATCAACTTTCTATGTATTTAACATCTTTATTGTGCTACTATCAACTCAAGAGGGACACTGAGGGAGACAGCCTCTTTAATGATTGATAAGTTCTCTGGTATTCCTCTCCTTTACACTAGAATCAGTTTTTAGCTTGCTTAGGAATTCTCTATTGCCATTGAGTTAGTAAGTAAGTAAGTAGTATTTCTTAAAATTTATAATGTACAGGTGGGTTCAACACAACAAGATAGTACATTGCTGGGATATATAACAGTACCAACCACTTCATTTTTAACTACCGGTATTTTCAAGGAAGGACTTACATTACAGCATTATATTCCTTTGTGGCATTTACAGTCATGGAGTTGATATAAAAACAGTGAAATCCCGATTAATGTTATATTAATGAAAGGAAGGGATTGCATGAATTATCAAAAAACACGCATAATCCAATTTTATGGTAAATTAGTTGGCAAAACACACATATGTCTTTATTTTAAAAAATATTGTTTATTAGGATTATATAGCTCACCACTAGGTGTGATGTTTTTGTTTTAGAATCATGAAAAGGGCCAAGTGTGATGATATAATATTTTTGTAGCAGTGGCGGCCTAAGAGGTAGTGCTGCCATGCCACGGCTCTATAAGAAGAGAAGAGTTCATATTTACTGTGGCACAACTATAGAGAAACAAAATAATGCATGGAAATATTTTGTAAAGTTGCCACCAGGTTTATGAGACTTGAGAGCACTGTAACATTCACAAAATGCCTGCGGCAGTCATAGTGCTGGGCACTACGTCCCATTAGAAATATAATGGGGTGTGCGAGCAATGTTGAAGCTATCCCTTTCAAATTCTAACAGAAAGCAGTGCCGGCACTATCCGAGGCCTTCATACACCATTCAACTTGTCGTGACAACCAGTTGGATGGGAGGCTACACACTACCCAATCTATCTGTGCACCTCAGAATAACTAACTGTTTGCTTTTCAGTTTTGTTTATTTATATCTGAATAAAATCTTACAATATTATAATATTATAAACCGATCAATACAAGATGATAAGATGAAGATTTATATTTTTGTTTCTACAGATTATTATATCTATTGACATTGCATGAGAATAATAGGAGAAAGATTCATTTGCCACCGGGACTCACTATCTGTACTGACGCTCTACCAACTGAGCTGGCCAGAATCTGGAAAACCGATATACTTTGGATTTGTAGTAATCTTATGGGCCTCGTTTTTGCAAAGTGTTTAAAATCATGTTTTTGGGCATCATTGAGCTCGTTCAGTAAAATAATACTGTACCTTTATTCTGAACTTAGTGCCTAAGATTTTCGGTTCCACTGAACCATGATCAGGGTTAGTAATTTCTTATCTCTGGTATTGGCATTATTTAATAAGGTGTTTAAAGTGGGAAAAATACCTATGGAATGGAAAAATAGCAATACAATTCCTATTCACAAAAAAGGAGATAAGACTAATCCAGGAAATTATAGAGGGATAACTTTACTATCATGTGTATTAAAACTATTATCTGGTATAATACAAAGAAAAATTATGACATACGTAGAAATTAGTGAACAACAACAAGGATTTCGTCACAATAGAAGTACAACAGATGCTATATTTATTATTCGCCAAATAGTCGAAAAAGCGATTGAATATACCACACCAGTTTTTCTTTGCTTTGTGGACTTAACCAAAGCTTTCGATCGAATTAGACTAGATGATGTAGTAAGGAATCTGAGAGAAAAAGAAATACCAGAGCGGATAATTAAAGTAATAGAAGAAATGAATAAAGATACAACTACAAAAATTTGTATAGAAGAACAAACTACAGAGGAGATAAAATGTCAGAAAGGAATAAGACAAGGTGACTCCCTTAGTCCACTACTGTTTAATTTAATAATGGACAAAATCATATATAGCGTGAGAGACCTACGGGGTTATTTGATGGGAAATAAAAATTTTAACATAATAGCTTATGCTGATGACGTGGTATTGATAGCCAGTACTGAAGATGATTTACAATGATTGCTACATCATTTTGTAAAGAATGCAGAGAAATATAATATGAAAGTATCTACAGAGAAGAGTAAAACCATGTGTATCTCAAAAGAACCAATAAGATGTAAACTGGAAATAGATAAGAAAATGATCGAACAGGTGATGAATTTTAGATATCTTGGAGTGGATATAACGAGTGATCGCCATGTAATAAATGAAGTAAGAAACCAAGTTCAAAAAGCAGCTAGAATCTCGGGATGTCTGCGTGATGTGATCTGGAAAAATAAATATCTTAGTATAGAGAGCAAAATAAAAATATATAAAACTGCAGTTAGACCAATACTAACATATGGTACAGAAACTAGAGCAGAAAATAGCAAAACTAAACAGCTTATGAGAACAACAGAAATGAATACATTGAGAACAATATTAGGGAAAACAAGATTAGATAAAGTAAGGAATGAAACAGTCAGACAAGAATGTGATATAATGGACGTGGTTAAATTCACAAAGGTAAGAAGGCGAGAATGGAATTCCCACGTTGAACGAGCAGGGAGAAATAGATTGATTAAAGCGGCAAGAGATCTTGTACCAAAAGGAAAAAGAGAAAGAGGTCGTCCAAAGAAGAGATGGAAGGAAGGATGTTTATCATCTCCATCGGATTCAGCGTGAAGACGAACAAGCGAAAGCTTAAACAAAAGAAGAAGAAGAAGAAGAAGAAGGTATTGGCATTAGTTATTGAATATGTGCAAGCTGCTACTGTTCTGTGGAGGCTATAGAATTCATATGTAAATTTAGTTTGTTCCTTGAAAGATGCTAAATATAAGTAAGATTGTGAATAAGTGGACACAGATATAATCTAAAATGGTGGATATATAAGCTATGAAGTAGTAGTTACTCGTGAGTCACGAGATCCATTGCAGGGTTCTTACAGAGAGAGAATTTCATAGGAAATGTGACATGTTTTTCCATGTTCAAAAATTTAGGAAAAATTGTAACCTTTATAATAAAAGAGAGTTTTTTTGTATTTTTTATCTTAAACTTCACCTTTCTTTCTAGTATAAAATGGGCACAGTTCCCTATAGTAAATTATTAGCTTGCAGCTTGTCACTTGTATAAAAGTACATCATCCAATGCTATACATATAAACCCATATTTGAAGAAATTGGGGATATAATTGATTTTTGGATTCTTTTTACTCATTGATAAAGAAAATACATTTTTGCATTCCTTATTGGACACTCATGTTATGTTCCTGTAGAAATTCTGGGTATAATTAATTTATGGAATTTACTTGCTTACTGATAAAGAACAGGAGATAAGATTACTTTGATTCTAAACTTGTTTACATATCTTATGGTTCATCATTCAGTTCAAATGCACATATTTGTATAGTCTAATCATGAACGAAAGGGATGCACAAGATGCTAATGACTGTGCTTACTGAGAAGCTTCTAATGTGATTCTATCTTCTGTAGTATGTTTAGAGATATCATTGTGCTAATGTGCAAACATTATTACTTGAGCAACTTTGTTGCTTGTTTGTTCCATTAAGCAAATCTTTGCTGATATTGTAACTACAGAATTGCATATTCAGATAAAATATAATATATTTTAGAGACCTAGAAATAGAGAACTAAAATTTGCTTTTGAGATTTCAAGGATGCTAATGGTTTAGTGAATGAGTTGCCTGATTCTATAGATCGTCCCAGCCTTAAAAGACAGTATTGAGTTAAATGTAGTATTTGCATCTCACTTGCACTCGTACGTTCTGCAATTAGCTTCGTCCTTTTCTATCCCGACAATGTTGCCATTTTCCAAAGTGATAAATGTAATAATGTGATTGCGAGGTCTTATAGGGAATTTTCCGCCCTTTCTAATGATGTCAATTGTAAAGCCATAAATAATTAATATGAGGCCTATTTTTCATAATTACGTTATTTTGGCGGAAGTCAATATTTTTGCACATTAATAACTTATCACGCGATAGACAGAAAACTAATAATCAAAACAAGTAAAGATTTTTTTCTTGGACTGCCTGATGGTGAAAGAATGTACTCCCTTTCCGTCGGCAATAAATTTTACATAAGAAGAAAGCTATATATTTTTTTATTAAGTGCTACCTGAAAATTCTCGGACGGCAACACAGAAAAGTTAGGTAGTGAGTAACATACTTTGGTATTGACTTTACGTTGGTGACTAAACGAGAAGAAATGTTTATAGATGTCTGAAAAAGTTTTTAAAACAAACCAGAGCTCTCTATCATGTAGCATTAATAAATTATCACAGTTTTCCCGAGCTCAGTATTCTCGCGCTCATGACTTGGTTCTTTTGAGATTTTGTGTACTCAGATGTTTCTAAGACTATCGTGTCTTCTTCAGAGCTCATTGTTATATAGTAGCTGTGTAGTGAAGTTTAACTTTGTTGTGAAGTGGTTCTTGTGTTTTTTTTATTTAAATTTTATATTTATTAATATTTTATATTAATTATGAATAGAGGAACTAGAAATCTTAGTGTTGACAAATTGCGCAGTAAAGAGCGAATTATAGTATTAAATATACTTAATTATTTCTTGAAGAAAATGAACGTTACCTAGGCAATTAAAGAGACAGCAGAAGCTACCGGGTGTTCTGAACGTTTACTGTATAGAATAAGAAAATAAAAAACGAAAGGCCCTCTGAGAAGGAATAATACCACTCCCTGAGGATAGTGAACAGGCCTAAAGGTATGTAATGTATTTGAACTATTACTTCCCTTTATAATTATATTCTTGAAAATTATAACACAATAATAGTAATAATAATAGCAATAATAATAATAATGATAATAATAATAATAATGATGAAAAATAATATTATCGAAATTAAATTTAATATTAAATTTAACATTTATAAATTATTAGCTTAAAGGACCCGGCGTCACCTGGTTTTGTATTTTACTTGTACTTCAAAGTCAATTTTGGAGGAAGCCCTTTTAATTTTCAAAATTTAGGCCCTAGAGAAAGCACAACTTGTCACACTCAAGGACCCTATTACTTCTAAAGACCATGGATGGTGGGGTTAAGGTAAGAAGAGACAGAAATTCCTATTAGTCTTTCTTTTCTGTGTGTCAAGTCGTAAAATGAGCCAAAAGAATGTACATTTAAACGTCATTTAATAGGGATTAAAACATTTAAGGGACTTTTTTTCCCAAATTTAGTTTTACCTAAGTTTTTCTCCTGGTTCTGTTAGCTCTGTGTAAAGTCTGGTAAAAATTGATCAGATAATTTAGATTTAAATAACATTTATATAATAGGGGTTGCAACATTTAAGGAGTGGTTTCATCCAAATAAACTTTGGTTAAAAATTTCTCTTGATTCAATAGGTTCTTGGTATAAAGTCTGATAAAATTGGTCAAAGGATGTAGATAAATATATATCACAAAATAGGGGTGAAAGATCTAAAATGTGGTTTGTTCCAAAATTAGTTTTCCTGCCATTTTCTCCTGATTCTATACGTTCTGTGTACAAAGTCTGTTAAAAACACGTCAAGAATGTAGATCTAAATTTTGGTGGTGTAATAGGGGTACAAACATTTAAGGGGTGGCTTCTTCCAAAATTAACTTCGCCTAATTTTTCTCTTATTTTTATAGGGTCTGTGTGTAAAGTTTGGTAAAAATCGTTCAAAGAATGTAGACTAGTAAAAAGATCACAAAGTAGGGATTGAAAATTTCGCAAGGAGTGTTTTTTTCGAGAATGATTGTCTCGTAGAATTTTTACTTGATTCCACAGGGTACATGTGTAACATTTTGTAGACATTGGTCAGAAAATGTAGATTTGTGGGCCTATAGAGAAAATATTACTCATGGGGGTTGAAAATAAGGGAAGGAGGGTGTGCCGTCGTTCTATCTGCAGGGCATGATTTACATTAATTATTATGTACAAGAAACAAATTTCGAGGTTTTCACGATGTTTAAGATCTTTTTCACATCATGTGCCGGGCCTTGTAATGTGAGTAGATCTGGCATCAGTGCGCTGCATAAGACCAATACTGTTTTTTAAGGTTGGGACGGTCTATAGCTAAGAGACCAGAATTCATATTCCAGTTTGGGTATTTTTCAGGATAAATAAAACATTGACATAAGATACTTATTTGCCCAATGGCAATAGAGAATTCCTAAGCAAGCTAAAGGAGTATTATCTATTTTGTGGAACCTAAAGGTTCATTGTCACGCTTACCTGAGCCTGCCATTCAACCCTATTCTGTGCTAACTCCAACCAACCAACTCCTACCAACCAACTAATATTGTCCTCCCACCTATGTCTAGATCTTCCAAGTGATCTTTTCCCTTTGGGTCTCCCAGTCAATATTTTTGAGATATGTCTTTCCTCCCCCATGCATGCAACATACCCAGCACATTATTATTATTATTATTATTATTATTATTATTATCTTTTATTCATTTATAAATCTCAGCTTTTAAGACTGGCACTAAGTGAGGTACGGGTCAACCAAGCACACTCACTTGCCCAAGAACTTCCTAACAATACGGGCGGTATTAATAAGCACCGCTTTTTGCATTTTAATGTAAATATTTTTATCTAGATCTAACTTCTTGATATTACTATGAAGGGATACAGGGATAACTCCTGTAGTTGATATTACAATTGGAACTATGTCAACATTAGTCAAAGACCACAGTCTCATCAACTCAAATCTCAACTCCGAATATTTATAGAATTTCTCTTGATTAGCTCTCTGTAGATTGTGGGTATTTGGAATTGTAATGTCTATGATATAAGCTGTATTGGCTTGCTTGTTCTGAAGAACTATGTCTGGTCTATTATTGGGTATAGTTCGATCGGTGATTATTGACCGATCATAATATATTTTATATTCCGTTGATTCAAGCACCGGACTAGGTTCATATTTGTAATATGGGACAGTTGTCTCTGCTAGTTTGCATTTGAAGGCGAGCGCCTGATGTACTATCCTTGCCACCTGGTTATGGCGGTGAAGGTACTCAAACTGGGTGAGAGAGCTACAAGCCCCAGTTATATGCTGTATAGTCTCCGGAGCAGCTCTACACCTTCTACACTCGTCATCAATCACAGCCCTATTTTTCATTATATACTTTTGATAGTTTTTTGTGCTAATAACCTGATTATTATTATTATTATTATTATTATTATTATTATTATTACTATTATTATTATTATTATTATTATATTTTTTATTTATTTATTATTAGGTCTATCATTATTATTAGCCTATTATTATTATTATTATTATTATTATTTTTTTTTTATTATTATTTTTTTTTTTAATTAATTTTTATGCTTATGAAGAGCCAAGTTTTGATTTTGAATTTAGCAGATGACAGATGGTAAAGTTTCTATCATCTCTGTAAATTTCTTTGCAATATTAGACTGTGCATTTACTTTGTACCATTTATTTTCAGTTATGCTAACAAATGAGTCTTTAACCATTGGGGATCTGGTGGCAGTGTCACTATACGTCCGTGAGATGCGGCATTATACAGCCATAAATTCTGAGTACCTGAAATTATTCCGTGGAAGCAACCCACCAGTTCGAATCTGTGTTGAAGTACCTCTCCCCTCAAATACTCCAGTTATGTTAGAGGCATTAGGATATCGAACATCTTTGCAGCAGGGTGATGAATCAAATAGCCGGATTTGTAAGAGACATACCATGCATGTGCAAGGAGTATCACACTGGGCACCAGCAAACATAGGACCTTACAGCCAGGCTGTTAGGGTAAGTATAATATGAATAAAATAAGTTAGCTACCTATTATGTATTTGATCCCCTTCCGAATCAAGTGAAAACCAGGTTTTTGTAATAAGAACAGAACTAAGTTATGATTAAAATAGTACTTCAAGCTGAGAAATTAATTAAATATTGTGAAATAAATATACACAAAATATGATAATCTATTTTTCTTCCTTTCCAGATAGGTGATATAATATGTGTAGCTGGCCAAATTGCTCTGGTTCCTGGAACAATGCAGTTAGTTGAAGGGGGTGTGAGGAAACAGTGTCGATTGGCTTTGCGCCATGTGGGAAGAATTGTGAAAGCAATGGACCCCAACACTCAACTCAGGGATGTTGTGCAGGTTTGTTTAGAAAAGAATAAAGCTAGGTTTAAGATATACCATATTTACTCTGTAATGGACACACCTCAACTTTTAGCATTAAAAAATTAAAATAATAATAAATTCCCCACATAATAGACAAATCTCATTTCTAATAAAAAATCATATTAAAAATTAAATTCACTTGCAATGGGAAGACACAATGAAGTGGAACAATATTAATTATCTTGGAGAACACTCACTACTTCATTATTATTCATTATTTACCAGTAACTTGGTTTTCGATAGGACCTCCCTATCATCATCGGCTACATCCAACTGCCAAGAGTTTGGCAGAGCCACTGTACAAGAATTTACAGTCTGAGTGTAATGTGCATGTTGTTTCCTGTCTGTTTATGAAACTTAACTATCTGTCATATGTGTGACACAATCGATACATTAGTTGTGGCCGATATATCAATTTGTATGCTATTGATCGTTAGCTGACACATCTTTTAAATATGTGTTATTTCTTTTTTCACTAAAATTTGTTCCTTGAATACAGGGTGCAGCCTAGTTTTTGTTATAAAAATCTGGGGAAAAAGTGCATCTATTACGCAGGTAAACAGGGTAATCATTTTGAATTGAGAACAAAATTCAATTTTTTTTAAATTTTTATTTATTTTTTATTTTTTATTTTTTGTGATGTACTGTATATAATGGTAAAAGGTAAAGTGATCCCTATACAGGCTATGGAGGCCCAGAGGGTTCCATGAGGTTGAGGCTCCCAGATTTTGGACATTCTGCACATGAAGGTGGTAAGGTTGTCACCCTTAGGCACCGGCCACCTTTACCCCCAGGATTGCTCCTGGTACTCATTTCTGTTAGAGGCTGAGTCGACCCCAGGGCCCTAGTACCACCAGAAGGATTAGGCCAATTGAAAAATCTCAGCGACCCCATCGGGCATCGAACCCGTGACCTTCCGGTTTGTGGCGCAGCGCCTCAACCACTACGCTACAGTGTACCCCCTCTATATAATGGTGCACACAACATTTTATGACCTCAGGCTTCAAAAGCAGACTACAGTGTAGTTTACTAAGATCAATGATTTGTTCTGGTGATGATCAATTTAAGGAGATCATTAAATTAATTGAATAATATTAAATTAAATCATTAACTATAGAAACAGCAGTAATAATCATCAAAATGTTATGATTGATGGAGATTGCCGTACACAAACACTAACTCAACTAATATCAGCCTAGCAAAGGTTATCTTTTCATATGATTCTTTTGTCTCAGGGTATCTGCTATGTAACTCATCCATCGTACATACCAGAAGCTTGTCGTGAATGGGAAAAAAGAACCAACAATGCTATTGTGGATTATGTAGTAGTACCTCAGCTACCTCGTGGAGCTTTATTAGAATGGCATGTTTGGGCACATCGTCACAACAACAGGTTTGAATGTAAGTTAAGTATATATTAGCTTAAGTTCTAGCTTAATATTGTCAGTACTTAGTTAAGTTTAAACTGTATTTAGTTTAATTTATCTAGTTTATATGGTTTTAATGAATTTAAATAAAGATTTTTAGTATCAGGTGACTTGCCTAGCTGTTACATTACGGACTCCCATTCTGGAGGCTATGGGTTCAAATCCTATAGGCTGGCCAAACAGAGAGTAGGGATTTTTGGGGTTTCCCCCACTAAAAAATTGTAATATCTGATTGGAATTTGTTTTCATCTACCCCAAATGTCTCTGTGTATTTGTGTTATCCTAGGAAGAGGCACTGTGTTGAGTTGATCCCTCAGGAAGGAGCCCTTCAGTGTCCAGTCTGGTATTAATCCAGAGCTTCTTCCCTCCTCTACAGGCAATTTTTATTTTATTTATTTATATTTCATTGACCAGAAAGCAAGTAGGTCTTGTCAATATGTTGAAACTAAATTACAAACAAAACAAACTGAACAAGTATGTCCTAAAATCTATATTATATTTTCCGGTGTTCGAAGCCCCCAAACAATTCAATTGGCTCTTGAGGACAGCCAATCAGTGGCCAAGCTGCCACAAATCCGGTAAATTAATTACTCTTTTACACTAGGTCATTTCGCACATTTGAGGTATCAATTGAAAGATTTTTTTACTCTAGTTAGGCTATTTTGCATACCGTTGAGTTTTTGACTAAAATATTTAAATTAAAATGTTATATTTTAAAGTTGAACAGAAGCCCATAAATGATTCATCAATGAACAGTTCATAACATTGCACAGATGCTAATGATTATGATCAACTCTTAAGCTAATATTAATGTTGAAACTACATTAATCTTTAATATGAGTAGCCTATATTTAATTTTAAACACTCCTTACCTACTTATGTGCCAGTATTAATGTTTTTGTTGATGGATTGTGTACAGCTTCAAGGTGATTTCACTGTGCTGTCTTATTACAATCTGTACGACCATGCTAAAGCTACGACACAACCTACATGTTCTGTGAATCATATCATTCTGTAAAATCAGCATATGTTTTTAAACATATGTGAATATTAATATTAGATGGAAATCTACAGTGAAGTGTTGATATCTGTAGCAAGATTGAGATTGAGATTTCTGGGAAGTAGGCCATGAAATTGAAAATGAAATAGCACTACTAAAACAAGTTGAAAAACCAATAGAACTTATAGTTTGGAGAAAAAATATTCATTAAAAAGAACCAGAAAAATCTCTTAAACTTTGACACTTCAGTTGGCATACAAGGAACTTCGATCGACAAGTTCATTCACCCGCCACTAGAGGATCAGTCTGAATCAGCTGATGATGATGGGAAGACCCATTGAAATGATCATACCTTTTAGTGAAGTTAGTGTGTATATTTCCGATCTCAGTCTTGCTACAGATTTTTTATGTGATTATAAATGACTGTGGTGAACGTAATTACTTGACTAAATTCCAATTTTACAGGCTTTTTTCAAAAAGGAGGAAGTGCGAAAGTTTCAAATGGGTTTACGAGTTATCTATATAACTTATAAAACATTATTACGTTTAAAATGCTACATCAGCATGATTGGCCTCATAAAATTCACTTAACTTATAAAAATGATTGTTTTCTAGTTATTTATGTATAGTTATTTTAAATTCCTTCAGAATAACGGTAAGGGCATCATTCAGCAGTTTGAGATATACATGTCACTAAGTAATAAGTCACCAAATAGTAACATAAATAATAGGAAGCTTAATGTTACATATGGCAACAGTTAGCATCCATGTGAATTAATTACTTTTTTTGTTGAATTAAAAATAATGACCTTGTCCTCAAAATTGGTTGCTGGGTTAATTTTGTAGCAGCATTAGTTCTGTTAAAAAGAATATACATAAAATCAGGTAAAGCGATATAACAAAGTGCCAGATGGAGTTAATAGGCCATATTTCAGAAACTATTTAGTTTTAGACCATGGTTTCTTGGGAAAGTTTGATAAGAATATGTAAAGGAATAACTAGAACATTAACAAAACAAAATATCGACAAATGCTTCACATCTGAAGCAAGGCATAATGTAATACATTTACAAACATTTGACTGCATTGTAGTAATCAATATCAAGAACGGGAACAAGGCCTTCCAGCCTTAATCTGGTTAGCAACACGGCTTTGTACTCCGTAGTATAGTGATGATTTGCAATTTAAAAAGCATGTGATCGTTAATTAGTCATTAACAGTACCAGTGAACTGATATGGTCCAAAACCAATAGGCTTCTTCCCATGGACATTATAAATGTGTATCCCAAGTTTCATAAAAGTCTGATAAAGTGTATTCGAGTTATCGTGCATACACAGGGACAGAAGACATATTTCCAGTCCACCATACAATCTCATAAAATACCACTCTGGCACTTATCAAATAAAAATTGTGGCAGCATTGAACAAGTACTGCTACAAGGAAATCATATAATGAAAGAAGCTCAAAGAAGCATTTTTCATAGTGAATTAGAAGTTACTGTATAACGAGCCATAATGTAGCTGATAAACAATAATCTGTATTTAATTAATCATTGTATGGAAGTTTACACAGTGAAGCTATATTATAATTTAATAATATTGAGTTGGGTTTAGCACTATGCTTCACTTATTTTATAAATACCTGTACTAGTTTCGAAGACCCTCGTCATTCATAATCATCAGGTTAACACCAACTGCCGGCTGGCCGTTTTTGCTGCGCTCTGGTGGAAGTGTGTGGCATCGCCAAATGCCACACACTTCCACCAGAGCGCAGCAAAAACGGCCAGCCGGCAGTTGGTGTTAACCTGATGATTATGAATGACGAGGGTCTTCGAAACTAGTACAGGTATTTATAAAATAAGTGAAGCATAGTGCTAAACCCAACTCAATATTATTAAAATAATAATCTGTATAATCTGCAGGCACATATCAGTTAATGAATCTGACTGTTCCATTCATCCTACGCTCTTTGATACTGACCAATAATGTTGATCAATGCCTCGGATATCAACCAATAACAATCATTTTTAATAAAACGTCAGCTCATTACTGGACACCTCAAGGTATCAATATGCAGTGATTAATATGTCACATGCTGCCAGTGAATAGGATAAAAACACATTTTTTTATACAAAACTTATTTGGAAAATGAAACAATTTAAACATGTGTTGTTTAAAAACGCACATTCAACAATCAATTGTTCATTCTTTTAGTATGCCGTGATCTGACAGCTGACACAATGATGATTTGATTTTAAACATCATAAGTAAGATAGTAATTATTATTCATATACGTAATCAGTTACATTTTACTCATGGAATTGTCTTAATAAATCCCACTCGAGGTTATCTATGATAAACAAGTCAGTTTTAGATCTGAACTAGTAGAATCAATATAGGTATTATAGTAGGATATAATATTCATTGTTCTACTTACTTTGTACTAAAACCTTGGGCAGAAAGGTGTAGGACAGGAGAACAATCTTCTAGAAGTGCAAGAACATGCACTCTTTCCCATGCTCTTTTGAAGACTTGTTCCCAGTTATACATCGATGATCATGGTAGTGTTCTGAGTATACTATGAATTCAGAACCTCTCATTTTTCCATTCGTGTTGAATGTTCCATTTCATTGTGGACCAGCCTTCGAAACTGTTGAAAATGACCAATTAAGTTAGAATACATTAATTCATATTCTGAAAAGAATTTGTTATTTATTCAGTGTTTCCCCTTGGAATTTTTTAGAACTGGGTGGAAGCATGTGTGCATTTATGAAATTGCAGTAAAATATCTACTATATACCGGTCATACCATATATGTGTATAATTTATCATTTTTTATTACTGACTATTTAAAATTAAAAAAACATCATCAAGTCAAACATCATTGGCCTGCAGTTTACATTTAGAAGCCCAACTCTCTGAGTGTTATGGTTTTTTAAAATAAATCTGAGAATTTTGAGATGAAATTCAGCTGGGCAAGCATTTAAAACAGGCTGGCCACTGAAATCTAACTGGGAAGATATTTGTTTATTGATTCTTTCGAATCGCCCTCCTTGTCTATAAAGAAAGAAGACATATAAAAATTGGTAACTTTCTCTGTCATCATGTCATTTTGTTTCTATCTAAAGCTAATTCTGAGAATATTGGTTCTTTTATGCGAGTAGGGCAGACAATATTTTGAAATTCCACTTAATTACCTTAATCTTTTAAACTCTGTGTCATATGAAGTACCCTGATATTATTTTATTTAATAGTATCAATTATCTTCTATCTTCGGGAATCTACTCTTATACAATTCAACGGCCCTAAATAGCGTGCTTGCTCGCCCGCTTCATGAGACATCGGGTATACTCGGCGATGTTCGTCTCTCGCAGTCTAAACTTTCATGACGACTACAAAATTAGGAAGGAAAACCGTTTCTTTATTATATAAGGCCTAAGTGAAATGAACACAATGAACAAATATTCTAATTTTATTTTTACTTACAATTTTCATAGCTCTGAACCACAAACATTTTTAATAATCTACCAGTGTAATTTTCTTAAAAATCCTGGAGTCTATGAATAATGGCGGGCGAAGCCGGGGGCAACAGCTGTAAAATATTGATGGTTTTATCTCTTGAAATATCGCTGATAATAATAATCCAAACAAACCATTCCTTCCCCTGAAACATTATATAATTTCTGAAAATTACACTGAATTGATAAAATAAAATTCACATCATATTCATGTCAATAAACAGCTGAGAAACAATATGCATTATGTGTTCACAGGTTCTTTGGAACTGCATATTCGATTCTGATATAGTTTTCCCAGGGGGCGCTTTCATGTCGTGGAATGTACTCTAAAGCAGGAATTTTAGCTGTTTCATTAATTATTAATGGCTTAGTTTATGAATGATTCGCGTGCAAGTGTTAATAAATATAATGCTTTAATAATTATTATACTCTTAATTTTTAATTTTTAAAAGAATTATCGTGGCGAAGCCACGGGCACCTCCTAGTGATATACCTAGGTACATACTGTAATATTAAAATGATACACAGGTTTTATAGCTTCAGTGACTAAAAATAATAGCTGACAATGATGCCATCCTTGTACTTTATTAGACAATTGTGTAGTAGATTCTCTTTTTATGCCATTACAGCAGATTCAAAGTATGAACATTCACATTAAAACTGATGGTATATACATCAGTACATTTCAAAAGCATCCAGAATTGAAGATAAAATGATCCCTTTTTGTGCCAGAGCAACTAAGATTTCAGGAATATTAAGAAGCTACTGCTTTGAATAGAGGGCAAATATTCGAGAAGGAAAGATCATATAAGTAATCTAAAGGATTTTATGAATGAATTCACGAGCAACGAAAGCACATGAATTTATCTTGAGAGAATCTGGGCCTTAAGTTACATTTAATGTGACTATTTAGCAAAGACACAATTAAGCATGTAATGAATATTATTAAAACCATGAAAATGAATAAAACACATCAATATTTGTGTGATTATGAGATAGCCTTTGGCAAAACAATCAGTATATCATAACGTCACCTGGCTGCCATAACCATGAATGTACAAAAATTGAGGTTTTGAGTTAAGTGTATCACTGGCATCTACATACATTTATCTTTGTTCTGCAAGAACCGCGAATGTTGTATCTTCTTTCCTTGGCGAGTAATAGCTAGTTCCATTTCCATGAAAGTGCAAGTTCTGTTTTATTTGTTACGCCAAAATCACGTATGTGCCACATTCGGGAGTTTGGCAGAACAGACGCAACATTTGAAGAAAGATGATACGGTGTATGTACCACATTCGTTAAAATCGCAGTACATATCTGGTTAAATCAATGACAAAGGTTTCAACATTCGCGAACGCATTGACGATGGGCCCGTGATATCTATGTATCTGAAGTACGCGACTGGCCCCAGAGATCTTTATGTTGACAAAGGGTTGATTTCTCAGGAGTTAGCTTTGATGTTTTAGGTTATTGGGTTATACAACATGGTCATTTATCAATGGATAGAAAGTGAAGTGCATACTTGTCCTTTTATTCTTTACTCTACTAAGTCCTTTTATTATTATATTTTTTGCTTATAACAATGACGGCAGACAATACTATGCAGTCTTGTTTTGATTTTCACTGAGCAGAGGAAAAAACGTATTTTCACCAACCTTTCTACAATTACTAATATAGAAAGTATAGTACATAATACTGTATGGTTGTACGCAAATCATTTTGCAGATTTCTTAGTAGTACTGAATACTATTCTAAGAAAATTCCGTTAAATGCAGCAAAAACTGTTCTGCTTCTGTTTCTAAATACCGCCCTATTCAAAGCATTTAATGCCTATAAATGTCACAGCCTGTCACTAAAATAACAAAACTTCCTAGAAAATAAGCTGTTGGCCTTGAATTCCCAATAAGGGGGAAAAGGATCTCTAAAAGCATCAATGCCCTAAGCAGCACACAAAAACCCACCAGGGTAGCTTTCAGAGAACACCAATAAACATAGATTACTAGTGGCGTCGTACTTTGAAGCACTATTGGCACTGTTTAGTGCACTAAAGTTTGTATTTCAGCAATTATTTTATTTTGAAATATTTACGGCCATTTAAACTGAAGAGGGGGCTTGTTTAAAGGGCATGTATGCTACACGAGGGTGAATATCCGATCTGAAGAGTTGACCAGCCCGGAACAGCTGCAGCCAGGCGAGATTGTGTTAGTATAAATGCAGGTAGTAGCCTCCTAGTGAAGAAGCTTTTACATTTTGTCAATAATAGTTTGTATAATTAGCAAGTGTTGTTGCTTTCTGGTAGCATCTTTTTCGTATTCATTATGAGTGAACGTTCAAGAAAAATTCTTAGTTTGGCTAAGAAAATGAAAAATAATTCAGGTTTGTTCAATTTATGTATTTTACTTATCTACTTGATATTTTATGGGCATAAGTGAATACTTGCATTTCACTTCAATTGCAATGAGTATAAAAATGTTTTTACTTTTGATACTTGCAGATACTGGAAATTCTGATGACAGTTTGTGTGATCCTTTTTCTGAGATTGAAACAGTTATACCATTGACTTTTTTTATAAATTTCATGTGATCCTCTTATGATTTTTAATTTTGTATTAATTTGAAGTGATTTTTTTAACATAAAATAAAGAGTAATTTCATCTAAGCTTTTATTCTATGTGTAAATAAAAGTGGATTTGTTAACCTTTTTGCTCTGCCAAAACCACGAATGTGACAAAACCAATCCATAGAAGGGGTTGTATTCACAATTAAATGAACATTATGGTATGCATACCTTTCTAACTGCTGATAAGACATATTCCAATACAAATATTCACTTATTTTTTAATTATGTAATTTTGCTTAAGCTCTAAAGTTTCAATTGCGTTTTTCTCAAAACTAGTAAAATGCACATTCGTGGTTATGGCAGACAGGTGACGATAACATATTGATCATTTCGCCATCAGCAATAGTCATGCTTGGTACGGCTGTTTGACAGCTTTTTTATTTTTTAAATTAACCTCCTTGATATAATATTGTATTTATTATAATACGAGATTTAAAATACTTCACCACATATAATTATACATTATTTTAATATTTTCTTTTGTTCAAATGCAGCTTACATCACTGTGTTCAATGATTCGATTTACGTAACAGGTCATGACAAATGCAGAATCGATATTTTAAGATTCTATGTATCATAGCCTCTAGAACATTCATTTAAAATTCTAATTGAACTCATGTGAATAATTCGCTCAGAAATTCTTTATTTTCGTATTGTGGTCTATGTTGCCTTATAGGCCTTGTTTTTTTATCAAAGGAATTACAGGTTTGAAGATATTTCAGTGTTCTGTCTTTGTGAATCTACATTTATAAAAATTGCATGTAGGTGGGATAAAATGAAAATCATGATGAATGACCTTATATTGGACTGGTTACTGAATTGTGAGGTAAATAGAGACTAATATTTTCTGGTGTTAAAGTAAGCTAACATTCCTTTATTCCAAAAAGTCTAAGCAGACTTATAAAAAAAAGTTGACAATACTTTTTTATTGGTTCCAAATTTAACTTGACGTTTATATCTGCCAAGGAATACAATTTTAATGGGAACAGACATGCACACACGTTACTTTAAAGAGTTAAAATAGATAGGATCCTTTACTAATTTCTACATATTGTAAATAATTTAGTAAAACCGTAACTTTGTTGCAGATGAGGAAACAGGGTGCTGTATCAGTGGCTTTAGGGTGTCAATTCGGAGACGCTGGAATTATGAAAATAATGTTTCCGCAGTAGTCTGTTATGTATCAACAGGTAAGATGACTTTTATTAAAAACAAAATGATGACAAATAGACTAACACATACCACATGTACCCATGTTTTGGAAGTATATAAAGATTACTCTTACTTGACATATGAATTATTAATTTAAATCAGTTTTGGTTTTTTCATTTAGCAAAATTTGTAGTATGTAATAGCACATAAACAACTAGAGTAAAGTAAACTGTTCCCTGTACAGGCCACGGAGGTCCTTAGGGTTCTAGGTTGTTAGCCTTATGCATCTTACCCTTTTACCTTCTAAGATAATTATTACTACTGTCTCAACAATATTTCACATACTGAAGTTCTCTCAATTTTTTTCTCATTCCTCTTTTGACTTTCTGTACTTTGTTTTGTATAATCTGAGTTTTTATTAGTTGAAAGTATTCTCAGCCATGGTCACTAGATATTCTCAGGACTACTCGTTTTATATTGAACTTATTTGTCATCAACTCAGTTGACATGGAAAAAATTAGGATGTATGAAGGATCATTATATTAGTATCTTACAAGGTTTCTTTCTGTAGTGGTTTCCAACCATCACAAGCATGTGCACAGCTAATCTAATGTTCTGGCAATAACTTATAAACTCAAACCCTTTTCCATTTCCCTAAGGAGCATATTCTTGCAGGAATAACCTATTGTTTTGAAATATCCAGATGAGTCAGAAAAAATCACTGTCAGCATGTGCATTACTTTTAAATATCTTTTACTTGTTCGTACACAGTGGATTGTCAATAAGTATGATCTATAGTCATGACTATATTAATATAACAAATAAAGCTAATTCTCTTAAATGAAATATATGATATACATAAGACAGTACTTTACTTGAGAACATGAAAATATACCTTGTCCTTTCTCCAACCGCTTTGATCTAAATTAGGCCTACTGAGGTACGTTTTCTTGATACTGTATCTTTCTGTCATTGTGTAAATACCATATTGTGTAAATAAAATCCGATGGCCCATTAGATTCAAGTGCAGATCCATTCCATTTCGTTTGGCGGTAACTTTGAACACTTACGTAATAATGCATTTCTGTAATTCTCGACTTCATTACATTATCGTTGGCCTATTACCAGTATGCACAAATGAGGGTTAAGGTTAACGTATTATTTTAACAGTCAAAGTTAAACCAGTGATGTTCAAAGGCTGCGGGACTCAACACAGAGGTATCTATTGTCCTGCACCCCCTCCACTACACCCCTAAAACTGTTATACTGACCTTTTTTTATTGGCATTCACAAATCCATTGTAGTATAAAATAAAATAATAAGAATAAATACCAAATAAAACATCCTACCATTGTTGTGCATTACATTCGCCAACAAATACTTTTTTTACGATTTGAAGTTTCAGAATTGGGGTGCTCATTAGATTCGAGCAAATACGGTAAATTATTTTCATGACGATACTGGAATTGGTTCAGGAAAAGAACAAGTAATAATGAAAATTATTATATTCTGTACGTACTGAATTTGTGGGACAATAATGTAAATGGTTTGGTACTGGCAATAGAAGAGTATACACAGTAGATGCATTTTGCTGAATGTCACAGATTGTTATGTAGTATAGTATAACTGTCTATAGACTTAGACAAGTTATGGTTCATTATAATTATCCTTCTCTATTTTTTTATCACGTAGGTACAGCCAATTCAAATACAGTAATGATGGAAGAAGGGAAAGAGCCTATATCACCGAGTCAATTGAGTGATGAGAGTCTCTCTGAAATTCTGTGTTATGCTTTGTCCAAACTTCTACGTAAAGCACCACCTACTACAGTGTGCAGCTTGCGTATCTTTTGTAAGGTTGGAAAATCTCCTGCACCATGCCGGATACATAGTGTGCTGAGTAAAGCAGAAGATTTTAACATAGTTCACAGCATTGTACCAGTATGCCATCTTCACAATGCTCATACTTTTTTGTCAATATGTGGAGTTAGGCATAATTGAGAGATGGAACATGCTAATACACTGAGAAACTCTGGGATATTATTCAATGAAGTGACACTATGTTAGAAATTAATTTCTCGGCTAAGGATGATTTCAAATTTTGTCTTATGTGCGCCCCCAATGGAAGGTAGATGCATATTACCAGTCTGCTTGGCATAGAAAGCAGAGTCGCTTGAATCTCCTAGTTTTTTTATATTTTTTATTCACGTTACTATCTGTGGTTTTTTTAAGTATCTAAAATATCTAGCTGAGAATTAGGTGATTCTAAATCACTTAACTGTACATTTTATAATTAGCACATGAGATGGTGTAAGTAGATCAGTAGAAATTGCTAACATCCTCATGTTTTTTTTTTCTCCAGTCAGCATTATTTGAAGGGTTTGTAATTTATAGGGAAACTGAAACAAAAACAAATTTGAATTTATTATATACTCAGCCACAGAAATGAGTAAGGTAATGGAGCTAAAGCTATTGCTTGTTATTTTTTCCCACTCATAGTGGGGCGCACAAAATAGACTTAAGTACGTTTGAGACTACAAGTGACTGTTTTCATAAGATGACTGAGAAATAAAAGACTATAAACAAGGAGAGGTATGTGGTAATATCTTCTTGAAAAGTGATAAAATACAAACACCAGTTCTGTTTCTATTGATTTTAGCCACAAAAAGGTTGAAATTAATATTCAATGAGTTACAGTTCATTAAGGTGCATTCTGTCCTTCTGTCTTAAAAAAACATGAGGAGTGAATGGTGGTATGTCTTATGCATGTATGTGTAATTGTTGTGGTAAGAGACGAGGATAAGAAAAAGCAAAGAAACAGGTAATGATTGATAAAATTTCTGAACTGTTCGTCATTTACGAGCCTTTTGTTAATAGATCATTATAATTTATACAGATTGCTAAGACTTTTGAGTTAATATCACATTTTAAAGTTTGAATAAAGGTAAACTCAAACAGTCTAATCACTTGTATTGATTTTGCATTGTACAGTGCTATTTTATGATCAGTTACCTGCTGCAAGCTTAGCACAGTTTCTTAAGTCAATTGTTTTCAGATGCTGTTGTTTCATATTAAAGAATCAACTGAATCTCTCTGAAGTGGCTTTCAATCAAGCTTTATATACCTATCACTTTTGCTCAAATATGTTAGTTTTTATGTGATTTTTATTTTGCTTTATTATCATGATTATAATAAAAATTATAACTTCTAGCTTATTGCCATTATTTATATTTATAAATTGAACATGTCCATTATGCATGAATAGGAGTGTTGTAACGTGAAATAAATTACTTTTTTGGTTACATTAAATTTTTGTATTAGTTTAAATGGCGGTTTTCACATTATTTGTTCTTCTAAAGACCATAGGAACGATGCTTACTAAATTATATTATGCATTACTTAAGATGGCTTCTCCGGTTATCAGCCATGTCAAAATTATAAGGCTTGAACTTTTGGCCATCTTCACTCTGTGGCCTTCCTCAGGAATGTGTGTATAGAGCAAGGCCACAGAGTGAACATGGCTGAAAGCTCGAGCCTTATAATTTTGACACTGCTGATAACCCAAGAAGTCATCTTAAGTAATCAGTTCCATGCATAGGCGTACCGAGGGGGGGGTTTTGGGGGTTTGAACCCCCCCCCCATTGATCAAAAAAAGGAAAATTGTATAATTCTTTTAAGTCTGCCCATAAATTACTTAATACAAGTATAAAGCGTGGGAAGCTTAAAACTCGTTATTTTGCGTCTTAATTTTTAAAATTTTCCAGGGAAACACCCCCGGAAGCTTAAAACTCGTTATTTTGCATCTTAATTTTTAAAATTTTCCGGGGGAGTACCCCCAGAAGCTTAAAACTCGTTATTTTGCATCTTAATTTTTAAAATTTTCCGGGGGAGGACCCCCGAAAGCTTAAAACTTGTTATTTTGCATCTTAATTTTTAAAATTTTCCGGGGGAGGACCCCCGGACCCCCCTCTCCCTGGGGGCTATTCCTTTACAACCCCCCCCCCCCATATGGTCGGCCTGGTTACGCCTATGGTTCCATGAAACCTTGAAATCTTATATTATGCATTACTGTTTCTATTTCCCAATAAGGACTTGTTTACTAATGTGTCACTGTTTTCCATACACCCATAAACATTAAGGTATATTGTTTTGTGCACACAAATTTACCATAGAAATTCCTAACACAATGAAAAATATTCAGAATGTTGCTTCTAAAATTGTTTTAATTAAAAAGTGTTGTAGTAGGAGATCTTTCAGAGACCAATATAACTTTGAATAATTTTCCATTTCACCTCTAAAACATAAAAATAATTTCTAAAAAAAAAAGCAAAAGATAATAAGAACACAGAAAAAAAGCATTGTTGCTGTAGAATCGTATTCCAGGCATCAGTTATATTGTGAAAACCGACCTCCTAAAGCTTTGTTAATTCTTCAAGTTCATGATATTTTTTTATAATTATATCTTAAAGTGGTTGATAAAATAATTGTTCCTACGTCTGCATCACATCTCACTACTTGAATATGGACCTCGAAACCCTTGCACACAGTGGACTACCAAACATCGCATCACCAGAGCACTTTCATCATAGTTCTACTATTTTAAAGAATTTGTTACTTTTGATTAAATTTAATGGGAAACATCGTGAGGTGTTAAAATTGGACATTAAAATTTAAAATATTCAACTACACTGTTATAAGTAACTATTCCCTAAAACTACTAAAAAGGCAAACATCTTTGAAATACATTCTGTTTTAATGAGTAATTACTTACAAGAGTGAAGATGAATATTTCAAAGTTGAATAAATAATTTGTCACATATAATTTCCTAATAATGGAGCTATGAGTTTAGGAACTGCTGTGAATGAAATTGGTGTTAGAGCTTTGTTAATTCATTGTGCCACTTAGTGAAATTCAAATTATATCAGGTGCTTGGAAATTTTCCTCACAAACTCCTATGGCTAGTAGAGGGGACTGAGTAGACAATATTTTGAATATCAACCATGTCTGGAAACATACCGTTTGTATGCTGCAACAAATTCAACATTTAAATCTCCTGCTTGTGTCAGGGATAAAGGGTTGGTATTTTAATGATTTATGACTCAGTAGTCAGTTACCTTTATAAAAAAAAATCACTGAGTTTGTGACCCTGTCCAAGGTCAAGGGATACATGTCACTTTGTCACTTTACAAAAACTTTCTACGCAAACTAACCAAACTGTTTTTACCTACTGTACTGTACTGTACTTCAAATGTTGGTTGAATGTTTGTTATTATAAATTTAACTGAATCATAAATCATTAAATCACTATTGCTTTATCCCCAACAGAAGCAGATTTAAATGTGTACTTTGTTGTACCTGCAGCATGCAAACTACATATTTCCGGACGTGGGCTCCTATTCCAAATGTTGTCTACTTAGTCCCCTCTACTAGCCATAGAAGTTTGTAGGGGGAATTTCCAAGCATCATGTATATCTTTTTGGTTTATCATATAAAATCATGAATGGTGTTTAGTAAGTCAGTAAACCAAACTGAAGAAAATCTAGAAACATGGAAGCACAAATAAGAATTAGGTAACGATAATTTGAATTAATACGGTATAGCTGTGTAGGAACTTATCCCACTAGCTGAGGTACCTAAGAAGACATGAATACACATACTGGAAAAGATCTTCAGGAATATATACTATAGTGGATGAAGATAAATATTGCTAAAACAAATGTAATGGCATTTAGCAGAAATGAAAGTGTGCTGCTTGACATTTCTCTCCAGTAGGACAACAAACATTAAATTAAAGGAGAAGAAATAATGGTCAGAGCAAGAAATATATGCATATAATTGTCAGAATTGAACAACATAAAGAACTAGGATAGAGAAATATTCAAAATAAGAAATATCAATCATTTGTAACAAATTTGTTTATTCCTTTAATTATAACATGTAAATCACTTACACATATTCATACACACCACACACTGTAAACGGCGTGGAAGGTGCCAAATACCTCTCTTGCCTTGAGAGAATCTCTGATCTCATGTCTCATTGCTGTGAGTTGTCGGCAATGTATATGTTTGCTTATCTGTACATGATTTACCTGCTGTAATATTAGAGGAATAACACATTTTCTAATGCATGATTGATGTTATCTTATTTCGTCCATGTTTTTCCTGATCCAGAACTCTATATTATTCAAAATTTGTGCAATAAACATTAGCCCTCTCAGATGTACATTTAAAAATTTCTTGCCTGACCCAGTTGCCATGACTTTTGCGGTAACCCTCTTAGGTAATAATGCGTTTGCTTTCTACACCATTATAACAAGTCGTTTTATCAACGGAGTAAACTAGTTTGGAAGGACTGGACTGTACAAGTAGAAACTTGCAAATTAGCTGTTCTCATCATGTGCAATGTAACATTGTGGGAAGACTAAAAATAAAGTAGTAGACACTGCATGGCTTAATATACTACTTGCCAGTTTCATTCACTGACAGATATTAATCTGAATCTTTTGGCTGTTGTATACAAAAGTCATTAAAATGTTCTAAGTCAGCTTGTAAAACCCAATATGTGAATAAAATTCTAACTAGGCTTGTAAAACCCAATCAAGTGACTTAAATTTTAACTCAGCTTGTAAAACCCAATCAAGTGAATTAAATATCAATCAGTTCACTTAAGTCACATGTCCACTGTGTAAATAGAGTGCCATTCTTTTTTATTGCATATTCCTTAATTTTGCTAATAAAAACTGTTTATATTTGTCATCTTGTCAGATTTTAAATTGTATATACGGAGAGTATGGAAATACTTTTAGGAATTTTCTAAGAAATAAAATACTATGTATATACAAGAAAAAGGGAAAGTTTATTGAATGGTTTAGATTAGTGTCTTTAGAATAATGTAAAGTGGAATATTTTAACACAACTTAAAAAAGAAAAGTTAAAAAAAAAAAGGTATGTGGTGGTTTTTAAAAAAAATGGTTCAGAAGCTTTCTGCCAAAGACAATGAAGGGAAATGGATGATAATTGTTTTGTTTACATAATCAAGTCAAATTTTGATGATGCTTTAAGATTTTTGTATGTGTATAATTATCATAAATACAAGGAGATGTTTAAATATGAGAGACTGTACTTTTTTTATTATTATTAATGAATAGTGCATTGAAGATCTTATCATGTATTTCACACATTATATTTACAAAGTAATCGTTCATAGTAATGATAGTTTATCCTTCTTTAAAATCCGGATGTTAAAAAGATTGACATCTAACACTGTGTGTTAAGATAATGAAGGATACTATGTACTTATGGAGGAAAAAACTTTTTAAATTGTTCATTTATTTTGATATAAGTTGGCTTCACGTGGCTTTCTTTTGAGATAAGCAGCCTCTTGAAAAATACAAAATAAATAAATAAATAAAAGAAACTGATTTTCATATACTTTTACTTTAAAATTTCAGAGCAATCCATTAAATTGTTTCCTATCTTAATCCATGTAGAAAATTCCACATCCTAAAATTATTCAAGCATAACAGTCATTTCACTGTGACCCTTAAGTCTGTTGTGCTGCCTCTACCTTGGAATGAGATATGGTGTCATGTTAGGGTGTCCATATAATGTTTATATGAACACGGAACATTTTAATTTTTTTTAAACCTGGGATAATTAACACAGCTCCCTATGAGTTTAGCTGAGCTAGCCCTACCGGAAGGTAGGAGGCCCTTGCCCGCTAGGGATGTTATGGGCTTATTTATTATTATTATTATTATTATAATTAACACATTGACGACAGGCCACAGAAATCTTCGTACTTACTCGGCCAGCAGCAGGCGATGGGTCATGGAAATCTTTGTTTTCATGGAGTGGGTTGCTTTGTTGTATGTTATTTTTTATAGTTTAAGTCGTAGGTTTCAAAACATGGTAATTTATCATAGGACAGAAAGTTGCTGGATGTTTTTGGATCCTTTCCTCTTCTTTTATTATTTTAAGTTTTTTTAACACAGTTAGGAAATATAGCAGGGGCATATTCAGAGGGGGGCTGAGGGGGCTACAGCCCCCCCCGAAACGTTAAGTAATGCTAATATGTTGCACATAAGAACATTTTAATTTGACAAATAGGTCTAGTAGACAGTTTAATTGCACATCCTGACAAAATTCAGCCTAACATCTAATTTTTACCTGAAATTTGTGGAATATGCTCCGGAATAATGAGGTAAGCTCTATTATTTAAGTAAATTTAATACTGTACTAGACGTTCTGTTGTTGGCTGAATTACATCACGAATTTTAAAAGTTATGAATTACATAATAAAAATTAAAATAAAACAAGGTTAAGTTATTGCAATAAATTTTAGTAAATTGAAAAATAATTAATACAATGTTGCTTTAATATTATATAATCGGTTACAAAAAAATATAGTCTATTTACTACCAACAAATTTTATAGTCGGTTTTCAAAACATTCACTTAGACAAATAGCTTTTTTTTTTTAATTAACAGAGATATGCACAATATTTGACATCTCTCATAATATGCTGTTATAAATGTGACAAATTGGTTAAATATGCACAAATATTTTAATATTGAGCAAATATGATGCATCATTGCAAAACTAACAAAATATGAAAAAAATTAAACCATCAATTTCTTAATATTTCTTTGACACCTTGTAATAATTTGCATTATTAAAAATATGATTTTCATAAATTTCCGGGCTCTAGTGATAACAGTGTTAGACTTATATAGCCCCTCCCGAAAAAATATATTGGATACGTCCTTGAAATATAGCTGTGCAGAGTGTTTACTTTCTATCTGCAGTTTTGTCACGGTCTTTGAGAGTATTGGTATGGTTGGTATGTATCTGGTTTTTTAAGAAATAAATTTAATTTACACTATTGTTTATAATTAATTATTTTGAAGTGTATTATTTGAATTGTAGTGAAAATCCATTACTTCCTCAAATAAATTAATAATAAACCATATAATAAATTTAATTACTAAACCATCTTCCTTAGGCGACACATTAAATGTCCCTTGCGTGATGATGGAATTATGGATTTACTGTAAGCTGATGATAATTCAGATGTTCCTAGCGACAGTGATTTAGAATTTAATGATAAGAAGAGACAATATTTTCCGTTCTGGAACCAAACCTGGGCTGATGGCAACACGTCTATCAAGATAATTATTATAAGAGTGTTACTATAGCAGAACTTTTGCTTGAGAGTCAAACAGTGGTTTGTGGCACATTTAGAAACAGCAGAGGACTTCCATGGTCTTTCTCTGAGGCAGGGAAGAAATTGAATGCAGGGGAAGCATGTTTTGCAGAAAGGATGATGTTCTCTTCCAGGCTTGGAAAGATAAAAGGGAAGTTAGAACGGTCAACACATAACACTAGGCGACTATCAAGAGATAAGAAAATAGATGGGGATATAGTAAACAAGCCCTCTTGTATCCTTTAATAAGTATATGAAGTCGACAGAGCAGACCAGTATTTGTCTTATTAGGGTAGTCCTACTTAAAAAACTCATGAAATGGAGCAAAAAAGTTGTGCTGTGGTTGTTAAACTTTGCCCACTTTAATGTGTGTAGGGTATATACATTTCAGAATCCTGACACCAAAAATTCATACAAAAAATTCTTTTTAGAAACTGCAAGCAATGAACTCACAAGAGAATGCAACAGAAGACGAAGAAGAAAACTGCCCACCTAAGAGAACTACACAAAGACCGACCAGGCAGGCTTAAAGGGGATTTGAAGAAGCTCAAGTTACAAGCAATAGTGATAGGACAAATGACTTTGCTGTCAAACATCTGGCATTAGAAAACAACAAAAAGCAATAGTGACAGAAAAGAAAAAGTATCCTTCAAAACCTTGCCAGGTTAGCAGTGCACACAACAAGAGAGTGAATCCGGCTACATATGCCATTTTTGCATTGTTGCACTTCACAAAGGAAAATGTTTTGAGTGATACCCAGGGCCATAGCTAGGTGGTGGCGAGATGGGCCCCCACCAAGGGCGCAGGTACAGAGAGGGCGCAAAATTAACCATGAAAAATTCCGCCTTTTTTTAGACTGGTGCAATTTATCAAGCAATAAAAATTTCCACATTAATGGAAGAAATCTTTCAGGTTATTAAAAATTACTGCACATGAACTATCTGTAGTATTATGCCGATTGTCTACAAACAAAAAGCAGTCATGCTACGTTCTTTAATTAACACTTTTTTTATTGACAGAGTATGATAACATAAATCATGAACAGTATGGAATGATATAACAATAAAATTTAAAATGTACATTATTATTGAGATGAAAGTGGTTCAACTATTCGAAAAAAATACTTTTACCTATATTAATGTGTTAAACATTTTAGTAGGTCTCAGGCCTATTATGTAAATTATTTTTGATACTAGATTTTATTATTTAATTCTTTTTTAAGTAGTTCAATCGTCTGAAAATAAGGTTTTAATACCTTGAAAGTCCAACACTTAGTTCATTTTCAAATTAAGGTTTAGGTTTTCTTTGATAATAACAGTGTTTTTATAATAAAATAATAAACAATTTTACAGAATTAAAAAAAAATTATTCAGACCTCAAAGATTGGAGGGCGCAGATTTGTCAAACTCGCCAAGGGCGCAGAAGGACCTTGCTACGGCCCTGGTGATACCACACATTGTAACACTACTAGCTGATGTGGTGAGTACACTAATAAAATGTTATTCAAACATATTTTGTTTATTTTGAGAAATGAACAGCCATTTGAACTAAGTGGCAGGGTGGATCCTTTAAAGAGCAGGTACTGTACGCAACACGGTGAAAGTCCCAGGCAGCCAGCCGCTCAGCTGTCCAACGGCAATGTGTTAAGGAAAAAAGGGGACAAAAATTTCATTCACAAAATTTAGGGAATATTTACAATTTACCTTTGTCTCATGCATACAAATTATCCCAAATGACTTCTTAATTTTCTTCTGCAGACTGGAGTAGATACATCATTCCACAGAAATAGATGTCTCATCGTCACTGTACTTTCACTTTTATGTATTCTATCAAGAAGTGCATTTTTTTCTTATAATTTATCACAAAAGTCAGCACATATTACTCCATTAAAGTATGTTTTGACAATGAGCAAGAACTTCACTGTTGTAACTTTTATTAATGTAGCGTGAAACACTGCCCAATCACTATCACAAAAAAGCGGGACATTTGAGTGTCCCCAATAAAACTTTCAGGACAGAGGGACATTTTGTAAAAAAAATGGGACAAGTGGACACCCTTGTCATGTGGACATCCAAACCAGCAATAAGAACTGCCCCTCACCTTGTAGGTCCATAATTCAGGAATGCCCTATGCTGCATTGGTCAGACCTTACTTAAGAGCTGGTATGGGATTCGAATGCAGGCCTGCTAGTCACATGAAGGCCCATATATGGTTCCCAACCAGATGATTTTTTAACAACAAAAAATAAGACTATGTTGAATGAGTCAAAGAGAGAGGAAAAAGTAGGAGGATGAGAAGTTTAACTTAAATGAAATTTTGGAAATTGGAGAACCCCAAGAAAAACCTAGAACATCTACCACAAATATAGCTCCAGCTTTAGGTGCGATTTGAACTCATTTCTCTGGTTTTGCTTGCTGACATGAAGCTGAGGGGACAACCAATTTTTTAAATGTCTGATATCTGAGCTACAGAAGAGAATCCAGATTTTTTTCCCTGCTAATATTGTGTGATGTAATCTTTGTCTTTTATGAACTCAGGAAATGCTGACCTTATAGGAGACAAAGAACTGAAAGTCAGCAGCTTCACTTTCAAATTGGATCTAAATTTGAATACTACACAACTAGGGAAAAAATCTGATTTCTAACAATCACTTAAATTTCTGTACTCAAAGCATGAGAAATACACCTTCCTTATTTCATATTTTGATATCGAATAAGAGTCTATATTGTAGGGAATCACTTAAATTTCTGTACTCAAAGCATGAGAAATACACCTTCCTTATTTCATATTTTGATATCGAAGAAGAGTCTATATTGTAGGGAATGTGGGTAAGGTTGTTTTAGCCTCAAGCAAAGGTGCATTGTTTGTCAAGCGAGAGCATAAGCCTGAGTTTATACACTTAGTGTTTGGCTTGTAACTACCCTTCAAATAACTTATTGGGGAAAAATGTTTCAAATAAAAGTTTCAGGTCTCTTTAAAAGCATTTTAGGAATACAAATTTTAATACAGTAGAGTCCCGAAAACTCGGCAGTCCGGTTAACTCGACCACACCCTGGCAGGGCGAAAAGAGTTCCTGGATGTGCAGAAGCCCATGAAAATGACGTCGAACAGTGGTTCCAGAATGATACCGAGCAAGACATTATGTCCAATGCAGAAATTATTGCTGCTATCACAGTTAATTAAGAGATGCCAGAAAATGATGAAGACGACGTTGAGGACTCCACTGTACAAGCCACTAAAATATTACATAGTGATGGACTAAAGGCTGTCGAAACCGCCCTTCAGTATTTTGAACAATAAGGTGCGTCAGTAATGGACTTACTGTTCCTATGTTGTCTTCGTGATGAAGCAGCAAAACGCAGAGTGCAGTGTGGAAAACAACAGGATATTATGCATTTCTTTAAATGTAGCCAGTTTTTGCTAAGTCGGCTAGTTAATTTTAATTATAGACAGTTTTATGCCTTGTGCCTTGCGTATTCTCAAGCAACCAATACATACAAGTACTGTATTTTCTGAGGAAACACTCGTACTTATTCGTTTTTAAAACCTTTCCCCATAACCTGGCATTTTCTTCTATATGAAACTGGAAAAATCTTTAAGGGATATGCGTACCCCCAGAAAAAAGCACTGGAAATAACAGAATGTCATTTTCACACACTGATTATTACAGGGGCGGCCACCCTTTGGTCCACTTTAGGCCGAGTTTTAGGGACTCTACTGTAAAATGTTAGAGCCATTTTCGAGAAAACAGCAAAAAATGAAATTTTCTTAATGTAGTGTTTTAAAAGTACAAGAAAACCATAGCATATCTTTGTGTCACATCCCCAAAAGATATTTAACCTAAATATCAATTTTTTTTTTCTTCTTTACAATTACTTTTCTCGAGCTATGCTGTTCACATACACAGACATGTTCCTGAAATAGAATGATGGTATATGGTTGGATTTTCTTTACACTCCACTTCATTTACTTGATTTTTTTAAGAACCATAGTTTCAATGACCAGGGCCCACCCAGATTGCCCTTGGCACCGCCCCTGTAATAATCAGTGTGTGAAAATGACATTCTGTTATTTCCAGTGCTTTTTTCTAGGGGTACACAAATCCCTTAAAGATTTTTCCAGGTTCATATAGGAGAAAATCATTAATTTCCACAATTTTGAAACGTGGAGAAATTTGTGCCAAACAAAATAACGGAAGTGATTATACGAATCATATGCATTAAAGTAGATATTTTTAGTGTTACGTTCATTATCTATACCATGATTTTCAAGAAGTGGGGCCTGACATTAGTGCTGCAATTGGGAAAACAAATGATTGCTACAGGACCGTTGCAATGGTAACCATGATTATGTTGTAGATGTAACTGATTCAACATTAGCATGTGCTAAAGAGTTTGTTGTATTCCTTTCCTCTGGGATTCAAATTGCATTTACAGTGAACGCCGCTTAATGTAATCCTGGATAATGTTATCACTTTTATGAAGTCCCGTACGGATTAATACTCATTTATTTTAAAAAATGCTGTTTATTGTGATCAAAGATTCGGTTTATGTTATCGCATTTTCCATTTTGCAGCCTTATTTCCAAGTATTGTAAGTCATTCAAAATATTATTTTTAAGGAATTCGGTTCTAACTCTATTGTATTGTATTAGAAGTAACGGTAGTGTTACTGAGAGAGGAGTTGAATTGTTTCAGGATTTCAATAACATGTTAACAAATGATGAAGAAAAACAATTTGTGGTACAAGGATTTGAGGTAAATAGGGAAATCAGTTCTATCAACCTCAACAAAAACACTTATTCTTCATTCTGTTTCAAAGTAAGGCTTCGTGAAATATATTTCAATACATGAATTACTTAGTGTTACATTTATATATTTAATTGGTATTATAACTAAATTGTTACATTTGGTTACAATTTTACTGTATTTATTACTTCTTTTCCTTATGCTTATCCTTACATAATAAATTCTTTTTCTGTTGAACTTCTGGGATCTGTTGAGCACTGCTTTGAATTTGCAGTACACAGCTGCAACTTTACCAGAAACGCTTTCCATATAGGTGTAACATTTTGAGAGGGTGCCCTACTTCTATATCGAGTAGCTCTTTAGTTGTTGATATGAGGCCGATTTTCCTACCTCAGAAAATTAGCAGACCTGCGGCCATGCACATGATCAAACTTTGTTGTAACCCTTTCACTAACGATGTATCCTATTCTTTCTCTATTCTAAAGGGTTGAGTCTGTCTTGTCCCATTTTATTTCTTAAATACATTTTAACATGCTTAAGTGTGCTGAAATATTGTTCAGATTTAGCAGGTTTCACTGAAATCATTAAACTATGTTGATATTTTTACTGTTCCTGAAAAAAATGCTTTCAAAATTATTTTCAATGAGAAAGGAGTACAATGCACTGTCAAAATTAATATTCTTAAATTCTTCACTAGAGTTCATTCATTAGCTTTATCAGATCTAGAAATATGCCTCTTGCTTTTCATTATATTTGATTATTGCTATTATTTTCATATCTGCAACAAAATTTTAAGCAATCAACAATTATATTTAAAATATATTTTTTCCTCTACTAATTCATTCTGTCATGTAATTGAAAGACTATGGCCTTTATCAACTTGTTCGAATATCAATCTTTTCATTGAGTTCTTCAATTTCAATGAGTTGCCAACATATGAAGAACCTAATTTCATGTGACATTTCTTTCTGACAGATGTTTATGATCGTTGATACCATGATCTGTCCATAAAACATAACCGCCAAACAGACAATTGAAAACGAGTTTTCTTAATTACACTGCCAGTCAACCAAGGTTACCTGTTGCACCAATCTAGATTGAGACAGAACGATTGCGTTTTGTGTTTCTGTATAAAGACACAGTTGGCTAACCAGAGCCTAACTGTGTAATAACAAGCTTTTCTGGTCACTTAATTTCTGAAATGGAGTTAACAAAAATTGACTTAAACTGGCTTTATTAATATACTGAAAAGATAAGTGCTTAAAACACTCAGAAAAATTCAAAATTAATTGAAACTCCTTCTGAGCGGATGCAAGTAAAACAACTAGGATAGCTCTGGAACAAACTCTTTAAACACAACCTTCCCCCATGTTCCTACAGTCAATTACCATGGTGTTGGCTATAAGTCATATCTACCAGAGTAACCAACCCCTAATCAAGAGGGCAAAATTTATTCTGGACGGGGCTCATGCTGGACAGTTAAACGATAAACCTATGTAAACATGCTTCTTTAAACCGAGAGCCAGAAATAACAACAACAACATAGGCTTTGATATTACAATAATTATGTTGATGATTTTTCTTTTGGGGCTGAGCCCGAAGCCTCATTCTTAGCAGGCCACACGATGTTATAACAGAAACATGTGGCTATAAAGGAGAAAATTATTAACACTACAGCACATAATTATTGTGCTCTTTTACCGGTATGAGTAATAAACCCAAGTTCCAGTCTTAGACAGATTTTAAAACTAGAAACCTGGAAGCTACATTCCATGCTTAGGTACACTGGGCAACACTCAAGATGTGGCAACCTTAAGTACGATAAAAACATCCCTTACCTTTCATTAATCAATCCCCATACTTAGTCATATCCTTTGTTTAATCATCCTTGGGTTTATCTGACTCTATCTCTATTCTCGTTATTCCTTATAAAGAAAATGTACTTACTTACTTATCCTCTTCATTCCAAGGCAGAACATAGGGCAGCAACATTATTTCTCCATCGTATTCTATTTTGTGCATCAGGTTTGATGGTCGACCATGTTTTATTTATTAATGTGGTTTCCTTCTCAACAGAGCGCCTCCATGTATTTGTAGGTCTACCTCTTCTACGTTTTCCTTCGGGGTTCCATTCTAAAGCTTCTTTGGCAATACAGTTATTGTCTTTCCTTAGCGTATGGCCGATCCATTTCCATTTCCTTTCTAAAGCAGTATTTTCTATATTCTTAAATTTGGTATGGCGATGAAGTTCGGTATTAGAAATTCTGTTTGGCCAATATATTTTCAGGATGCGTCTTAAACATTTATTAACAAATATCTGAAGCTTCTGGGTGATTGACTTTGTTGTCTTCCAAGATTCACATCCGTACAATAGAACAGAGATAACATTGCTCTTCATTAAGCGTAGTTTGGTACTAAGTTTAATATGTCGGGATTTCCAGATGTTACTGAGAGTATTGAAGGCACCATATGCCTTGCCAATTCGGATTTTGACATCAAATTCGGTTCCACCCTTTTCGGTCATCACTGCTCCCAGATAATTAAACTGATTAACTTGTTCAATGGGGTTGTTTTCGATAGTAAGATTTATATTACTTGTTTTTACACTTATCCATTTGGTTTTGTTAGCATTGATCCTGAGACCCACTTTCCTTGCGTTTTCAGTAAGCATGTCCAGCTTTCTCTGCATCTGTCCCCCTGTTTCAGATAGCAAGCAAATATCGTCGGCAAAATCCAAGTCTTCAAGATGCTCGAAGACTCTCCAACGTATTCCAGTTCGATTTGTCGATCTCCTCATGATCCAGTCTACAGCTATCAGGAAGAGCGTTGGGGATAGTAGCCTATGCAGCCTTGTCTGACGCCACTTTCTATTGCAACTGGTTTTGAGAGACTACCATTATGGAGAATTTTAACTGTATGGTCTTTATATAGGCATTTAATGATGTTAATAAATTTTTCAGGGAAACCATATTTTTTTAGAAGTTTCCATAGTCCTTCTCGATTGAGCTTATCAAAAGCTTTCTCGAAGTCTACAAAACAAGCTATTAGAGATGAGTTAAACTCTTCTGATTGTTCTAAAATAATTCTAAGCGTGGTTATTTGGTCATTACAACTCCTATTTGCTCTGAAACCAGCCTGGTTTTGTCGTAGAGTTCTATCCAGAGGTTTTTTCAGGCGTTCCAACATAATTCTGGTTAAAAGTTTACTGATGACATTGAGCAATGTTATGCCTCTCCAATCTTCACAAAGTCCTACATCTCCTTTTTTTGGGATTTTAATAAGGATCCCTTTCGCCCATTCAGATGGAACTGATTCTGCTGCCCATACTTGGTTTAATAACTTGTGGAGAATGCTCGTTATTGTAACTGGGTCAGTTTTCAACATTTCTGCTGAAATATTATCTTCCCCCGGCGCTTTCCCAGGTTTCATTTTCTTTATCGCTTCCTTTATTTCTGTTTTTGTGATGTTAGCCACACTTGCATTAATGTGGAACTCTGGATTTTCATCAACTGTTGCCAATGGTTCTTGTAGTTTGTAAATATCGGAGATATACTTCTCCCAGCGCTCAATTTGCTTCTCCAGTTCCGTAATTGGTACCCCGTATTCATCTTTTATAGGTTTCTCTGTCTTAAAAGGCTTCTTTGTAAGCTTTTTTGATATATTATATAATTCTTTCATGTCATGCTTTCTTGCTGCCTCTTCTGCTGCTTTGGACAGGTCATCAAAGAATTCTCGTTTATCGTTCCTTGCTTTCCTTTTGACCTCTCTGTTTTTCACTGAGTATTCTTCTATCAGACGGTCTTTCAATAATGAATCTTTTTCACTCAGCAACTTAGTTTTCATCCTTTTTCGTTCTTCTATTGCTTGTAATGTTGATGGCTTGATCCATTCCTTATTTTCCCGTTTTTTGAATCCCACTGTTTCTTGGGCTGCCCCAATGAAGGTCTCTTTAGTTTTTTCCCATAGCTCTTCAACTTCCAGATTATTTTCTTTGAAAATTTCGAATCTGTTTTTAAGCTCGATGTTATAATCTTCTTTAATTTCAGGGTCTTTCAAGCGTTGTACATCTAGCTTTTTTCTTCTTGGAGCATTCGGAATCACCTTAATTCTGAGTTTAATTTTGGCGTAAAGAAAATGTATAAGCCTTTAATGCCCTAACTACACTGAAATGTTATTCATGAACCGAAAAGCTATGGAAAGACAACATGGACACTTTGTACAAAAAGGGCTAAAAACCAATCTTTGAATTACATACATAAATGACTCTACTAGTTACTGGTAAGATTGACAACCCCTGAATTATTCAATAGCATAAGAAGGGTACCTCACAAGCTATTAGGATTGCCACCTTTTGGTAAGGCTAAGGAGGGACACTTATCGAATATATGCAGATCACCTATCTTCATACCTAAATTTGTACATGGAACAATCTATATATTAATAAAAGGAAGTGTCTGTCCTCCGTCTGTCTGTCTTCCGTCTGTCCTCCGTCTGTCCGCGATGCCCAGCGAAATCTACTCAACGCAGAGATCTGAAATTTTATACATAGGCGGACTAAAGGGTCAGAATGTGCACCTCGAAGCCGGAATTTTAATTTTCGCTTTAGTTCGTGAGTTATGAGTGAAAAACGGGCAGAAAACGTGTATTTATTCCGTTTTCGAAGCATGAGTTTTCAGTAATACAAATCAATTACACTAGGCTTTGGCTATTTTTGTCAAACCTTCGACATAAAAGCATCGCGATCTCTTGAATGTTGTAGCTCACGCTGGTCGATTCATTTGTTTTTAATGTCAAGGCACGCAAACATAATGTGAAAATTTCAACCTACACCGAAGAGGATTATTATTATTATTATAGGGATAATCAATATTAGCCTAAATATGGTCAAACGTTGTTCGATTTGGACGAAACTCACTATACAGGGGTTTTCCGGGCCTAGGAACTCGAATCTGAGGTCGCTTTTACCAGGTGACGCTATCTAATCGTGATATGTAGTCCATATGATTTAGGCGTTAATGGTTAAGATAATGCACATTGTGCACGCTTCCGTAATTCATAATGATTAACTATTATGCTCTTAATTTTTAATTTTTGAAATAATTATCGCGGGCGAAGCCGCGGTGCTCATGCTATCTTAAAATAATAAAAGGACATGTTTGTCTGTCTGTCCACGATGCCTAGCGAAATCTACCGAACGCAGAGATCTGAAATTTTAAACATATATGGGCTGAAAGGTGGGCGAAAGCGCATCGAAGCCGGATTTTTAATTTTAGCTTTCGTTCGCGAGTTGTGAGTGAAAAACTGGCAGAAAACATGATTTTAGCGCTGTCGAAGCATCAGATTTCAGTAATACATTTCAATGTCAAATCAATTGCAGTTGGCTTTGGCTATTTTTGTCATACTGTGGTAATAAAAGCATCGCGATCGCTAGAATGTTGTAAGCCCACGCTGGTCGATTCATTTGTTTAGAATGTCAAGGCCCGTAGACATACGAAATTTTCAACCTACACGGAAGAGGGGTAATCAACATAGACCTAAATATGGTTAAACATCGTTCGATTTGGACGAAACTCACTATGCAGGGATTTTCTGGGCCAAGGAACTCGAATCTGAGATCGCTTTTACCAGGCGACGCTATCTAATCGTGACATGTAGTCCACGTGATTTAGGTGTTAATAAATATAATGATTTAACTATTATGCTCTTAATTTTTAATTCTTGAAATAATTATCGCGGGGGAAGCCGCGGGCACATGCGGGCACATGCTGTTTATCTGTCTGTCCACGATGCCCATCGAAATCTACTGAACGCAGAGGTCTGAAATTTTAAAGATAGATGGACTGAAAGGTGGGCGAATGCACCTTGAAGCCGAATTTTTAATTTTAGCTTTCGTTCGCGAGTTATGAGTGAAAAACTGGCAGAAAACGTGATTCGCGCTGTCGAAGCATCAGATTTCAGTAATACATTTCAATGTCAAATCAATTGCAGTTGTCTTTGGCTATTTTTGTCATACCGTGGAAATAAAAGCATCGCGATCGCTTGAATGTTGTAAGCCCACGCTGGTCGATTCATTTGTTTAGAATGTTAAGGCCCGTAGACATATTAAATTTTCAACCAACACGGAAGAGGGTTAATCAATATAGGCCTAAATACTGTATGGTGAAACATTGTTTGATTTGAACGAAACTATACCAGGGTTTTCTGGGCCAAGCAACTCGAATCTGAGGTCGCTTTTACCAGGCGACGCTATCTAATCGTGGTATGTAGTCCACGTGATTTAGGTGTTAATAATTATAATGATTTAACTATTATGGTCTTAATTTTTAATTTTTGAAATAATTATCGCGGGCGAAGCCGCGGGCACATGCTAGTGTATTAATAAAAGAAAGATGGAATATATTCATTACAAAGTTAAAACTGAATAGGCTATGTAACAGTAACATTAATATTAGAAAAGAAAAGATTAGCAAGATAATTTTATAATAAAGAAAACAAAAAACCTGGGCAAATTCACGACTTGAAGCTATATTTCTTGTTTGATTTGGCAGCTTCTAATAGTTCTTTGACCTGTTTCACTCTCACTAAATAGTGTTTGCAGGTATCTATAACATATTTAGTAGAAATTATGATTTCACTCTTTATGAAGTCATTTGAGCACCTGTCTCTGGATTCTGTCCATTTTAGATTCATGAGAGAGAACACTCTATCCACAAAGGCATTGCTACCAGGAATGCTTAGAACAAAGCATATGAGCTTATAGAGATTGGGAATGTGTTCTTTGGCAATCTCCTGAATAATTTTCTTCCATTTCATACTCATACTTAAAGTCTCTCCTTCTCCATAGTTCACTTTAGTAGCATTTATTATATCTGAACTAAAGCAGAATTCCTCATATAACTCATCCAAATTAACATCACATTCTCCATTAAGTGCCTTCACAGAGTCTTTGACGGTGATTTCACTGCTGCCAACACGATACATTTTAGCGATGGAACAATATCGATATCGTGATCATGAGTCAAAATTCACAAAATATGCCACTAAGAATTGCTGTCTCATATTTTGTTTTGGAATAATTTGGCGTCCCGCAATATAATGCGTCCCTCTTAGGCATAATTCGGGACGCTGAAAATGTTCTTAAAATGCGGGATGTCCCGCCTAATTCGGGTCAGGTGGCAACGCTACAAGCTATTCACTGAATTCTGCTGCAGGAATATCCAGCTGAGAACCAATGTTTGTAAAGTCATTTAAGATTTTGCCTTCAATTCTTTCCAGTGAAAATAGTCTCATCCTTCTTTTAACATGGCCTTTTCTTTAATACAACATTGCTCTTCCAAAAATATCAAGATAGGTTTGGGCATGAAGACTTTTGACATTTCACTTGTTAGTAAACACTGTATCAAACAGCAGGCATTTATTAGAAAGGTATAAAGAAACAGCAGGAACAAATTCCTTTAAAAAACAAAACAAAACAAAAAATTATCAGGCCTTTGTTCAAAATGTTCAACTGCATGGTTCAATACTAGGATGATTAGCAAACAAATGCAAACAAATTATTATTAACGGGAATGGACTACTAGGGTTGATGATCCATAAGAAAATTCAGATTAGGTAAGGTATCATGGGGAAATCATGGATGTGAAGAAAAACATTCTAGAGTTACCAGAAGAGCGAAGACAGATGGCACAGGGATGTTAAAAAGATGCCACACGAAAGGATTCCTAACAAAATTATTAACTGGAAACCAAAGAGAAAAGGAAGACATAAAGAATGGTGGATGGAAAATGTAAAATGGTGTATGTCAGGTTTAAATGAGGAAGACACGGCAGAAAGAGGATTATGGAGAAGAAACATCATAAAATACCGGGTAAAGGAAACAACTGTAATGTGGAATAAAAATAAATAAATAAATACAGGATTATAGAAACTGATATTGGGAAGATCACAGTGAAGTCATAATATTATATTATGGTTTAAAAAACACACTTAAACTTCATAATTTCATACCTTGGTAGGACTACGTAGTTTCAATCACCATTGTGATGATTGAAACTACATAGTCCTACCAAGGTATGAAATTAGTGAAGTTTAAGTGTGTTTTTTAAACCATAATATAAATACAGGATTGTTCAGCAACATCCTGATCTAACAAAACAACCATCTTTTAATTCCAAAGAAATTAATGATTTATTAACATACAGTCCACCAAAACACCAAAACATGTACAGTTCACATACACACAAGTAAATGCATTATGAAACATGATGATATGGAAAAAGAAATTATGACAATACTAAATACTTTGGAAATGCTGACCTGAATCACAAAACTAAATGGTCATTGATGCAAACATTTACATGTTTGTATTATTATTTTTCCACATTTAGGTAAAAAGAGAATATTCTAAAACCTCTTACACTTTCATTACATTTCTTGCACTCTTAGCCATTTTCACTAAATGAGATTTTTTAAACTCGTCTGGCAGTGATATAAAAGAATTATAACTTTTAATTTTTATTTATTACTTTCTTTAATAAACCAGTTACTTTACTGCATAATCAATCCAGTAATTCAGCTAACTTTTCTCACATTAATTGCCAGCCATTCTTTGCAGTGGCATCATGTTTAAATTTTAGAATGAAGAAAAAAAGGAAAGAAAAAGAAGAAGAAAAAGACAGTAAAATAATCCTTTGAAGCATATTTCTTTTACTATAAGTTTATACTGAGTAACCTTTTAGCATCACTGCTTAAATGCAAAAACATCAAGCTGTATAAATATGGGTCAACACTTTGTCAGCTGAGCATACCTACAACCTGAGCATACCTACGAATCTATTACACTTATTAATTGTATTTCTAATTTTTACAAAATTAAAGTAAAGTTAACAATGAAATTTATTCATCTGTATTTTTTTTTAAATCCATTTTTATCATCCCAAGGCCTTACAGGTTATCATGTTCACTTCTGGATGATGCAAAGTTTTGAGTTCAAGTCCAACTGAAGGCAGCACACTTTTTTGAACAAAAACTATAGGCCTACAACTTACTTTTTCTGGGTACCATCGTAAAGGTCATTAGACAACCATGCCCCATGGAATAAGATTGATTACATTACTGCATTCTTCTACATAGTACTCTTTTAAGAGACAATGATGAAAGCCTCGAAGAAGACAAAACAACCAGTTTACACGATTCTCAATAGTGCCTATCGTTTTTATAATCTGTTTTATGTAAGTGCTCCTAGAGCCTGACAAGTTTCTAGACATCATCGATTTATCATCAATATATTAAGATATTCAAAACACTTGAAGTGGAATTTTTACAGCAAGTGGTACCATAAATGGAAAGGTATTAAGGAGTTGGTTTTTACAGTCAACTATATACTTATCTAGTTTATCTAAGAACATGTTTTGATCACCAATGTGATCATCCACAGCCTAAATGTGACTGGTTGAGCTTGAGAATGATCACGCGGGTGGTAGAAACATGTTCTTGGATAAACCAAGAAAATGAAGTTGAGTGTAAAAATCATTTCTATACTATCTTTTCATTTATAATGAAGAGATTACTCTAGTAATACTACATCACTATCCTCCACAATTCCACTAATCACTTGGTTCCTTTTGCATGAAAGATTAGAAGTATACTTTCTCTGTTAGCTTGGTACAGTTGATACTCTGTAATATCTTCGAGAGGTCATGTTTTTGGAATGGAATAATACTGAATTTAAAACTAAGGCTACCAATACAACTGGAATTCATTCCAACTGTGCTGCCATATTCCTTAGCTAACACTGTCCATTAAAGTTCATGACAACTAAGTTTGGGAAAGATTAAAATTACTTATTGGTTATGACTAATTCATAGTACAATTAACCACATACATGAATACATGTCTCTATAGGCATTTCAGTTTATTATGGAAACAGCATAACATCTTCTTTTGAGTGATATTGGTAAAATTGTGTTTTCCAATAGCACCAGTTAAGTCCTTTTTACTGCTAGAGCTAAGAAATTGTAGTTCTACATTATGAATTTGACGAAAATGCAAGAATTAATTCAGTTTAAGCAGTTCAGACAAACACTTCATTATCTTCTAATGACGTCGAACACCGCAGTCAGCAAAAGTTACATATCGAGAGCTATGAGATCACAGCCTCTCAGCTTAGAAAATAATCATCACTTCAATCATTTTGCTGTACAAAAGCCATGAATGTTCAAGAGTTTTTCTCATTTACAAAATTAGGGGCTCATCATAAACAAGCAGTCACATAACTACTGCTTTAAAGATATTTGAAGTACCGGTAGTAGTTTAAAAAATGTGGTCATCTTTGTTGTAAAACTCAACTAAAATACCATTGAACCAAAAAGTTGGCAGTCTGCAGTAACTCAGAGTTTACAAATCTGTAAACTATAAATCATGGAACATAAAGGGAAAAAGTTACTCAATGTACATATACTGCAAATGAATTTAGACTTACTATTGCAATAGGGAGAATACAATCTTAGTTTATGCATACAGTGTTCAACTGCTATGAACATAGTAACCAAACAAATTGAGTTTTTTCGCCTTTTTATAAACAAGTAAATGATGAATTAACTCTTTAATGTGTCTGGCAACAATCATTTTCTAGACCACTGCCTGTCATATGATAAATGTGCAGACCTTACCCATGGTACGTTGTTTCTGGACGTTGAAAATCTTTTCTAATAAATATTTGCAAATTACAATACTCTCCATTCATTTAACTGCATTTCGTTATATTTTTTAGATTCCTGTTTCCAAAAATATGGAGAGTAAAATTATTATCAAAAGATTTGTTAACCTGAATGGCACTTTCTTGTGCGTTCACCCTTTTGAAAGTCAGTACAAATGACTGTGTACGATTCTTGATAAAAATTTTACTGTGGTAAAGTTGGAATTTTACATTCTTGGTTTCTGGTGCATCAAGCATGATTAAATTAACCATGGTATTTGACTGAGGTAAAACTTAACCGTTCATCAGAGTGAAGTTAAAAAACAATGGTGGCATGTTTAGATGTTCTTGATGAAATAAAAGAAATTGTGTATCTAATGTATTTTAATAGCAACCAAAGACGAAATGGTGTTATAATTGACCATACAGAGATAGAAAATCTGACAAAGGAAACTGTGTGGCTGATTAGTGAACGAAACCAGGAAATCCATCCATGAAGTGTAACTAAAAATTTCCAACTATAATAAACGTAACCTTCTACATATTAATTTTATCCTTCTGTAATGTTATAAACAAACAAATCAAGCCGTGGCATAACAAAATCAAAACACTCTACAACTGGATTTTCTATTTTTATCATTACTCTCCTCTGGATGCTTTCCTCTGACAAACAACAAGTCACCCCTAAGTTAACCCAGGTAAAGACAGGTCATCTAAATAAGAATGATGCAACAGGAACTTATTTTGACCAAGGTAATAGTTTGACCATGTCCCAGGGACCCTTGATTATGATTTTTCTTGATCAAGAATGGTACACATGGTCATAAAAGAGTTTAAAAATAATCTTCGAGAAGTCTATAGTACTGTCTGTGGGAAATCAAACTCTACTTTCTATAATGAAAAGTAAATACTGCAAACACTTACAAAAACAGTCATCTTTTCTCATCAGTTTGTAGTCCATGTTTTATTTCCTTTACAAATATGTGTTATTTCTGTTCAGCTGCGTCTTAGTTTTCTTCCACAAAGACAATATCATTTGTCACCTTAGATGGAAGTGTGTAGTTCAGAAGAATTTGAGATTATTTTCATACTTTCATTAGTGTTCTCTGTAGTTTCGTTGCAGGTGATCTAGCTTGACCTTTTTCCTGACATATCTCACATAAGAAATTGGAACCCCTGTCCACTTTATTTCCTCCAACAATAGAATTACAGCATTCTGAAATATAAAATGATAGCAACTTGTAGTGTTACGACAAAGCAGACAGACATACAGTTATTTTGTAAATATTATGTAAACAGCAAGTAAGACAAACAACATTACTCCTTGAAAGAAAACAGTACATTACAATTAAGTTTACATGTCTCTTTACCATACCGGGGAATAATTTTAAGGTCATTATATTCTTAAGCAGGGCCATTTCTTCCAATAGGCTATAGTAGGTTGCAGCCTAGAGTGGCAAATTTTGAAGGGGGGCAATTTTATTTTTCCATATATTTTCTTATTTCAGCCACAAATAATGGCAGGAAATGAGTTAGTGAAGCAAAATACAAACAATTCGCAAAGGAAAATCGAAATTAACTTTTGGCCAAAACTAGAAAATTGGAAATGTATTTCCAGAAACCTAGCTTGACCCTTGCCTATGGACGACTCTGGTCTTAGTGCATCCAACGCCTCATTTACGACTTCACAGCTCAGAGACCAAAGAGAGTTAAAGTTTAAGTCTACAACCAAAGAAAAAGAGGCCATATTCAACTAGTAACCTAAGTTGGTAATATTTATTATTATAAAATTGTTTAGAGGGGCGGCAGAAACATGAGAGCCTATGGATGGAAAATTTCCAAAACCGACCGTGCTTCAAAGGGAGGCTTACAAATGCTACTATGCAATGTTGCAAAAATAAGAGCGTATTAGCATGTGGAAATATGTGAAATGAACTTCATCTGCGTTTTTATTGATAGCGATCTATTTTCATATGGCTTATGTTCACATGAACTGAGTTGTTCTGTGCCTATGTGGGGCTTTTTTAAAGAGACGACCATTAAGAGTAGAGGAGTTGGGAAGCAGAAGTCGCCGAGGAGAGGAGCTCCACAGCAGGAGGTGCCTCATATGTTGAAAATTGGAAGTGAGTTGAATTAGTTGAAGAGGAAGAATAAGCAGAAGCCACTGGGGAGAGAAAAAAGCTCCACAGCGGGATGTGTCCAAGCACACATATTTATGACAAAATATAATTTAAGAGAAATGGAGAAAAGTTGAAGAGAAGAGAAGTTGTAAGACGTTATTCAGATAATGAAGTAGATATATACAGAGACATCTACAGATGTCCAAGAAGTCACTAGAGAGATGAGTCTGGGACTTGCTAGAAGTTGTCTACAGATGGTGGAACTAAAAGCTCAGTTGTAGATGACACAGAGAAAGAGTAGCTATGTGCAGCGGGGTATACTCACTGACAATGGGAAAATGGAATGAGATATTCGCCGCGGGGTATACTCACCAACAATGGGAGAGTGGAGTGGGATATGTAGGCTACTATAATACCAAAATACAGCACCAAAATATTTTGCCTTCCCATCGTTAGGTTTTAAATTACACTTAAAAAATAAAAATAACATGCATAGAATGCATTTTTCAAAAGGACTGTTGCAACAGTATCCAATTTTACTAAACTGTACTTCAGAAATTAATAGGAAAACTCGGCATGGTCTAACGCCTTCATTAAAGCTGGTACGTCCACTTCTACATTAGTATTTTTTAATCTTAATAAGTGTAACAAAGAAACATATTGAGAGAGCTCGTGTGTGTGTGTGTTTTTTTTGGTGTTTTTTATTTTTTATAAATTAGAGAAAGTACTTTCACATAGAAATATGTTTCCATACAGGGATGTCATTTGTAACCCAAAATCCCTTAGCCGTGAAAATCTGTATTAATTTTAGAGTGAAGCTTGAAAAATTTGGGTCCTTTCAGACTTAAACGATGAAATTCAAATTGTATATCGTCAAAAATTAAACGAAACCGGCGGAAAAGAAAACAGAAATCTGTATTTTACACTTCATATGACTGTATTTCTTTGTATTGTTTGTGTTGTAAGTATTTCTAATATTATTCTTGTACCCTTGTACTATAATAGTCTGTTATATTGTATCCTATACCGCATAACTGTGGTCAAAATGGATTAAATAAATGAATCGTCCAGAGCTAAAAGGGGTTTTGTCAAAAAATGCAATTTTTTTTTACTGTCTTGTACTGTCTTTTAAACTGAGAGGCATCGAACGGTGGAAGAAAGAATTTTGTCAGACCACTCTTTCTGCTAGAAGTGTGAAGTCATATCAGCGCATACGGAGGAAGGAAGGATTTTGTCACTGACAACACTCCTTTTAGCGCCGCATGTCTTCGCTGTAGTGTGGCAGACCTGACTTACATTATTGTCTCACGCTTGCAACTTCGTGCGCTTTATCACATCAATGATAGTGCTTGTTCTGTAAGTGTAAAAGGCTGGTGTTGTTTATATTTTGTGACAAATTTTGTGAGATATGTATGATCTCTACAGTACCAAGTATCCCGATTCTACAGTAAAATACGATTATTACAGGGAATATTTCCGCCAAAATTACAACTACAGATTTGGGAGGCCACAGATAGACACTTGTTCATTGTGTGAAGAACTAAATGCCAAATTATATTTTGAATTTCGATGACTGGTGGCCTAAATTCTTAAAAAAAAAACTAATAATTCAGTTGAAAGTTCGCAGCTTGAAAGGAATAAAAAGCAAGCTTTCACTCCAGCTTCCTTCAAAGAGTTCAGATATTTCAGTGACAGGCCAGGGGTAGTTCAAACTGCTTTCCTCATTAATTCTCCAGTAATGCATACATTCAATCTTGAAAACCCTCATTTGACACTTCTTTGCGGGATGCTCCAAGAGAAAACATACTGCGAGGGAAAAGTTCCTATCAATGCTAAAAAGATCCAGGATATTCGAAAGTTAGTGAAATATGCAGAACCTGATGCTCTGTGTTTTTATGATAACATTTTGAAATGGCCTACTTATGACACTGTTATGGACAGTAATGGGCAGTGAATGTAACATATTGAATTTAATTTTCTTTTCAATTTGTCTTACCATGACTTTTTTATTCATTGCTTACACATGTAAAAGTAGTATTACTGTTTTTTGGGTATGTTTATTAAATACTAGGCCTAATAAATGATTTATAACCCAGTTCGGAGGAAAAAGGGGTTTTGTCAATTTTATAAAATATTAATTTATTAACAACTAATCAAGTTTAAATATTTTCCAATCACATAATATATAGTATATGTCAGTACTCTATGGAAAATAATGTGTCTCAAATTTTTACAACAATTTTATTTGAATTTATAATGTTTTTTCTTTCTCCTGAAAAGTTGTAAAAACTGACAAAACCCCTTTTAGCTCTGGACGATTCAAATATGAAAAATATGAATGTTGAATTTCGCGGCAATTTTTCATAACTGCACTTGCAGTTACCATCAGTATAAAATTACCATTATTTTCATTTCCTTGCATCAGAACAGCTCACAGAATAGGAATATTCCGTAATATCCCTATAAAAAATGAGAAAATATCCAAAACTCCATAAAACAAACATCACTTGCACATCCAGTTCCACGCAATTTTTTTTACGACGCTTCAACTGAAATCGATGTATTTTCGATGGTGAATCAATTAATATATCGATATTCTTATAGAATCGAGATAATCGATATACGGGAATTATTGGAAGGGAACCGGCTTCCATAGATCAACCGGCTATGTTGCGCGCTTTTTATCATTATTGCCTACAACCACGTGTATGCGATTTTAAGCCGCAGGCAAATCTCACTGGTCTTAATAATAGGAGAAAAAAAGTACAGCCTATCGCCAAATAAATTTTTGTATTGTTGCATCTGTTAAAGTGGTAAAGTGTAAAGTCCATCGTAATTTTAAAACGAGCTACAGTTTTAGGGCCCACCTTCTTTCCACCATCTGCAGTAACCTATGTAACCAATGCATGTTGCATTTATAGTCCGTCCATCCTTCTTACCAATACGCCTGTCTCACTTTTAGATAATACGAGCAATGTGCTAGAGTGGGTCAGACTTAGCCTACTAATTTTTGTTTAGGCTACTTTAGATTAGGTTCTTAGAGTGGAGGAACTAAGTTATCGAAAATTATTCCTTGAACCATGAACTGATTAATGGTAAAAGACTGGCAAAATTTAAGTAAAGCAGTGGCAGAAACAGAGTTTTTTCTACAGGTGGCCTGGTAGAATGTGTATGCAGGGCCATAGCAAGGTCCTTCTGCGCCCTTGGCGAGTTTGACAAATCTGCGCCTTCCAATACTGGGGGGTCTGTACAATTTTTTTTAAATTTCTGTAAAATTGTTTATTATTTTAATATAAAAACATTTAGACCATGGGCTACCAATATGAAACCCTCCCCCCCCCCCCCCCGTGGGAATTTCCGACACATATATTTTTTGTTGGTATTGTCATCTAGTTTAAGATTTTAGTTGTTTGCCCCTTATCAATTACAGCATTTAGCCGGAAACCCCGGAAATCCGCAGAAAATGAATTTGTTTAAATTTTTCATTGTTCTTTGCTCCTAATATTCCCAGGGAATTTCTGACTCACACATTTTTGTTGGTATTGGCTTCTAGTTTAATGTTTCAGTTGTTTGCCCCTTACAAATTACAACATACCCCCGGAAAACCACATATATACGGAGAAAATTACTATGTTTTATTTTTTAAATCTTTGTTCTTTGCACCTAATATTCAAAGGGAATTTCTGACTTACATGTTTTTTTGTTGGCATTACCATCTAGATTAAGGTTTCAGTTGTTTGCCTCTTATCAATTACAGTATATCCCCGGAAAACACCGAAAACCACGGAAATCCAGAGAAAGGGACTTCGTTTTATTTTTTTAAAATCTTTGTTCTTTGCTCCTAGTATTCAAAGGGATTTGGTGAATCATATGTTTTTGTGTTGGTATTCCCATACAGATTAAGGTTCCAGTTGTTTGCCCCTTACCAATTACAGCATATCCCCGGAAACCCACGTATATACAGAGAAAATTACTATGTATTATTTTTTAAATCTTTGTTCTTTGCTCCTAATATTCAAAGGGAATTTCTGATTCGTATGTTTTTTTGTTGGTATTGCCATCTAGATTAAGGTTTCAGTTGTTTGCCCCTTATGAATTATAGCATATCTCCAGAAAACTCCGAAAACCACGGAAATCCGGAATTTAAAATCTTTGTTCTTTGCTCCTAATATTCCCAGGGAATTTCTGACTCATATGTTTTTTTGTTGGTATTGCCATCTAGTTTAAGATTTAAGTTGTTTTCCCCTCATCAATTACAGCATATCCACGTAAACCCTGAAAACCACGAAAATCCGCAGAAAATGAGATTGTTTTAATTTTTTTTTAAATCTTTGCTCTTTGATACTAAACAGCAAACAACTGAAAACTTAAACTAGATGACAATACCAACAAAAAATATGTGAGTCAGAAATTCCCTGGGCATATTAGGACCAAAGAACAAAGAAAAATTAAATCAAACTCATTTTCTCCAGATTTCCGTAGTTTTCCGGGTAAGTGCTGTAATTGATAAGGGGCAAACAACTAAAGACTTAAACTAGATGGTAATACCAACAAAAAATATGTGAGCCAGAAATTCCCTGGGCATATTAGGAGCAAAGAACAAAGAAAAATTTAAACAAACTCATCTCCGGATTTCCGGGTAAATGCTGTAATTGATAAGGGGCAAACAACTAAAAACTGAAACTAGATGGCAATACCAACAAAAAAATATATGTGTCGGAAATTCCCACGGGGGGGGGGGGGATGGGGGGGTATACAGTAGCCTACGCTCTAATTGTTATTATTAAAGAAAACCTAAACCTCAATTTGAAAATGAACTAAGTGTTGGACTTTCAAGGTATTAAAACCTTATTTTCAGACGAATGAACTACTTAAAGAAGAATTAAATAATAAAATCTAGCATCAAATGTAAATTAAATAATAGGCCTGAGGCCTACTAAAATGATTAACACATTAATATAGGTAAAATATTTTTTTCGAATAGTTGAACCACTTTTATCTCAATAATAACGTACATTTTAATTTTTATTGTTATATCATTCCATACTGTTCATGATTTATGTTATACTCTGTCAAAAAAAAAAAACGTGTTAATTAAAGAACGTTGCATGACTGCTTTTTGTTTGTAGACAATCGGCATAATACTACAGATAGTTCACGTACAGTAATTTTTAATAACCTGAAAGATTTCTTCCATTAACGTGGAAAATTTTTTTGCTTGATAAATTGCACCAGTCTAAAAAAGGCGGGATTTTTCACGGTTAATTTTGCGCCCTCTCTGTACCTGCGCCCTTGCGGGGGCCCACCGCCTAGCTATGGCCCTGTGTGTATGTTGTTTATAATCAAATTTATGTCTCTAAATTAATGAACAATTGAATGAAATATGTGCGATTTTGGGATTTTATAGCGCCATACAATTAGGAAATAGTTTCCATTTTATTACCATCATCCCCCTTTTTAATGGACTCAGTGATTTGGATGCAGTGAAATGAGAGCAGGGCAAACAAGATTAACCCAAGAAAACTTGCCCTCAAGATCTCCTCCATAAAAACCACGTAGGATTGACACAGGATTGAAAGTGGACCACTGTGATATAAGGTGAGTACACCTGCACTACACCTCAGCTTGTTTCATTATTAAAATTCTTTCAAGATTTGTACTTTGAGATTTTATTTAAAAGTTAATAATACCTGTATGCATCCATCTGTCACAGACACCGCAGTTGATTAATGTTTCATCTTCTTCAGGTTTGGTTGCAAAGCATCGGAAACACAGCTGGCAGTAGCTACCTTTACGCCACAGCCTATGATTGCAAATAATTAGTACTCAATAAAAATCCATGACCCAATCAATGCATGCATTACATTCATTGCAAACAATAAACAACACAGTCAATTAAAGGAAGATTATTTTGGATAGGCTAGGGTACTCTATTACCAAGTTTCCTGTGAACTCAATTCAAAAGAACTTTCCAATGGAATCACATAGTTAATTCATGCTCCACTGTTATCAATTGTTATCTTCTTCAGCCAAGAAACTGTTGGAACATGGGGTTCTGATCCATTATTGTTATTAAGTGCCAGAATAGTACTTTATGAGATTGTGTGTGGGGGATGGGAAAATGTCTGTCTGTCCGTCTGTGTGTCTGTACGCGCCATAACTCAAATACCCTTTATCGGATTTTCATGAAACTTGGTATACGCATTTATAATGTCTATGGGAAGAACCCTATTGATATTGAACCAAATCGGTCCAGCGGTACCGGCGTCAAACCCAATTTAGTGTTTTTATTTAAAAGCACCATAACTCAAATATGCTTTATCGGATTTTCATGAAACTTGGTATACACATTTATAATGTCCATGAGAAGACGTCTGTTGATACTGGACCAAATCGGTTGGCCGGTACCGGAGTAATGCCCAATTTAGTGCATTTTTATGGTATCATATAACAAAAGGCCCCATAACTCAAATATGCTTTATCGGATTTTCATGAAACATGGTATAAACATTTATAACGTCCACGGCAAGAAGCCTTTTATTTTTGGACCTGGTTGGCCAGTACCAGAGTAACAACTAATTAAAGGTCACATCATAATGAATAGAGGAGAAAGTGTGATGACTGAGGTAGTTCACTGGTTCCACCGCTAGGTAGCAGTTACTCTGCTTGAGATTCGCGGGAGCAAGATTACTACGGGCGGGATAGGAAAAATTTCAAGCACTCTTAAACAAAATAATACATTAATCTATTTCAAAATGACTCACCTTATCTAAATTGAATTGTTAGATACTTTTGACAATTTTCAGGCTGCTTTACACGTCTTGGAAGATCTCATCTCCATAAATAAACATGGCCTTGTGTAACAGTAATTTCTCAGATTGCAAGAAGCTTGACCGTAACATTTCGTTCCACATCTTTCAAAAAATTGAGGATGTTCACAAGCAATGAACAATTATATAATATAGGTATGAAACAGCTAAGGGATGATTTGATCTAATATTTTGTTGCCTAGAAAATAGGGTAGAGGGTATGTTAGTATAATTTGATGAGAATTTGTTAAAGAATGTACATTTGTATAGAAATAACAACGTATAATTAGGGTAGAAAACAGCTAAGGGATATTTTATAAATTAATATTAATATTACATTGTATTAATAGTAATATTATTCATATTAATATTAATTTTCTCCTGGCTGTATGGGTTAAGACGTTATGTAGGTGAAACACGGTCAAAAGTGTAGATCTGTGTACAAATTATGTGAACAGAGATAATATAAACTAAGGGATGGTTTGAGAATTGCAGGGCACGGAAAATTTCATAAGCAGCACTACAAAAATAGGGCGCGTGATCTTTAAAATTGGCGTCTCAACATCCGATAAAGACGCACATACGCAAAAATTGTTTTGCAATGCATTTTACATATATCACACAATATTTCGAAGCATTTTCCTTCATTTTTTCATAAAAAAATTAAATCCTCTTGCCTTAACTACAGCCCGCTATTTGCTCAAACCCTCGACCATTCGCCGTTCGCTGTTACTGATGAACGTCTTATGTTGTTAAATTATATTATTTAAAAAAAGGAACAAGATATTAAACTAATACGACATTTGCTATGATAATTATACATAAAAATTACTAACATAAGTGAACAGAAAATATGATAAATAATCCAATAAATGCATAAATAATAGTAGTGCAGATTTACTAAGTTAGAAAAAAAGCTTCATTCACTCCTTTTCCCCAGCAGGTCAATCTTGCAGTATGGGTACAAGTAGTCAGTTAATATAGTATTATTATTGAGTCCACAAATAAATTATGTAAAAATTTTTACGTTATTGCTGGTATTTTATGGAAAAGATGCCTGCTAATACCTCAATACCATTCTGATAGCTTTAGCTTTAGAGTAATTACTTTTACTCGTTAACCATTATAGATGTATAGGTGGTACTCGATTTATAATAAGATCCAAATATTTCACTAAACCTTTACACGCTTGATCTCTTTCTGGACACAAAAATAAAATAATAAATGTCGCATAGTCAAATTTGCTTCACCCTCAACATTTCACGATCGTCCCACATCATTCAGACAGGTGTAGCGGCCGGAATAATTACCACTCAATTACTCGTAAACCATTCAAGATACAAAGGTGGTACTGAATATAAAATAAAGTTGAAATATTTCACTAAAACTTTCTCGCTTGAAGTTTTTACGGGACACAAAAATTAAAAAAATTGTCGCATAGTCAAATTCCGTTTCACCCTCCATGAATTTTATGTAATTGGTGATGTTTATATAATGAAATAAAAACATTTATGTCCGCATTTTTTAAGTCTCTGTTTTAACCATCAGAAGGACTGTGTTGTGCAGATTATTTCTGCACAAATTTCACAGAAATAGGACCAAAATTTAATTAAAGATTGCGAGTTTAATCATAAGATGCCAAACTATCATGATGCAGCATTGAGAAGTTGAAACGCAAACGAAGGTGCTGCCAGTGTTTCGGTGGACCGCCGCTCTCCCTATACCCACCATTGTATTAGCAGCCGAGTAATCACACTTTCTCATTCTATTCATTATGGTCACATGTTTTTTTAATTTTTGTCTACCGGTATAATTTGACAGTTAACACTATTCTTTCACATAGGCTTATCAAACATCACCGTCAAAATGACTGAGTTGGCAAAATGGTAACATCTTGGACTCGTATTTTGGAGATCCCCGAATTAAATCCCATAGCCGGCCGATTTGACATGGGTTTTTTAAATTTTATTTTTTATTTTTATGTGAGTGCGCAATTGTCAAGGTACCACAAATCTGTAGTCAATTTTAATCTGATTAGAAAAACTTATTTTCTGCATATCATAATTGCAATTATAATTGATTCAACAAAAAAATAAAAATAAAAAAATAAAAATTAAAAAGTTGCCATGAGTTAAGCCCCATCCCGTGTATATACATATATATGTAAAAATAAGATTTTTAATTGTTATAGGTAACAAGATTAGACAACCTTGAGCAGCAAGTCACCCATGCACTGTTTCATTCAGTTAATCCCTCTCTATAAAAAATACTGTACTTAAAAGTTAATGTGACATACAAAGAAGTGAAATGAAGTAAAAAACATTCAGTTAATTCCTCTCTATAAAAACAATATAAAAAAATTGTGACATACAAAGAACTAAAGTAAAACTCTTTCAAACCTCTTTTTTGAATATGAAGATTAGCAAACATTAATGTAGTATATCATGCTTTCAAGTAAGAGACCAATATCATTCAGTTATTAATGAGGATCAATCAGCAGAAAACATATAACACATAATATCAATATATTATATTATGTGCAACTGCTGGACAATATTTTATCCATAAGACACTAGTAACATGGTATGTGTTGTAAATACTTACTTTGAACAAGGAACACACAAAGTCTGGGCATATACTCGAGTCCCTTTCTCTCCTTTCTTGTACTAAGGGAAAAACAGACAAAATGTAATTATTAAGTGCCAGTATGGTACTTTATGAGATTGTGTGGTGGACGAAAAAATGTCTGTCCGTCTGTCTGTCTGTCTGTCTGTCCGTGTGTCTGTACGCACCATAACTCAAATACGCTTTTTCGGATTTTCACGAAACTTGGATAACACATTTATAATGTCCATGGGAAGAACCCTATTGATACTGAACCAAATCGGTTCACCGGTACCGGAGTAATGCCCAATTTAGTGCCTATTTTAATAGATTATGGTGCTTTTCTAATAAAAAGGCGCCATAACTAAAATACGCTGTATCGGATTTCCATTAAATTTGGTACACGCATTTATGACGTCCATGAGAAGTGCCTTATTGAATTTGAACCTAATGTGTTGACCGGTACCGGAGTAAAACCCAATTTAGTGTCTATTTTAAAGGCGCAATAACTCAAATACGCTTTATCGGATAATTATGAATCTTCATATACACATTTATAATGTCCATGGGAAGAGGTCTATTGATATTCAACCAAATCGTTGGCCAGTACCGGAATAATGCCCAATTTAGTGCCTTTTATGTTAATATATGAGAAGTCGCGATAACTCAAATATGCTTTATTGGATTTTCCTGAAACTTTGTATACCCATTTACAATGCACATGGGAAGACGTCTACTGATATTGGACCAAATCGGTAGACCGGTACCGGAGTAAAACCCAATTTAGTGTCTATTTTAAAGACGTGGTAACTCAAATACGCTTTACCGGATTTTTATTAAACTTGGTATACACATTTATAATGTTCATGGGAAGATGTCTATTGATATTGGATGAAATCGGTTGACCTGTTTCGGAGTAATGCTCAATTTAGTGCCTAGTTTATGATAATATACGTATTCGAAAGAATTTATTTAAAAAAAAGCAAATCAGTTATCTTGACAACATAGTCAATTGTTTTACTGTAATATAATAAGGCTTTGGAAATTAAAATACAGGTAGCTATGACCAAAAACACTATTCTTTTACATGCGCTTATCCAACTAGACCGTTAAACTAACCCAGGTGGCCGAAATGGTAACGTCTTGGCCTCACATTCTGGAGTTCCATGGTTCAAATCCCGAAACCGGCCAATTTCACTTTTTTTATATTTTTATGTGAGTGTGCGATTGTCAAGATATCACAATTCTGTACAGTTCAGCTGATGCTATAAGATTTTAATCTGATTAAAAAAAACTAGACCTTTGTTCTTCCGTAAGCCCTCCTTAATGAATAAATCTGGAGCTTAACTTAAGAATCAATTTAAAAAAAAAAAAATACTCTGTATATCATAATAGCAGTCATAACTGATTAAAAAAACATACTGGCACTTTTACATCAGTTTACCTGATTTTATTTACTTATACAGAGGGCAAAGCTTCTGTTATACTGCTACTTACACATTTACACAAGACATTTGTTTCTGTATATAGTAGGATCTAGGCCTATGCATAATGGTTCTCGGGCTTCCAACTGAGTGAGGAGGAGGAGGATTGATTCCGAGCTTTTGGCAGCTATCTTTGCTGCCATCTTCAGAGAGAAGTGAGCTGGTCTTGGGAAAATATCTGAGTTATAAAGGTGAGACAGGAAATGCTAGTTGGGGTGGGGGCCAACACAAAAAAAGGAAAATGGAACAATTAAATGGAGAGCTCTGATTGGTTGAAAAGGAAAATCTAATTTAATAGTAGTATGAGGCCCTTTTCATGGCAAATATATTTTGGAGTGAGAGAGGCCAATACTGGCTGCCAGACCTGGCTATTTCTGCCATGATTCAAAACCCACATTTCTGACATTCTCCTTGTCCAAAGAAATTGAAATAAATGTAACATCGGAGATTGAAAGTTATTCTTGAATGGCGTGACTGCAATGTACTCAATGATTTCAAATAAAAACGTAATACAATATTTTAAGTGGGATTTCTTTTATATTAAAGTGATATTATAAATGGAATGATAGTATATGATTGATATTTTTACACTCAACTTTACTTACTTGTCTCTTTTCAAGAACCGTGGTTTCAATCAGCATCCTGATCATCCTCAGCTTGTGTCTGACTGTTTTGAATTTCCGTTACTGGTTCTGGTAAGTTGGAGGGGGTGTGTGTTTGATGATGTCTGTGGCGGGTAGAAATTTTGAATGAGGCACTCCATATGTGTGTCAAAGTTCATTAATTTGTTTTTGTGTTTTTGAATAAAGATATTCTTTCATACAGTGGATAAATTTTACCTTTGAACAGTCACTACGTTTCAGCCTGACCTCCAGGCCTTCCTCACTGTACTAAAGTTTTAATAACAGTTTAAATAGGTCAGGCTGAAACGTAGTGACTGTTCAAAGGTAAAATTTTATCCACTGTACTAAAGTTTTAATAACAGATATTCTTTCATGCTGTAAGCTCTGATGGCTGTCGAAACTTTTTAGTAAGTTAATTAACTGAGTTGGTTGCTATTTAAACACTTTGGACTTCAGTTTTACTTACATTTTTACAGAACATACGTTTCATGGGCTTTGCCCATATTTTCAACTGCTGGGCAAAGCCCATGCAATGTACGTTTTGCAAAAATGTAAGTAAACGTGAAGTCTAAAGTGTTTTATGTCTACACCTCAGTTAATTAACATAGTGGTAGTACGGTATATTGCTTCATTATATAAAAGTTCCATTATTTTATGGTGAATTTAAACTTTTTAGTAATTTTGTTTCCTGACTTATGCTGTGCCCATCATATCAAAAATGTGCTGCTACTGCTGCTTTGTCATACTGTTGGTATTTTATGTGATGATCAGGATGCTGATTGGAACTAGGCCTATGGTTCTTGAAAAAAGACAAGTAAGTGATGTTGAGGGTAAAAAACTGACCATATACTATCATTCCATTTAAAAGCACTATAAATGAAATCTAAATCCTAATAGACAATAAATAAATAAACAAATAAAAAAGGAAATGAGTATAAAAATCTTTCAAATAAAGGAAATAAAACGAAGGAAGATCTGAGTTACTCATGATTTGAATGCCATACTTTCTTAGAAATGAAGGTTACTACCAAACGAATATCATTACTTAATGATGAAAATACACAATACCTCATGTTGCCATTGTTGATTTGGTGTATCAGTGTTCCCTGCAGGATTTGTTGTACCACAAGATCCGCATACTGAACATTCTGTACAGTGCCAGCGACCAGTAGGTACTCGCCTTAGACCCACACAATAAATATGATACCTGTAAATGCAAATAGTAAGAATATCAGATGGGCTAATTTAAATATACCTACAAAGAAAATTATACCATTACTTATACTAAAATAAAAGTCCTACATATTTATAACTACAGTGTGATCCGTTTGGGTATGGATAAAATTAAACATTATAAAAGCCAATATGATTGTAGGACAAATTTCTTGCTGGCAATATTATACTTAAAAGATGGGAGTTTCCATATATGACAATCAACAACTGCATAACCTGAAAGAAGAAATGAAAATCGTAGAAGATTAAAATGGCTACTAAAAATCAACAATAAGCACAATGTGTTCTTTGATAAACTAAATTTGAGAGTGTGAAGAGTTCAAGGGAATTTCGACCTGAGTATGGCGTGCATAATGTACCTAAATATGATTCCATAATGTTGTGGTATCGAACATTTGCAGAAACAGGTTCTGTGTTAAAAAAACATGTAGGAGGTGGCAGGTGAAACCCAGTTAAAGAAGATATCACTGAAGCTAAGACAAGGAGTCCTACAAAAAGTTTAAGATGACTGTCAGCAGAGATGAATGTATCATACACGTCATGTCAGCGTATTGTTTGAAAGTACCTGAAACTGTACTTTTATTTTATTTTATTGGATTCAAATACATATTTCGAAGTACCACTTCTATTAAAACCTCAGATAAAATGAATAATAATGTAGTTTCTTAAAGGAAAGTAATGCATAAAATTTAGCTGAAAGCAAACAAATCTATATTAATAAAAATGAATTTCCAAAATGTATGTTGCCTCATCACTTGAGAACGGCTCGACCGATATGGCTGATTTTTGTTTTGTTGTGTTCATAATTGTCAGGACAAGGTTTGTATGAAAGAAAATTTTTGGAAAATCCACGGGAAAAGTTGGAAATGTGAAATGAACCAAAGGCTGCTGACAATTGTTTACATAATTTACATAGTTTACGGTGTTCACATAGGGCTTTGGAAACTATATTATAATACTGGGCTTTAACAAATTCTGATACTATCGACGTAATTAATACATGTGTGAAAATAATTCTTGAAGAATTAAATCCACGAAAATAAAGCAGTCACATAACTTTCTCTACCCTTGACATGGAAAATATAATTTTCTCACTTCACATTTTGACGTAGAATAAGCGGTCGTATTGCAGGGACAACTTAAGTGTGTGCCAGTGAGTATGCTATATCGGAAGTCGGTAACAAATCCTATCCACTGATATGTCACTCATAGCTATAGGCTTTGTATTAGTTGAGAAATAGGCCTGGGGATGTTTATCAGAGGCCCTAAGCATCTAAAAGAAGACAAAATGGGATGGACCATTTTCAGTCCTATGCGCGCAGTATATTATTTCCCAGGTTTTTGGGAAGGAAAGTATGAAAGTGAAATTTAATTTCTTTTTTACTTCAGCCTTGAAACGGTTATATGGTAATATGAGAGTGAGAAATAAAATTTTCTGTCAAGACAATACAATCTTATGTAACCGGAATTTCTTTTTCTTCTTATTTGCACTCCTCCCAGGCATGGTGTGTAGAAGCAATGGAATGCAATATTCGACATCCTCTATGAGCCATAAAAAGCTATATCTAGCATTTTCTGAGGGAATAGTCTGAGTGCCATATGTCGTTCTTCCTCATTTCGAATTCTACATACATATTATATAAGGACCTAGAGTTTCAACGTCGAAAGTCCTCCATAAGTTAATTTCATATTACAAAATACAAAAACCCGGGCGACGCCGGGCCATTTAAGCTAGTAGATTAAAAAAGTAAATTTTTCTCTAAACCTAATATAGTATCAAATTTAAGGCATACACATTAAGGTCTATAAAGACCACCTCTTAGCAACAAATAAATTAAGAAGTAAATTTTCTCTAAACCTAATATTGTAGCAAATTTAAGCCATACATATTAAGGTCGTAAGTTCTGTTTTTTCATTTTGATTGAATTTAGTTTTAGATCCATTATATTAGCATCATACCTATTCTTAACACTAATTACCGTAATTAAAATCACAAATATTTTCGCGGGATCTCTTTCAATAAATTTTTCATTTAAGCTGGTATAAAATAAAATTTAAGCTTTAACCTTTTCACTGCTACTGACTTTTAAATGCATACTACATACTGCATCCTATAAAATGTACAGTCAAATCTGTAATTAAGACCACCTCTTAGTAATCATCTCCTTAAAGAGCAACGTAATATGTTGATATGAATGAATGATATAATATAAAGGTAATAATGTATGTGAACACCGTAAGTTGTTTCTGTAAATTTTACAACTATAAAAAGAATGCTGACAGGGGTGCTAACATGGTCAAACAATGCTGTTTTTCTCTTCTGGAGAATACCGTACCATGCTGCTGGATGTCAAGCAGGTACTCTAAAGAGGTGGAAATAAGGGCAATGAAATGGAAACACTATCCAAACTCCTACTTCCATTTCCTTTGCAATTCCCTTAGAACTTTGTGCCTTCATGATTGGAGTCCTGTGAGCATGCAGATCGTAGGGACTCGCATGGGTAATCTTCCTCTGAGAAATATGATGGAAATAAATTATTGTCTTCCGCAATGACTGGCTCATCGAGCGAGTAAATCTGAGCCAGCCATACTTTATCGGTAGGAGGCCCTTGCCCTAAAGGGATGATAATGGGCTTATTTATTTATTTATGATGTTATATCACCATATTTTTTCTGACTAGTTTCTACGCTAGTTGCATTGAGCTGGAATTATTGCGTAATCGGAAGCTTCTAACATCGTCTTGAGTAAAACATTTTATTCTACTCATGTTTAGTAACACATCATACAGACAACACAGAGATATGATGAAACTGTAGACATGTGAAAGGTGGAATTTTTCCAGACAGTAACAATAGGAAAAGTTAAAATCGTCTATTTCAGGAATCCCACATGTGAACGACCAGTTGAATTACCAGATTGCAAGACTCAACACCATATACCCAACATTTCTGATATACTAAAAAGGGATTTTGAAACTAAGAAACAAAAAAACCCACTGACAATTTCTCCACTCAAAAGGATAAGTAAGAATAAGTGGGACTATTACATACAGTACTGTATCTGTAATGTAAAATGACAATAAGTAGTAGTCCACTATGTGTTACATAATATTGTAATTAATATATTGTATTTTAAGTTTCTATAATGAGAAAAAAAAACAATCATTTTATTTTAAGTTTCTATAATGAGAAAAACAATCAATTTTCCATGGAACCAGCAGTGTTCTTTATAATAGAGGTTTTACTGCATACTGTATATTCAGATGGACTAAATAAATCTAATCTACACTGACAGGCAAAAAAAAAAAACGATCACTGTGAAATTTGTTGTAATTTTAAGATTAAACATAATTTTGATTGGATGTTTATACATTGTTGTTGGTGAGGATGAATGATTATTTTTATTGGATCATTAGCTATAGATAAAGCATATCTGCTTTCGTCATATCTTCACTTTATAACCAAACAAAACAAAATAAACATCGCAATAGGGTGATTCCAATCTGATTATGTGTACTAGCTTGTCATACATATTGCAAGGTGTTTCATTGTGTTATTATGTCATTTCCTTCCAAACTGACAGGAAACTGTCTCCCTTCGCATCGAAGTAATTCAGTCAGTAAGTTTAGTTGAAATTATGCCTCTCAGTCCTGAAGACGTTGCCAAAGCTGTTGCTCTAATTGATGATGGGCACAGCCTCCGTTATGCCGCTGCAACCTTAGGCTCACCATTCACCACGGTGAAGAGGCAACATGGGGAATTAAGTGTGAAATGTGTCATTAAATTTTAATCTTAAAAATGTATACAATTGCAGTAATTTTATTTCAAGCACTAGGCCTACTACATAATTTTTATTCAAACTTAATTTTAAAAAATTTCTTTAAGTGATCGGTTTTTTTGCCTGTCAGTGTATTATTATTTCTTGCTTAATGTTAAATGAGTAAAAAAGGCATACCCTCTATCACACATGTCACAGAAAAGCATCTTATCCTCATCAGCTGGATCCTTGCACTGAATACAAGTCTTGCAGTCTGTACACTGCCAATCATATCTTCTGATATGAGGCACCATGTCCAACGTCAAATCCAAGCAACCAGGATGACCTAATAAAAATGAAAATCAAGCAAAACGAAATAAATATGCATTCAAGATTACAACAAACAGCAATACATGTTTTCTTAGATTAGAAACTGATTCTGGGTGGAATTAATTTGTTTTAATAAATAATTAATTCAATGAGTTGATGAAATCATGATATTGACTACATAAGATACAAGATGCAGAAAAATATGTGAAGTATATACTTATGTCTTATTCAGCCAAATATATCACAATTATTTTAAAAAAAACCTACAGTTAATTTGCATACAAATACGAGTATTTTTTCTACCTGTACACTTATCTCTGTAAGAATGTAATGTGTTATAATGCATTAACATGTACAATATTTTTTTGTAAAATTTCACTTTTCTTTAGGCTGGATATTGGAAAATAGAAATTATATGACTTCTTCTGTTTGCCTTGCGTAGGGCATCCCCCCTGTGGGGAAAGCTGAAGGACTGTCTTTCAAAATAAAATATTTATAACATATACAGACATACAATATGTAAATATACCTAAATATATATTTTTTGTGGAGAAAAAGTGAAAATACATATTTTGTTTATATTTCAGTCTAATTTTTTTTTTTACTGAAACAGGGTACTTATATCTCACATTTTCCCACTTTTGTACATTGTAGTTCTCTGAAGCAACCAGGTAACTGAAAAATTGAGTTACGGCACGTTTAATGAGAAAAGATTGTGTCAGTTTATATGAAACTTGTTGGAACTGTAATTATAGATTTTTACTAATCGTTATAAATAATGACTTAATTACTTCAAATTCAGGAATTAAAATGCACTCTAGACAGAAGCTTGGATAGTGGTGTAGCACATAATTATTGGTAATTAATTAATAGAGTAGTATAGTATCATACTTCTTTTCCTTAGTTCTACTTCACTCTTTTAGGGCCGCAACCTGTCGGGAGAGGGATTATCTATTGGATCACATACATACTTTTTATGACCAGACAAGGACATGGAGGGCTTCCTCGAATGAGTGATCAGCCCAATGCCAGGGCCACCACCGAGACAACACGAACACATTGGACAAGACATACCATTCACATACACATTCACTCTGAACAAAGCAAGGATGGGTGGAAGATGATGAGAGTCAGATGATATCTGGAGCCACAAGGGCCTAAATTTACCTGGCATTCATCTCACAGGTGAGGAAAACCCTGAAAAATTTCCATATAGGTAACTTGTCTAGGGATTCGAACCCTGGTCCAATGCATGAGAGGAGCGAATGCATCCCCTGAGCCATAGCGGTGGACATAATATTATACCAATTGCATTAATAAAGGGTAACTATCATGGAGCCACTCCCAGTAACATCCAAGTTCTAGCAACTTCATAACTCATGATGTCAATCAGTGGGATATCAAAATTTATAACTGAACCTGTGTTTAAAACAGATGTTAATTGAACCTTTCTGTCAATGTTATTTTTAGTCTGTCCAGTTTTGGAACCATGTAATGCCTTCATTCCAAAAATCAAAACTTTTACAACACTGTATGATTGGAGATTATCCTTGTGTTGAGAATGGATAATGGTTTCTCAGGCTTGTGATCTTGCCATCAGGTAAGTAGAAAGTTGATTCCCCGCTTTTGGCAGCTTACTCTGCTGCCATCTTCTGGGAGAAGTTTCTGAGGCAGATATATACAAGGGATTTGGGGAGGCAGAGATACTACTGGGGCTATATTGTAGCAGAGGACCTGGAAATCCAGACTCTAGTCAACAACTTCAATACGGAACGCAGTCAACAGCTTAGTCAGGCCTGGCAGCGAGTATTGGCTTTTCTCACTCCCAAATAGGACATTGACTGTCAGAAGGACAGACCATATACACATCCCACTGCAACTACTTAATTCAATTTTTCCTCCCTAACCAAAGAGAACTCTTTGTCTATGTTCCACTTCTTCATTTTCCTATTGGCCCCCGACTCCAACTATCATTTCTTCGTCCTTCCTATTATAATTCAGATCTTTTCTCAATTAGCTCACTTCTCCCAGAAGAAAGCAGTGCAGCAAGCTGCTGCAGGCTCAGAATCAATTCTCCTTCTCCTCACTTGGTTGAGGCAATGACTTTCATACATATTACAGATTCTACAGCCTATTTAGCTCCGCCTTAAAGCTCTTGACTCTCAGGCAAGGGGCTGGAACTCGTTTGCATGATTAGATTATGAAGATACTTTTTAAATATGTTATACACTGTGTTGTTTTAATTTCTATTTATTTTCAAGTAGATGTAATTTGTTTATACAAAATCTATTATTTAAATTCAACATTAGTTTTGTTGTTGTTGAAGCCTTCTTTATATATTTTAATATTAAACTGTTCAGACGCATACATCAACTGCAGCTGATTACAAAGTATGCCCTCTGTGACTCTGTTCAAAGAGCCTGAAATCGTGTATCTTCCTGGTGTTGATTTTCAGATTTTTACTAATTTTTTCACTAAATTACTCCAAATTAATGAATTAAAATACTCTCTAGACAGAAGCTGTGGAGAGTGGTGTAGCACAAAATTACCAGTAATAATTAATTAATAGAGTAGTTAAATTAAATTAAATTTTAATTTTTTGGCCTTCATTGGACCACTTTAGTCAGGTTTCTGGTTGAGGTTTTTCTTCTTTTTGTCAGCCCAGTACTTCTTCATCCTTTCTGACCGCAATTTTCTTTCTGCTTCTGGAACTACTCTTCCTATTCTCTGTTTGTTGATTTTCATCTGTAGTGTAGTGTGTTTGTCTTTCAATATCTTGAGTGTGTCTGTCTTGTATATTAAATCCTCTACTGTAATATGCAGCTCTGCCATATCTTCCTTAAGTTCTGTAATCCATCTTATATTTTTCTTACTCTTACTCTTCCATAATTTTTCTATTATTTTTCTGCTAATTCTATTTTCTGGTGTCCGTAAAATATGTCCCAAAAATGATATTCGTTTTTTTTTCATTGTACTTGTCACTGGTTCTATTTCTTTATATACTGTTTCATTAGAAGCTAGTTTCCAGACTCCATTTACTTGGTAATTTTTGTTTAAACAGGTTCTTACTATTCTCCTTTCTACCTTGAGTACTCTATCTATTGCAACTGTGTTAGTTGTTTTGAATAGTGTTTCACATGCATACGTGATTTGCGGTTGAGTCACTGTTTTATAATGTTTCAATTTGGTTGCTATTGAGAGGCACTTTTTACTGTATGTATTATTGGTAACATGCTGTGCTCTAACCAGTTTATCTATTCTATTTTGCCATGCTGGTTTCTCATTCATGTTGTAAGTGATTATTTCACCTAAATATTTAAATTTTTCTACAATTTTTATTTCTTGGCCTCCCACCTCAATTTTGTTTGCTAGCGGCATTTGAGTTAGCATTATTTCTGTTTTTTCAAATGAAATTTTTAAACCAATATTTTGGGCTATTTCATGCAGTGACTTAATTTGTCGTTTTGCTTCCTGAATATCATTGGCCAGAAATGCTAGATCATCGGCAAATCCTAAACAATTTAACTGTATATTGTCCTTTTGGGTTCCAAAAGATAGAGTTCCAATAGAGTTCCAATAGAGTAGTATAATATTATAATTCTTTTTTTCCACTTCACTGTTCTTCACTGTTCTTCACTGCAACCTGTTGGGAGAGGAATTATCTATTGGATCACATACACTTTTTTTGATCAGACAAGGACATGGAGGGCCTCCTCGGACAAGTGATCAGCCCAACGGAGCAGAATGACTGATATCATCATTGCCAAGGAGAATAAAGGCAATGATAGAAGCAGATCTCATATTACTTGATGTCTTTGTTTTGTTGTTGTTGTTGTAAGATATTTAGGTTTAATTGTTGTTCTACACAGAAGGCAAAATTATTTGTTGATAGTTTTATGTCAATATTTTTTATTTCATTATTTAAACTATTGTAGTGGAAATAAAATTCCATCACAGAAATTATTTTCATTTTACAAGAAAAAGAAGTTATTTTGTATGTGTATAATAATGCCTCATTAGAAAATCTAACAGTTGTCATCATTTGTAATACTGTGCTCAGAACATAATAAAGCCAGTAGTGTTGAGGTTTGAACATTAAGTCTCTCCATTACTACGCTGCAATGTTAGCCTTAGACAATGGAGTTGAGACAACAGCGTAAGTTCATGAAAAAAATTCATACCATCGTAAAAAAATTCTGAATTCTTCAGCTGCTTAAGAAATCCCTTTTAGATGTGAACACAAGCTCTCATAAACTCAAACAAAGCTTGCCAGACATTTTTTGTATGGCCTACTATTCAGTTTTTTTGGATGGACGAAATGTCTAACTTAAAAAAAATTAGATTTGGGGTTCTTAAAACTACTGAATTATAGATAATATAATATTAGCAATTTTGCTTGGAGCATCCGACATGACTATTCAAATGAACAAATAATTGTCTTAATTTCTGGTCCAGTAAAGAAATTATAGAAAACTGCAGAAATGCAACAATGTCTATACACAAAGACTCATTAGCTCCGATTTTTACATGAGAAAATTTATAGATCTAATTTATTAATACTCAAAAATTATAAATAAACAAGTTCAAAAACAAAAACAAAATAATGTTATAAATATTTTCACAATATATTGTGTTTTGAGAAACTGTCCACTAAGATATTTTCACATGAAGGAATTGGATCAGAAACCAAAGAAAGACAAACTATTATTTTTTGAGTATTGTCCTAGTTAATTTCATAACCTGTAGTGTATATGTGCAATGTTAATTATAATATATTAATAAATATGAGTAACATACCAAAGTCTAAGACAAAGTCTAGATTGCTGGTAACTTCGAAGTAAATTCAAGATCGAAGTTTACTTTTGTCAGAAAATGACAACTTGTGCTTTGCGAAGTCTTGTTCCAGAATATGGCCCTAAGTCATTTTTATAGGAAAATGAATATAGCTGTTTCATTACTCATGGTTAGAAATTTCAAAATAAATGTTTAACAAAATCATTAGAGCCATTATTTTATAATTCAAATTTGAAACAATTTTTCATGTCCTTAAATACTACAGTTTTTGTTGTTGACAGAACTAGGGGCAGGGCCAAGACAGCTAAACAAACCTAATATATATATATATTAGCAAATACAGCATACCATTACTTACAATAGGCCTGCAGAGATGGATAGCACTTGTCTGGGTTCTAGGCATTACAAAACAAGTTTTATAATCTCCTCTCAATTATAATTTTTCGTTAAATATTTTTGCTACATAATATATTTTTACATGAGAAGGTAACAGTACTATACTTCTTATAAACTATTACGCCTAGTTTAGAGATAGATTTACATTCATTTTCAACCCAGGAAATCCTTCCTGATGGTAGTTCTAAAAATATATCGCCCTTAGCTAGATTTGAGTCTATGAACCATGGGTCAAGAAGCCTGCATATAACAGAGTCGTCTAGAATAATTCTAATAAGCTTGGAAGCTAGTCTAAAGAAAAACACAACTTAGGTAATTATTACCTAAGTTGTGTTTTTCTTTAGACTAGCTTCCAAGCTGTTCTTTGAATTAGCAAAGCTGGCATGGAGCAGAATTTCAAAGGGTTACTTTTCCTCCATCTCTTGACATTTCCTGTTAAGTGAAGCATATAGAAGGGCCCTCATGGTTCAGACTACATGAAAATTGAAGGTCCAAGCTATTGTAATAATAACTTTGGTAGATGTTAACTGAAAATTGTGGGATCTTCTCTTTCTACGATCAGGGAACACTAGCCTGTAAGGTTCATAGAATGTGATGATATGTGGCAGAGTAAAGAGAACACCAGTACCATATTAGATTATAATGAGAAGAAGAAGGTTTTTCTGTAAAACTACTAGAGGCAAAGTTGGAAGAAAACAGTAGTGTGTTCGTTCACAGATCTAACATTATTTTGTACATTAATTTTTCAATTTGTAATTTTATTGAATCAGGTTATTTAAAATGGTTCGAGCACTCTTCATACCGCAGTATACATAGGCGTACTATTTGTAATATAGAATCTTTGATTTTTGTTGGGAATAAGCTAGAGTTGAAGCATTTACTGCTTTAAATATTTATAGATTTACATTCATTTTCAACCCAGGAAATCCTTCCTGATGGTAGTTCTAAAAATATATCGCCCTTAGCTAGATTTGAGTCTATGAACCATGGGTCAAGAAGCCTGCATATAACAGAGTCGTCTAGAATAATTCTAATAAGCTTGGAAGCTAGTCTAAAGAAAAACACAACTTAGGTAATTATTACCTAAGTTGTGTTTTTCTTTAGACTAGCTTCCAAGCTGTTCTTTGAATTAGCAAAGCTGGCATGGAGCAGAATTTCAAAGGGTTACTTTTCCTCCATCTCTTGACATTTCCTGTTAAGTGAAGCATATAGAAGGGCCCTCATGGTTCAGACTACATGAAAATTGAAGGTCCAAGCTATTGTAATAATAACTTTGGTAGATGTTAACTGAAAATTGTGGGATCTTCTCTTTCTACAATCAGGGAACACTAGCCTGTAAGGTTCATAGAATGTGATGATATGTGGCAGAGTAAAGAGAACACCAGTACCATATTAGATTATAATGAGAAGAAGAAGGTTTTTCTGTAAAACTACTAGAGGCAAAGTTGGAAGAAAACAGTAGTGTGTTCGTTCACAGATCTAACATTATTTTGTACATTAATTTTTCAATTTGTAATTTTATTGAATCAGGTTATTTAAAATGGTTCGAGCACTCTTCATACCGCAGTATACATAGGCGTACTATTTGTAATATAGAATCTTTGATTTTTGTTGGGAATAAGCTAGAGTTGAAGCATTTACTGCTTTAAATATTTATATTATAAAATCATGTGATACATTCAATTCACTCAACTCTATGTAAATATATAAATCCGCAAAGAAATTGTTTCATTGATTGCCATAGCACAATCTCCTTGAAATGAACAAAAATATCAATAATGTCTTACCAAGAAGATCACTGCATTCTGTTCTGTAGCACACTTTCATGGCGATCACTTTTCAATGGAATGGCTAATTTTGAAAAATCTGTACAACTGCTAACATTTAAACTAATCACTTTAAATATTTCTCATAGAATTTATCTGAAGGGTAATTGCTAGTTATCTTGTCCACAACATTGAAAGACTAAATCCTGCTTCGAGGCCTTACATGAGAAATAAAGCAATGAAATGTCTACTACACCAGTCACTAAATACCCGTGAGCCTAACAGCCATATCTTATACGTTTCAAAGCCAGAAGAAACTATCAGCGAAGAGTGGACAGGAGTGTCAACCAGGCTGAAAACTTCCTTTACATTGTGTGCAAAATCTCACTCTTAGTTTAGTTGCTATTTTCACATTTACTTTTATGTAATTTAGCTAGAATAATAAAAATAACAATCCTACAGCAGAAATAACCATAATATAAGAATATCATTTTTATGAGTGAAAACATTACACATTTATTAGAAGATCAGAACTGTATGTTGTTGTGTTCAGCAGAATTTTTTGTTATTACTATTGTTTGTTATGTCTGCTTACAGGTCCGATGACCAACTGCTAGCATCATCATGAAGGCTCCTCAAATAACCTTTGAGCAGAATGCTTTATGCTATTTATGATCCATTTATCAATCAATTCCCAACAGTTTCCATTGATAAATCAATTTTTTTTAAATATTTGGATCTATTAGTGTAGAAAATTTCCTTGTTCGTACCATTTTAATTTTTTTTGTTCTTTTGAGATTTTTTCTAAAATGCCTTTGATGATATCGTTTAAATTTCTGTTTAATAAATGCATGTATTGGATTCCCACAACTTTTATTTGAAGCATTTTTTAAAATAAATTGTATGAAGGACAGTTATAGCTAGCTACCTTATCCACACCTCCCACTATGGTTACAGTATAATACTACATTTTGACCACCTTATAACCTCTATTAAATATTTTCAAATGCAATGACAAAACACGTACAATATTGCTACATATAATGGGTTAAAAAAGAACCTTTATCTAAGCTTACAACTCAAATTCTGATACAGTCTATGGTAAAATTAATTAAAAATATACGATACAGTCTATGGTAAAATTAATTAAAAATATATTTATAAAACCAATATGTGTAAAGACTAACGTCAACATGCAAGCAGTCAACTGTACCGTTTTAACAGTTGACATGTCAAAAGCAAAGATAGTTCAGCATAGAAAATGGCAAAACTGTTTGCTGAAATGCATATCCTTCACATCTGACAAACAACAAATATTGCCTTTCGACATATTGATTTTATTGATAGTTTTTACGTAAACCGCCTTTGTAAATATATTTTCAATTAACTTTACCCTAGACTGTATTGAAATTTATATATATAAATAAAAAATAAAAAAAATAAAAATATATATATATATATATCAATATTGTACATGTTTTACATTATATGAGGGTTGGAAATTTAATAGTGGCAACACATCTATAAAATCAAGGTGAAATACAGGAAGTTCAAATTGGTTTTGTTGGATGTTGGTTGGATACCCAGCACACTTCAGAGCAAATAGGAGCCTTGTATCACTAAAAATGCCTTCACAGTATTAGAAGAAATTGAGCTGGCTCTATCAACCGGTCTAAAACAATTTTGGATCTGACAGGAAGTCAATGATTAAAAATAATTCAATACCTTAAATTATTCTTTATCCAAAATAATATGCAAAAACATAATGAACTGTTTCAAGATTGGTTAAATTTTTTTTACTCATTATAATGAATGATCGAGTGTAACACATGGTTGAATCTCCCCCAGAAGGAAGTGAAGAACAAGTGCTCCTTTTCAGTTGTGAATTATTGTGAATCAAGAATAATTTTAAAGTATTGAATTATTTTTAATAATTGGCTTTCTGTCAGATCCAAAATTCTTTTTAGACCGGTTGATAGACCCAGCTCACTTTCTTCTGGTTACTGAGAAGGCATTTGTAGTGATAAACAAACTCCTATTTGCTCTGAAGTACGCTGCATTTCTAACCAACATCCAACAAAAGAGATTAGAACTTCCTGTAAGTTACCTTGATTGGGCACTATTAAACTTCCAACCCTCATATGACATTTGTAAATATTTAACAGAGGGTGTACGATGGTCAAAATATAGTATTATACTGATAGCTGAAGCCATGCATTGGAAGAAAGCTTGACTAATGTGACTAGATTTGAGTTCTGCTCACTTCTATTAGACGGTTAATGATACTATGTCAGGTATGAAGTGAGAGAATTACAAGATTAGTGCTCAGTCAAGTCATAACACATTTCCATTTAATGTGTTTTTTTAATGCAAGACCCAATTCACCAAATGTGTCCATTTGACATGGATTCTTGGATAGCCAAATCCTGTTTGTTATACTTATGAACTGCTACTTACGTCTTTAATAGTGGAATTTTGTCCAGCAGGAGTTATGCTCAATAATTTCTATTGGCTTAATTGAGACTCCTACCAAACAATGATCATTAATATTGATCTTATGGCTTTAAAACATCTACTAACACACCTGGGAACTTTTTTGTTTGTTTGTTTGTTTTTGCATTTATAGGTGTATAGGCCTATATATAAAATGAATAACTCAGAAAAATGGCTTCTGGGAGAAGTGTGCGAGCTCCTGTGAGATTCAGTTAAAAAGTTTTGGTCAGTGTTGACATTGTTTTCTTAGGGGGAAAAAGAAAAGAAAAGAAAAGAAAAGAAAGAAAGAAAAAAAAAAACACTGGTTAAGATTATTTCAACTAAAAAAAGTACAACTGTGATCTAGTACTGTAGTGGATAGTAGTGTAGTTTCAATCACTGGTATTATCTGAGTTTTCTTTCTGAATTTCAGAGATCTGGAATGGAGTGCACTGAGTCTCATGAGGCAAACTAAAAGGTTACTTTATGAAAAAGCAGCAATGCTTTTGGTTGAAGAAAATCACACAAGTGATTCTACCCATCACCTCTTATACAGTGAGTCCCACACAAGAGTTGGCCAATGACACGGGTTTTTGCGTCGCGGCGGTCATAGCTCCAACTCCCGAGTGATCGGGTAAAATATCTATGCAAAAAAAGCCGCGGTTACAGTTAAAATTACAATGAAAATAACCACGTACCTCATCACAAAAGATATTGAAAATGTTCTCCTGTTGCATCCACACAATACTGCGACCTTTTTTAGCAAATTTTCTTTCACACGGTTAAGTTCAGCTTCCGAGATAGAGTTAATTTCTCTTGTGATATTGTCTTTAAGTTCTTCTAATGTTTGGAAATTGACCTATACACTTTATTTTTCAAGTTTCCCCAAAAATAATAGTCACATACTGTTAGAAAAGCTTAAAGACAATTTCACAAGAGAAATTAACTCTGTCTCGGAAGCTGAACTTATGCACGTGAAAGAACATTTCCTAAAAAGGTACCAGTATTGTGTGGATGCAAGAGGAGAACATTTCCAACATCTCTTGTGATGAGGTATGTGGTTATTTTCATTGTAATTAAAACTGTAAATGTGAGAACCTGAATCATTACACCGATCGCGGCTTTATTTGCGTAGATATTTCACCTGATCGCTTGGGAGTTAGAGCTGTGACCGCCGCGATGCAGAAATCCACGTCTTTGGCTAACTCTTGCGTGGGACTCACTGTACAAAGGTACATGAAACACTTACGGATACAATAATACCAGTCATTATTATTATTATTATTATTATTAAGTCATTATTATTATTACTATTATTGTTATTATTGTCATTGTCATTTATTACTCAGCTCCACTCAATAAGGCATTTTATTTACATTTCAAGGTTAATACCTTTTATGTGTAAATGTATCAGTACCATGTCTTTAGATTTACAAGCAAGTATAGGAATGACTGCAGGAAAAAATTCTCGTACCCTGGCAATGGTCACAGTCTTAAGTAGCAGTACAAAATTGCTGTACAATCATAACAAACAATGTAGACTGCATACATGCTACCCCCAAAAAAATTGATTTACTTAACTAAAAAAATCTGCAATCTACAAGAATACCAATATGAATTGTCTGTTATGTTAATAAGCCTAAGAGGTTTTATAGAATATCTTTTAAACATTTTTTTGTTAGGCTTACAATGGACAAATTTAGGAGACAGAAGATAGTGACAGAAAGAAGCTGGAATAGCGAGTGAGGTATCCACAATATACTCATAACTATATAACTCTGAAAATGACTAGTATTCTGAAATAAGGTGACCCTGGGAGTCGAAGTTGGGACCAACTGAATAACTGCTCTTTACTCAGAATGAAACAATGCACAGCAATTGTTCTATATCATTACACATTACGATGAAAAAGCGGTAAAGAAAAGACATTAAATGATAATATAACATAAACATAATTTAAAAGTTGTCACATTCATAGTTACACTTATTGGTTACTACATAGGGCACAATGGCACACACAGTTCTTAATACCCCCAGACTTTTGTGATGAATGAATTTGCTTCACGAGATGTTTGCTTCTGTTTGATAAGTCATAGAGTTCTCAACAACTGTATTTCAAAACTGTCACCATCAGTATTGCTTTCAAAATGTTTACTTTCATTTGAGTTTTCTTAGCCATCCATGCCTTATTCAATAGAAAACTCAATGCTCAACTGCTTAATTTACTGTTCGGGAAGACATAAAAATTCCACAATCCCAGAAATATTTTTAAAAGATATCTGTTTAGGTGTGAAGCTCTGACATTTGTACCCTTTTCAATTTTAAAGCAAATCCAGCCCAATATTACCACTTCAGTGCAAGAATTATTGACACTGTCGAACAAGAACGCATCAAATTTGTAAAAAATCTATTTTACACACTTGACTTTATCTTAACTTCTAGTGCTCTCTTGATTACATTGATACAGAGGACAAGTTAAAAGCACTAATGAGAGGCTGTATCTCAGAGGTGATTCAACAAAAGATATACACCTTAGTGCAAAAATGTGGTTTAAAGAACTATAGAAACTATGAAAGAAACATCAAGACATGCTTAAATATCTGTTTTCTAACTATTCCTGTACACAAACATCAAATATACGATACAAGGGAAAGAAGAAACATTCCTTTAAAATATTAAAAGTTTTATTCAAAACACAAGAAATGAACAATCATATCAAACTGAAAAAGAAACATAATAATAAACCTGAACCCCGTTAACTACAAAGTTTCACATTTTATGGCTACAGTCACAAAGAACAGTGGTACAACAAGCAAAAGATAAATACTTATGACATAAAAGAAATTAATTCTGGAGAAAACAATTACATTAACATTAACTTGTTCCAGACTTGAGGAGTTCAGGTACTGAAGCTACAGTCAAATAGAATTCCAAAATTATGGTATTTTATTTCAACTCCTATCCCTGTTTCCTTTTTTCTTTCTTTTTATTCTCCTTTCATGTCAGTAGCATAAATTACTGCAACACGATGAAAATATAGTATAATACGTGCTTATTTTAAATGATTTTGCTCAAAGTATAATATGTATGTGTATCATTTTAGAATTCAAAATGAAACAGAGATATGTTGAAATGCTTATTGGTGATACAATAATTAACAATTTCGAAAAAATAAAACTGCCTATAAAAATTAAAATTTCAGCCTTCGATGTTCACAGTTGTAACAGATATTACAAATTTATCTTAAAACTGCATTCTTCAAAAGAAGTAAAATTTCAAACTCACATTCTTAAAAATGTTAATAAAATGATGGTATCATAGGAAACATATATATGAAATATAGAATTATGTTCCAATACTACCTAAGACCAATAAATAAAATTCGAGTATTCTGTCATGTTCAATTTGTCAGAGTGTAAAAGTGCACTAATAAGACATGAGACGATTTAAAATAATTTTATAAATTTAGATAAGTTTACTTGGAGATTGAAGATAGGAATATGACATTACCCTCAGTAAATTCTCCAAAGCAAGATTTATTTTCAAAACCTTAGAGAGGCAGATTCACTACTCCTGTACTAAGATGATAATGGATCTCAAATTTAAGAGATGGAAGGATGCTGTGAATGAAATCAGCAAACAAATATTAAAACTGCAAGAAGAGAGATTTCAGCAGGAAAGACGGGAAGCAAAGACTAGAGAATGCCAAAGCCCAACCTGAGATGCAACACCTTTAAATAACAATGATGACTGTGAAAGTATGCGCTAAGTTCTATAACTTTCATTTTTGAAGGTACCATTACAGGCAAAAAATAGTATATCCTGGCACAGGTAAATATTCTACCAAGTACAGTATTTTAATGGCCTTTTAAAGCCAATACATACACATCACAGTGCTTTTGTCTGTAAAAAACCCATCTGGATGATTCCGTTAACGGCTGTTCAAATGATTATACCGTATTATCAAATACAAACATAATCCTTTCAGGCCATGCTATTTGCTGGAGAAAGGCTGTACTTCAATATACATCAACAGGAACAGGTAATCCCCTCTTTTCAAGGAAGAACTTTGTGAGGGCTTTGACCTTCAGATAGGGATGTTTTTGTGAGTGAAACAGATTGTCAGACCTTGTCATTTCATTGCAATTTCTTGTTCGGAGTAACCATGGGAGAATGTTTACAAGACAAACTTGTTGGCAGAAAAGATAATAGAGTTTAGAACAGTACAATTTCTATGTACATGATTTATCCTGTGATAGTGATAGCCATTTATCTGATAGCAACAGCAATGAAGACATCATGATCATACTGATATTGTGGATCAATAAATAAAACAGAAACATAACATATTATAATCGTACCTAAATTATTTGTATCTCTGTTATTATAATTAGAAAAATTATCCAGCAAAGGGAAAAACTCTGTCCTTTATGTATAATTTCAAAAACTGTGCATTTTTGTGTAAAAAGTCATGGCATTCTTGGCAGTGCTATTTCATTTTCAATTTCATGGCCTACTTCCCAGAAATGCATGTCCAAAGCGGATTTTTCAGTTTGTTTGTTCATGTACTAAAACACGTTGAAAAACCAATAGAACTTATAGTTTGGGAAAAGATATTCATTAAAAAGAACTGGAAAAATCTCTTAAACTTCGACACTTCAATTGGCTTACAAGGAACTTTGATCGACAAGTTCATTCACCCACCGCTAGAGGACCAGTCGGAATCAGCTGATGATGGGAAGACCCACTGAAATTATCATACTGGGTAAATATATTCGTTATTACTTCATCATAATACAACCACGGTGAAAGGATAATTTAAACTGACATGGTAATTTAGATACATTCATTTGCACTTAACTGCTAGAAACATTTAATGTAACAATGCTTAAAATTCTTTCAAGATTGTGATATTATTACGTTTTAAAGGCAATGACATGAGAGGAATATTTGAAAACAATGAACACAGCTCATGGTTCTTTACTGCCCTTCTGAAAATCAACACGGCAACTAAATAGTAAATCACATCCTGAGGAAATTTTGGCTAGAAATATTGCTGAACAGTACGACTTTCAAGATTTGTTTTTCTTCAACCACTTTTATGGGCTTATGGTCTTTAAATGAGCTTTAATAAACTTAAGAACTTAGAATGCATATATTATCAAACATTAAAGTAAATGAAAGCTTAAGGAATGTGACTGAGTGGAGCTTATTCTTTAGAATGCATGCAATTCCCACTTCCAGACCTATTGAAGTCCCAACTGTCTTAACACAACCATGGTGCAAGGATATTTTAAAACAATGTAACAGTGTTACTGATACTATGCCTCTCTCTCTGCCTAAATAGACATGGAAACTCAAAACGTCCACCCACATAAATCTATTACAACCATTCTGTGCCCGAACTTCTTTCAAAGTTGTGATTACCTTCTGTTTTTAATCAACTTCACTAAAATAGAAAGTTCTCAATTTGATCTTTACATTTCTTTGTGCCTCTTCGCTGATTACTCTAAACTGGTTGGACATATTTCAATGATTTTTCTTAACTGCATTTGGGGGTACGCACTGGTGGTATTGTATCCATGGAATATAACTAAAAGTTTCCAACCATAATACATTAATGTTACTCACCTTCTACTTAAAACGAATCAAGCACAGCGATATAACGAAATCAAAGCGCTCAACTATTGGATGTGTTCTACACTATGTTTGATCTAGTCTGGATACTTTCCTTTGAGAAAATAATAAGCAGAGATAGTCCAGGTAAAGAGGGAGGTTAGTTGAAAGGGATTTATTCAACATGATTGTATCTGACTGCAGTCCTAGTTTGATTATGTAGAAGGGACCCTCGATTATTGCGTTGTGTTGAACGAAAATAGGGCACATGGCCATGAGATTTTCAGAGGCAATACATCATCTGTGGCAAATTTAGTAGATGAGCAGGATTAGTCCATATTTCAAGGTCTACCTCAGTTGTGGACCAACTGTCGTCCAATGTGCTGACCATACCACCAAAAACCCTTTAGACCATTAGGGTAGAGTGAAAATATCAGAGATAGTATTAACGAGTCTGTGCACACAGCTAAATGTGCAGAGTTTTCTTTCTCCTTTAATCCTATGCCATTATTTCCTAGTAATTATTTAACACTACTGAAGAAAAGGCATTTTGGATACTATTTGCCAATATTGTTTATTTTACTCAATTCAAAACTAGTGTTACTTCTAAGTCTGTGTGAATGCAAAAGAAAATATAACAATGGAAAGACTGCAAAAGCGAGTTTAAGCAGAAGAAATTTAGAAAACAAACATAAGAGAAACATCAAAGGTGCAGAAAAAGCTGAGAGATTAAAATTTTACAAAATACAGTATAAAATAAATGATAGAATATAAAGAGTACCAATTACAAGAAAGAGCATATTTACTAAAATAAATATTTACCAACTACTGCATTACTAAAACCATCAATACTGGCAACTATGTCACGTTAAAGAAACAGAATGCCAAACTACTAAAAGATTATTGACATCTTTATCAGTCTTCTTAATCATAAACTACAGAAATTGAAAATCAAACATACATGTAAATAAAACTCATATGACATGAACATTTTCTGTTTGTTTTTTGGGAGTATATTCCATTTGTTTCCCCTTTAGTGCAATCTGTATATCAGTGATGCCATGTTATGAAAATAAAAGGGGGGTTATATGAAGGGAAATCTCTTGCACATAAAGGAGAATCTATAAAGTTCAGATATTTGAAATTGTCTATATGGAAGATCAACACTAAATGACTAATATCAGCTGTAAAAAAAAAAACAGCAGACATTATATATTAACTGAAAATTATTATTTGCAATGAACTTAAAAAATATTAAATTATGTTAGGAAAATACCTCACTACACTTTTATTTTATTTTCAGTATACAAGAACACTTACAATCAAAGTGCAGACTTTAATTATGTATTTTTCATAAAGTATTTTTCAGTGTCATAAATGGCATCTCTGAGATTCAGATACTCCATGCAAATTATTTAGTGCAGTCAGACTTTTTTAAGCGCTTACCACTAGATGTGCATTGAGCACAATGTATTAAAACTTCAGCTTGTCCATCCTTGTTTTTGGTATGATCACCACTGCACACTTTACAAATTGCTCCTTCTCGTTCTTTGTCTTTATCCTTTTTCTCTTCTTTCACTTTGACAGAAACTGGCTGTTCACCATCTTTTTCTTTTTCTTTCTCTTTGTCTTTGTCACCAGATTCCTGGTTTGATTGTTCTGGCCCATTTTCTGCATCATGTTCACCAGTTGTCGAGCCAGTCTCTTCTGTGTCTTGTGTTTCTTCGCTTGATGAGCTGCTGCTAATAAACAATACAAACAATACTAGTAGATTTGATTCTCACATAACCTGCCTTCGTCTACAGATATAAAACATGCCTGGTGAAAGGTAACTCAGAAAAACAAGAACTTTAAACATGAGGGTCATTTCAAAAGTTCTGCACACTGTAAGATAGAACTGAAGAAAATAATTTATTTTGAAAAATACCTTTACAGGCCTTCAATATAATTTTCATTCTTGTTTATGATAGCTTCCCAACGTTTTGGAAAATTTTGTATTCTGGATAGGGCATCTTCATTGTTGAGCTGTCTGATTACTCAGGTCACCTCACTGGAAGCTTCATCAATTAAAACAGAACGTTTTCCACGGAGTGGTTCCTTCAATTTGGGAAACAAATCAAAGTCTGGTGGGCTCAAATCAGGACTGTACGATGGGTGGAGAAGTCTTTCCCATCCATATTTGTCGAGCGTTTCTCTCACTGGTAGGACAATTTGCGGTCTTGAATTTTCATGCAAAATGAGGACCCCAGGTGCAAGCAAATTTTGACAAATTTTCGGGAGCAAAACCTGATACAGTCGTCCCCTGGAGCACTCTATTTGTAGCTATGACTCCATTCATGTCATACGCAAAGATCATCATCAGTTTCACCTTTGATTGTTGGCGGCAGAATTTTTTCGGACATGGAGAGTCGGAACTTTTCCATTGTGGCGACTGAGACTTCAGTTCTGGCTTCTGAGAGAAATGCTTATGGATGGGCAAGACTTCCCCACCCATCATACAGTTCTGATTTGAGCCCACCAGACTTTGATTTGTTTCCAAATTGAAGGAACTACTCTGTGGAAAACGTTCTGTTTTAATTGATGAAGCTTCCAGTGAGGTGGCCTGAGTAATCAGACAGTTCAACAATGAAGGTGCCCTATCCAGAATACAGAATTTGCCAAAGTGTTAGGAAGCTGTCATAAGCAAGAATGAAGATTATATTGAAGGTATTTTGTAAAATAAAATATTTTCTTCAAATTATATCTTACAGTGTGCAAAACTTTTGAAATGACCCTCGTAAAAACTCACACGATTTAACATATGTTACAACTAGCAGGTGCTGTGGCTTCACCCTTGATTATTTACTTAACTGCTAGTTGTTTTATTTAAATCATTTATTTAACACAAAAATACAGTAATTGGGTCCCAATTAATCTGAATAATCAGATATCCGAATAATTGGATTAATCAAGAAAAAAAGGTAATTTTATAAAATTAAACTGTACAGTGCTGTACTTAAATAAAGTGTCACATCTTTAACATATCGGTCAGAATCAGTTGTTTTGCTGACAAACTGTCGATTTTGTCAGCTAACAGTTTGTTTTATCGCAAATAATCGACTTGAAAGACGGTTTCCCAATGCTCGCTTTTGCAAAAACCATTTGAATACGGTCTCAAAGCTATCCGGATAGTTAGAGTTTGAATAATTGGAGTTCTACTGTAAATAAAATATTACATTTATTAACACTGACATTGCTTTTACATAAATTGTATAATTACATCATTTTATTCTTAATTATGTTGTTTTATGCAGTAAATATAAATAATTAAACAAATAAAATTAATCTTATGCTGTCATATAGGCATACAGATTCAAAATGACAATTAAAATTAATCACGGATTCATGAACCTTACCCCAATCATGCCTGAACAATTAATATGATTGATAATTAAAAAACAAAAACCCAGATTCCTAGGTGCATTTCATGATTAAAGTGCGCCGCCTGGGGAAAAAAACCTCAAACCAAAAAAGCCCTGCACAGTGACTTTCATTCAAAGCATTCAATGTTTTCCTATTTAGGATTGCATTCATCATCCCCTTCTGTCCACCTACATAAAAAAATCGGATCTCTGCATGTCATGATGTTATAAACAAATTAAAAGTAGGACAAGTATGGCAACTGAGCAAGGCTATCTTCAATTAATTTCACAATTTAATACGATCTTAATAAGTGGCATTGCATGTACATGGGAACACGATTTCAAATATTATATTAGATAACAGTCCTTTTTAAAAGTTTTGGAAGAAAAATAAAGAGCAATACTGATATAACTCTCAAATGAGTGACCTGGATAAACAGTATACAAAATATAATTTTGCATTTATTTTTAGCATGTTTGTGCTTGTATTTTTGGAAAGTAACATTTTGAATTCCTATTAAAAACTTGCTAGTGTAATGATAGTAGCTGGTCCTTATCTTTCCACTGTAACTTGTTAAAACCGTCAAAGTCAAACATACACATACACAAAGATAAAACATTTGAAAGAATCAGTGGATAAAATACCTCGGTGCGACGTATCGACCTGGAGGACAAGGTCACACAAAGGGATAACTGCTTGTTGTAATAATTGGCATCACTACTGCAAGAAGCACTGGTAGGAATCGTGGTGGCAAGATAGATGCTAAGAAGGGATACAATTAGACAGGAAATTGAATTTGTTTATACAAAAAAGTATTTCCTCTTGTGGAGTTTAATATAATGAATGTGATGGATTATAATTACTATGAGTATTGTAAAAAAGGAACACTAAAATAAATGAAAATTATAAATAAACAATATCTCTCTATAGTCATTCATGTAAAAAAATAATTCACTTTTGCTAGATTAATATCACTTCTTAAACCAGGTCATATTAGAACCATATTACAACCAGGTCATATTAGAACCATATTACAACCTATACCAGGCAGATGACTCATCTCCAGTCTCTTGGAGTTCAATACTTTACTTACCATAAGGAATCATTAGTATCATTGAAATGAAATTTCCACCTCAGCATTTATCTTCATTCCAAGGAAAACCATGAAAAACTTCAGAGAGTAAAGGCTACCTCACACAGAAAATTATGTTATGATTTGCTAAAAAGGTGCAACAATGCATTTTATATAGGACAGCACCAATAAACAGTTGTGCTGAGCTACGCTAAGCTAAGCTAAGCTAAGCTAAGTTACGCTAAGCTACATTTCACAGATAGCTGAGGAGGCAATTTTCATAGCTGTAGCTCCACGAAGCTTGTTTTGTGCAGGCATATCAGTTGTTTTCCCTGCCATCTATCAAACTGTATTGAATGTAATAATAATCACAATGTTATTTTCTTATCTTAAACACAATGCTCAACTATCTTGTGTAACAGATTGAAGTGATAATTCTTAAAGATTGAAAATAAATTTGAGACAAATTAATAACAATGTAAATATTAAAATATAGGCTAGTAGGCTTTTGTAAGTTGCGACCATTCCCAATTACATGTGTACAAAGGAAGCTTGAATTTAATAACAATTAATCTCCATTTATTCTAACCCTATTTTGCTATGTAGCATGTTAGGGCTATAGTTCAATACATAATAAATATACCTAGGTATACAAAAGAAATCAGCCATTTCATAATTACGGGTGAGACATTCTAGCCAATTATAAAAACTATTTTTGTTTATTACATATCTTAAATAATAAACTAGAATTGGTTCTTCACATTCTGTAAAATTTACAATGCCTTCTCCTCCACACTACAAAAATTTATTTTTAAATATTTTAAATTTGTTTCTCAAAATTTGTTACAGGTGGGACATAATTTGGACACTGATTTTAATGATGCAAAACAAAAGTTCATTTTCTATTCTGCTATTACTGTTAGGGTCTTCATGTTGTTATTAATGAAGTTATGAGGGATTAAATACAAATTATAAACTGTTTCCAGGTTGTCAGAACATTTATTTAACTCATCAATAATAATTTAACAAAACTATCACTGTTACAGGTGGGACAAAAATTCCCTTGTTTGTTATTTTACATAGTAATTAACAACACATATTTTTTGAAGTTAATCTTATACCAAATTGTACCTTAAGTTATATATTTTCTCAAATGAAAATGGACATAGCTGATTACTCTTGACTACTTGTTAAAGAGTGTTAAAAACATGCTAAAATGGCAAAAAAAAAGTAACTCAACGCAATAAATAAGTAAATCGACAGAGTTTACACATGAAACCACTTCAGATGCACCTAAGTCCTTAATATTCAAAGAATTTGAGGTTTTAAACTTATTTTTGACCACCCAATTACAATAATTTTATAACATCTCTCTTTGAGGGAAAACTTCCCATATTTTATGAAATGGCTGAAATGTTATTTTCTAGCAAAAACGCTTACAAGGGAAAGCCGAAACCTAGTAACATCAGCTATCCCACTAATATAAACTATTAAACTTAAGAGCTATAGTTAAATACATAATATGCACAAAAGAAATGTTATTTTCCAGCAGAAAAACCTGAATCAAGTGTAAGCTGAAAAGGTATTGGAATATTTAATGGCGATGGGAAGGTGCTGCTACATACGCAGATATCAATCTCCGCATCGCTTAAAGACCTATTGAAGTATCGTGTAATGCACGCAACCTGCCAATGGAGCTGATTGGCTCGCTTGCACCTACCATGGTATTTTTCAACCACTATAGTAATATCTGCTATCCTACTAATATAAACTAAAACCTTAAGGGCTACAGTTAAATAACTATGTAATATATATAAACAAATGTTATTTTCTAACAGAAAACCCACAAAGCGTGTAAGCGGAAAACGTACTAATATTTGCTACCCTACTAATATAAACTATATAACTATATAAATTTTAACTACTAGATACTACTTCTAATTAAAATGACTTATAAATTTGTTCCATGCACTTCTGAAATTCTTAAGCGCAACACTTCTTGTTAAATATGTAGTGTAAGCGATTATCATAGCATTTGGTGCAATAATCTGAATTAAATATTAATGAAAATCATGCTCTTTCACAAATGCTACACTTAAAATATGGATATTGTTTCCTATTCTTTGTCTCATCTACACTGACAATCACTGGGGTTAACTCTGAATTTAAATAAATTTTAAATTTACCACAATCTGACAGAAACTGTATAAGAACTAACTTGGGTGTAACATATTTACAATTTAGTCTGTCAGTAACTGAAGGAAAGAATAATTATTTTGTTGTTCGCCTTTAGTGTTTGCTTTCTAAAGGTTGTCCAAACACAATGCCCTAGTATTTTAGTTCATGTGTATTATATTGTAGCAGATTAAAGTATTTATCTCTTATGCAGTTCAAAGCTGCCTAAGAATCCCTAGAGATTAGTGCTCTAGTTTTTGTCAATGCACAACTCCAGTGACTTCTGGATTGCGAATAAATATTAATTTATGCAATAATGTGTTTACACCACAGCTCACTAAACATCACATGTTTTTCTGTGTATGGTGGCCTTAAGACTGGAACAATTTTTGAATCCAGGATAATTCCAAAACAAGCCCTAGACATTAAGTAACTCAGGAATGATAATTATTGCACACTGGCCGTGTGAACGCTAAGGTGGAAAGATTAGAGTCAGACTGAGTACGGCACGGAGAGCCGAAGATCCAGGTTCAAATCCCAGCTAAGGCATTGAATTTTTCAGTTTGACTCTACCTTTCCACCTTAGCCTACAACACACAGCCAGTGTGAAAGAATTATCATTCCACTGTGACCTACTAGTGGTTTACCATGAAGCTCGGGGCTTAAGTATTTAAAAGTTGTAAGACGCCACTTGGTTATCTCACATTGAGAATGCCTGGTGTTTACCGAGACATTATGAGTCAGTTGGAGAATTTAATGCTGTACTGGCATGTTGCCATGGTACCTCAATGGTACAGCAATGGTACGGAGAGCCGAAGATCCTGGTTCAAATCTTGACTATGACATTGAATTTTTCAGTCTGACTCTACCTTTCCATTAAATGATTGAAACAACTAGCTTGGATCAATATTTCTGTGCTACAGTCAAACCTCCATATAACAAGATTGATATGATGATAAACCCGCATTAAGCAATATTTTTCTACGGTCCCAGCAAAATTCCTATCTTAATAACGTTACTTGCCCCTTGTTATAGCGATTAGGATATTTTGTGAACACCCTTTTATAACGATACATATTTTGAAATGAAATTGCCATTCTAGATCAGCAACTTAGCCCTGCAGCCGGTAGCAGATTAGTGTCCTTCGCAGCTGATGCAAACCTTTAATCCAACTTTAGAAATTCCGGAAGAGAAATTTTATTCTCAGTAGAGGGTGGAGTAGAAGGTCACCGACCAATGTGATTGTTCCGTCTTTCTTCTTTCTTCTCTCTTCTCTCTTTTCTCTCTCTTTCTTCCCTCTTTCCATCCATGTGACTGGACTTTCTGCAACGTATGCTAGACGATGTTAAACAACTAACCAGTCTTTAAAGATATTTTTCAGTGGATGGGCGAAAAATAGCTATAGCCTCCACTCAATGAAAATCAGTAAGTCTTGAAACAAAATTAGCAGCGTTTAAAGATTTGGATGATGGTTTGAAGCAGACAGAAGTTGCAAAAAAAGTACGGACTTTCACAATCTATCTTGGCTACATTTCTTAAAAAAGACAAGAGAAATTGAGGAAAGTGTTGGGTTCGTATATGTTAAGTAAATTCTTCCGTTAGGCCGTGTAAGTACATAATTTTGTTTTTTGTTAAGCATGCAGTTTTCTTAAGATGTCCCTCGATATAACAATAACCCTCATATGACAATATGATTTGCTAGGGCCCGCAAATATTGTTATAGGGAGGTTTGACTGTATCAGCAAAACTGCTGAACTGCTGTTTCCATTTGCTGGACAAACAGTCAAATCGAAGTTACACTTTTCAGAAATTTGGTATGTTACAAGAAGAAGAAAATATTATCTCTTACAATCTGCTGGGATGAATTTGGTATCCCATTACCATACATATAAGATGCTTCTTAATAGCCAAATCAGAAAATTTCATTTGAGCAGGGTTTCAACTTGAACCAAAATGTATGTACCTGAGAATGTATATCAGTCTTGCTGATAGTTGAGGCACATGGGTGATCATTATCTATTATTTGGAAATATTTTGAAAAAAGTAAATTGTATTTTTGCATATGCAAATCTATCTGGTTCTTGAATATATATTTTTTTCTTTACAACATGAATTTAATGTTACCAGTTAAATTTGCTGAGAAGTAATCTTCTAAAATAAAAAATAAAAAGTGTGTATGTGGGTACGTGGGTGTGTATGTTCCCTATACAAATCTACAAATCTACATTTCATGAGCAATTTGCACAACATTTTGCACACATACACAGTTCAACCTGGAAAGTAAAGTGTTCAACATTAAAATTCAAACAAACCCTCCTTCCCTTGAAAAATTAGATCAATTCTGAAAATAATACAAAGAATTGATCAAATGCAAATCACATTCCATGTACAGTTCTCATGACAACAGTGTATTGTTCACAGTATCCACAGGTAGCTTTGGAACTGCATGATACTGGGCTATGACAAATTAGAGAAGCTATCGATATAATTCATTGGTGTACTAAATAATGAAGAACAAAATCAATGAAAATAATGCATAATGTGATGCAGTCACATAACTTGCTTTACCTGGATATAGAGAATAGCATTTTCTCACTTCACATTTTTATGATTTTGAGGTCGTATATATCGGTCGTATATATCCTGTCTCAGCCTAAGTGTGTGCTAATGAGTAGGTTTATGCTATATCAGAAGTCGGTAAAAAATCCTATCCACTGATATGTTATTCATAACGGTTGGCTTTGTATTAGCTGAGAAATAGCAGACAAAATAGGATGGAACATTTAGTTCTATGCTTACAATAAATTATTATGTCCTAGGTTTTTGGGGAGTAGTGGCTCCGGTCATGGAAACCACCATTAATGGCCATGGGTGTCGGCATGCTGACCACATGCCCCCCAATCCTGCCATCTGCCTATAGGTAGATGATGCAGTGGTCGGGTGGTAGGCCATGTCCCTTCGGGGATGTCATGCCATGGAGTTTAGTTTAGGTTTTTGTGGAGGAAAGTATGAAAGTGATATTAAATTTCTTTTTTATTTCAGCCCCTAAATGGATGTATGGTAACACGAAAGTGAAAAATAAAATATTCCATAAAAAGAGTAGATTTTTGTGTTGTCGGAATGTCTGTTTCTGCTTATTTGAACCAGGCATGGTATGTAGAAGCAATGGGGAGCAAACTTCTAAGTCCTCTATGAGCCATCAATGATGTATCAATCGTTTTCTGATACCTACATAAGGACCTAGAGTTTCAAAATCAGAATTCCTTCATAAGGTAATTTTGAATTATAAAATATAAAACCAGGGCAATGCCGAGCCTTTTCAGCTAGTTAAAATTGCACTTTTACTATCTTGTTCCCTACCTTGAATCATTTGAAGTACTTGAATCATCTGAATCAGACTGAATTCCATCTGAGTAGTGATTAAAAATAAATTGCACTTTTGCTACTTATTCCCTACCTTGAATCATCTGAAGAACTTGAATCATCTGAATCAGACTGACTTCCATCTGATCCAGCACTTGGATCATGTCTCTCATTAGGTTTCATGGGTCCATAGAGTACTGTATTGAGAGGGAAGTATCTTAACTCAGCAGGAGTGTAACTAGAAAAAATACACACCATTTAGTAAATCAGATTATATAAGTAAAATTGTTTCTACGAATATATATTTATTGTGTATACTGACCAACTTGAAGCTCGATCATTCAAATTAGTCAACAATTAAAAGTTATATAACTAAAATTGTTTCTATGAATATTTATCGCTCTGGCAGAAGTCACTAACACCAAAAAAAATGGCCATTTTGAGTTATACATACTACTACATTGAGGAAAGGATGCTTTATAGGCACCCTATAAAGCTAATTATAGTAATTAATACCGTGACCTGTTTCCATGTAACTAATAATATTTTCACTAAGTCCATAAATACAATGATTTATTCAAACTTTAAAACAGCTGTACCTCAAAACTAAGATTTTGGACTTAGTGACTTCTGCCAGAATGACAACTATGTTTATACAGTTTATACTGACCATCTCAAAGCTCAATAATTCAAATTAGTTAATAATTTGAATAATCAATTTCAATTTCATAGATTTCCATTTCTAAATAGTGTTAACATATTTTTATGCTTAATAATTTAACTACTAAATTCTTGTTTCTAGATCAAGAGTTGAAATAAGCAAACTTGCAAGAAAGCTACAGTATGAAACATACAGCACAAGGATGGATAAATCGTAATGTGCTTGTGTCACACCAATGCCTGAAGATTGTTTTACTCTTTTAGTATGCCATTAAATATTCTGATGCCTCCCAATAGCAGAAGTCATATGCGTAATGTAAACTGGAATCATGCATTCTGCCTGAGTATTTTATGGAAATGAAGATCTTAACTTTTATTCTTGACTATAAATAGTTTTTCAGCTTTTAGTTAGTTATTTTAAGAAATAACAGAGACTACTGTTGCGAAGCAGAAAATATTTTAATAATAACATTATGACAATTTGCTTTTTATGGAATACAAATATATCTAAATGTTCACAAAATAGTTTAGATGAAAACATACCGGTATCTGGAACAAATAACATTTAAAAAAAGAATATTTCCAACAACCTTTGATTTCCACATAAGCCTTCAATAAAATTTTATTTTGGATGGAGTTTGATTAAATCATCATAAATTTATCTATGGATTGTGGGAATTTACCTTCTATTAATCTTACCTTTTATAATAGTCAGAGTACTGTCCTGGTATGAGTGAAAGTGGATAATTTCCTAATTTCATTTGTGGTTCCTTAGGAAGAGATTTTGCAATTCTATTTCGAGGATATTGGATTGTGAAGCTTTGCAGATCAAAGAAACATCTGCGTTCTTCTTTTCTTGATTTGTTGAAAGTGGAATTCCAAGAAGCTGCTGATCTAATAGCTCTGTCTTTATAATCAAGTTTATTTTTCTCACCACTTGTAGCGATAGCTGGAATAAGAGATGGAGATGCAACAATTCAGTGAAATCATTACATTACAAGACTGGTATTCTTCATTTTAAATTCTGATTATTTTGTACCTTTCTGTTTAGAGGAAAATTCCTTTGCTTGACGTTCTCTCATAAATTTCCGATATTCTTCATACTTGTCTTGAAAATCTGCGTACATTATGTCCAAGACATCAGAAGCAAGTACAGCTGTCAAACCTTTAAAAACAAAATTATATACATTTTAAAGTATGTTATGTCTTATGAGGTTCTTTTAAAGACCTGCTCAATCCTTCATCAGTTTTTGTTGATTCTGTTTCTTCTTTCTTCAAGATATGTTTGAATGACAAGATCAAAACGAGCTATTCACTAGCGATGGGCAGAATTGAATAATCTGTTCTCAACTAATATAACGAATCAAGAGATTATTTGAATACAAAAGTTCTCGGCATTCAAGAAATTCTTGTGATATGAATACTTCCCAACTGAGAACTACTAAAGGTGAGAAATCGAATTGTTATTTGAATGTGTGTAATTCAAATGGTGGCTGTAAACAGCAACATAAGTAACTACTCTCGAGTGAAGATTTCCACTGACAAATTTTAATATTTCTGGTGGTCAGTTACTGGTTTAGAACATTTAAATAACTTGCAGGGTAATATTAAACATGAGAAGTATTGCTGTATTTCTTGGACTATAAGAGCTCCAGACCATAAGACACACCTTGATTTTAACATGGAAATTTAAGGGAACAAGTGTAACGTGGTTCTAAACGAAAATTCGTGAAAGGCTGAAAATACTTTTATACCGTCTTACAATCAATACAGCATACGGTAAATGTAACGGAACAAGGCTGTTTAGATGACACTGCCTTCATTTAGACCACTTCATGTTAGATAAGAACGCAACATTTCTTCCTTTTCGCAATGTATACCTGGCTTCTGACTACTCTCATTTTATGACTGTCACAAGTACACCGATAATGTCTGAGCTACAATTTGCAACTCATTTATTGTTGTAAAACACCTTGTTAATGATTATGGTGTTACCAGCAATAGGTCCATTTACAGTTTTTTTTTTTTTTCAAGTTTACTTCGGGCCATTAGACGCACTTACCTTTCTAGGCTCTGTTTTCAAGTAAAAAAGTGCATCTTATGGTCCGAAAAATACGGTAAATATAATGCTTATTTCAGATTTTTATAACCTTATAATTTCTTGATACATATTACCTTGGAGAACACTCACTACTTCATTATTATTCATTAGTTACTAATAACCGGTTTTCGATAGGACCTCCTATAATCGTCTTGGTAATTGTATGTAGCTGTGCACCTCTACAGAGAGATCTGAAGAATCTTTCTCTTTTGTAGTTATTGATTGAGATTTTGCTCCACATTAAAATTTAATGGCTATACCATTTAAACTTTAGCTACAGACTATGATCAAAATATAATTTTGTGAGTCTCCTTCTGCCCACTCATTTTTCAGGCTTGGCCTTCCTTCTCAATTCCACAGGCAGACCCTTACAACCTCGAAAACATTCTGGGAACGTTGCATCACCTGTCTAAGAAGACACAAAGCTAAGATTGGAAAATGTTCTTCATAATTATATATATATATATATACATACATATATACCGGTAGTTTAAAACAGAGAAATGCTAAAAGGAAAGTTTACAAAAATTTCAAAAATTTCAAAAATCCTGTTTAATGCAACCCATTAATTTTCTTTCCATGATAACACAACATTGAGTTTTCACTGAAATTTCAATGCAAAGGTTCTACTTTTTAAATCATCATAAAGTATCAAGGTAATTTTAGAAGTGGAACTGTCAAACCCTGTTCAACCATGTATTTAATCACCCTTATTTCACAGAAACCATGCAGGTGAGTCATGGGAGATGCCTGCCACCATAAAAGGAAACTGATCAACAATATTATGTAACAAGAAACTTACATACAAAATATATAATTACCTAGGTCACTCATTTTTTCAGTAACAAGACCCTTTTCCTTCAGGTAAGTTTTCTCTTCAGCATCCACCATCCTTCTTTTTATATCAGGATATTTCCTCTTAAAGGATTTTACTCCAAGGTATTCTGCAATTTGTTCTTGTATCATCAAACTTTCTCCACCTCTTTCCAGAGGCCATTGATACTCCACTAGCTGATCCACTGTAAATTCTTTACTGTAAAGACAAAATTATGGAGATATTAGGAGAGTTCTTAAAGTCATCGGAGAAAATGCGCTTTTTTAAAGCCGATGGATATGCGATGAGTACGTTGAGCGATGTAAATAAGAACGATCCGATGGATTACCATATGTAAACATAATACTGAAAATTCCAAATCTTGGCATATTTTGTCATTAAGCATAAAATACGTCAAAAAACATTAAAAATAAACTTATTGCGTTAAATTAAATGATATTGATTCAGTAAAATTTCCAAAGTTCTTGATATGTCAAATTATTTAAATTGAAAGAAATCGCCAATTTATAAAAGGGATTTTTTTTATTAACCAGTCATATAATAAAATATTAATGTTACTATCACTATCTGAATCTGAAGATTCATTGCAGTAATGCAGTTTCCTTCATTGTGTCAACATACTGTATAGGTTAAGTGTTACGAGTTACGACGTCCCTATATCGAAAAGCAGACGACCATAGTATCATGGCAGACGACAATGGTCAATCGCATTTCCATCCGTACCAAAGACCGATGGAAGCGTTTGAAGTGCGATGAATCATGCGCTGGAAAGGAGAACAAGCCGATGGATTCCAGTGCTGTGTTTAGGAACGCTCTCGATGCATGCACACTTCATGCGCACGAAAATGCGCTGAGTTAAAGAACTTGCCTATTGTAAGTAAACAATACACTAGAACTTACAAGAAAACATGTACACTAGAGGATGTTTTTTTAGCACATCTTATCTAGGATCAGCTTTTTTCTACATCCTGGAAGTGCAGTGACTTATTCTACTTGAAGACTTCATCAGCTATGAACCAAGATTATGCTGGCAATATTGTAACTCAATTTATCGTATAATTTCTTTAGACATCTTGAATTAAAACAGAACTAACACAACAAAAGAAACACTTAGTAAAAGTTGCAAAAATCGCACTAATGCTATAAAATCTTAGCCACTCCATTGGTACCAACTTTGGTATCCATCACATGAAAAACACTCTTTTAGTAAAAAAAAAACAAAAAAAAAACAACAAAAATTGTTTTTTGTTTGTTTGTTTTGTGCTTATGGGGTGTATTCTATCTCCAGCACTGTTTACCATCTACGGAGAATATGTTATGAGAAAAAGCCTTGAAGGCTGGACTGGTGGTATCCGAATTGGTGGGGAAAGAATCAATATCAAAATTATGGAGATATTGTAAGTAAACAATACACTAGAACTTACAAGAAAACATGTACACTAGAGGCTGTTTTTTTAGCACATCTTATCTAGGATCAGCTTTTTTCTACATCCTGGAAGTGCAGTGATAATTCAGATTTGCTGATGATACCATGCTACCATGTGCAGAATCTCAGGTTGAAATAAAGGAACTATTAGATAGAACCAAGAAAGAAAGCAAGAAGCTTGGCTTATCGATCAATAAGGAAAAGACCAAGATCATGATAATTGACAGAGCTGAGTCACTACCAGCTACAAATGTTCTGTCGGAACATGAGGAAGTAGATCATTTTACATATCTGGGATCCATAGTTCATAAAGGTGGTGGCTCCACACAGGAAATACAGTGCATAATAGTTCTAGGCAGAGACTCTGCATGAAAGCTGACAAGAATTTGGAAAGATTGAGCTTTAACCAGGCTTATTAAATTGAGAGTGTTGAATGCTTTGGTGTTTCCAGAGTTCCTGCATAGAGCTGAAACTTGGACAATAAATGAAAAGGATCGCAAAAGAATTGATGACTTTGAGATGTGGATATATAGGAAGATGTTACGGATATCATGGATGGACAAACGTGCTAATGAATCAATCCTTCAAGAACTTAGCATGAAGAAGCGGTTGTCCAGTATTTGCTTCCAGTGAATCCTACAGTTCTTTGGGTATATAGTCCGGAGACTATTAAAAAGTCATTATGCCCTTTGAAAAAGGTTAAATTTTTCATGATGCCCACAAAAATCACAGGGAATAGGCTGCAATGGCAGTAATTGTGCCAGCAACATAACAACAACCATGAATACACAAAGAAAACACGTGTATTAATTTGACTTGTTTCTTTCATGATTTCTCCTCCCGTTAAGGCAAATGCTACATTGGATATTTACTTACTATGACTTATAACTGTTATTTTATCCTAAATCATATCCATTAAAAATTTAATATCAGTTGAAGTTAACACATGCCATAAACACTCAACAATAGAAAAAAAAGAGGAACTTCAATAGCTATACATGGACATCACCTATTGTTATACACACATAACCTGACTTCTGATTATAACCTTGATGTTCACAAAAAGTACAAATAAAGCTGAATTAAATATTAAATTATCTAATATTTATTATTTCACTAATATTAACGGCTGTCTAAAAAATAGTGTATTATACACATGGTATCACGAATAACTATTATTATTGTATCTTAAAGGATTTCTAATTTGTCAGTGCTGAGTAAACCAGAATTATAAACCTCGCAACTTTGTAAGCATATACAAATTTACTGCATCTTTTGCTGTATAATTAACATATCATCACTTAAAATTTAATTTATTGCTTACATTTCAGTTGTTGCAATTTCCATACGTCCTTTCTTATTCCTGTTTGTTTCCTTTACTGTTCCTGTACTGCTTATTACACTGCCCTGAGATTCTTCATCAGGTCCTCCTGAAGGTTTACAAAAGACACAATGAAACACATTAGCTAAAATGAATATTTTTTTTCAAACATTCATTCATTCTCATTCTGAGGAAAGAAAACACAAAATATTTTATTTAGGATTAAATGCAGGGCTATAGATTTAAATGTTTGCTGCCCAAAAAGCATTTTGTTCCTTGGCCGCTCCAAGTGCCCTTAACTTGTTGTTCGTGAAGCATCTGCATAGATAGACAGCAACAAACAAAGATGTTAAAACTAAAACCTTACAAGTGTACACGTGCCCACTGTTTAAATTCAATAGCACGAATAATCAACCTACAGGCATGGTTCCATCTAAATAGTCCTGTGAACACTCATAACAGCTGGTATTGGAGTATTAAAAATCTACATCGTATACAAGAAGTCTCTCATTATGACAGGAAAGTTGCATAAGACAAATTCTTGCACACTGGAGCAACTAAAGGAAAACATTAGGAATGAAATCAGAAACATTACTATGCTTGAACGTAATCGTGTCAATCAGAATGTGTTTTCCGGATACAATGTTTGTTTACATGAGGGAGGACGACATTTTCAATATCTTTTACAAGGTAAGATTTTATACACGCTCTAAGAAACAGAGTTGAAGAACAGGAAAAGCAGGGCCCATTTTCCACCAGCAAAATGCCGCGCATGCGGTAATCTGATAACTCTACAGTCCTTTAGTTGACAACTATGTGTACTTAGACATAACCTATATTAAAAGAATCCAAGGCCTCTGCATGCATCCAATTTTTCAGTACACAATTTACAAACTTCCAGCTCAGCCACTAAAAGCAAGCTCCTTTAAAAGAAGTTGCAGTTAAAAATTGCTACGAGTACATAATACCAATTCATTCTGACAAGTGACAGAAAATACAATAAGTTTCAAAGGAGGACTGAGATTGAGCTGAATTCTACGTAATTACTAGCCGATTCAAATACAGGTGCATGTGCAAACACCAACTTGCTGATAGTCATTCGTTTTGTCAGCTGAAGAAGTACTATTATTGTTGCCAATATTTGCAGGGTTACAAGGGCAGGAAAATGGGGTATTTGACATTACATTTCTTATAAAAGGTGATTTTAGATGACAATTACTTATGGATTCATTTATTAATGTAACAATTTAACCTTCTTACCCATGCACATGAGATATGCACCTGGAGCAAAATGCTCTACTTGCTATTTGCTCCTAAACTGTTTGTTTAATAATGGGGGTGACAATGTTTAGGAATACAAACTTTTGTCTAACACTCATCTCTGAGAAAATAATGTAAAACTAAGTTATAAACTATTCACAATTATGAATGACTGAAATAAGCTGAAAATGTTCTATAATAAGCAAGCTCATTCAAATTGAAATTCTAACATCTGATTTGCTTAAACACCATACACTGTTAGACAATGGCAGTCTTAATATATCTTGCAATAAGACAAAGACAATCGTGTTAACAGTGCAGGAGAGAATTAATTCTTGTAAGCAAAACAATTTATGCATGAAAACTTGTAAACATTTTTAAATATGAAAGAATAGAAGTGAAACAAGGAAGACATATTCTATAAAAGTGGGCAAAAACATGAATTGTAGAGAAAGCAAGAGTTTAAGTCTGGAGGAGTGAATGACTTCCATTATATATAGTGTGCACTCATGCCAAGTGAATTGATTCTTATCCTCAGCAACTCCTCCAATTATGGATTATGCTGAGGATAAGAATAACTTTATTGAAATAATTGTCCAGGTCTGTTTTATACATTGATAAATCTCATTTTGTCCCTTTAGTCCTAATAGTAAGTTTATAATTATGAATTCTTTTCCACCTTCAAGCACTAGTATTTATACTGATATTGAAATGACAGGGTTCTCCGTCAGCACCCTATCATTTCAATACTACAGTATTTTTCAAATGAGAAGCGATTTCCTTCACCGCCAATCACGTGTACGAGCTAACGAAGTGCCGCTAGCCGTAAGAGTCTTCCCTCCGTCTTGCCGTCTCTGATTGGACTGCGTATCTAAGCAGGTGAAGGACGAACTGTTTGTCATCTGCAAAACACTGTAGTATTTATACTGATATTGAAATGATAGGGTTCTCCGTCAGCACCCTATCATTTCAATATCAATATAAATACTAGTGCTTGAAGGTGGAAAAGAATTCATAATTTAAACTCTCTGTTTTATAATTTTAGTGAAGTTCTACATATAATCTGCACTAACTTTGTTTTGTTAATTCTATAATTTCACTGGCAAAAACTTCCACATTAATTAAATAACTACAAGGTACTTTAATTGTATAATCATGACACTTCAATTCCAATTATAACAGAATCAAACATAAAGCGAACTCCTAATTATTTGTAAGCAGATTATGGTTTGTGGGTTATGCATGCATCTTTTTTCCTTTTCCAGTTCTATTTTTTGTTTTGCTTACTTGTGAATTAGGCTTAAATATCAACTTGTGTGAATCCGGCTTCCGGTACATGTCATGCAACCCAACATTCTCATTGCTGCCGAGAGCTTTACACAGAGAAGTTATAAGGTGGCTTTCCTGCTTACTCTGTATAATTGTAACGGTCGCTTGAGATGTATATATTGCGACCGACAACTTCCTCCTTGGTGACAGATTACTGTACTATTTTCTTGCTCGTTGTTTTGGGTCATGCGCACTGCCGTCGGCTTTCTCTACTCAAAGTTGGGGGTTGGAATCCTGGCCGATCGCAGCGATGACTTGACAATATCTACAGTACTTCTGGAGTTCTGGGTTGGGCTCTGATATGGGGTGAGTGAGCAGATCCCATAATTTTCCTCCCTTTTCTAACTTTTTCGGGTTTTAAATTAAAGTTCTCAGATATTCTTATCAAAAAGTCAGTTGCTATATCTTCATAAGTTATTCTATCTCGTTTACAGATTTCAGATTCCCGTATACATTATTAGTCTTTCAGAGTTATTTATTACAATTTCAGCTTTGATATTTGTCAACTAAGTTCCTAAAGAAGTTATGGAGCTCTCACATACGATGCTTAATATTCTAAAGTATTTGCCTTTAACTTTTCATGTATTGGTCACCGCCATGTTGTGACGTCATTTCTTACTGTAACTTAATTATAGTTGTCTCGTAAAACACCCACCCATGTGCTCCCATATTTGAAAAAAGAGTTTTCTTGAAATGCTTTATTTTAAATATTTTCGATCAAAGATAAATATAATTCACATGATTAGTTATAGAGTGACATCTCTCAGTAATTCTAATCACATATTTCAAAGTAAGTTGGGATTAATTAATACAGTTAGTAATTATGAGTGATTACCCAGTTTATCTGTGCAGTTAATCAGTTAGATGTTCAATTATAGAGTGATATTTTCTTTCAGTATGAAGTTGGAATTAATTAATTAACTTAATTATGAGTTACATTCCAGTCTATTTCTACACTCAGGCATATAGTCAAGTACAGTGATACCTCGAGATACGAGTTTAATTTGTTCCGTAACCTTGCTCGTATGTCAATTTGCTCGTATCTCAAAGCAATTTTCCCCATTGAAATTAATTGAAATGCCATTAATCCGTTCCAGCCCCCAAAATGCTACCCCCAATTGTTTTTGTTACATGTTTTTGAATAAGAAAAATGTATTTATAAATGACAAATATTGTATAAAAACAATACTGTACTGCCTCGCCAAGTCAGCTACTCGCACACCTTGCTCATTTTTTTCTATGGGTTCTAGAAAAACTTAGCAAAGATGCTTCGACAGCGAGGTAAACAAGCACACTGGGGGAATACGTGGGATAATGCACGAGACGCACGAGGCGCAGGTGCAGTAAACTGGTGGGCCGTGTGCAGCGTCGCAGCTGGCCGTTCCTTGTATCTCAAATGTTGCTCGTATTTCAAAACAAAACTTCGCTCGCTCGACAGCTCGTATCTCAAATAACTCGTATGTTAGGGCACTCGTATCTCGAGGTACCACTGTATATAGAGTGAATTTTTCTATCAGTTACTTTAGTCTCATACTTCACAGGCAGTTTTGGAATCAATCAATTTAGTTAGTTAAATATCTGTGATATCCCAGTCCATTAGTATAGTGAAGCATATTGTCAAATACTGAATAAAAGTTGTAACAGTTATTGTAGCCAATATACAGGGTGATTCGCCAGTTTGTTTAATCAGTTCTTATAGTACAGTTTATGAATTCATTCAGTAATTCGATAGTCGGTCTGTTATAGACTGTAGTTTAAAAGAAACTTAGTCTCACCTGACTAGTCTTGTGTGTGTATTTGGGAATTTCGTTAGTCAGTCTGTATGGACTTTAGTTTAAAAGAAACTTAGTCTCACCTGACTAGATTTGTGTATTATTGGGAATTTTTATGTCTGTTATGGACTTTAGTTTATGAGAAACTTAGTCCCCTTGGCTAGTCTTGTTCATTTTTTGAATTAGTTGTTTTTTTGATCAGTTAACATGGGTGATTAATTGATTATCATACTTAACACTTTTCATTGTACTTTGGGGTGGTATGGGACGCTTCAAGGTATTTTCATCTATATTCTCTTAAATATATCTGTATTTGGGGTGGTATGGGACGCTCCTTAGCAGGTTAGGACATTTTCATTATAGTTGTAACTTGAGTAGTATGGGATGCTCTAAGGTTGCATTTACTTTCTGTTTCTGGCGATTTAGTCTTATATTGCGGGTGCTCTGTGATCACTCTTATGTTAGGCATATTCCAAGCTTGTTTACTTGCCCTTTTCTTGCTCTCTCGTCATTTCTATATTAGGCCTATATCAACTTTGTCTTACTCAGTGCTTTAGATGCGTATATTATGTTTTGCTTAACCTAACTTTGCCGTCTTCACTCACTTTAACATTGATTCTTAATGTTTTGTATTTAATGATGAGTATTGATTTCTCAGCCACTTTTGCATTTTCTCACTCTGCACTATTTATGGGTAATCACTTATAAATGAAGCTCTTATATTTTTCTTGTTTGAAGCATTGATGTAATATTTTTCTTACTTGCATTAATTGTATATAATTATTTTATTCTAACCTAACTACTTGTTCAAGCGGTTGGAATCTGGATTCAGAGAATAAGTATATTGAACAGAGCTACGATTTTTAACGAGTATTATAATTCTTCGTGTTTGTTAGTGAATTATTCATAGTCTTATATGGGTCATTCTCCAGAAAAGGGCAGATTTCAATGTTAGAATTTTTTTTTAAAATATTTTTTTATTTTGGATCATGTAATTTTTTTATGTAATATTTTCTTCTGCAGAGTACTACTGAGTACTTGCCCTACTTACCGAGTGGTATTTTGCATTAAATTAACAAGGTTAGAAAATGGCACATTCATGGAGGTGAGAAAATAGTATGAAATAGTAATAATAATAGAAGTTATGTGAGAATTAGAATTAATTTACTGTATTAAATGTTATCATGAAAATGAACAATATTTATTACCATACAAATGGATTAACACACAACTTTTTACTTATTTTTATCTATGTTAAAATAGATTATCACCTTAAAATCAAAACTTTAAATCAAAACATGATATATTGTCATAAACTGTTAGGCTATACCAGTATCTTCTTTAAACAAAAATAAAAAATGAAGACAGTTAAATATGTCATCAATTACAACATTAATTACACCTCCATGGATAGGACTCGAGAGTAACAGTAACGGAGGTGAGGGTAACGGAGGTGAGATTTTTCTCTAATTTGTCAAACAGCTTGGGAACATTTGAGGCTAGAAAATCTCAATTCTAGAGTTTAACTTTGCATTCCTTATTATTATAATTTGTAGCAAAAGTAAATATAAAAACATACAACTTTACCGTTGGGTGTAGGTAACGGAGGTGAGGAAGTCCAATTACCAACTCTCCATTTAGCCCTTTTACACAAACAAAACAACACTTAAAATCACACTAACAGCTTGGCTTTATATAAATGATAAGAAAACTGCCAATAGTTGGAGTCCAAGGAAAATAGAAAGACTACAGTGCCATATCTGTGGAAATAATTGAACTTTTATATTGTTTCACGGAGGTGAGGTCTCACCTTGGGACAAGCATGTTTAGTGCAAAAAATTGTCTTTACAAAATGATATATTTTATTTTCAGTTATTAATGACTCATTTTTTGAGCTGTTTGTTCTTGTTACAACACTAAAATGGAATAAAAATTAAAGCCTGTTGAATTATGAAGTGGAAACAAAAATAATTGAACAAGTTTCAGAATTTAACTACCTAGGAACTCTGATAACAAACACTAGAAATCTAATTCATGAAGTAAAGAAACAAGCCAATAGAGCAATGCAGATATCAGGTTGTATGAAAGACATAATTTGGAGAAACAAGTACATGGCGATAGACAGTAAAGTGCGCATTTATAAAACAATATTAAGACCAATCTTAACATATGCAGCAGAAACGAGAGCAGACACAAACAAAACTAAACAGATATTAAGCAGATGTGAAATGAAGGTGCTAAGAACAATTCAGGGGAAAACTTTATTAGATAAGATACACAATACAGAAATTAGGGACAAATGCCAAATTCAGGACATAACTAAATTTACCAATGACAGAAGAAAATTTTGGAAAGAACACGTTGATAGAATGGAAAACAATCGCCTAGCAAAAAAAGGCTCAAGAAAGCAGACCAGACGGAAAAAGATTAAGAGGAAGACCTGCTACGAGATGGAAAGACAGTACACATGACTCATCTGAGGAATAAAGGGGAAATAAACAGGATGCCATCCTACATCACAAGAATAAGAAGAAGAGAAGAATTATGAAAGAATGAAAATGACAAGTCAGGCATTGGGACATGACACGGAGGTGAGATCTCACATACTGTGCCCTAAAATGCAGAAAATTGTAACTTTTGTTTAAAAAGTGAAATATGGGATCAAATAGACCTTATTTCAATCTAACTTATCATAATAATTCATAATCCATAAGTACTTATTTTACACCAGAAAATCAACTGCGACATGAATCTGCCCTTTTCTGGAGAATAACCCATATGCAATTTTCTACAGTGTATTTTGTAATTGTTATAGAGTATTGTGATGCTATCTATTTAATCTTATATATACAATCTTATAAAGAATACATTTGTAACAGTTGAATTTATTCTACTTATTGGGGTTTGAATATTCTACATGTTGGTCCAGGAAATCAGTCACCTTTCTCCCCTGTTTCTGTCTGAGAGAGATCGTTCGATCTTACTACCTTTGGATCCCAGCTCTTTCTTTCTTTCAGCTTCCAAAGTTTTCCTGAGCTTCTGAATATCTATAAAATTGAGTATTTGGCCTTTCTATTAGAACTTTGAAATTTTTAACTTTCTTACATACTGAAACATTACGTGTTTCATAATTTTACATTTTTTTGTTTTGTTTCCACATTTCCAAGGGGGAAAAGGTTTGGTTTTCCCTTGCTGTTATAATATTATTACAATTTTTCTTACATTTTCGCAGAAATGAAGTTTTCTATCATGCTTCATCATGATTCTCCTCCCTTCCACCACCATAACAATCATGTAACCGGTAATTCATAATACATTATATTTGTGCCCAAATATTCATTATTTTACTTATAATTATAAAGCACCTTTATAGGAACAAATTGTTTTTATTTTATATGAATTCTGGAGGGTCTAAAGAACATTAAAACTTCAAATTTGGACTTTTTAAAGAAATCAAATCCACCAGTGAGTTACATTTTATCTCCCAAACAAACATTAAACAATTTTTGTAAGATAAAGACTAGCAATTTTGCCAATAAATTTACCACAAACTTGGATTAACTTATTTGTTTTGTAATCAATGAAACTACTCACTTCCATTAGCATGAATAATCGGGAGGTGACTGAAGCGTTTACCATAAATACATGGTACTGCATTTTTTATGTGCTGATTTAAAATTCAGTTAAATAATATATTTTTCTTTTTAACCTTAATAAAGCAGCCACCTGTACTAGTGGCCACTTTTGGGGAATCAGGCTTGTGGACTTTTAAGATAGGTTTCCCTGGGAGTTCGCTTTATATTTGATTCTGTTATAATTGGAAATGAAGTGTCATGACTATGCAATTGAAGTACTTGGTAGTTATTTAATTAATGTGGAAATTTTTGACAGTGAAATTATAGAATTAACAAAACAAAGTGAGTGCAGATTATACGTAGAACTTCACTAAATTATAAAACAGACCTAGACAATAGTGTTGTGAGCAAAAGATCTTAGGAGGTAGAACGAGATTAATCAAAATAGACTATAACCTACCTGGAGGTGGAATCATTCGAGCTGGTGTTTGTGATCTGCTGCCATTTTCTGCACTCATTCTAGTTTCCTCTTCAAAAACTTGAACAGAACTAACATTTTGAGTAGGACATGGTAAGGGAGATTCCGCAGCAGTAGGAATATCTTGAGTAATTTCTGCTGACTGAGATATTTCTGATGATATTGATGGTGCTTTCAAGGGCGATGTCATGGGAGATGGTTCACTGGTTGTTTTGATAGGAGTTTGTTTAGTAGGAGTAGAAGCAGTACTCTGTGCGGGAGTACTTGGTGCAGAAACAGACTGCTTCTGCGGAGATGTAGTAGGAGTTGCTGAAGTAGACAAAAGAGCTGGAACCTTCATTGGGCTTTCTTTCTTTTCTTCCGACTTTGCAGGCTCTGATTCAGGCTTCTTTTCTTCAACAATCTTCTTCTTACGCCCAGGAGCTACACACAAATAACACAGAATCAACAATTTGGATTGAATAAAATTGAGAATAGCCTACATACAGAAAGCTCTTGTTATTTTTCCTGTTACATTCTAGTTTATTATTATTGGTGAAATTAATTTTGGTGTATTGAACTGTTATTGTTAACCTTTTCACTACTACTGATCAAATTCACAGAACTATCGGAAGAAGAAGCAGGATTTTCACTTTGTCTGTCTGCACTGACTTCACTTGAAATATGCATTGTCATATAAGAACCAGCGGCTTCACATAATGTTTCATTTGACGTCAGCAGAAGTTGATAAACTTTTTTTACAGTACAAATCACATATTCATGCATTCAAAGAATCTGGCTATTTGAGTTTTATCAGTAAATCACAACTTATGTGTCTTATCAATATAAATATTAGATGGAAATTTACAGTGAAGTGTTCAAATCTGTAGCAAGATTGAGATCGGAAATATACACACAAACTTCACTAAAAAGGTATATTTACCCAGTATGATCATTTCAACGGGTCTTCCCGTCATCATCAGCTGATTCCGACTGGCCCTCTGGCGGCGAATGAATGAACTTGTCAATCAAGGTTCCATGTATGCCAACTGAAGTGTCAAAGTTTAAAAGATTTTCTCGGTTCTTTTTAATGAATATTTTTTCCCATACAATAAGATCTATTGGTTTTTCAACTTGTTTTAATAATTCAATTTCATTTTCAATTTCATGGCCTACTTCCCAAAAATGCATTGCCAAAGCGGATTTTTCAATTTGTTTATTCATAATGTTCCTAAAATGTTCTTTTCTCCTTGTGTCTAAATTCCTTTTTGTTTGGCCAACATAAAATTTTCCACAATCTTTGCAATTAATTTTGTAAATTCCAGCTTTTTTGTAATGAGGGACCTTATCTTTCTGGTTGGTTTTTATTAGATTTTTCAAACTGAATTTATTCTGTGGTGCCAATTTGATGTTTACATTGTTGAAAACCTTCTGAAATCTGTTGTTTGCCCATGGGTGATAGGTGAACCTTTTGTGATTTTTGTTTTCTTTTTGATTTATTAGTGTAGTTGTCTCTTTAACCTTCTTCTGTTTTTTGAATTTCCTTACTTTTTTGTCAATCAAATCTTTTTTGAAACCATTCTCTTCTGCAATTTTTACTATGTGATTGTACTCTAGTTTATATTCATTTTTGCCCATGGGAATGTTGACCAATCTATGTGCAAGACTGTTAAATACTGCCTGCTTATGAGAAGTGGGGTTGTAGCTGTTAGCTTTAATGTAGTTGTCTGTGTGGGTTTCTTTTCTATAGATTCCAAATTCTATTTTGTTGTTTCTGTTGAAAAACCAATAGATCTTATTGTGTGGGAAAAAATATTCATTAAAAAGAACCGAGAAAATCTTTTAAACTTTGACACTTCAGTTGGCATACATGGAACCTTGATTGACAAGTTCATTCATTCGCCGCCAGAGGGCCAGTCGGAATCAGCTGATGATGACGGGAAGACCCGTTGAAATGATCATACTGGGTAAATATACCTTTTTAGTGAAGTTTGTGTGTATATTTCCGATCTCAATCTTGCTACAGTTATGTGTCTTAGTTTAATTTTCTTAAGAGTGATTAGAACAGTTAAAAGGATTAAAACATTTTGTCACATCTTATGCGATCTTTACTGTCACTCATACTGTGCAACTTAAACCACAATGAACAACACCTAATGAAATTCAAATCCTGACTGGCTACATTTCATGTAAGATATTGTAAAGACTCTTTGTTTTGTTGTCTGGAATTAATCACTTTATCGGTCAGACCAGACTAGACAACATAAACTTATACATCCTTTGCTCTCAGCTGTGTAAACAGATAAAAAATAAATTTTGAAGACGTTTACTTTTTGAGAAAGCAGTACTGGAAGTCTTAATATGTGGTTAGCAAATGTCCTTATTAAGTCCCTACACTTTCAAATGTGTTAGTTTGAAGATAAAACATCAGGGAATACGAGGTCTGTTAGATAAGTATCCGACCTTATTTTTTTTTCTCGGAAACCTGACGGATTTGAATCAAGCCCGCTTGCATGAGCCGACCTTGCACCTTCATGCGCATGTGTAAATTTTTTCCCGCCTGTAGATAGCGTCTGTTGCTGGCAAGTAGCATTTGAGCGAGGTAGTGTATAGTGCTCTCGTCGTTGCAAGGAAAATAACGGAATGACTGGAGCAGCGCTATTTGTCTGAAACTGGGCAACAGCCAGGTGGAAACCAATCGGAAAATTCAGACGGCTTTTGGCGATGATGCTATGGTCATCACACAGATTAAGGAGTGGTACAACCGGTTTAAAGACGGCCGAACATCGGTGGTGAGCGAGCCACGCTCCGGTCGCCCATCAACATGCCGAAATGACCAGGTCATTGCCAAAGTGAACGCTGTGGTGATGCGGGACTGTCGTGTGAGTATCCAAGAAATTGCGGAAGAGGTGGGTATCATCACTTTTTCAGCCCATTTAACTATGACCGAAGATTTGGCCATGAAGAGAGTGGCGGCGAAATTCAATGCCGATGCTGCTGACGGCGGAGCAAACGCAACTTCGTGTTGAAGTCTCACATGACATGCTGGAGTCCACAAACAGTGACCCCGACTTTATGAACACCTTAATGAGTGGTGACGAGTCCTGGTGTACAGGTACGACCCGGAAACCAAATTCCAGTAGTCACAATCGTTATTTTCCTTGCAACGACGAGAGCACTATACACTACCTCACTCAAATGCTGCTTGCCAGCAACAGACGCTATCTACAGGCGGGAAAAAATTCACACATGCGCACAAAGGTTCAAGGTCGGCTCATGCAAGCGGGCTTGATTCAAATCCGTCAGGTTTCCGAGAAAAAAATTAAGGTCGGATACTTATCTAACAGACCTCGTATGCCTGTATTTTTTATTTTAATATTATTTTTAAGTTATTAATTTTAATTTTATTTTTGGTTTTGAAAAATGAAACATAAAAAAGAGAAAAATTTTATGTTGAATAATGATTGGGCAAAAGCTGTAAAAAGCACTGTGTTTAAGTTTTCCAGTGCGCCAAATCCCAACTGTCGACTATATACAGACTCAGAGTACCAAGTAATCTTGTTACAGTGAATGCATAATTTGCATAATTTAAAAAATCATAACTACACAAATTATAAATAAATGGAGTTGTAAAAAAAAAAGTATCCTTACAGGATACCTGAATTCATTAAAAAAATTTGACCATTTACAAAAAGGTAGTGTTTTGTCGGTATGTGAATTGATGTGGAATGTCTATTACAAAAATGTTTAGACATATATAACGTGGGTGTACACAGATTTAAGAATAGAATAAGATAAATTGGTGCAGACTTTCATGGCTGGAATCTTAATGTTGGACATCTTGGCTACAATGCCTTGGTTGGTCGGAGGTACCCGACATTTTGTCTGCAACTGCAGAAGATATTTTCAGGAACTGAACATGTAGGCTACTATACTACAGTGAGTCAGTGAAGAATACACATTCTGGCTCTTGAATAAGACTTATGCAATTATCAACCAAACATCGAGAACCGATACCACTGACCAACCATGGCATTCTAGCCTACAAGATGCTCAATATACAGAATAAATCAAGGTGATCTGGTGACCGGAATTCTGAAGTGGGTGACAAGATTCAATTTTAAAGAACTGCTTTTTTACTTAGTTTTATTGTTTTAGGTTCTGCAACAAAAAATCAAATGTAATAGTAGAATTTGCCACAGGCATTCGCTGTTTAAATAACTGAATAATAATATTTACAAGGAAGAGTTCTGAAATATAGAGATATTATTTAACTTATATATTTTATATATAACTTATATGATTTTCATTGAATTTGGTTCCTTGAGTTTTAACCGATAGTTGATCTAAATCCTTTAGTAACAAGGAATGTAGTTTGTGTCTGCAAGTAAGGCAAATACAGCAAGACCATAATTTGTAGGTACTCAAGTCTTATATCTTAATATTAGTGTGTAATGATAGGAGGTACATCCTATGGCGAAAATCTTTGTAACGCCAAGGGTGTTAATATTACGACACGAGAATAAACTATTACTATTACTAGTTTGTGTCTGGCTTTTGTTTGTTACAGCTGTTAAAGCATAAAATCAGTTGAAATACTACCAAAATATTTTGTTTGTTTTAACAATTTGTTACAAATTAGTTTGTGCCAAGCAAAAAATACGTAAACTAGTATTTACTACTTTTTAAATAGGAGATAGTTCAATTAAAGTGTCTTTATTTATTTATTTAATTTTGCATATTTAAATTGTTATATGGTGTAATATTTATGGAACAAATAGAAGAGCGGCAGTTCTTCAAAACTTCCAAAAGGTCATAATGCTTTGCTATTATGGAACAACAATGGCGAATAAAATTCTTAATTTGGCTGCTGCCTTCAAGACTTGAAATTTCATACCCTGGTATAAGCTAGAAATAAAATAATGTTTAATCTTTTTCTTTATGTTTTTTTATTCTTGTAGGCCTATGTAACTTCATACAATTACTTAGACAAATAATAAGATATTAATAATTATAATTAACTTACTAACAGTGTGAATTTGTGTTTGTGTACTGAGCATGTATTCTTTAATACTATTAAAAACCCTTACTAAATTCAACCTTTGAACACGAGGAACTGATCTTTTAGGCTCATGGTTGTATTTTGAGATATTCTTTTGTTCAAATACATACAGTAACTTATATGGCAAAACAAATGACACTGAAGTTATTGCTTGTCTGCTGTCCACATTTCCCTAGCGTGCAGCAGAGAAATATTAATTTATTGTATAATTAGTCTGACATAGGTCTATTGTGAATTCAGTGTTGAGTTGAATTCTGCGATATAGTTCTCACAACAGAGAAGAAGGCGTTTATCGTGGAACATTATTTCCAGTCATAGGGAATACATCACAATAGGCCTAATTTGCTTCATGTTAAAGAAGGGTAAGAGGAGTGAATTAATAAGGAGGAACCAAATAACAGAAAAATGTTAGTTTGTTGTTCACAAGTTATATCAGAATAGATCAGTCTTGTGTCAATGAAAGGGGAACCATTACCACAAACAAGGATCTTGGACTTCTATAGGTGTTAAAAACCCCAAAGCTTAGTAGGCCTATATGACAAACATCACTGACGATTGGTTTGAGGATAGGTCTGTTCGGCAGATGTTTAAAGAGCTGGGTGGTCTCGCATATCACATTCAAGTTGCTCAGCATCTAACAGAAATGGATGACCGGGCCTGATTACAATATTGCAGCCATGATATATCAGGATCCAGATTTCCTTGGCAACATAAGGTTTTCAGATGAAAGCAAATTTGAACTTGATGGCTAACTCATGTAATATTGTGCCCTTATTTTGCCAAAGATGCTTTACAGAATCGAAAAACAGTAAACCAGACACGATGCAGAAACCTCATTACTATCCCATTCATGTGGAAATATGGTGAAAAAAAATTGACCCTTCCAACAACAATGGAAGCAGCAAGACAGAGCTCTGCAAGGACATTTTGGAGATTGCCTGATTTCTCATTGAACTCTATTTCCATACCCTTGCTGCTCATGGCCCAGATACCTACACAAGGGGCATTTAATCAGTTTTCAAGACAGGTGGTGACACATCTAGAAATATTCCCAAATTATGCAAGAAGATAACACAATTTTTTTCTCCTTACAGTAACCTTTGTTCATCAACATGTTTAATAATCTCCAGAAACGTTATGAATAAAGAGTGGCATGTATGGTACACTTTCTGATCATACAGCTATCAACAATGCAATTAAATAATATTTCAGCGTTGTTTGTTTTGCTGTATATATGGTAAGCTGCATACAGACGCTATCAATTTTAGATTTTGATAAATTTAAGATAACATCAGTAGAATACTTGCTGATGAATTCTTTCTCATTATCTTGACAGCTCATACCTCATTAGGTTTATAATTTGATTGGTACAGAACTCTTAGTGCAAGAGAATAGGCCTATTTCAGAAAAAAACAGAACAGAAACAATAGTCTACGGTTTCACGAATACTTATCTGCATGTTAGTGCAAGAAACTTTTATTTGAAACATACTTATTTAGAAGTTTTTAATAATAAACTGAAGACAAGAAGTAACTTAATTCATTTTAATTTTGAAATGATTTTAGCACAATAAATTTACATGAAAAGAAGTCATAGAACCATTTTTGTTTCTCTTTAATGAAACATCAAGTAGAAATATGTGTAAGTTACAGAAAAAAGAAAAGCAAATTAGCTGTAGGCCTACGTAAAATGTAATTATTTTAATTACAAATATATGCCTGCACTGTAGTTTATTTGAATGAACACCCAAAAAATGCATGCAAAATAATTTGACTTCAGGTTACTTCTGCAAGGCAATTTGACATGCACTGACATTCCTGTAACAAATTATAAACATTACTTACGTTTTCCTACTCTTGGCTTCCTCACTTTTGGAACGACAGGAGGTCTTTCCTCTCTTCCTCGACACATTCTCTTAGGCCTAGAAGCTGAAGATGATTCTGCTGTGGGTGAAGGCTGAACTACTGGGATAGCACCAGGAATGACAGCTGTTTTCCTGGGTCGTCCTCGTCCTTTCTTAGGAGGTGGTGTTTCATTTACAATTGTAACCTCAGGCTCTCTCTTTAAGGTTTTATCAATCCGATTATCAGGAATGATTGCTTCAATATCAAGCAGTTGCTCAAAATTTTGTGGAATTATCTGAGAGGTTTCCTCAACAATCATTACTTCCTGAGAACTTGAGTCTTCAGCAATTACTTCCATCTCTAATGTCCCTGTGCTCTCATGAATTATTTTAATATCATCTGATCCTACTGAACTGCATGTATTAACTTCTAGAAGATCAGGTTGTGAAAACTGTGGAAGTGGCTTATCTGAAGAACACCTAGCTGGAGCAAGGCTAATAGATAAATCACCACTCATAATAGTTGAAGTTTTAGGTCCGATTTTAGATAATATTTCTCGAAGTTTTCCTTCTACAGTACTTTTTGCGGAAGATTCAGTGGGGTCAGGTTTAGTAACTCCAATCTTCATACGCTTCACCTGAGCAAGATCTGACTCACCTTTTTGTTCACTTTGGGATGTCTGTGGTTTTTCTACGGATTTCAAGACACTTCTTTGTTTCTCCAACCTGGATATACCACTTTCAACATCATGTTCGGTTTTCATTTTCTTACTAGGTTTTTCTTCTTCAGCTGCTCTTTTCTGTGTGATATCTAATTCTTTTTTGTGTAATGTCTCTGGTTTTCCAATTACCTCTGTTGTTTCCCTAGGATGTTTTTCTTCTGATGCGCTCAATTTTATTTTTTGTAATAGGCATATGTCTGGTTTTCCAACTACTTTTACTACTTGACAGGACATTTCTTCTTCAGATGCTTTCTTTTGTATATTCCCCAATTCCTTCTTCTGTAGTATCTCTGATTTTCCGGCTACCCTTGTTGTTTCATAGTGAGGTGTTTGATCTTCTGATAATTTCTTTTGTGAAGCATCTGGTTCTTTCTTTTGTAACAAATCAGGTTTTCTGGCTACCTTTGAGGTTTCATGGATAGGTTTTTGTTCTTCAGATGCCTTCTTTTGTAAAGCATGCAATTCTTTCTTCTGTAACATCTCTGGTTTATTAGCAACTTTTGTTCCTTCATGAGGAAGTTTCTCTTCTTCTGCTATTTTCTTCTGTGAAGCACCAGAGTCTTTCTTTTGTAACATTTCCAAATTTTCGGCTAGTATCTTTGTTGTTTCATGGGGAGGTTCCTCTTCTTCAGCAGCTTTCTTTTGTGAAGCATCCAATTCTTTCTTTTGTAACATTTCTGGTTTTCCAACTATTGGTACCTTCGTTACTTCATAACGAGGTGCCTCTTCTTCAACTGTGCCCTTTTGTGAAGACCCCAATTCTTTCTTTTGTAATGTTTCAGGTATCCCAATCATTTCTGTAGCTTCATGAGAAAATGTATCTTCTTCAGTTGCTTTCTTTTCTGAAATGCCCAGTTCTTTCTTTTGTAAAGACTCCGGTTTTCCAACCATCGTTGTTGCTTCATGAGGAGGTTTCTCCTCTTCAGCTGCTTTCTTTTGTGAAGCGCTTAATTCTTTCTTTTGTAAAGTCTCTGGTTTACCAGCCACCTCTGATAATCCGTAAGGAGATTTGCCTTCTTCAGCTGCTTTATTTTGTGAAATGTCTAATTCTTTCTTTTGTAATATCTCAGCTTTCCCAACCTTCTTTGTTGCTTCATGAGGAGATTTCTTTTCTTCAGCTTCTTTCTTTTGTGAAGTGCCAAATTCTTTATTTTCTAATGCCTCAGGTTTAACAATTATATCCAATGCTTCATGAGAAGATTTCTCTTCTTTGGCTGCTTTCTTTTGTGAAGTACCCAATTCTTTCTTCTGTAATGTCTCAGATTTACCTACCACCTCTGTACCTTTATGAGAAGGTTTTTCTTCTTCAGTTGCCTTTTTGTATGAAGCTTCCAACGGTTTCTTTTGTAATGGCTCAAATTTCTCAACTACCTTCATTGTTTCACGTGTAGGTTTTTCTTTATCACAAGTTTTCTTCTGAACAGAATCCAATTCTTTCTCCTGGTTTCCACTATCCTTTACTGATTTACCAATTTTTTTCGTGATTTCATTGGAAGTTTGTTGAGTAGATTCATTTTCAACTGTTTCTGCTGGTATATTACCTTCCATGGCTTTTGTTGGTGGTATATCGGCAATTGTGCTTGTTTCAGGTTTGTTATCAGAATCTTCTGGAAGCCTAGTAATAGCAAATTGCTCTGAAGATTTCTCTTTGACCACTTTTTGAGGGAATTCAATTCCCTTCTCTCTTTGTGGTTCAGATGTGGACTTAAGCGATTCAAACTGCACTTCTTCTTCTACGTTCTTAGATACAGTTGCAAATAGTTCCAATTTTGCTCGTTTTTCAGGTGGTTCATCTTCACTCCTTTTACTACCACTATCTTCAGGTACCAACTGTTTTGTAATATCAATAGAATCAGATTTTTCTCTAGTTTTTTTAACTGACCATGCAGCATCTTTCTTAAGTGTTAATGTTATTTTTTGTTTTCCTCCTTCTACAGAAATATCATCAGATGATTTAGTTTCATCTTCCTTCTTGATTTCTGTAGATCCAACATCAAGGTCTACTATTGGTACTTCCTTTGAAAGCACTACTTGCTCCTGTGACTTTGTAGATTCTTTTGTAAGCCTCAATGTAAGCTTTTCTATTTTTCCCTCTTTTGAAGTGAAGGGAGGGTTTGAATCAGATTGCTTTTCACTCATTTCTGATTCAGAATCCTTACCTTTAGATTCTTCAGTCTTGCTAAGTTTTTCTTCAGGAAATGGTTTTCCTGAAACTATTTCACCTGAGTTCTTTCTTAATTTTATAGTAAGCTTTTCAACTTTGTTCTCTTCTTTAGAAATGGAATCGGATTTAACATTATCTTCTGACTGCTTTGTAGTTTCAGGTTCTACATCAGATTTTAATGGATCCTTTTTCAATTTTATAGTTAATTTTTCAACCTTCGGTTCTTCGTGTACTTTTGAAGATCTTGATTGTAGTGACCTTGTAGATATGGCAGGAACTGATACAGGTTCTTGCCTCGTCAAATCCTTTTTAACTTCAGTTTCTGAAGATTTTTGTTTCAGATCTGCTAATTTTGTTGATGCCACTATAGTTTCCTGTGGATTTGAAGTTGTAATACTTGTTTCTGGCTTTGTCACTTCCTTCTTTAATTTTATTGTTAATTTTTCAACAACAGGTTCATCCTTTTGACATAACTGAATATTCTGTTTTGATGGATCTGTTATTTTAATTGGTGTAACTGTTGTCTCAGGAACTGTTGCTTCAGTCTTGGTACTATCTTTCTTCAATTTCAAAGTAATCTTCTCTACACCGGGTTCAGTTCGAGATGTTCCATCGAGTGACTTTATATCAGTTGCCTTAACTTTTGTTATTGTAGTTTCGGGCTTCGAATCTTCCTTAGATGTAGTTGCTATGGTGGTACCATCTTTCTTTAACTTTAATGTAAGTTTTTCAATTGCTGGTTTATCTTTTGTATCATGTGAAGCTGTTCCTTCTTGAATTTTACTATCTTTTAATTTGATTGGAGTAATAGTGGTTTCACGTCCAATAACCGAAGATGAAGATACAGTTTCAGATTTTGTATTATCTTTCTTCAATTTAAGAATAAGCTTCTCCGATCCTGTATCTTGTTTAGCAGTTGAAGATTTTAGTTCGGATGATTTAGTTTCTTCTGATGTCCTGTCTTTGTTTAGCGGACTTGTTTCTGGTTTGATTCCATCCTTTTTCAACTTTGTTTCTCCAGATGAAATTTTAGATGCTGTTGTAGCGACTATTTTGTCTGGATGTACTGGATCTTTCTTAAATTTCAGAGTAATTTTTTCTACTTTTAATTCATCTTTCACTATTTTAGAAGCCACATCTTTTGTTGCAGTAGGAGAACTAACATTACTCACAACTGATACAGATGAGTCATCTTTTATTTTATGAGAGACAGTATCTTCTTTTGTTGTAGGGGTTTGGCTTTGTTCTATATCTGAAGAAACTGTTGATGTCCATGACCCTCCATCTTTAGTAGTGCTATCAGAACTTAAATCTTTGTTGAGTTTCAATGTTATCTTTTCAACTCTACCAGAATCCTTTATTGCTACTGGAGGTTGTGGGGATATTAAATTTGATTCCAAGGTAACTACTTTATTAGTCTGATTAATACTGCTCTCAGATAACTCTGGAGTGTCTTTATTTGTTGCTGTATCTTTTGAAATTTTTAAAATAATCTTGTCCTGTTTCAAAACTGTATCAGACTTTGATGTGGAAATTAATTTTATTTCCTGCTCATCTGCTTTTTTTTCAGTGCTATTTTTAGGATCTGTAAGTTGGGATTGCTTGTCTGAAAATTTTTCATCCAGTTTAGTTCTTCCCTGGATTGTTTGCTGTTCACATACAGGAATTTCAGACTTCTTTTCAGACATGTTTCCTTCTAGCTTGGATCCTCCTCCTAACTTTTCTGATTGGGTGAGGGTCGGTTTTTCTTTCAAAGGCTTATCACACTTTGTTTTCTCTTTATCACTATCATCTTTAGTCTGCTGAATTAATGTACCTGGTTCTTTTATACTAACTAATGAGCTTACTTTTCCGGTGTCTGATTTCGCAGATGTAAATGATCCAGTCTTTGTATGAGACTCTGTTAAGTCTTTGGGCTTACTGTCCACACAAGTGCTTTCTATTTTCTTTTCTGAAGTTGAAGTAATGGGAATACCTAATTCTGGTGCAGCGTGTAATGGCAATTTTTTAGTCCATGTTAATTTAGGTTTAGTGTCAGTGTCAACATCCCTAATAGTACTTGCAATTCTACTGTCTATAACCTCTTCTTCAGATACAACATTCTTAAAGGATTGGTCCTGCTTTACAAATCCTTCAGATGTGGTGTCAGGAACCTCTGCTTGTTTACCTTCATCCTTTACGCTCTTAACTAATTTATCTTCCAAAGATTTCTTTGGAACTGAAGTATCTTCAACCTGGGCTACAGGATTTTGGTCGGTTTTTTTGACATCCACTGATGATTTAATATCTGCTCTACCTGGTTTATCTGACTGCTTTACTACCTGAGGCTGACCTTTCTGAGGTAACTTATCCATTTCAGATTTACTTTCCATGTTATCATTACTGGCTTTTTTACTGTCTTTGGATACAGATGATCCAGGACGAATGAGCTTAATTCTCTTAGTTAAAGCAGGTGGCTTGCCTTCCCCTTTGTCAACCGTAAAATTACCACTACTTTGTTCACTACCCTCGACAGTTGTGACACTTTTATTTTCAGAACATACCTTCTTCTGTTCTGGTCCTCTGGTCTTCTCTTGCAAGGAACTAACCAAATCACTCTCCTCTTTCCCAGTAGTAGGTTTTACCCTATCTGAATCAATTTTCTCCTTCATAGTAGTAAGTTCTGACTTCACTACAGATGATTCTTTCTTTAGTGGAGCTATACATGAACCTAATGTCCCTAATTCTGACACCTCAGGCATTTTTGAAATTGCTTTCATAATTGTTTCTTTCATGGTAGCTGCCAACTTTGATGCAACCGGAGACACCTCTTCAACAAATGGTGATTTTGATTTTGTTGGTGATGAAGTCGATGATGCAGTCTGAACATTTCCTTGAGACTTCTGTTTAGCAATTACGTCAGCTAATCTTTTCCGCATTATTTCCTTGTCTTTATTTAATTCATCTGACTTCATACTTGAGACATCATCAGTGATCTTAGCTTCAGGCCTACACATCTGTTTGATATCTGAGGTTTTATTTCCTTTTGAATCTTGCTGTTTAGTATCTACCTGAACATTATGTTCACTATTTTTATCCTGAGGACTGCTTTCTTCAGAAATTAGTGCTTCCTTTTTAGTTGGTACTGAAGAGGTGAGCTGCTTTCCAGATTCCTGAACACGAAGAGTTGGAATTTCTTTTGAAGATTCCTTAGTTTCAGTGTGTTCTCTCAAGGATGTCTGAAATGATGGTTGTCCTCTGCCTATTTTAGGGGTAGATGCTGTGTACGACTTTTCCTCTATTGGCACAGCTTCTTTATCAGCAGTAGATTTATCTTTAATAATCTCTGCTATGGACTTAGTATCTTGAGACTGTTTAGTTGAAGGAATCTTTTCTTTTTCGGAAAGCATGATTTCTCCCTTTTCTAATAGTGACCCTTTCTGCACCCCAAGTGAAGAAACTGTAGTTTCTTTTCCTTTAATAGAGAGTACTTCTTTCACTATAGGTGTATCAGTCAAATAAGGCTTCTGTTGCTTCAGTGGCTCTTTACTTGATGTCTGTGGTACAGAAAGGGATTCTTTTTCTTTGATGGACTCAGTAACTTGATCTTTTACAGTTCCTTTTGGGACTAGACTAAAAGCATGTTCAGATTGCTTTAAATAAGGATCAGAGTCTCTCTCTTTAACAGCAAGCTCCATTTTTTTCGTTGTAACAGTCTCCTTTTCTTTAACAGGTTCCTTTGAATCATAATCCACTGATTTTTCAGCTTTTTCTTTAAGAAGTTTATCATCTTCTGGTTTTCTCTCAGAGAAGTCTGAAGTTGCTATAACTTTCTGAAACTCCCCTGTTCTATCCTTTTCAGCCATATCTCCAACAATGCTTCTCATTTCTTCCTTCCCAGATAGTTGTGCAGATAAAATAGACACATCACACTTACTGTCAGGATCTTCTAAACGGCTACTAACTGATTTTTGTTGGAATTCCTTTGCAGGAAGAACATCTTTCTGTTTATTCTCAGGCAGTTCATTGCCCTCTAATTTTTTCTGAAATGGTGGTTTACAAGATAAAGGAGAAGCATCACTTTTCTTTTCAGATTCCTTTGACGTCGTGCTGACTGATTTCTGTATGATTTGTTTTTCAGTAACACCAATAGCACTACTGGTATCTGTACCACTCTGTTCATCACTTTCTAATCTTTTCTCATGCATGTCAGTTTTAGCTGGAGCTTTCTGAAACTTAACAGTTTTATCCTTTGTGGTTGCATTTGCTGCAGTAGAGTGATCACTTTTATTGACCATTTCCTTTATGGTTATGGTACCACTGACTGATTCCTGTGTACTTTGTTTTTGGGTAAGAACAACTTTTTTCTTGTCAGGCGTATAATCACTTTCTATTTTTTTCTTGGTCAAATCAGATGTTAAGAGGTCCTTTTGTACTGTAGGTACATTATCCTTTAGAGACACTTTGGCTTCGACACTACTGATATCTCCTTTCTCAGTTAGTGGTAACTTACAGACATCAGTTTTTGTGACAGAATCCTTGAAAACACTGCTGACAGGTTTTTGTAGGCTTTGGTTTTCAGGATGTGCAATGATCTTATCCTTCTTAACCTCTTCTGAGACAATGTTGCTCACATCCTCTTTTCCAGATGACTGATTACCGATACTCGACAAAATAGATTTATCACTTTTCTTGTCAGATTCTTCTGTAGTACTGCTGAAAAATTTCTGTGAACTCTGATTTTCAGGAAGAACAATATCTTTTTTCTTGTCAGGAATTTTGTCATGTTCTGATTTTTTCTCAGCCAAGTTCTCACTTGTTACTGCACTTTTCTGTAATATTGCTGTTTTATCCTTCTCTGCCCCTTTTGCTACAGTGCTGTCACTATCATCTTTCTTAGACACTTTCTTACAAGATAAAACAGGTATGTCACATTTCTTGTCAGGGCCCTTTGAAGGACCACTGGCAGATGTCTGCAAGATTATAGGATGAACAATTTCTTCCTTATCTTTCTCACACAATTCTGATATTGTTGTGTCCTTTTTTAACACAGCTATTATATCTTTTTCAGTCATGTTTGATGTAATGTTGCTTGTATCTTCTCTCTCAGATGACTCTTTACCAGGAGGAACAGAGTTATTGCTTTTCTCATCACTTGTAATGATCTGTTTACTGTCTAGTACTTTTTCTCCTTCTGGTGGCTGTTTCTCCTTTGTACCCTGCTGTACTGTAGCACCACTCTTTTCAATTACAGTCTCATGGACTTTATCTGACTTTCTTGATGCAGTTATGGATTGTTCTTTTACATTTGTCTCCAATTTGACTTTTGAAGTGGACGACAACTCTACTTCTTTTTGAGACAGTTTCTTCTTTTCAGCTGCAACAATTTCTTTACTAGTACATGTTTTGTTCTTTTCATCCTTCTCTTTTACTTCTTCAATGGAGTCAGATTTTCCTGCAGTAGAATCATTCATAACAGACAAACTCTCTGAGACATGCTCCTTTGTTTGGGAAAAATCTCCACACCTTGTTTTTTCATCTTCACTAGATACCTTGCCTTTTGATGCAACTTCTGAAGCTGACAACATTGCTTCAGGCAGTTTTTTGCTTTCTGACATTCCAGTAGGTTTATTAACGCTAAGCAGTTCCTTCACATCATCCTTCACTTCTTTTTCTTTCGCGGGTTCACATTTTCCTGCACTTGAAGCACTTTTAACTGATAATGAACTATGCTTGATGTCCTTTTTCTGAACAGAGGCTCTGCCTTTTTCTGTTTCAACTTCATCACAGATAGGATTCAAATCTTTTGTTAATGGTTTACCAACTGATTCCTTTTCTTTTGAAGAATCTATTTCGAATACCATGGTTGGAATACTTTCTTCCAACAGTTTCTTTGAAGTCTTCTTTGTTACTTCCGTCACTTTCAAGCCATCCTCTACAGCTGAATCTTCAGTTTTTTCTTTTGTCTTTGATATGGGAGAGGTATCTGAGCTCCCTATTGTCAACTGTGTTGTACTGATTATACCTGGAACTAAAGGAAGTTCTTTTGCTATTTGAAGCCCAACAGTTTGTTCAGTTTCTTTCACTGAAAGTTCAGTACTGGTAATATGAAATTTGTCAACAGATTCTTTTGTACTTTTTTCTTTTTCCACTTGTACAGATATATTTTTCTTTTTCTCATCACTAGATGAAGTAGGTCTAACAGATTTGTTTTCTACTGGAATAGGCACACATTCTAATGTTTCTAATGACTTTTTCACATTCTGTTCAGTCTTTGAATCCAATATCTTAGGTCCTATAACAATTCCAGCAAGAGGTTGATGATCCTGTTTTGCTGAGTCCTGTTTCTCTTCTGGGGATCTAACTGAAAAATTTCCCCCCTCTTTTCTTGACCCAGTGCCAGTAACAGCAATTCCCATGCTTTGTGAAACATCAGCAACATTAGATTTTAATTCACCTTCCTTAGAAGATAAATGTGGCTTTACTATTTCAGATAGTTCTACACTTTTTAGTATTTTCTGGTCTGAACCAGGCTTAGATTTTGTATGTGAAATTGTGGGATGCCTTATTTCTTCTGTTGTCATAGCAGTTGTTGTTGTTGTTGTTGTTGTTGTTGTTGAGTCTAGAACGTCTGAAGTTTTTGGATTTTGTTCAATCATTTTTTTCTCAATTGAACTACATGATTCAGCTGTTGGTGCCATATCTTTTCTAACAGGTAGAATCAAATCCTTTGTTTCTTTTACAATTGTGCCATCAGATATCAAAAGAGTTGAGTCAGAAGGTAGTAGTGTAGCATGTTTCATTTCACTCTCTCCTGCTGTATCATCTCTTTTCTTCAATGGACTACTTTCTGCTACCGGTACTGAAGGTTCCTTGTTCATTGATGACTGAATATTCTGAGCTATACCATGTTCCATTTCACTCTTTCCTGCTGTATTTTCTCTTTTCTTCAATAGACTACTTTCTGCAGCTGAAGGTTCCTTGTTCGTTGATGATTGAATATTCCGAGCTATATTATGTTCCATTTCACTCTTTCCAGCTGTATCATCACTTCTCTTCTTCAATGCACTACTTTCTGCAGCTGAAGGTTCCTTGTTCGTTGATGACTGAACATTCTTAGTTATAGCATGTTCCATTTCACTCTTTCCTGCTGTATCATCTCCTTTCTTCAATGGACTATTTCCTTCAGACGAAGGTTCCTTGTTCATTGATGATTGAACATTCCGAGCCATATCATGTTCTGGTTCAGTCTTTTCTGTTCTATCATCTCTTTTCTTACTACTTACTGCAGATGAAGGTTCCTTGTTCACTAATGACTGAACTTTCCCAGCTAAATCATGTTCCATTTCACTCTTTCCTGCAGTATCATCTCTTTTCTTCAGTAGACTACTTTCTGCATCTGAATGTTCCTTGTTCATTGATGACTGAACATTCCGAGCCATATCATGTTCTGTTGTATCATCTCTTTTCTTCAATGGACTACTTACTGCAGCTGAAGATGCCTTGTTCACTAATGAATGAATATTCTGAGCTATATTATGTTCCATTTCACTTTTTTCTGCTGTATCATACCTTTCCTTCAATTGACTACTTACTGTAGCAGAAGGTTCCTTGCTCACAGATGACTCAACTTTCCAAGCTAAATCATGTTTCGTTTCACTCTTTCCTGCTGTATCATCTCTTTTCTTCAATGGACTACTTACTGCAACTGAAGGTTCCTTGCTCAATGATGACTGAACATTCCGAGCTATATCATGTTCCATTTCACTCTTTTCTGTTGTATCATCTCTTTTCTTCAATGGACTACATACTGCATCTGAATGTTCCTTGCTCATTGATGACTGAACATTCGAAGCTAGGGTCGCTGTATTTGATTTAAAATATTCTTCTTTTATTTTTGAACTGGATGATGATATATCAGAAATATTTTGTGTATTTGTACTTGAATATGTCACTTCTTTAGTGCTAGCTTTATTCTGGTTGTCTGAATTACTTTTATCTTGATTTGCTGCTTGTGTTGTAATATCTTTTGGCTTACTGCTTGTACTGATTTGTGTCTGTTGAGGATCAGCTGTATTTTGCTTCTCAGTATGATTATTCTCTCGATTTGTTGCTTGCATTTGGGCATCACTTACTTTACTGGTCGTTCTAATTTGTGACTTTTGCTGGGAATCTGCTTCATTCTGCTGAACTGAATCACTTTTTTCTTGGAACGCTGATTGAGTTTTAGTACTCACTGATACATTGCTAGAACTGCATGTTCCCACTGTGATTAATCTTGTAGAATCAATTGCACTCTTTTGCTCTTCCTGAGTTGAAGATGCTGGTGAAAGAGTATCATCATCAAAAGAAGAACAATAACTGGACTTGATTAAATCAAGAGCTGAGGGCGGATCTGATTTTATACTTGTTTTTGTTGTGGTATCTATTCTAGTTTCTTGATTCAATGATACTTTCAATTCCTTGCCAAGGTTCACATCTTTACTAGATGACACATCTTCTTGGTTCATTGATTTACTGTCAGACAGAAACAAAGATGATTCTTGCTTGCTAGTAGAAGCCAAAGTTAATGAATTTGTTTTTTCAGCCTCTGAATTGGAACTAACGGGACTGGCAGAGACTGCATTTTCATCAGCATTCCCTTTGCTTGTTGTAGAAATTCCTGAGTTTTGTGGCGATGAATCTTCTGATTTTGAGCTATCAATACAACTTTCATGTGAAAATGAAAATGATTCCACTCTAGCTGTGGCTACATTGCTAGATGAAACAGAACATCCAACATGTTCTTCAGTAGTTGAAATTTCAGCTTCGATTGTGATTCCTTCTTTGTTTTCCAATGCACTATCAGCGGTTGTACTGTCTGCATTTGAGGGGGCTGAACTATCTGAAGTATCTATTAAATTATTTTCGGAAGAAACTGCTGACTGCTGACTTCCCATTATGTTTACACTTTCTATGGACGGTGTAGGGTTATCTGCCATTTTTTGTGTATCATTACTAACAATGGTAGATGAGATTAAAGTTGTAGATACTGGTATCCCAATATTTTTATCCACAGAAGCTAACTTTCAATAATCAACTAAGTGTGGACCTGTACTTCCATTCATCTGTATGTCTTCTTCCTGTACATTTATATACCGGTATCACTACATTGCTGGGTAGATAACATCCCTAGTTCTTCACTATTATGTAGTATGCCCTTCTTCTGTGGACGTGAGATGATCTTTATTTGGATCAGAGGAAACACCTGATGTGCCAGGGAAATTTATATTAAAACTTCAATCCTGTGCTAAGTAATCTATTGCTAACAAAAGAAGTACTAAGAAATTAGCTTTCACTGCATGTGAGAAAAACTTCGCCTGCTATACTGATATCTAAATGTGACACTCCATTGGCTGAATTGAAAACTCACTCAAACTGAAGCTGTAACAGTGTCACTTTAACCAACAAAACAGGGACATTAGATTTATGATGGCATTTTCTACAAACCATAGGGATATACGTATTGAAATAATATAATATACTTTTCGTAATAAACTAATGATTAGTAACCTACCTCTAAAATCACTTATGGAATTATATAGTTATTTTCAACACATTCAAACACGGAAAACTCACCAGCTTTCAACACACAAACAGAATAAATCTATTTTCATTTGATTGACAAGTTTCAAGAGCACCAACATTACTACCATATAGCAAAAAAATAAAACTATTGCAAGCTATTGACATTATATTTCTAAAATGGTAGTAGTTACAGTTTTAACATTAGGTCACTCATTAACGCATTACGAATATAGTGAAAATATACAGCTCACAAAATGTTGTTTTATAAACAAAATCAAGGAAAAAGAATTTCGTGGATTAAGTTATCATCAATGATTCGTTTGTATCGGTGCTAGTGTAATCTCGATTTGGAACAAGTGACCAATAAATTTGATCCCCCACCAATTTCATTGTTATTTTTACGCCAATTATCAGAATGAAATTTAAAAGTTTCATATTCTTGACTTAATACTTAAGAATTTATTGATAGCTTTTTAACATCGGTAGTCCGAATTTTATAGTTTTCTTTATCAATACCTACTTCTAGTTTAGTGATTTTTACTATACTATGTTGCTGATTTTTGGAACGTAATCGATTAATCGATAACAATTTCGACATCGAGTTCCAAAATGGCAGCATAAGTATGCTTTCTTGGGAGTGAAGGAAACGTGTTGTTGTGATTAACAAGTCTTGTGAATACGAGGTAATTCGTTTTATGATTACTTTGAATTTACTTTATGAATTATGTGTTGCACTTGACGCAGCCCAATGAATTTTTATGTTCCTGTAGAAGGTTAATTTAATTTTTAATTTATTATAGCCTATAATATGGTACAACCCCAAAGAGCAAAGCTCATTCGAGGGGTGACATAAAATACATTGGTTCTAAAACATACTCCAATTATCTTACAATTATAAAACATACTACAATTGGTATAAGTGCACTATACGTGAATAAACGAATAAAATCCGAACCAATTTTTTTATTGTTTTTTAAAACCACTCAAATTGTTCAGGAATTTACGCTGAATTTTTTGAGACTTCACACAGCTCTGTATTTGCTACGAAGGCTAAAAAAAACAGTAATTAAAGTCGTGATTTTCCCCATTTAAAATCATAGTATTCTCTTCCACGGCTATTTGATGATTAAACCAACATCTGACTTTGGAGCAGTACCAACATGACAGCTAGTAACACACTGCAGTTACACAATTTAGAATGAAAGCTTTCGTTTTGTGTAATTTACGGTCTGAAAAACAATAGGAACTTCCTCAATTATAAGTTACATTAAGCTAAGAGCGCTGGGGTTACACAAATACGAACGGAAGCTTAATTTTATGTAATACATGGAGAAAAATCTTGTTGTAGTATTGTATGTAATAACTCACATTTCCTTCGTGTTTTAATGAAGTAGAATAAGGAAACTTTTCAAATATTAATTCGTGATCAATTAACATTAAACTGTCCCCTGCCTTGGGTTAGTTGGTAGCACGCTTGCCTTCCTCTCCGGCGGCCCGGGTTCGATCCAGCAGTGAAAAACCTCTTTTCCGGGTTCGTGACTGGGTGCTTGTGTTGTCCTTAGGTTTAAATGTGAGGTAGGGGACTGGCTCACCCCGGAAATAAATTCCCCGAAAATATCCCCTTAAAGGATCTCAAGGAGACGTTTGCGCAATCCGGAAGGGCTACTACTACCACTATTAAACTAAGAGAAATTAGAATTGAAGCTTGATTTCATATAATAGTAGAAAAAGCATTGTTTAATTGCTGTTTTGCTTCATGTTTGATGAAGAGCTAACAGAGAAACATTTTTAATATTACTCAATTTCTTTCTTCACATTATTGTTATTATTATTACTATTATTATTATTATTGTTGTTGTTTTCTAAAATACTTGTCTTCAACATTGTTCTTTGATAAAAAAAAATAATAATAATCGTAATTTGGTATGAAACATTCTTCCATCCATTCATTTATCCATCCATCCATCAAACCATTTATCCATCCATTCATCCATTAATCCATCCGTACATTCATTTATCCATTCAACCATAAATAAATATTTAAATCCATCCATCCAGTTACTAGTTAATAAATTATTTAATTCATTCAACCAGCCATCCATACAGTAATTAATTAATTCATACATCCTTTCATTAATTAACTTATCCATCCATTAATTATTTCCTTCAATCACCCATCAGTCCACTCGTCCATCCATTATTAAATCATTCATTCATCCATAAATATATCCAACAATCCATCTATCTATTCATCCATTCAATAAATAATTAATTACTTCATCCAGCTATTCATCCATCTAACCCACCATCCATCCATAGATTGATGGATGGATGAATCTATGGGTGTATTGTTGAATTAATTAATGAAACGGATGAGGGGATGGATAAATGAATGCATTAATTAATTAATCAATTAATTAAGGGGTGGATACATTTATCATTAGACTAATTAATTAGTTAATGGATAGATGAATGTTTGGATCGATGGGTGGATGAATTTGACATGAATTATTTATATAATAAATTAATTAATGGATTGATGAATGTTTGGTTATATGGATGGTTGGCTAGATTGATGGATGAATGGCTGGTTGGATGGTTCATTCATTCATCCATCAAATCCGTCTATTAATTAAATTTTGCATTAATCTATTCATCTATCCATTGATTAGTTCATTGATTAACCAATCCATCCATTAATTGAACAATTAATTCATCCAACCCATCTATCCACTCATCCATCCATCAATAAATTCATTCATTGATCCAACCAACCAAAAATCATTCCATTCATTCATTAAATAATTTATTAATTAGCCCAACTACCCATTCATCCATCCATTATTAATTCATTCATTCATCCATAAGTATATCCAACCATCTATTCATCCATTCATCCGAATTTAATTATTTATTTCAACCACCTAACCCACCATTCATCAAATTCTTTATGGATATATAAAAAAATGGATGGACGGTTGAATTAATTAACTAATTTGGATGAATGGATGGATAAATGTATGCATTAATTGATTCATCAATGGATGGGTGGATGAATTAATTAATTATGTATCTAATTAATTAATTAACGGATAGATGAAGGGTGGATCGCTTGTGAAAGAATTAGTTAAGTAATGGATCGATGAATGTTTTCTGTAATTAGTGGATAGATCAATTAATAATTAATGGATGGTTGGTTGGTTAGATAACTGGATTGACTGATGGACGAATGGATGGTAGGATGAATGAAAAATGAATGGATGTATAAATGGATGGATTGATACATGGATGAATGAATTAATGGGTGGGCGGATAATAGTTTTCATTAACTTCATAATTATAATTGTTATAAATAAATATTAAACGTATAAATAATATAACAGTAAAAATCTGGTTGGACATGTAATACAGTCATGTTTTCTATATTAGTCGATCGTCCTGAACGCGAATTTGACAATAAAAATATTCCGATTAAAATTAATGTTAAGGATTTTTCTGAGTAAGAATATTAACAATATAAGAAATATAAATTGTATGGCAATACAAATTTTATTGTACATGATATACATGTTTTTGCATATATTTCACCACTTCAGAACGCATATATGACAATAATAATAATATGTTCCTTCCGCACTTCGAGAAAATTCCGATTTTCCATTAATATCACACATTTTTCGCAGAAAAAGTAGGAATGTTTCAAACAAAAATTAATTACATGGAGGCAAATTTTTTTTCCCCACTTGATTTACATGTGATATCTATAACTCGACCCTTCTGAACACGAATATAACAATAATAATAACCATTTCCTCCGCCCTTCGAGAAAAAACCGATTTTCCATTACCGTCACACAGTTTACACAAGAAAACTAGGAATGTTTCGAACAAAAATTAATTAAATGGAGGCAAAATTTTTTCCCCATATGAGTTATATGTTTTATCAATAAATCGACCCTTCTAAACACGAATATAACAATAATAACCAGTTCCATCCGCACATCGAGAATATTCCGATTTTCCATTACCGTCACACAGTTTACGCAAGGAAAGTAAGAATGTTTCAAACAAAAATTAATTACATGGAGGGGAAATTTTTTTCCGACCTAAATTACATGTGTTACTCTGTCACACTAATGGAAAATGGGAATTTTCTCGGAGTGCGGTAGGAACTGGTTATTATTATTGTTATATTCGTGTTCAGAAGGGTCGATTTATAGATAACACATATAACCCATGACGGAAAAAAAAAATCCTCCATGTAATGAATTTTTGTTTTGAAATGGTCCTACCTCTTCTGCGTAAACCGTGTGACACTAATGGAAAATCTTTATTTTCTCTAAGTGCGGAAGGAACTGGTTATTATTATTATTGTTATATTCGTGTTCAGAAGGGTCGAATTATAGATAACACATGTAACTTAGGTCGGAAAAAAATTTCCCCTCCATGTAATGAATTTTTGTTTTGAAACGGTCCTACTTTTCTTGTGTAAACTGTGTGACGGTAATGGAAAATCGGGTTTTTCTCGAAGGGCGGAAGGAACTGGTTATTATTATTGTTATATTCGTGTTCTGGAGGGTCGAATTATAGATAATAGATGTAATTTAGGTCGGAAAAAAATTTCCCCTCCATGTAATGAATTTTTGTTTTGAAACGGTCCTACTTTTCTTGTGTAAACTGTGTGACGGTAATGGAAAATCGGTTTTTTCTCGAAGGGCGGAAGGAACTGGTTAGAAGGAACTGGTTATTATTATTGTTATATTCGTGTTCTGGAGGGTCGAATTATAGATAACACATGTAAATCAAGTGGGAAAAAAATTTTCCCTCAATGTAATTAATTTTTGTTTCAAACATTCATACGTTTCTTGCGTAAACTGTGTGACGGTATTGGAAAATCGGTATTTTCTCAAAGGGCGGAAGGAAGTGGTTATTATTATTGTTATATTCGTGTTCAGAAGGGTCGAGTTATAGATATCACATGTAAATCAAGTGGGAAAAAAATTTTCCCTCAATGTAATTAATTTTTGTTTCAAACATTCATACGTTTCTTGCGTAAACTGGGTGACGGTATTGGAAAATCGGTATTTTCTCAAAGGGCGGAAGGAAGTGGTTATTATTATTGTTATATTCGTGTTCAGAAGGGTCGAGTTATAGATATCACATGTAAATCAAGTGGGAAAAAAATTTTCCCTCAATGTAATTAATTTTTGTTTCAAACATTCATACGTTTCTTGCGTAAACTGGGTGACGGTATTGGAAAATCGGTATTTTCTCAAAGGGCGGAAGGAAGTGGTTATTATTGTTGTTATATTCGTGTTCAGAAGGGTCAAGTTATTAGTATCACATGTATCATAGGTCAGAAAAAAGTTTCCTCCATGTAAGTTAAAACATTTTTGTTGGAATCGTCCATACTCTAACTGCGAAAAATGTGTGACATTAATGGAAAATGGAATTTTCCCCTTAAAGGTCTTAAAATAGTTGGCCTTTAATGTATACGATGTTAAATTGCAGCCTCATACTTATATGTCCGCAGAAATTATTCATGCCGTTGATATTAATGCAGGAGGTGGAGAAAAGACATTCAAGTGTGATATCTGTCAGAGATCATTCACCGGATTTATTCCTTTCCTTTTGATTTGCCATTACGCTCGTACGAGCGTCACGGTATTCAGCTCTAGTTAATTTTAATATTCATATAAGTAAGGTAAATGTAATACAACATTAATTTGGTATGTGTACAAAAAAGAAAGTACGTAGGCCTAGCTATAAAAATGTTGAAAATACAAGTCTCACTCATATTGAAGAGTGCACGTTTTTAATATCCTGTATGTAACGAAGGGAATCCTACAGGAAACGTGACATGTACTAATAAATCCACTAAATACAACTCAACAGAACAAGTGTCCGAGTTTTATTTGGAGAGTTCTACTACAGTTTAATGAAACAGGCCCCTGGAGAGAAGACATTCAAGTGTGGTACGTGTTAGAAATCATTCACCGGATTTATTGCTTTCCTTTTGATTTGTCATTACGCTCGTATGAGTGTCACAGCATTCAGCTCTATTTACTTTTAATATACACGTATGTAAGGTAAATGTAATACAACATTAATAGGATATGTGTACAAAAAAAGTACGTAGGTATAAAAATGTTGAAAATACAAGTTTCACTCATACTTAAGACATCACATTTTTAATATCCTGTATGTAACGAGGGGAATCCAATAGGAAACATTACATGTACTAGTAAATCCACTAAATACAACTCAAAGGAACAAGTGTCAGAGATTTATTTGAAGGGTTGGTATTTGTCGTATCAACTGGGCCGTTACAGAAAGCATCATGGCTGACAAAAAACATTTTATTGTAAAAATCTTGCAGTAATTACTCTTTATTTTCATCTAAGAAGCAATTATAATGCCATGTGACATGTGAAAAAATTCAGCGCAAATTCCTGAACAATTTGAGTGGTTTAAAAAAAAAATAAAAAAATTGGTTCGGATTTTATTCGTTTATACACGTAAAGTGCACTTATACCCTACAATTTTCTTATGGCTATAACAAATTCACTAGTGACAAACATACTACAAACCACAAAAAAATTTGAAATATGAAGGGTACAGGGGAAGAAGGCGGAATGTCAAGAAAAATCGGAAATTTAGTTATCAAGCCCATCTGGTAGCTGACTGAGCACTCTTTTAGTGTTGCTTATGAAACCGGTGAAAAAAGTGTACGGTAAGGAGAAAATAGCAGTTTAAATTTCACCGTACAGGGGATGAAGAAGGAATGTCCATGCGTCACGGCGAAATAAGGCGGCGAGTCAGGAGACAATGGCACTCACTGTCCTCTAAACGCACCGATGCAGGGTATGAAATGTTGTTTCTTTAATACAAGAAGGACATACTCATCAATAGTCGCGTGCTGAAGTATATTTACAAAACGTCGGAAACGAGAGCACAGAAACGCTGAAATTTCGTATTATATTACTATTGTTATTAGATTAATTTGGCAACAGAGTCTGCCATCTGCTTGGGTTTAAAAGTGCAAACTACTATTTTCCCGCAATCAACAATAATATAATCCGACCAGACCGCAAATGGAAATGCCGACAGGAAAATGACGTGACAGTTTGGCGCGTTAATTTCTAGGTGGTGTAATGTTACGTTTTATCCAGATTCCATTATTAGTGAGTGTTGTCTGGCAATAGTAAAACAAACTAGAATTAAACTATTTTAATATGCTTAAAAAATTAACACAGGGTTTATAAAACCTGTCCGTTGCCGTGGGTGAGTTGGTAGCGTGACTGCCAGCCATTTGGGCGGCCTGGGTTCGATTCCCGGCCAGGTCGGGGATTTTTCACTAGAGAAAAATGTCTTTCTCGGGTTCAGGACTGGGTGTGAGTGTGTCTCCTTAGGTTTAAGTAGGTAGGGGACTGGTGCACCCCGGTATAAATCCGCTGTGAATATTCCCTTACGGGATCACCAGGGGTCGCTCGCGAACCTGAGGAATAACTTTTCTTTTTATAAAATCTAAAAATCGGACCCTAGTAATGATATTAAAAATTAATCATTGCCTTCGATTTTATGCGCCTAAGTGTTTCTACACAACCCATGTTTGTTTACGTGTAGAAATATTTTTTTGTCCTTTTACTGCACAAAAAAAATCAGTAATTCCTAACATTTTAAGGAAATATTTTTTCTACTCCTTTAATTTTTATAAACTGAATCATTACCTGCTTTGCGTTTATTTTGTTTTAAATTTTATCCCACTTTCAAAGGAGAAGTACGCAGATGTAAACCATTTGACGAAATTTTGTTTCACACTGATCAGATGTTCTGTCAGTCAATTCCTCATAAGGAATAATTAAGGTACGCAATTAATGTTTAATTGCAATTTTTAATAACTTAAAAGTTATGTAAAATTGTAGGCGATTACCACACAAAACATAACTATACCTTTTCACCTACTACCTCAAAATGTTTGTGCATTTCATTGCATTTAACGATTTTTTTAGACGTTTGAGTTAATTTCAGAACTTGATATTCACACCACGTGTACAAAACACATTATTCTTACTGTAGAATTAAAATGTATTCATAATTGATTTCATACATCAGCGTTTAGAGTACTCAAACTTTAAAAATCGTATCCTGCAAAGCTTTGATTTATTGACATTCCGCCTTCTTCCCCTGTACCGTTGGACATTTTTTTCGTATTTTACGATTTTTTTACATGTTTGAGTTAATTTGAGAACTTGATATTTACACCACGTGTACAAAACACATTATTCTTACTGTAGAACGAAAATGTATTCATAGTTGATTTCATACATCTGCGTTTAGAGTACTCAAACTTTAAAAATCGTTTCCTGCAAAACTTTGATTTACTGACATTCTGCCTTCTTCCCCTGTACCCTTCATATACTAACCAATTTTGAAATATGCATAATTGATGAACTGAGCCAGCTACTTCAGCAAAGCAGGTCAGAGAAACCGGCACTCATTGCTGGAGATTTTGGTACAATATGGGTAAGTTTACGTCTCATAGTAGAGCCTGAGATACCGTACTCCGTTATCCTTAACAACAGCACTTCAGCTATTTAAATTAAAAATTACACCTATCCTTACTTACGGCCTGGAAAACATTTGGGAGAAACTCAACACACAAAATCTAAGAGACATCGAAAGAGTAAAGGCAATATTCCTAAAGAATATACTATGTCTATCAAAATTCACGCTCTCCCGTCTTACCTATGAACTTGCAAGAGAGACCTATTACATAGAGGACCTACGACTACAGCTAATGCTACCCAACACAACCGCATACGAGGAGGTACTACAAGAACTCAATTGCAAGAAACAAAAGATCTGGAGTGACTTCTATATCACCACGGCAATGATATCTAAGGAGTGGATGAACGCAGCTTACAAACTGAGGCACACAGTCACACGATTTGCAACTCATGGGTTTCACCATAAGCTGTGTATGACTAGAACCTACCACCAGCCAACTGAGGGATGCGTGTGCCTGCTGTGTGAGGCAGAATGTGAAAGATATCATGCCTTGTGGTGCAAGAAGAGAACCGTCTCACTCACGAAATTCTGCAGCGAGTGAAATACACAATCCCATGCACATTTGTGCGCAATTCCACCTTCATTCATTAATTGCTGGAGATTTTAACTGCAGATTAGATGTTCAGAGTTATAAAACAAAGATAGTAATCAACAGTCTGGAAGAAGAAGTATTCACTCTACTGAACAACAGCCGGACACCCACAAATATATGTCATAATGGTAAGAGCGTTATAGACATAGCGCTGATCAGGGGAGCAGTGGAGGGATGTATAACCTCCATGTGGACAGATAACTCCACCCCTCTAAGAAAGCATGTCCCAATGAAAATTTCCATGAAAACACAAGGATAGTTTAAGAAAAAACAGACTCTTCTAATGTCGAGAAAAATTAATAAAGAAATAATAAGAGAGAAAACAGGAGATTTAAGGCAGATAGAAGAATTGATATCAAATGGAAACCTAGAAGAAGCAACAGAAGCGATAGAAACCCTCCTTAAAAGTGCAACAGAACAGATAAATCCTAACAACAAAAAAAAGCACAGAAGTGGTTTGATAAAGATTCCTACCTAAAACGAAAAGCTGTTATAGATACGCTACAACAATTAAGAAGACTTTTGAAGATACTACACAACTAGAGAAATATACAGCTGAAAGGAGAGAATACAAGAAAATGATAAGAGAGAAGAAAAAATATACTGGGAAAAAGAAGGAGAAAGAGAAGTAGAAAAAGCACAAAATGACCCCTATATTGCCATCAGACCAAGGAAAATAAATCAAACACAATACATAGAGATGGAAGTGTGGGAAAGGCACTTTAAGGAAAATTTAAACAAGAAAAATGTGCAAGATTCACCGGAAAATTTTTCGAGAACCACAGTCTCCCATGGAGCAAACAAAATGGAATCCCTTGTCAACAAAGGACATTACAGAGGTAATAAAAACTATGAAAAGTAAGAAAGCAGCAGGACCGGATACAATTTTTAATGAATATGTGAAGGACACTGCAGAAGAACTCGCCAATGTTTGGACTAAACTATTAAATAAATGTATAGAAACTGGCAACATCCCAGAACAATGGAGGCATTCTACAATAAAAGTCCTTTACAAGGGAAAGGGAGATACAAAGGACACCAATAAATATCGAGGAATAGCTTTAGAAAATGCTCCCTACAAAATGCTAACAAAAATAATAACAAATAAGATAAAAGGAAATATAGATAGAGAATTGCCAGAATCGCAATTCGCTTTTAGAAAAGGAAGATCAACACTGACAGCTGTAGAACTTATTCTGAAAGATATAAAGGAAGTGACAGAAAAGAAGAAGAAATTATACGCAGTATTTGTTGATTTCACAAAGGCTTTCGACCTAATGAACAGGGATCGTGTCATGAAGAAGCTAGAGAACACACTGGGAATGGAAAATGCCTGGACAAGAATCATACGAGCAATACTGAAATTCAACATAATAAGAATATCAGATAACTTGTCACTATCGAAGCCTATTCTGCAAACAAATGGTGTCCCTCAAGGTGACCCAATGAGCCCGGTACTCTTTATATTAACTGTTGAAGAGATACTAAGAATCACAGAGAAGATGGAAGAAGTATCAAGCTATGCATATGCAGATGACATAGTAGTAACATCAGAAAACCTGCAAAAACCGCAGAAAGCTATAGACGACATGGAAAAATGGTGTAATGAAAATGATTTCAACATAAATGTGGACAAGACAGAGATGATGATCTTCAGAAATGGAGGGAAAGCCCCTGCCGTTGCCAAAATCAGTATTAATGGGAAAGTTATCAAAGTCGTACCTGACTTCAAATATCTGGGCGTGACATTGCAGACAAGCGGACATTGTTTTTCAAAGCAGGTAACAGAAAGAGCTACACATGCAGTTCTAGCAATAAATGACATCAGGCATATATACAGGCATTAAAATTGGAAACAGCAATGAGGCTATTTGAAACCAAAATCTTCCCAATTTTAACATATGGTATCGAAGTCATCTGGGAATACCTTACAGAATCTAATCTAGCTACAATGGAGAGAGTGAAAGCATTATATATCAAAAGAGCCATTGGTGTAGCTAAATCCACAAGATCAAGGCTGGTTTATGTTCTAGCAAGATAATCTTACTTAATAGAAGACATAAGAATTAAATTTCTTCTACAATCCACAAAGGCATATGAAAACCTGAGAAAAACATTGCTGACAAAAAGATCGCAAATATGGTCAGATTTTTACTCTACCAGGGCAATGATAGACCGAACATGGACTTCTGCAAACTTTGAGATGCGACATGTCATCACTAGACTGTCTATACATGGATTCCATCATTTAGTGTGCATGAACAAAACATATCATGAGCCAGCAGCGTTGTGTACGTGTGAGCTTTGTGGACAGTTTTGTGATAGATATCATATAGAAATATGTAAGAAGAGAACTAGATCAGTAAGTTAATATGCAAAAGTCAAGAGTACTAACTCAAACTGAAATGCACATTTGTGCGCGTTACAGATATATATAAATATGCATTTTTTTTTTTGTATGACTTCTGGAAATATATTATAACTATCCTACTGACTAAAGTACACATCTAAAAAATATGATAATGCTTTTGGTTTAAAATTTCTAATGGAACTGGACACACTTTCAGGTAGCATGTTATACAATTTTATAGCATGAGGTAATATTCCATTTAGGCCATACGTAGTGGATTCGCTATGAGTTACAAAAAGATGACTGACTTGTCTTGTGTTATGGAGATGAACATCTTCGGGTGTAATCAAGGTGGTGTTGGATTTAATAAGTTTATATTTTATAGAATGTAAGTGACTGACTTAATGTTAAATTTCCAACAGCTGAATTAACTTAATTATTGTAGCCTATTTTATAAATTATAGAATGCCCTCAATGGGCATTAGGTATAAATCAAATGTAGTTGCCCCTTACGCTCCGCTCACTGCGTTTCTATGGCGACCACCTCGGAACTCCCGACCGTGCCTTCACTCGACTCTCCCGACCGTACCAAATACCAGCTACCAACTCTTGTACCAAAATGACAACCCGCTAGCTCACTCGGCACTCCCGACCGTACCACAATCACCTCTGCATATAGTCTAAATAATGCATAACACTAACCACATAGTTAAGTGCGCGAAGCAGAGTTGGTAGTCGTAGCGAAGCACCCTTGCATTTTCGAATAATGTACGATACACTGTTTGTAGGTTTCAAAAATGTGGCATATTATATCTCCCAGAGATTTGCCAGCCTGTCACCTTTTGTTTAGCGGTATGACGTCACACCACCAACGTCCAATCACGAGTTTCTTCAAAATATGAGGACAGAAAAATTTGCTAGATCATGATATAAAAGAAAATTCATCGCGAGGGTGCGGTGGGTGGGAACATTCATCCCAAGGTGTTACTTAAATTTGTTTTTTCCCGGGCATTAAGATGAGTTCAGTTAAACAATGTTATTCATTGCAGAGTTGTACAATTGATAATGTTCTTTTTGTGCATGTCAACGCATGGTATTTTGTGCACCAACTCCCACACCATGTACACTTGCATTCAGAGCCCGGGTCATGATATCTCTTTTCTATGCACCCTGATGGTGGAAACCATGAATTGCAAAGCATGTTATTGTGTTCCTTAACTCATAGTTAGTGTTTGTACATTCGTTGCTGGTCATAGCATCAGTAGAATAGAAATCAAGCAGGATGAGATTCTTCTTTTCTCGTAACTCTTGCAATAGAGCATTGTACTGTGGAGTGGACAGTAACAACAGCTAATAGATCTGTAGCCATATAATTTAGCCGTGTCACACAAACCAATTTATATGCAGACCGTGAAGTTGTGCCTCCTTCCCAACACGTCCTCCTTCTTCTCTCTTCCCTCCTTGCCTGTTATTGATTATTACCACGTGTTCCAGTGGTGAATCGGAAAAACGGTAGAACAGGCCGTGCATGAGTCCCCCACTCCAATCCGCCTGGAAAGTAGGGGTTTTGGGTGGGAATGCAAGAACCGGTTTTTATAATTTTGAGATAAATAATACGGCGTTTTTTATAATTGCAAAATATTATGTATGGTGCAAGGGTCTTTTTTATTATGAAATGTTTATTATTTGGTTTTTATAATTATGAAATATTCTGTTGGCATATAGGCTATAAGGAGTTTTTTATAATTGTAAAATATGTTTGGTGCAAGAGTTTTTTTATTGTGAAATATTATTACCGGCACTGAGCAGCGGCTGGCGGGTGGCTAGGAGACATACTAGGAGCAGCTGGTGGGATAGGGGAAGCGGCCAGGCATGTATTTAGTGAAAGGGGGATGTGTGCGCAGCCTGTATTACCATTATGCCGGTGAATCACAGACTAGGGATATCTCACTTGTTCCACAAGAAAGCAGCCTTATTGAGTGTAGGTGTTTCTCGCACTTTTGTTGGCATCAGTGAATGAGTGTTTGTGCTGTGTTACAACAGTTGACAGTTCTAATTGTGCCTCACATTGTTCAAAATGCCCCCCTGTTGTAAGTAAATTAGAGTTTAAAACTGTTCATAGTCAAGTTAGGGAAATTGTGCCAAGAAACTTCGCCCTTAGGGTGTCTCTAGTAGACTGAAAATCGATCAACAAACTCTGTCTTTTGCTGCATAGCTCTGCCTCCTAGTCGTTCCACGCACATCGCAGCAGAATTATTTGGTTTCACCTCTCCTCAGTTCTTCAATGAGAAGTAGGGTTCCTTAATCAATTCATATATCAGTCTTGAGGGGGCGTATTTTGATACACACAGTACTCTTTTCCAATATGCTGCCTTCACTTGCACTAGAGTAAGGGAAATTGACCTATACACTTAATTTTTCAAGTTTCCCCAGAAATAATAGTCACATACTGTTAGAAGAACTTAAAGACAATGTCACAAGAGAAGTTAACTCTATCTCGGAAGCTGAACTTATGTGCATGAAAGAAAATTCCCTAAAAAGGTGCCAATGTTGTGTGGATGCAAGATGAGAACATTTCCAACACCTCTTGTGATGAGGTACATAGTTATTTGCATTGTAATTCCAACTGTAAATATGAGAACCTGAACCATTACACCGTTCGCGGCTTTATTAGCGTAAATATTTCACCCGATCGCTCGGGAGTTGGAGCTGTGCCTGCCGCAACGCAGAAACCCGCATGATTGACCAACTCTTGCATGGGATTCACTGTAGAAAATGCCATCAGGTCCGCTGACTTTTCTTCTCTTTGCATTGCTTGATGATTGGCTCAATCTCATCCATCTTGAATAGGTCAGTCTCCTCTATCATGATCTGGTCAGTTGACACTTCCTTCCTAGTATTGTTATTGTATAATTATTACTATCCATTTTGTTTCAGATATACAATGGAGGAAGTTATCAAGGATACTCGTTTCTCCCATATTGCCCATGATCCTCGTTTTAAGAAAATTCCTAAGCGAGAGAAGAAAGTAAAAATTGACAAGCGTTTTCAGTCTATGTTTAAAGATAAAAACTTTAAAGTAAAATACTCTGTTGACAAAAGAGGACGTCCAATTGTACATACATCAAGTGAAGATCTCAAGAAATATTATGCAGTTTCATCTGATGAAGATGACTTGGATTCTGATACTGATGGAAGTGAAAGTGAAGTTAGTAGTACTACTAGTAAAAATAAGTTTGAAAGTGAGGAACTTCAATTAATTGAAGAGAAACAAATTAAAGATAAGTCTCTTCAGAATGTTAGTATTTCAGTAACTGCAGAAAATTCAGGTGAACCAAGTGAGAATGAAGTTCTTCCAGATACTGTGAAAAATAAGTTGAGAGATTTAACTGTTGACTATGCTCGTGGTGAAGGAGTTCTGTTTTCAGATAGTTCATCAGATGAAGAGAGCACTGAAGCAGGTCAGTAATTTTGTTGATTTCTGACACTGTAACCTAACATTTTATTTTATTTTTAAAAAATCAATAGATAGAACTATTATAGATACATGTCAGGCTCTTGGGTCTACGCGGGAGAGCAGTCTCTCTCTAGTTTATTTTACCAGCTGCCAGTCAATGTTCACCAGGGGCAGTGAAATGACATAGCCAACAAAACAAATGTAATTACACTGTAGGCCTATAGAGAGCCAAAACATAATGGAAAACACTGTAAATATATAAACATGTCATTCTAACTTTATAAACACTCATATGAACGTGCTGTAAAACAATATGTTGTCATGAGAACGATTTGCATTTGACAAATTCTCTCTAATATACTATCGTAAAATAGGTGCTAAATTGAGCATTACTCCGGTATCGGTCAACTGATTTGCTCCAATATCAATAGGCTTCTTCCCATGGACATTATAATAAATCATGGAAATCCGATAAAGTGTATTTGAGTTATCACGCCTACAGACAGATAGCCTAGATGGACAGACATTTTCCCGTCCCACACACAAACTCATAAAGTACCATTCTGGCACTTAATAACAAACTTGTACATTCATAACGACCGCCAGCGTGGTCTTGTGGTTAGCGTCGCTGACTACAGATCCGTCGGCCCGGGTTCGATCCCCAGCACCTCCTTGGTTTTTTCTGAGGTAGGGAGGTCTGGTAGGGGTGCACTCAGCCTCGTGATTCAAATTGAGAAGCTACTTGATAGAAAAGTAGCAGCTTTAGTCATGGAAACCACTATTAACGGCCGTAGGTGTCAGCATGCTGACCACATGCCCCCCCAATGCTACCGTCTGCCTATGGTAGATGATGCAGCAGTCAGGTGGTAGGCCTTGTCCCTTCTGGGATGTTTGCACCATGGAGTTAGAGTACCGTACATTCATAACTTGAATCGGTACTTGGGTGTTAGCCAGGCCTCACCGTTTTTTTTCCCCCAAGTTGTAGGCTAACTAAGTTACTAACTAAACAAAATGCCCTAAGTTACACATCTTTATATAGTAGTAGTAGTGCATAGATCGCGAGCGATCCTTAGCGATCCGTGGATATTCTTGGCAGAAGGGTGCCAGCCGTTGCACTTATGTGAATCTTGGCCTAGAGCGCACTGTGTCACTAACACATTTCCTCCACTTCACTCTATCTTGTGCATTTCTTATAATGTCCGTCCAAGATGAGTTCATGGATTCCTTAATCTCATCGCTCCACCTTGTCCGCGGTCTTCCTCTCCTTCTGTTTCCGTTTGTCATACCCAGCATTATGTCTTTTTCGAGGGAGTTCTCTCTTCTCATAACGTGTCCAAAGTATGTCAGTTTCCGTTTCAGCGCCTGTGCTTCCAACGAACACTCTGGGACTAACTTCTCTATGATTGACTTGTTGGTTCTTTTCTCTGTCCATTTTACTTTAAGTAATTTCCTCCAAGTCCACATCTCAAATGCCTCGATTTTCTTCTTCTCTTTTTTCCGGGAAAATAACACATTGCGACCCAACCGAGCCCCCAACCACTACGAGAAACCTAGCGGCGGCATTAGAACTACTAGGAAAGTAGCGACGGTGGCGACATCTAGTAAGGAAATGGTGAAAGAGAAAAATAATTTATTTTTCCTTTATTCTCTTCTTCTCTTCCTTTCCCGTCTCTTTCCTCTCTTCCTCTCACCTCCTCTTCACCCTACCTACCTATTCGAGACCTATTCCTAACATTAAATTTTGGATCGAACGGGGATCGAACGCATGACCCTTAGCATCGTAGCCAAGAGACTTATCCGTTACGCTACGAAGGACAGTTGAGCAGTGAAGGAAGTTCCGGTATATTTTAGTTATCTAATTTAGTTGGCGCTAGCGAGTGTTAACGCAAGAATCTGGTTTTCTAATTTTGAGATGGTTTGTTTGTTATGAAAAGAGTAGTGTTGGTGCAAGGGAATTTTTCTGCATCAATTAACACGGTGTTTTTTAAAATTGGGAAATATTATGTAAATTTCGATTTTTTATATTTTGTGAATTTTTTTTCTTTCAAATCGCTGTTTAAAGATCGTGAAATATGATGTTTGGTACAAGGGTATTGTTTTAATATAATTTGTGAAATTTTATTTTGTTTTTATAATCGTTTTTAAAAATTGTGAAATATTATGTATGGTGCAAGGCAATCATTAGAGTAAGCTGAGGCTTAACACAGGAGTCTGCATTACCGGCGCTTAGTAGCGGCCGGCAAGAGCAATAGCGGGGTAGATGCGCACGGGACGATGCGCGGTAGGCGGAGGGGAAGCCTGCCTGGCGGAGAAGGCGACCGGGCCGATGGAAAGGGGAGCCGCTTGGGTCGCAAAGTGTTAACTTGCCTTTTTTCCTCAAGGTCCAACTCTCGCATCCGTAGAGCACTATTGGGAATATCATTTGCTGGATAACTCTCATTTTAGTTCTGATGAGACACCCGAGTCATTTAAGCCTATGCATAATTTAAAAAAAAAATCCGTGAAATTCTAGGGTTGGAAGTTTAATAGTGGCAATACTTACTTGTAGTGAGTTCAATTAAATGATTGTGGTCAACTGTGTTCTCATTAACCCTTGTATAAACATTTGTGGCATTAATTTCACAAGATATTTATAGACTCTTACAACAAACCCCCTCAGAATGAGAGTCTTGTAAAGTTAGGCCTTTATAGTTATACTTCAGTAAGGTTGTGACGGGTCAATGAGTGTCTTACTTATATTAATGTTTAGTCTCAGGGTAAATTGTTGGGTGCCGTGTATAATAATGGACATTATACTATGTTTATAGTTGACCCTCCAGCTGCTACATGTCGGCTGCAAACAAGGCTCTCTCTTCTCAGGGCAGAGAATGGAGACAGCTATATATATATTATTTTAGAAATAATATTCGTAGAAATTGTGAATACTGGATTTATTCAATCAATAATGTTGCTCGACAAGTTTTGACTATAGATTACAACAACTTTACAATGACTGATATAATTAATTAACAACTTGTTGAATATTCATAAGTATAAAATAGCAAACTGTTTGTAGACTTGATCCGTGATAATTACTTGGAATGATGAGCTTTGTAGTTGCGAATTATTCTAAGTCCATTAATATACTCGTTGAAATTTTTCTAAGTCAGAAAATTATTTGGCTATTTAATTTTTAGAGTATCGAAATTACTCTGCCTGAAATTTTCTAAGTGCAATAATTCCCTACGACCAGGATCTCTCCCATTGTAGATTGCTGTAGAGTAGTTTGAAGCACAAGTCTGACTTTTCACCACGGCAGTGGTTGATCAAGAAGTGTTTTCTGCTTCTCATGAAAATCTTAAGTTGACTGAAATATTAAGATAAACATTGCCAGATAAACTATTGGTTTAATATATAACCATATGATTCTTACAAACTTTATTATTGGGCATTGACATTTCACAATACAGCCAGTCATTAACTATATTTTATAGTCTGTAGGGACATGAGTATTCCCATTATAACTACTAAAATCTCCATTATTCTTGGTTCTAAGAAAGATTGACAGCTTGCTATTATACACGAATGTAAGGAAAGCAGTCTTGCTTCTCTTAACAAAAGTCATACTCTCAAAATAGCTTAGTGCTATTTTGTCTCTCTAGAAATGCAAATCCTACTACCCATTGTAATAGTGAAAGAGTGATAGGTTTATTGTTCTTCCATCCAGGCCTACATTGGCCGTACGTGTCTCATGCATCAGATGGTAAAACCCCTATCTACCTAGAATAATACCACCTCAGATCAAACTGATTTCAGAAGTTAATTTTTTTATATTTAATTTACTTATTTGTATTAACTTGTTAATTATAATGAATATTTTATGTGAATACTTTATCCATCCTGATTCTTTTGATATCAAACACTTTAATAGAAAGTCGTACCGGTATATGACATTAATAGGCATATATGAATTTCTGTTAAATACTAACTTAATATTATGTGATTATAAAATTATAGTGATTAATTAGTTCTGAGCTTGTCTGAATCACTACCGGTACAAGGTTAGTTAGTAAGACTCTCATTCTGAAGGGGCAAGCCCCCGCAGGAATGCATTATAACTAGGGCTAGGACTTTTAGGTAAATGCATATTTTTTTTGCTATTACTTATGATTTCTGGACTTTGTCAAAGTTTCGGTTGGGACCTTTGGATTCAAAACTGAGTTGCATATCACATAAAAATAATATTTTCGATATTTCTTATTTGAATAAATATTTAATATATTTTACCACATATCATGTTTAGAAATGAATATTTTGACAGTTTTTGTAATATTTTACCACATATCATGTTTAGAAATGAATATTTTGACAGTTTTTGTAAAATTGCGCCATATTTTCAATGTGTTGCGTTGTTATGTTCTGTCAGAGAATAAATCAGGGCGGATTTGGCCTTCATTAGTGCAAATTTCTGTTTCCTCTCACACTGCATTACTAAGTTGGAAACAAGAATCAATAAAAAGAAATCAAACACATTGAAAACAAACTTAACAAAATCAGTGGTTCAAAAGCAAACAAAATTAAAGAAAAATTCCTGTCATGCCTAAATAAGAATGAAGGGTTACAAGTGTTGTGCAAGATTTCAGAAATTTTAATGGGTAACAGTGTAGAGAACTTGGAGCAGATGGAACATCTGAGTGTCAGTGTTACAAATATGCAAGATGTTGAACGTACATTTTCAAGATACAAGTCTCTGTTCCGTGAAAATCGTCACAGCTTTAAGATGCACAACTTAAGATCTACTTTTGTCGTTCACTGCAACTGTTCTACACTTGCTGACTAGAATGACTAGATGAATAGGGCTACTTCTGTAAATATTGGTTAAATAAGTTAATTAAAATATTTTCATATTTTTTAACATATTTTCGACTTTTTAAACACATAAAAAATAAATATTTTCGTTTTTATAAGCACCTAAAAGTCCGAGCCCTAATTATAACGTAAAAATCCGGCAAAAGATAGATTTATGCTGCACCCCAGAAAAGTTTCGCCGTTTTGTTAGGTTAGGAACGTTATGTTAGTTTAGGAGCAATATACTGAATAGCACGAGGTTTATTATGTCTCACATTGAATTTCTTCTGTGACAAAACCCTAAACCCCAACCTTCACAGGCAGGCCTCATTAGAGAGGAGCCTAGGGTGCAGCATAAAACTATTTTCTCCCAAGTTAAAATTTGCGTTTTAAATGGGAAAATTCATTAATAAAAGTTCGTTATCGCAATTGCAAATTATTCATGTTGCTCCTATGTAGGCTTTTAAATTTGTCAGAAGGTAGACTAACACTAAATTTTACTAGCCTACAAAAAACGTCAACTGAATATATTTATATAGTTTAACAGGTATTTAAAATATTTTAATTACAGAACCTGAAGAGGAAGAAGAATTGGACCATGATTGGGGAGAATTAGATCGTGATGCAGAAAGAACAGACGAAATCACAAACAGATTAGCAGTATGTCATATGGATTGGGATAGAATTAGAGCTTCTGATTTGATGGTTCTTTTTAACTCGTTTTTACCAAAGGATGGACTTATTCATTCTGTCACAGTAAGTTATTAATTGCTTAAGGTACACCCAAGAAACAAAAAATTATGAAAATTTGCATTTTTTGAAAGTGGCATATTTAAATAGACAGTTATTTTCTCTTTAATTTCGTGTATTAATTTTTAAATTCTTTCCGTAGATAGAGCCCATTTTCTAGGAAGCTTCATTTTGTCATACCTCTTACCCAGCTATCAAATTTCAGTATTTTTATTCTTCCCTCTCTGCTAGAACTTCTCATATTGACTGCCACTGTCTCATATTGACAGATAAAACTGTGCAGTCTTCCAAATTGTCTGACTTTTTAAAAGACCTAGGATTTGAAATGATGTTATCTACTAACATTCTTCTTCTCAAGAAAGTACAATGTTGATTTAAAAAACCACATAAAACAGACGAACCAGATTCTAGGTGCATCAACATTGAGAATTTATTTTTTATTTTTTATCTTCTTGTTATCGAAGTGCATTGGAACAATTTAAAATTAGATTAGGGAGCTGTAAGAATGGATTGTCCATTGATGAAATTTCAGGTGCTTTGCTGACCATCTTTGCTGACCATCTTTGTAATATATTTTTACTGGAATCACCAGTCCTTGATGCACTAAATCATTCAACAATGCCACGAAACTATTTAAATAGCATGATTTAATATTCAAATAATGTTAACAATTTGTGTGATTTATTAAATTGTGTTTACTTGGTCATAATGGTCTTTTTTGGATCATATTAGATATTTTTAAGGTCATATTCTGGCCTTCCTGGCTTTTATAGGTTTAAACATCCTGGCCCTAGCGATCACTGATCAATTTTCTTCTCTAATTGCCTTCTGCAAAATTCTCTGCAATGTTTGTATAATTTACATTTTACTTAATATCCTTTGAAATGTTACCGCACTCCCACAATTCTTGACACAGTTCAAAGCCACTAATTTAGATGATCTAGCTATTATGCTGCTCTGCATAATGTTGAAATATATTTCAGAACATTGCATATATAAAGAAATAACATCATGACATTAACTTATCATACATAATACATACCATACATAATACATACCACACATCATACATACACTCAAAATCTCATCCAATATACCATACCACAACATACATCATATATACACTTCACACCCTTCCAGTCTACCATAAAACATTAAGTCAGTTACATCAAAGGAATTCTGAGCATGGCTTGATCGTTTACCTGCAGCTTCTGTTTTCGTCTATGAATTCCTGGACGATATAATAAGACTTATTTACTAAGTAATTTGCACAGCTTTGCCTTGAAACATTTTTGGTCTGAATAATTTTTAGTTCCTGAGGCAGCTTGTTGAACAGTTTGGCACCTTGATACTTGGGTACTTTTTCAAATAAACTTAGTCTATGGCTGATTGCTGCAATATTTTCCTTGTTTCTTGTGTTGTGATCATGTACGTCAGAATTTTTTGGGGGGGTATCGTATTTCCTAATATTGATTGATGCAGTGAGATAAAGAAGATGATTGACATTAGTGTGGTAAGAAGGTGAAATACTGAATGATGCAGCAGGATGGTTCTACCACTTACTAAAAAAAACATGAGTAGAAGCAAGATGTGGGAACATTGTTCTGCTTGAGCAGGTAATCTTCTTATGGTGCCATATCCTCATGGGAAATAGCAAGACACCACGAATAGCTACTTAGGCACCATATATGTGTGCTCATCCTAGGGAATATATACCAATATGATTGTCTGTTACTTTGAATAAAGGAGAGTGAGATGAATAAAGGACAGAGTAGAGATATCGGTGGATGTATTCAAAGTCCCAACACTAGAGAAATTTTACAACAGTTGCCTTAATTGCATTTGTAAGCTTCTATGCCCGAAGTTAGTAGTAACCTCTCCAGGCTGTGAGAGTGTAAAAAATTTATGCAGCTACAGTTGGACATACATTGGGAGATGGGCCTCACTGTGGGAGAATGCATGCAAGAATCTAACTTTATGCTACGAAAAGTGGAACAAGATTAATAAATTTGCTTTATATGTTGTGCCTGAGAAGGATCAAGCAGGCCTTGGATATGATATATGTTCTGAGGCAGTGTTCTAGTCCCAAACACTTCGACCATATGGCCCATTGTGCCTACCTCTAGCATCATAGGTTGGAGTCAATTAAATAGTCCAGTGCCTTTAACCAAACTGACAAGCTGCCTCATAATCCTGTCTGATGTAGGTGCCTGCTGGAGTTCTGAAGTTCCAAAAATTTGGAACCTTCTGCTAAGAGCTTCACAGTTGTGAATAACATGCCAAGAGGTTTCCTCTGCATGGCTACAGAGTCTACATTCAGTACTTCCAGAATGGATACCCATTTTGTGCATGTGCTTCTTCAGTGTACAGTGACCTTGAAGTAGTCCCATTGCAATTCTTAGGTCGGATTTTTTCAGTCCTAATGCCTGAGTTGCGATGTTTTTTGAGGGTTTTCTGATCAGCCCTTTACAATGCTTTGAACCTGCATATGCGTTCCAAAGCTTGATGTGCTGTGTAGCCACCCACGAGTTCACTGCAGTGCAAATTAGTTTGCCTGATATACCAGTGAATGGTTCAGAACCTATATAAGCTTCTGCTGCTGCCCTTGCCAGACAATCCGCACTCTCATTACCAGGTATTCCCTTGTGTCCCGGCACCCAAAAGAGAATCACCTCATTTTGTTTTGCCAGTTTCACGAGATCTTTATGGCACTCCCTGATTAACTGAGAGCTCAGGCTGTAAGATAAAGGGGTCTTTAGTACTACCTGACTGTCCGTGAAGATTGAGATCTTCTTCTCCTTATATTTCCTCCTCAGATTCTCACAGATACAGGCATGCATTGCCAATGTTTCTGCTTGGAAAACAGTCATATGTTTCCCCAAGGAAAACTTTAATTCTTTTCTGGGTTTGTATCCATATACACCAGCTCCAGTGCCTTTCTCGGTTTTAGAGCCATCCATATACCACGTTAATTGCTCTGACCCTGAGGTTACTACATTTCCTTTAATCTTCCATTCCTCTCGACTACCTATATTGATTTGGAATGGTTTTTCAAAATGATATTCACTAAGGGAGTAGTCTGAAATCATATCGCCTATCTCTCCTATGTTCACCATTTTGTTAATTTTGGAATGCCCTAAGTTTGTATAGGAATTATCCCAGCAATCTATATGTATCATCATTCTATATGATGCCATGCCTGCCTCCCCCTTTATGAATACATCTAAAGGCAGAAGATTGAGAATGACGTCCAGTGCGACAGTCGGGGTGCTTGAGATGGCCCCTGTAATTATTAGTTCTGCTAGTCTTTGTATACTAGCCAATTTTTTTATGGTTGTCCGTTGAATTACCAAACAACAGCAGCATAAATTATACTAGGCCTTGGATATAGTCCCTTCAATATAAAGTGGAACAGAGGCTGCAGTTTACTGAACACTTGGAATGTTAAGGTGATTTTTCGGGTTTCCAGCTGGTTGAATAGGAGGATTTATTTTATTTTTATTTATTTTATTTATTTATACAAATTTATACAAATATACAAAACAAAACAAGACCATCCGAATGAGCAAGCGCTCGTGCTCGGGCACAGTTCAGCCATTTACGTTACAAAATACAAATCACAAATATATAAAGAAAATATAATATTAAATCAATACCTAAAAAATAATAATAAAAAAGAAAGAACAGAATAGTAAAAAGAAAAAAGGAAAAGTAGTAAGAACAAAAATTGAAACCCTGAGTTATTACAAATAAAATAGTACCTTAATTGTCTACTAAGTACAGAGTGAAGTAACTTTTGAACTATGAAATAAGATTTTTGATAAACTTATTGAATTTTTTGTTGTTCATATGTACTATTTCTGGATGTGACCTAATTATAGAGTTATAGAGTCTTGAACCATAATAAATGCTATGTTTAGAGCCAGAAGAGGTGAAGTATTTTGGTTCTATTAAAGGCAATGTTTTATTTCTTCTAGTATTGTAATTATGAGGATCCGATACATGTACGTTGCGGTATTTGTGAAAGTATTTTAAAAGTGTGAGCTTATAAATTTGTTCTACAGTCATCACATTCAATTCAGGAAATATCAATTCTGTTGGATATTCTATAGGCTTTTTTAAACAAATTTTTATAATTCTCTTCTGTATTAGAATCAAAGGAGTCAATACAGATGTGCCACTTCCTCCCCAGCCAATGATACCATATTGGAGGACAGATTGTATTAGAGCTAAGTAGACTGTCCTTAAGACTTCAGTTGGTAAATATTGTTTTAGACAGACAAATTTGTATAATGTTTTTCTTAATCTGGTACATAAATATGTGAGGTGTTTGTCGAATTTCAGATGACGATCTATAATAATACCAAGGTATTTGACCTGATTTGTCTCCTTCACAACCTGGCAGGTACATGAGTCAGATTCACAGTTGATATCATGTAGTCTTACGCACAAGTTTTGATCCATTTTTAATTGTGGAGTACCAGCAGTTGTTAATGAGAATGGAACACAGTTTGTTTTATCTATATTTAATACTAACCTATTGCAGTCAAGCCAACTTTTAACTACTCTTAATCCCTTATTAGCCCATTTGTAAGTATCCTGCCAAGTTGGAGCGGAAAATAGCAATACGGTATCATCGGCATAAGAGTAAAGACAGCCATGGAAATTATTTAAGTCCAAATGCAGCAACTCATTTATGTAAATAATGAAAAGAATTGGACCCAAAATTGTTCCTTGTGGCACACGGGTATCCACTTCTCTGATATCACTAAACTGATCCTTAATTTTGGTAATTTGCGTTCTATTATGTAAATAAGACCGAAATAAATTTAGTGCAGTACCTCTTACTCCAATTTGCTCTAATTTTTCTATAAGTATCTTGTGGTTTACAGTGTCAAAAGCCTTTTGCAAATCCAAAAAAAATACCTAGACTTTTATTTCCCGCTTCTAATTCTTCGATAACTTTTCCTGTAACATTAATTATGGCATCATCTGTGCTCAAGTTATTTCGAAAACCAAATTGATTTGAATTTAATATATTATTTTTATTTAAGAAGTCCACCAGTCTATTTTTTATACATTTTTCTAACAGTTTAGATAGGCTAGGGAGTAAGGATATAGGTCTATAGTTATTTAAACTATGCTTTTCTCCGGATTTGTATATAGGTTATTTGTATATAGGATTGATTCCGAACTTTCGGCAGCTTGCTCCGCTGTCATCTTCAGGGAGAAGTGAGCTGATCATAGGAAATATCTGTTATATAGGAGAGACAAGAAATGCTAGATGGTGTGGGGAACCAATAATTTGGTTACCAGGACTGCATACCATGATCTTATTCTATTCATTGATCCATTTCAACTCAATATAAGAAGTACAGCTTTGGTCCTCTAACTTGCTGCAGCAATCACAGCTTTGTTCCACACAGGTTTCTTCCTAACTTGTTGGACTTGTTAGTTTCTATCAACATTTCCATCCTGACCCATTGCAAATGGCAAACATTCAACATTGAAGAGCGAGGCAATCTTATGGTATTGAGAATAACCGAGATTATGGTGAAAAGAACAAAGAAAGAGATCACAGCAAAATTACCCTAAAGATAGCCTGTGTGTTACAAGAGAAACATACCCTTCTGTGAATTAACTTCTACAGAAGGTAGTGTTACAATAGACAGGAAGTACAATTGAGGAGTCTAAATAATTGTTAAATATGGTTAAGCTCACAAAAATTTGTGAATGGTGAAGGGGAATTTAGCTACCGTATCTTAAAATCTATGCCTGACTTCACTGTCTTTTGTAGCCTGGACCCCTGCATGCGAGAACTTCAGTAGTTGCATTAAAACTTTTTTATATAAGTTATGTTTATTTATTTATTAAACTTTGCAACATATATGTCAATCTACCGGAATATAATTAGACTGTGCTTACATTAAAACATTTTAATATTTTAAACTAGCAGATCCCTGTTGCTTCGCCCACGACAATTAATTGGAAGATAAAAAATTAAGAGCAAAGTAATTAAAACATTATATTTATTAACACTTGCACGCGAAACATTCCAAGCCTAAACAAAAGGATTAATAATTAATGAAACAGCTAAAAATCTGTCTTTGTATTGAATTTCACGATGGGAAAAACAACTTCTGATTTGAGTTCCCTGGCCCAGAAAACCCCTGCATAGTGAGTTCCATCTAAACCAATCATTGTTTGTCCATTTAGTCGTATAGGCTATTCATTATCCCTCTTCTGACTATTTTGAAAATTTCAGATATCTAAGTGCCTTGACATTATAAACAAATGAATCGACCAGCATGGGCTAACAACATTCAAGCGATCACGATGCTTTTATTTCCAAGGCATGACAAAAATAGCCAAAGCCAACTGTAATTGATTTGACATTGATATGTATTACTGAAAACTGATGCTTCGAAAATGCAAAACATGCATGTTTTCTGCCCTTTTTCACTCATAACTCACAAACGAAAGCGAAAATTAAAATTCCGGCTTCGAGGTGCATTCGCCCACCCTTTAGTCCATCTATGTTTAAAATTTCAGATCTCTGCGTTCAGTAGATTTTGCTGGGCATCGCAGACAGATAGACTGACAGACAAACACTTCCTCTTATTATTATAGATTTATTTATTAAATGTTGCAGCATACAAGTTGATGTATTGGAATATGATTCAACTGTGCTTGTATTCTATCCATTACATTTAGTCACACAAATTTATACTCGTAGTTGAAATGTGATGGCATTCTCACCTTTGCATCTCATATTTGCTTCAAAGGAATGTATTACTATGAATTCTTTAATACTTTTTTCCCAGATTTATCCTTCAGAATTTGGATTAAAAAGGATGAAAGAAGAAGAAGTCAAAGGGCCTATAGAACTAGTGGAAAATAAATTACAAGAAGAAGAAGATGAGGATAAAGAAGAAGTAAGCCCACTTATTATATTTTTTAATTAATTTATTAACACAAACATATATACACAACTTGAAACTAGAAAACATTCCTCTAAGAATAAAATATGCTCAGTAATCACTTAAAAAATTATTATTGAAGTTAGATATGGCTGCCAACAACATTATAAATAAGACATGAAGAGCATTATACTGTAATAATTTATTAGGTACCATGAAAAGTAGAAAATAAGTTCAAGGAATAGGAGTGTTTAAATTAAATTTAAACCTGCAACACATATTGCAATTTGTGCATGCTCACATGCAGAACTGAAATGCTATTTAACTACATCGACTATATTTCTGAAGAAAAGCTATCAAGACACTGAAGATATTTCTGTATCAAGAAATTACTTACCTGCAGTCATGGTACTCACAATACGTTCACTGAGCACTTTATTAACTTCTAGGTTGTCTTGCATTTTTGCCCTTTCTGGACTTTCTTTTACAGTTGAGTTACAAAAGTGGGTAACTTACGTTTATACTTGTGAAAACCCATGTGGTAATATTTCTGGATTTTTAGTTTGTTTGTAAATGTTGTCTACTGACTAACTAGTGAACCTGTTTCTAATCTGAGAGTCTTTTTGAACCATCAGAGAGTGGGGGAAAAAAAAAAAAACTATTGGATTATAATCAGGTAATGAAGTATCTTGCAGCGAACTTTAAAAATGTTGTTTTGCACATAGTATTGAATTAAAAGCAAAAAATTGCAGAATTTCATTGAAAAATTATACTTATGAAATTTCACTTACAGTACTTTGTTATTTACAGTACAGTATCATGATATCCTTTTTATTTTTTAATGCATGCGAAAATCCATTCACAAAATTTCAGGACCGTTAATAATTATTAATGATTATGATGGTAGAAATACTAGTTTCTTTTACTTCCCATAGAATGAAGAAGGAAATTCGTATAGCATGGAGAAGCTACGAAGGTATCAGCTGAATCGTCTAAAATATTACTATGCCATTTTAGTTTGTGATTCTCCAGATACAGCCAACAAAATCTATACAGAATGTGATGGTTTGGAGTATGAAAGCAGTGCTACACGTCTTGATTTGCGATTCGTCCCTGATGATACAGTATTTGATCAGGTGAGAGATTTATGTTTGAGATATTTCCATACACAGTCAATTTTGGTATGAATAAATTACTGTAACTAAATGTTTGTACAGGTGCGGCAGAAAGAACGCCCCGATTACAGAAGGCAAATATATCCAAACCCAATAAAATATGAAAAAACTTATGTAATTCTTTGAAAGTACACATGATGCCATTTACATCGACGTGTTTTGAAGAGAACATCATTCAAGGGGCGGCCTCCATTGTTTATACACTGATTGAGCCTCTCTCGGTAGTTGTCCATGACTCTCATTGTCATTTCGGGCAAAACAGCAGCAAATTCCTGTTGGATTGCCTCCTTAGGAGCTTCCAAAGTTTGGGGATGATGTTGGTACACCTTGGTTTTCAGATGTCCTGTCTTTGGAGCCCAAAAAGTACACGAAAGGCACACTGCGTTTTTGCGCTGAGTTGCTGTCGGCGACTCGCCATTTTGAATAAACTGCTCTACGGCATAAGCGCGATGCACTCCTGACCAAGCCATGGTCTAAACTAAAATGGCACCTAAGTTGCTGTTCGGCAATATTCACCCCGCCCCTCTATCCCCACCCACCACATAGATATCTATCTCCCAAATCGGGGCGTTCTTTCTGCCGCACCCTGTATTTACTAGGAAGCATTCAGAAATATCAGAAAGTTACTGATATAATTTGAATTTTCCACGCAACTTTAGTTGCTTTGGTTCCCTGTGTCTTAGCCAATTGTTGCTCTAACTCCTCTAGTAACAAAAATAAATTATGACTTTTGTTTGTTACAGCCATTAAAGCTTACAATCAGATTGAAATATTGGAAAGTTATTGACATAATTTGAATTTTCCACGCAACTTTAGTTGTTTTTGGCTCCCTGTGTCTTAGCCAATCATTGCTGTAACTCCTCCAGTAACAAAAGTAAATTATGACTTTTGTTTGTTACAGCCATTAAAGCTTACAATCAGATGAAATGCTTGTAAATATTTCGTTGGTTTTATCAATTTGTTACAAATTAGTTGGTGCCATACAAAAAAAAAAAAAATAGTACTTAGTAAAATTGAAACTTGAGATGGAGGTTTAACATACGTAACTTCACTTAATTCAAGCACTAACCTGAACATGTTTCGAGCAAACTTCATGACTCATCATCAGCTATACTCCATCTGTCTGTTGTATATTGGCAGCAATTCCTGGTGGTTGTTTAATGAACTTCTTGATGAGATCCATCCCCGCGGGTATTTCGAAATTCATGAGTTGGTCCTGATTTTTGTAAATATAAATCTTTTCCCAAATTGTGAGCTGTTTGTGTCCTTGGACACAATTTCGAAATACCCGCGGGGATGGATCTCATCAAGAAGTTCATTAAACAACCACCAGGAATTGCTGCCAATATACAACAGACAGATGGAGTATAGCTGATGATGAGTCATGAAGTTTGCTCGAAACATGTTCAGGTTAGTGCTTGAATTAAGTGAAGTTACGTATGTTAAACCTCCATCTCAAGTTTCAATTTGATTATAACTTCACTATATAAACTTCCTTCAAATTCTAGGATTAGTACTTAGTATTTTTAATAGGGGGATAGTTCATTTAAAATGTCTTTACTTATTTATGTAATTAATTTTACACATTTAAAATGGTTATATGGTGTAATATTGTATATTAAATAACAAATAGAAGAGGAGCAAGTTCTTCATAATTCCCAGAAGACTGTAATGCTATATCATTACAACTATAATTCTTAATTTGGCTACTGCCTTCAGACATGAAATTTCATCCCCTGCAATATTTCAAGACTGAAATTACAAAATTAGTAGTGATTGTCATCATTACCGTAATTATTTCTCTCATAATTAAATGTAGAGTTCAAGCTTTTTTCCTAATTTACATTTGTTTATATGAAGCTTCATCAAGAATGTTATGATGCATAATTATTCAGTTGTAACTTGTAAAATATGTACCCTAAGAATTTTAGTAGTTTTTCCTAAAAGCTTTTTTAGTAAATACTTGTATTTCCATTTGTAGAACCTTTGTGAATAAGTTTTTTTTTTCCCAGGAACCTCGTGAAATTTGTGATAAAATACCAGATCTTTCTAAGTATCAGCCTCGACAATTTACAACAACAGCCTTACAGCAAGCAAAAGTTGAACTTACTTGGGATGAAACAAACCCTGACAGAAATGAAATAACTCAAAAATTAATGTCTGGTGATGTTGATGGTGTGTCTGAAGCAGATTTACGTGAATATTTAGCAACTTCTAGTGAAGAAGAAAGCGACGGTAAGCTTAGCAGACCTTTCATTATGTATTTTAAAAAGTAAATGAGAAATCATAATCGATGTTATTGTGAGGGGCTGTGATACACCACATATTAGGAAGTCTACAGGATAATTCAAGGAACAGATGTGCAAAGAAGCGAAAAGTAATTGCATCACAAATCCAAATCTTAAGAGTCTTAAATTTCATTCTAAACTCACTCTGCTGACTTCCATTGAGTGGTAACTGTAGTTAATTTACAGCCACACACTGAAAAATTATTTTTTGTATCCTGTCAACTAGGCAATGCTGGAAATTTTAATTTCTTAGCGGATGGGAAGAAGGAAGCAAGCAAATTCACCACACACCTAAGGTAGATCTAAAACAATAGGCTCACTGTATGTTTTTCACACAAGGGATGATCATATTTTCCAGTCCCTACTAAACCTTTCTCTTAAGGAATTTCTAAGAAATGCAACATTATCATTAGACTTCGGATTTTAGGTAAAAACCTATTTTAATCCTTAAGTGATATATGGACGAAAACTTGTATATGCATGTTTCATAAGTGACTATGCCTAAAACTGATACTTTTATAGGACCTAAAACAGCCTATTTTTACGTTAGAGCCTAATATTGCCTTTTTGCTTGTTTTTCCTGTAAAGTTCAAAATAAGTTACTTTTTAAAAATAAATTCTAGCATTTATTTTCAGTTCATACTAAATTTTTAGCTCGGAATGTGCAGTACATAACACATTTGTGACTTGGTTAAATAGTAAGGAATGTTTCTTCTTCAGTAGAAAAATTTCTTGGAATTCCCAAGAAAATATAGTGTTTTTTCCAGACTCCCAAATCCAGTTAAAAAAAAAAAAAAAAATTAGTTCTCTGAATCACTGAGGGATACAAGGGGTTGAATATGCTAGCGTGCGTAGCTTCTGGGCGCAGGGATTAGGTTTTCACTGTTATGATAGTAACACAGACCCTAGTAGTAGGTCTATTGAATTCTGTGTACCATAGGGATATATCTGTGTTTTATCATGATTATTGATTAATGGTGACTTCAATAAATATAATATTCTGCATTGTAATTGAGATATTTCAGAAAATTGGCTACTTAACGGTTTTATAAGAGACTATTTTACGATTTTTAGAACCTATTTTCCAATTTTTAGAGCCTATTTTAGGTACCTAAAACAGCATTTTTAGCGACCTAAAAGTCCGAAGTCTAGTTATCATGCTGCCCATAAATATTGGTGATTGGCAAGGGCACTAATTTGATACCAACTACCTTCAACAGGCTAAGCTACTGATTGCTATACAGTAGGTTCCCTCTAATCCAGCCACCCTGGGACCGGACCAGATTAAGAAATGGCTGGACCATCCAGCGGTCTTTTAAACATGTAAAGTATAACCTACTAAAGCAAAAATCAACTTTTAAGATGGTTTTGTCAATTTTTTAAAGTGTACTTACCCAAAAATTAAAATACATTATTTCAATTACAATTTCAAAATTAAAAGAAATCTGTTATTTTTTTCTGCTTCTTTAGTTGAACTGGTTTTTTGAAAGCATAATCACGCCACTTCTTTGTGAACATTACATTGGCAGCCTGTTGCTCAACATAGTTTTGTTTTTCACTCATTTTTTAGAACATTTTTGTAACTACACTAACCGACACATTGTAAAAATTAAACTCACAGTAAAAGATACTAACAGCACTAGAGTATAATTCACATCTGAAATGAATGCAATCGTCAAGTGAACTGATGTGATTTGTTTACACTTAAGACTGGAAACTAAACAGACATGTTTATTCTAGTTGATTACTGCCATGAGAAACCCTTCCGCACGCAGATGACTCATTCCATCCGAGGCCGGACTAGAGGGAGTCAACTGTATACTAATTGAACTTGAAAATACTGTTGTAAAAGAGTGTTTCTAAAATAGCTTTAATGTTATAGTGAGTTACATTTAACATTATTAAGATAGAGGAATCTTTCCAGGTCCAAAGAAAAATATTGCTAAACGTGGATTTATTGTTATATCAATCTTCATTATACATAGGTTAGACTGTAGTAAGCAATTTATATTAACGTGGTGTTGATATTTGCTGAAGGTTTTGTCTCAGGTCCTTCTCAACAGACGGCAGGTTATGTATGCAGTAGATCACATTGATTGGACTCAAAACAGCATAGAACCCATCGGTTTTATTAGGGTGAATCAGTACACTACCAGCATTGTTTGAGATATATTTTTATTTTGTATTTTCACAGTGTTCAAATATTATTTTTATGTTTACAGTGAACGAAGCTGCTTTGAGAGAAGGAAAAGGAGATAAAACTGAAACCAGTGATGATCCAGTTGCAAAATATCGATCTCTACTGCAAGAAATAGAAGAACAAGAAGAGAAGAAAAAATCTCGAGATATTGAAATGGAAATAACTTGGGGAGTTGGGCTAAAAGATAAGACAGAGAAATTAGTCCAAAAGAAAATTAAAGAAAAACAGAATGAATTAACACCATTTGAACAATACCTTGAAAAAAGAAAAGAGAAGAAAAAACAGAAGAAACAAGAAAGAATGGATAAGCTGAAGCAGGTACTCATCGAATTAATTTTATTTTTTCATGAAGGACTATAATTATTTCAAGGGTGGTTATTTCATCTTTTGTTTCCATTCAATCCAGCCCAAAAAAAAAAAAAAACCATCACTTGCCTACATCACGCCAAAATTAATTTTATGTTTAAAAAACCCACATTTCCCCCCTCCCTCCCCCCAATAACACCCTTCTGCCCTAGAAATTGTTATGGACTCTTGATTCTGTACTCTCATGGCAGATTAAATGTTTTTGCTAAGTTTCATCAACAGACCAATTTTTTTTGTTTTATATTCATTTTACCTGTAGCATTAGTGTATTAAGGATGAGTATACTGTATGTCACAAGCACTGCACAGTATGTAATACGATAATTCTAGATAGAAAAATAAATAAATAATAAAAACAACTGCTCTTCTATTCACCTGCAATGGTATAATAACCAAATTCACATGAAATTTTCTAACATCATTGGGAACTTAATTATTCTATTGGGAAATTATCCTTAACATCCAAAGAACAACTTTAGAACAACCTTAACTAAACTAAACCTTAACTAAAGAACTTGCTATATTTATACTGTATTCAAAGATTCTGTCCAGATATTCCACACGAACAAAATAATGCACAGGTATGAATTATATTGAAACATTATTGTAATTCCATGTGGTAACTTAAATATACAAGAAGTATAAACATACCTTAATGCTGTACTTGGAGGAAAAATTCTCTCCCTAGAGAGGAAATACCTGCCAATTTTGCATTTATAACAACATAATTTTTTTAAATGTATCTATTTATTAATTTATTTATTTTGATTATTAAGTTGCCTATACAGTTAAACTAGAGTAATTCACTTCATTTACTAGAAAAGAATTTGCAGAACATATTTAAAAGTTGAATCAACCTAATAAATAACAGTTAAACGGATCAGTTTATTCTGACATTTATGAAGCAAGGTAGTTGTTCATTATTGTAAATTTAATTACATTTCTTGGTGTTGGAATTAAAATAAACTTCTTAAAATAAGAACACCATTGTGCATTAACATTACTCTCTTTCTATTAAGCCGGGAGTGGTCGTGACAGGGACATTTCTCTGAATAACCTTTCCTATTTTTATTAAAAACACCTTATTGGATACAGAAAATGAATCACATCTGTTTCTAAAAACCGAGTTTTTCAACTCATCCACTACAGGATAATCTTCTTATTCAAATAGCCGTCAGTCTGTTTCTTGAAAACAGCACGTTAGATAAAGAGAGTGACTACCAGGGGTTCCTGGAACCGGGGCTTTTTTTTTTATTGGTTTCTTTTTGTCTATTGAAATAGCCATATAGTTTGTTTCTTAATGACATTCATAATTATTATTGACAGATAAATAGTAAAAATGCCCTTCCACTGATCAGTGGGAATTGTATATACACAGAGTTCTTATTAAACAGTATGTGTTCTAACAGGATGGTATAATGGAAATGTTAAGTAAAGTACTGTATAGATACTGATATTAGCAAGCACACAGTTAAGTCATAACATACATATTATGGTTTGTAACACACTTAAACTTCACTTTTATAGTTTTTACCTTCAATAGTTCTAAGGTAAAAACTATAAAAGTGAAATTTAAGTGTGTTACAAACCATAATATAGAAGTACTGTGTATTAATCTTCTATATAATAAAATAATAATTATGAATTTTTATAAATTTATGATTATACCCGTAGCACCTAAATTAATACTTCAAAAATACATAAAGAATTGTTATTATTTATTCTAATGGCAAGTACAATTAACAACAGTTATACACTTTTTAGTAAACCTCGTGCTTCCCAATATCGGTCATGTTCATTCTGCTTGGTAAGTGTTGAGCATATTCTGAGGTGGTCTCTGTCCATAAGTTTCTGTTGGTGACAAAGATTGCAATACGGGTCTTCTGCAATCCCAATGCGGTGGAGATGTTTTCTCAGGAGATCATGTCCAGTGATAAGGCGGAATGTAGCAACTGCTTTGCGTCTTGGGCTGTCAGGTATGGACTTCAGATCGTTTTTCCACTGTTTGTGTTGTATCCGGTTGAGAATTTCTTTACTGTGCTGTGTTTTGAAGGCTTGTTTGATTCTAGTTTTTATTGTGCTATAGGGCATTGGTCTGTTGGAATAATCGTGAATTATGGTTCCTTTTTTTGCTAGGCTATCTGCCTGTTCATTGCCATTTATACCACAATGGCTAGGGATCCATTGTAGGGCTATTCTTTTGTCTTTGGCAGCTAATGATTGGTACAGTCTACAACATTCTTGTACATCTGGGCTCTTGGGGGGGGGGGGGAAATAATAGCGTGGATTGCCGACTTTGAGTCAATGAATACGGCTGCTTGATTAAATTTAGTCAGGTGGAGATGGAGCTGACTCAATACTATTTTGATTGCAGCAATTTCTCCATCAAAAGCCGTTCTTCTGTATCCTGCTGATGTAGAGAAGGAGAAAATACTGCTAGATACACCTGCCCCGGCTCTATCAGTCTTGTCTGAGTAGGAGCCATCTGTGTAAATATGCAACCAGTCAGTTTCGGGATATTCTCTGTTGATAGTTTCTAGGGCAAATTGTTTTAGCTGCTGATCACTTGTTTCTTTCTTCTTTACTTCCTCGGGTAATCGTAGGGAGCACTCTATTGTTTTGTATGTGAGCGGGCTTTGTGGTAGCGGAAGGAGGCAACGTTCAGCAGTGTTTTTGTTTTTGTCTAATTTATCTGTCAGCTCTGCAGCCTTTTGCATGAAGCCAGGTTGAGTTTTAAGTCGACCATCTGGTGTGCTTGTATATGTTGACCAGTACGCGTCATTGGGAATTTGTAGGAATTTTTTTAAGAGCTGTAGACATCATTCTTGAATTGTATATTTGAGGGGGTAGTTGTCAGTGAGGAACAGCTTTGCATCTATTGGCGTTGTTTTAATTCCTCCAGTGATAAGGCGTAGTGCTTGGTTATGAATTAGTACCAAGGGTTTAAGAGCTTGGTCAGTGGCTGTAATCAGTGATTCACAGCAGTATGTGAGCAGTGGTAGTATATATGCTTTATAGGTTAGGTTCAGGGTTATTCTGTTGCATCCCCATTGGCTACCTGCGAGGCGTTTTAGGATGGAAAGTCAGTTGCTGGTTCGCTCGGAGGTTCTACTTATGTGAGTCTTCCAGGTGAGTTTGTTGTCAAACGTCATTCCTAGGTAAGTGTAGTTATCTGTTCTACTGATGTAGGAACCTCTTAGATGCAGTTGGAGATCAAGGGCGTTATGTGTGAGGGAGAATGTTTGGTATGCTGTTTTCTGGATATTCACGTTCATGTTATTGTCAGTGCACCATTTTGCAAGGAGTTCCAGTGCTTGATTTAATTTTGTTGTAGCGTCAGTTTTGGCATTTTGTTTGGGAGATTCGCACCAAAAGACAAGGTCATCTGCGTAGAGGAGGCATTTAATACCAGGTATGCTGTTCAGTATACCTACCAGGTCATTTATGTAGATATTAAAGAGCGAGCAGCTCATAACTGCTCCTTGGGGTAGACCTGTTTGGAGTTTTCTGTGTTTAGATAAGCTGCTCCCATATCTAACTCTGCATGATCTTTGTCCAGTAAATTCCTGGAGCCATCGTAACATTTTAGAGCTGACACCCATATCTGAAAGCTTTAGGATGAGATTTTCTATGTTGACTGAATCATAGGCAGATTTAAGATCCATGAACACTGCAGATAATACTTTTTTGAAACCCAGTGCATCTTTGATGTGTTGTGAAAGTTTCGCCACTTGTTGGTTTGTGGATTTGTGGATTCTGAAGCCAGCTTGCTCAGGTGCTAAAATATTGTGGACTTCAATGTACCAGTTCAGTCTATTGTTCACTATTCTCTCCATAGTTTTAGCGATTATACTGGTAAGCGATATTGGTCTATAGGTTCTCATCTCAGATGGGTTCTTGTTCTTTTTTAGGATCGGAATGATGATTGCAGTTCTCCATTGGTGGGGTATAATTCCGGTATCCCAGACTTTGTTAAATAGTTTTAGGATAAATTCAGTAGCAATTTTTCCCATATGTTTTAGGAACTCTGTGTGGATATTGTCTGCTCCAGGGGATTTCTTTGTTTTTAGTTGCTTTATAGCTTGGGTTAGCTCGTCCTCGTCAAATGGGTCCTTGAATATTGACATTGTGTTCTGGACGCAGTTATTATTGTGTCTGTCGCGTATCCTGTACCTCAATAATTTAGTTTGTTTTTTTATGTGTGCACTCTTCATTTGGCAGGTTGAGTAAGCTGTTGCAAAAGCATTAGCTATATCCACATCAGTTGTAAGTTGTTGTTGGCAATGTTGTATTGGGTTCTTCTTGTGAGGAGATCATTTATTTAGGAGGTTGTTCAGGAATTTGTGTGTGCGGCAACTGTCGGTTCGATAGTTGATAGTATTCACAAAGTTAGTGAAGCAATTTCTTTTGGCTGATAATATTTCTGTTTTAAGGATAAGCACATTGATTTTTCCAAGCTTGCATATCATCTGCTGTTCCCGTTCTTTCAGCTTGAGCCCGGAGTGTTTCTCGTTTTGATCGTATTGCTTCCAGTTGAGGTGTCCAGAAGGGTGTGTACTGCTTTACTCTTCCTCGTGGGATACATTGTTTTGCACACTGCATTACAGTTGTAGTGAATAGTTTACAGATCTTTTCTGGGTGATCATTGAAGTTAATGCCGGGCTCCATTAATTTTTCATCAAGCATATTTGTGAATTTTGTCCAGTTGGCCTTTTTGAAATTCCACGATGGTTTAGATTGGGTGTTATGTTGGTGTCGTCTATTATTGATAGCAATCCTGGCAATTATAGGTTTATGGTGAGATCCACAATCGTCTGCTAGGGTCCTTTCAGTGTTTTGGCTTATATCACTGGATACAATGAGTAGGTCTGGGTTTGTACCCGAGCCATTATAGTGTAAGTAAGTAGCTGGGTCATCTACATTATATATGAGTTCCATTGGTTTGGTGGCTAATATATCTTCAATTTCTTTTCCGGCTGCATTAGTATCATTGTTCCCCCACCTAGGAGAATGGGCATTGTAATCTCCTAGTAGAAGCGTTTTCGTGGAGAAAGTTAGTATATAAAAATTGAGGTTGCTTCTAGGTGGGTTATAAACTGAGTAGATTTTGAAGCAGTTTCTATTTTTCCAGATCTGTATTTTGGCAATTTCACTTTTATCTTCAGAGTTGCCCATTTCTTTTACAACTGCAAAATCTGCTGTTAGATTGTTTCGTACTCCTGTTAGTATTCCACTGGCCACTTGTCTCAACTTGGGCAGTAGGTACATGTCATATCCTGGGAACTGATAGTAGGCAAGACTAGTGGTGGTGACGTTTGCTTCCGTTATCGTGAATATATCAATTTTGTGGTTTCTCAGCTGGTTCTGGAGTTGTATTTTCTTGTCTTGGGACATCCCACCAGCATTCCACTGTAATATACGGAGACTTAAAGTTTCGTTCTGAGAAGAACGGTTGTGGTTAGGTTTCATCCCTTTTCCTTTCATAGCTGAGGTTTATGCCGAATTGTAGACTTCTTTGCCGTCATAGACATTGTCCGGGGTACACCACGTGGAGGTGAGTCTACTGCGCCCCCACATAAAGAATTGTAAATAAAGAAAAAAATGTGAATTTTAGATCTATAGAAAGCTATACATAAGAAACTAATATAAACGTTTACAACATTTTAAATTGTGAATGGAACACTAGAGTAACACTTGATATAATATATATTAGGCTTACAGATTTTTGGATAACAAGCCTACTAACATTACTTTAAACCAATAAAGAAACAAGTTTATAATATTGAATAAATTAAATAATATTATTCCTTGTAATCTTTCCAGACTTGATTACTCATTATTATATTCCTGAGTGCTCTCTCCTTAGCTGTAATTGGACTTGTATAGTGGTATATTAGGCAGAACCTGTCCATATTACTGAACAACTTATACCACTTGAAACATGAATTTTGTCAATTACTACTTAACAGAATACAAAACTTTTGAAATACATAAATTATGGACTTTACTCCCGTACAACGCTTCAAATAAATATACTGTATAAATGAAATATATAAATAAATAATAAATAAATACTTATTCCAATTTTGAACACAAAACTGCAGGTAGTCCTTTTTCCATTGTATGCACAATAATACTTCAACACAAAACAATATTTAAATTCACAGTGGATATATTTTTTTTTATTAATATTACGACATTTCGGCCCAAACCACTAGGCCTTCATCGGGTACATCTAAAATATAAGGAAAGAACGTTCCAACTGACGAACAAACTCACGGAGTTTCCTTGTTTACGGCTCGCGTTTACAAAGTCGAATCGCTGGTTCCACCGCCTTCTGGATCATCCGGGACATCGACTTGAAAACCTGATGTTCTTCTAAATCTCTTAATCCACTCTTCAGGGATGCTGTAAATGGTGTCCAAACTATCGATAGCAGGAGGCGAGGGAAATGTTACTATGCGCTTGCCGTTTTTAAAACTCTTGATCATACTCAACCAATCGTCTCCGAGGTCCCCATAGTATCTATTCAAACTCCCTTGGTTGCCAATGATGTTTACTGCTTCCACGATTCTCCTCTTATTAGGGTCGGGTTCAATTTTTTAGAATCCTGAGATTATCAATGTGGTGTCTACTATCAAGCATGTGTTGGCTTAAACCGGTTGCCGGTCTCCCTGGGGTATACTCGATAACATGCAAAGAGTGCAGGGGCTCTTATATCGGTGAAACCGGGAGGTCATTCAAAGTGAGAATGAAGGAACATGAAAGAGACATTAGGCTCGGGAGACTGGCAACCGGTTTAAGCCAACACATGCTTGATAGTAGACACCACATTGATAATCTCAGGATTCTAAAAATCGAACCCGACCCTATTAAGAGGAGAATCGTGGAAGCAGTAAACATCATTGGCAACCAAGGGAGTTTGAATAGATACGATGGGGACCTCGGAGACAATTGGTTGAGTATGATCAAGAGTTTTAAAAACGGTAAGCGCATAGTAACATTTCCCTCGCCTCCTGCTATCGATAGTTTGGACACCATTTACAGCATCCCTGAAGAGTGAATTAAGAGATTTAGAAGAACATCAGGCTTTCAAGTCGATGTCCCGGACGATCCAGAAGGCGGTGGAACCGCCGATTCGACTTTGTAAACGCGAGTCGTAGCCAAGGAAACTCCGCAAGTTTGTTTGTTTGTCAGTTGGAACTTTCTTTCCTTATATTTTAGATGTACCTGATGAAGGCCTAGTGGTTTGGGCAGAAATGTCGTAATATTAATAAAATAAAAGATATCCATTGTGAATTTAAATACTGTTTTGTGTTGAAGTATTATTCCAATTTTGCTCCAACAAAGCCAATTCTAAAATTCGTCTTGTGAGGCACATCTCAAAAATTGAAATTTTCGATTTCCATAATCACCTTCATTGAAGGTGCAACACTGAATGAAAAATTCCACAAATGGTCGCACAATTAGTAAAATACTAACATCAGTGTGCTCGGTCAACAAAAGGCCCTCTTTACTAAAGCCACTCATTGTTTGAAATAATCCTTTTAACAGGTAGGAGCCAATTACTTAACCCAGATAGCGCGGAATTATTTTTAACACGTTTTCTTTTATTAAATTGCATAAAATACTTCATTTTAACTAAAGATTCATATAGTAATGCGATTTATTCTTGTAACTTACATACTTCCTGAAATAATGCCCATGCTCCTGGAAGGACGTCAGCGTAATGCACATTGAAATTTACCTATCATTGAAAATAATTAAATACACTTCTTCGAGTACTTTATTGTTGTTATTCACTTTGCTTTGTGTGATAAGCAACGAAACATGTTACACGAAGTGACAAAACACATTTCACGCACTGATTTGTAGCTTTCTTGTGGCATTGTCAGCAATGGAGCTGTTTTTTCTTTCCTGTAACACTGTCTGGTTGCAGGTCGGCAACATAATGCTCCAATTTTTCTAACCGAGGATGAGCCTTTGATGAACCCAATGGCCGTCCTCGTGAAACCACTCTTCTATTTGACTCCAAAATAGTAGTGACTAGTCTTCGGCGGAAGTATAGATGATCTAATTTACCGCCATCTTGCCGGTAAAGTTGCCACACATTTTGTTCAGCAACAGTGCAACGTTAGGTAAATACCATTTCTTGCCTCTGATTGATACAAGGTGCAAAGAAATGTTTTGGTCAGCTCTGTCAAAGCCTCCCTTGTGTGTATTATAGTTGTGGATGACTGTGGTTGATCGACACTAATTCGCTTTTTTGCTTTTGTGAGTAGCGAGATACCTGGCGAGTTGGTAAAACGTTATCAAAGTTAGTAGCCACATTCACCACACTATCATCATTCCATCTAGTAAGGAGGACGTTGCTTGTGTCATCAGACCTGAAGTCGTATGTACCCCGTGGTGTTTTCTTCATCACTGTTGGTCATATCGCACTCTTTCCCAATTCTATTGGCTCTCATTGCCCCTGTGGCTTCAATACCTCTCTTATGCAGATCCCTAAGTAAAGGTATTGAAGTAAAGAAATTCCCAAAATACAGTCTATAGGGCAATTGTTCCAGCTTGGTGAATATAAGTCAGCATATCAGAGTCTTTTTTCAGCATATTTATCAGGTAATGATATGGCCCGAACCAGCTTAGGTACCCAAAACTAGGTCCACCACACCAGAACTCATAGCCATACCTAATTGGCTTTCCATAGATGAATTGTTTTGCACTAGGCCTATGTTTACCAAAGTAAGGGACCATGCTCTCATCTATGGAGTGGTTTTGAATATGTGAACTACACATTTCTCATTTATTTTATCTATTAGTGGCCGTACTTTAGCAAATCGATCACCTAAAGGTAGTTCCACATTATAAATCGGAATCGATCCCTTGCCATAGTTTCGGAAATCAATATGTTATGGGCATTTGGTACTTTTCCCAATATATGTTAACTTTCTGTGGTTGGTCGACATAACCACTCAATAACAGCTATGAAACACTTCATCTCTTCTTTAGAACGGTCTCCAAGCCTATTTCTTTTTGCGGCGTACTGATTTGTATATGTCACCAGCAAATTTACCACGTCATCATCAAAAAAAAACTCATGGGACTGTTAGTTTGACACAAAGAAAGATATATTTACATCATCTTCCCATTAATATTCACTTACAGATTTTTTTTTACAATAACGAAACACCAGGTTTTATTCTTCAAAAGAATTTCACAAACAAATTTTTAGGCTCCCATTACGCTGACGTCCTTCTGGAAGGAAGCGTTACGAAAGTCGGCTGTGGGGCCTACAATATTGTTCGTAATGTTTGTTTGGTGAATCACTATGGTAAAGAAGATATTTAAGGCAATAAATGAATAACAATTTGCAACAAAATAATAAGAAGAAACTTAGAACACAGACCCATCTATCCGAAGGTCTTTGACATATTCCATTTTGTTAGAAACGTAACTTCACAGCTAAATATCACTACTAACCTCTCAACAACGAAGACTAAAATAACATAAAAATTAAAGCGTGCAGTTTCTAGTTACGAAATATGATGCTGCATTCGGGCGAGTAAATGAAGAACTTTCGAAAAACAAACATGTTATCTACTGCTGTTCGCATCCTTCTGGAAGGACGTCAGCGTTATCTGGGTTAAATGTCAGGCAGAGAGAAGGCCATACTCATAACACCCATAAGATCATAATTGTTGCTTTTTCAAATACAATGTTAGTAAAATACTCATAGCTCTGTGGCGCTACATCCCTGGAGGGACAAGGTCTACCACCTGACTGCATTGTCATTTGCCACAGGCAGTTGGCAGGATATGGGGCATGTGGTCAGCATGCCAACACCATATGGCTGTTAATGATGGCTTCCGGGATCAGAGCCGCTACATATGTGGTCCTCATTCTTTTACTCACTGTATAATAAGTTTGTTTAATTGTTGCAATTTTTATTACTTGCCTTGTCTCCTTGTTTTAAGGTATTTTCTTTCTTTCAGGAAAATGACGGTTCTGAAAGTGGATATAGTGATGATGATATTCCATCAGACATTGATATGAATGATCCATATTTTCAAGAAGAATTTAAAGGAGAGTTTAAGAAGAAAGATAAAAAGGACAAGAAGAAGGAAACTGCTGAATCAGAAGTATCTCAACAGGAGCAGGTAAGAAAATAGTGCAAGAAAAAAACCAACAAGGAATATGTACTTGTTCCACATTGGCATAAAAGTTGTGCAAACTCGTGGAGACTGTATGTAAAAATAGTGAATGTAAAAGAGTTAGGCCTTTTTATTGCCATCAAATTTCAATCATATGTGAATAAGTATTTTCTGAGAAGAAAAATGTAGAGCATTATTTTTTGAATGACCCTCGTAATTATACAAACTTTTTTTTTTTTTTCAAATGCAGAAACACAACTTCTTTCATACCATTCATATGATTTTAACAAAAGGTTTGATTGGCACAATGTTTAAGAACTAACAAATTGAAATAAGGTGTTGTATCCATAAACACCAACTGTAACTGGTCGTAAGATGTTAAATGGTTCCTTTGTTTGTTGAGTTAGGGTTTTTGTCTTTGTGAAGGTCTACTCTCAATATATGTAGTTCCAAGGATAACCTCAATGAATCTGACAATATTTCCTCCTACACAACACTTTGTACACTACCTTTAAGATTCCTAAATTGGTTGTACCGGTAGCTTGTGAAGAACAAAGCTCACAGTAGCTAGTAACGTCATGGACTAAAGATAACCAGGAAGTCGGAAGGTAGGTCTATATCTCCAAAGATGCTATAACCTGCTTCTTTGCACTTTCAAAGATCATTCTTTCAGCAAAGGCGATGCTAGTTAAAGCTAGATGGCAGGACATTGCGTATTGTGAAAATTTGTACCGATGATAATAACATGAAAAGGCATACAGGAAAGGAACGAAACAATTGTGGGACAAATATATCCTATGCAGGACATTTACAAAATACCTTAAAATGTGGGATGTTGATCACCCTATTTCTGCAGTGAGGAATGATGAATGATGTATGAGACCCTATTTAGTCATTATTTGATTCTAATTGATTGAAAAGAATGTTTGATTACTCTTTACACACTTGTACATTGTCAGTCTGTGATTTAGAGATTGTGTGTTCAAGTCTTGCTGTTTCCCGCCAGGAGAGCATATAAAGCACGAGTCCAATGTCATGGATTTTCAGCACATTTAAGAATACCAAACCTTCCTTGGACCTTTCATCTCCAAGTAATGTTTTAGTTTCCTCTAGGTGGCTATTAAGGCTTACTCTATTTCTTGTAGGAAAATATGCATAAGTAAATTAGTCTTTAGTAGCACTAGCTCCACCAGGAGCCTCCATACTCCAAGGTAAAGTGAAAAAGATTAGATTCAATGTATATTCCACTCTGGGTGTAAAACATCTTCTGGAATATCAGCTTTATAATGGGATATTCTTCTGTAACTTGCACCTTCCCTTCTTAGAAAAGTACTAATTTTGGAAACATTAAAGAAAGGGTCCAGTTGCCTTCCTTTTTGAGGATTTTTATAGGTATTTTTCATCGACTGTTCCTTTATTAATGAATTCTTATTATCCTATAAAATGTCTTGCAAAATTATTTTCAGGCTGAATTGGAATTGCTCCTAATGAATGATGCAGCAGAGAAACATTTTAGCATTAAATCTATTCAGGAACAAGAATCTGAAGGCAAGAAAAAGAAGAAGAGAAAACTCAAAATGAAACCAAAAATACAGGAGGTTAAGAAAGATGACGATTTTGAGGTAAATATATCTTGTAGACATGTATTTTCTTATTGTGCTATTGTAACATTTTTTACTCTGTATTCAGAATTCCATTTGGTTGTGGGAACAGAATGCAGTAAGCCTCTGTACTGGCTAAAAACTAAGATGTAGGTTGGAATAAATGTGATGGTATGTATGATTGCTTAGTTGAGTTCTAAGTTGGTAATTTCCACTGTACCGGTATATCAGCTTCACATAGACACTTGCATACATCATTTTATAATGTCTGTAAGTTTTCTTTCTTGACCCAATCTGAACAACTTGTTTCGTCTTTGTCTTTAAAACGAATGCCAGTTGTATTGTGGGGAAAAATAATGATGTGTATTACATTGAAAACTTTGTAAACTGTTAGAAATGTCAATACAAAAATTATTTGTTTTTACTGGTAAAGTGTAGCATCATTTTAAAATTTCTAGACGGCTGGAGAAAATAAATGTTACGAATATTGTTTACATAGTACATCTCTCCTCCATGAGCATATACAGTGGAACCTTGTTAGCACGTTTTTCTAGGGACCGGAAAAAAATAGACGTCTTAAATGGGAAAACGTACTACTGAAAATTTAAAAAAATCGTAAGGAATGTAGATATGTTTTCTAAGTTGCTCAGAACCACCCAAAAGTGCATCCTAATGGCTCAGAAATACCCACAGTGACACACAGGAGCTTCTATGCCATGTCATTAGTTACGAGAGATTTATATTATGTAAATGAATGCATAGGCCTAACAATTTTATTTTTAAAATTAAAAAAAAAAAAAACTTGCACAAATTGAAGGAATGTATGGGAGCCATATTTAATGAAAAACCAGACGAAATTCACAAAAAAGCATCCATTTTATTCTAAAACATCACACATGAAACAAGTTGCACTCCACAATCTATTAACAAACGTAAAATATTGTAATTGTGCAAAATTTCACATGTGTCAAAATGTTTCGTAAAGTCTGTCTGACATAGAGAACACAAATTGCTAAGGAAATGCGATCCAATACCGATGTGAGAAGCTTGATCTGCTTTTTTGGCCTACATTTCTTCAAACATTCTAATATTTTCTTCTCCTCGCCACATGAACCGTAAGAAATTTAAAATATATTTCACTACCTGGAGATCACAACAAAATTATCACGATACAAAATGGTGGCCAAAACAGCTGATGCTGCAAAAGTTGCGCCAAGTCAAAATGACCAATGAGAAGCAAACTACATTTAACCCTTTCACTGCTGAGATATAGGCAAGCTGACATACCCTCCTTGCTGAGATATTTTCACTGTCACTCTGCGCTAAATCCGAAAAATAAGAAGGCAGTTTTAAAATACGCCAGAACTTCGTCATCACGTTAGAAATGTTTTTCCTTGCTCGTGAAAGCAATGACTGTGTTGAAATTGAACATACCATGGCCTTGACGTGATTCCCCGCTTGTCATATGACTCGTGAGTTCATTGGGTTCTTCAGACATCACAACATTGTGCAAGGCCTCACATTTTCGTCTACAGATTGCACCACAGGGCAAGGAAAGCAATGAAAATAATTTCTATCTAACCCCAAGAGATGGCAGGACACTATCCTTTCGTTGAAACCATGTTAAAAAATTCTATTCTACGAGCAATTGTCTTAGTCGTAGCACTAACTTCGCGGCAACATTGTGCAAGGCCTCACATTTTCGTCTACAAATTGCACCACAGAGCAGGGAAAGCAATGAAATTAAGTTCTATCTAACCCCAATAGATGGCAGGACACTATCCTTTCGTTAAAACCGTGTTAAAAAATTCCATGCCTTGTGGAATCGTCTTGTTCATAGCACCAAATTCGCGGGCGGAACAGTTCCGTCAATAGCACACGTAGGTGCCATTCTCCGCGCCGTCACAGTTCCGTCGTTAGCAGTGAAAGGGTTAAAACAGTTTTTCAGGGATGGGGGTGGGGGAAAAAATCGAAAGTGAAAGAGTGCTGCCTGTTAGTACTTTCCATGATGTTCTGTGGTGAATTTATGTATGTAGTATTTTACTTATTTATTTTTAAGTTTTGTCAATCAGTTCCTTGAATTCAGCTGTGCCATTTTCTACATACAGTTCTTTATTCAAGTTTAGAATGATTTAATTTAGGTAACTATACTTTTTGGAAGATTTGACATTTTTACTTATTCACCAATTTGAAATCTATCTATATCTATAATAATAAAAGCAAGTGTTTGTCTGTCTGTCTGTGCACGATGCCCAGCGAAATCTACTGGAATCAAAGATCTGAAATATGAAACATTGATGGACTGAAGGGTGGCCGAATGCACCTCGTAGCTGGTTTTTCGATCTTTGCTTTGTTATGAGTGAAAAACTGGGTCTAAGCCCTATGCATTTGCTATGCGTGGACAAATGGCAATGCATAAACTAAAGCCATTGATTGAGATAAATATTAGAGTAGGTTATGTTTGTTTATGACATAAATATTAGCTGAAATTAGTTTCCTTTTTTCTCTGAACTTCAAGAATTGTTCAGTCCACAATTTTATTCTGATCCTGATTTCATTACGATTTGCACTAGATATTTGTGAATGTCAAGTACGTAATTTATATTAAGCTTCTTCTTAATCAAGCACTACAACTCTCCATTGAAAGTTTTGGCCTTCTCAACCACCTTCTTCCATTCTTTTCGGTTTTCAATTATCCTGCTCCAGTTGTTCACCTTCATCATTTTCAAGTCGCTTATTACATCGTCCTCCCATCTTGTTTTTGGTCTGCCCAATCTTCTATTGGCAATTGGTTTCCACTTGTATATTCTTTTAACCAATCTATGCTCCTGCATTCTAGCTATATGACCAAACCACCCTAACCACCCTAATCTTTATATTAAGCATTAAGATAAAAATACTTCTTTATCTGAATATATTGATGTCTTAGTGCATGCATCTGTTAAGTACAATTTTGGGGTTAAATGTGCTAAGTGCACATTTGGAAGCTCCTGAGGCCCCCTTAGCCTATGGGCACTTTATCACCGAATCGTCACGTTCCCTCTTTATCGCCGTGCACAAAGTTCTTCCTTTTCCAGAATTATTGAAATGCCACCAAAGAAAAGAAAGAGCGTTGTTCATATAAACCCTGGAGCCAAAAGATGGAAGGCTATATAAGGGCATAGAGGTTGAAAATCGAAAGTACCGGTACCCCATAAGCTTGCAACAAGCAAAATAGAAAACCTGGGCCAGGGGCGTATCCAAGATATTTTTTCGGGAGGGGCTATAAGTCTATCACTGTTATCATTGGGCACCGGAAGTTTATGAAAATCATATTTTTAATAAAGCAACCTATCACATGCTAGAGTTGAAATGTACAAGGTATCAAAGAAATAACACGAAATTGATGGTTTAATGCTGCATATTTTGTTAGTTTTGCAATAATGCATCATATTTGCTCGATATTAAAATATTCGAGCTTATTTAACCAGTTTCTTACATTTCTAACGGTATATTATGTCAGATTTTAGATATTGTGCATATGCCTGTTAATTCAAAAATTTTCAGCTATTTGGGTAAGTGAATGTTTTGGGAACCGACAATACAAGTTGTTGATAGTACATACCCTATTTTTTTGTAACCGATTGTATAATATTAAAGCAACGTTTTATTCAATAGTTTTCAATTTACTAAAATTTATTGCAATAACCTTGTTTTTTTTTAGGTAGATTTCAAAGAAAAATCTACCTATTGCGATCGATACCAAGTCATGATTTTCAAAAAATTCTTTCATATCTTTACAAGTCATGCTTCCCTAAGTACGAAACCATCGCCCGTTCAAAAAAAAAATTGTGATATTTATATATTTATATCTTTACATGCTAGCGGCCGTCATTTTGAAGATATTTGAACCAAATTTGATTATGTCATTTCTAGGCCCAATAGTTCGGACAAGTTCGTTAATGAGCAAAATTGGCCCAAGGGGGTGGGAGGGGGTTGAAATTTTTAAAAATGTATATCTCGGCCCATATGAAGTAAAGAGGGAAACTTTGTTTGAATAAATTAGAGTACTCCCTATGGAGTTCACAGTGACACCAACGATTCGGGGGTTCGAGTGAGGGTGGGGGGATGAAAATTCGAAACTTTTGAAACCACGTCTTGTGGAGTATCGTTGAAAAGCTCTTGATGGGTACTCTACAAATCAATAACAAGTTTCTTGATAGCTCTCATATGACGCGAGATTTTAATGTTTGAAAATAATAACACTTAAAAGAATTAATATCATAATTTTGTCTTGTTTAGCGGCTTTGCTAATTTTATTCATTGCTGATCTTGCACACGGCCTCCCAGAATATTATATACTTTTCTTGTTGTTAAATCAAATGATTGTAGGCTCTTCCTCTTTACCGAATTCAGTACTTATTACTGCCGGTTTGCCATGCCAAGGCTAAAAAAGAAGAGTGCTGCACAGCGATAATAAATTAAACCAAAAGCACTTTGAAATCTACCTCAGCCTGTAGGCCTGCCTAAAGGGATTTTTCAATTTTTCTCGGCTATCTCCATTACATTAGGCGATACATCGAAACTTAGCATAGTCAAGACGTAGAGAAAATTAAAAAGAACATTTTTTGTTAAACATATTTCTTTATACAATTAATAGGTATCAAGATAAATGTTCAACAGAGACAGTAATCTGTGGTTCATGAATGCATATATAATTATCTACCTTGAATGTTACTGTACATTTACCATTAAGGGCAATCAGTCACAGGAGAGAGGTTCCATCTGGCGCTGTGAAGTGAACTCTGGCTTAGCTCAGTTGGTAGAGCATTGGCGCGAATAGCAAAAGCTCCTGGGTTCAAATCCCAGTGTCAGAGGAATTTCTCTCCTATAATATTCTTATGTTTCATGTTAATTTTTTTTAGTATGGGCAAAACGCCCTTCATATTCATAGCCCTTAATATGGACCTTTAGTATCACGGCCAATGACCCATTTACGAAACTCAATCTAGCTACCGGAGAGAACAGCAATGCATTAATTGCAAAACCCCCTAAACGCCATTCAAAAATAGAGGTGTTTTTGAAGTTTAAAGGTGTGGGATAGAGGGGTTTTTGAACTTAACTCTGATTTTCAACATGGCATTATATAGTACTTTAGGGGGTTTTGAATCTCACATATAAATAAACCAATTTAAGCCATCCATACAAATCTGGCGATGTACAAGAGAAAGAAAATATAATTTGGCGTTTACGGGATTTTGAGTCTAGAGGGTTCATTTGTTTGTTTCGATTTTTGAAATCACGGACGTCATATCGTGGCCATCATTATACAATTGCATGAACTATTCTGACTATGATAAAATGGCATTTATAAAAGTTGAGCTTTTAGACTGTTATCAGTAAAATAGCTTTTATAATGTCATACCGGCCAAACACACAAATCTACAGACAACTTTACTGTAGTAGAGACAGGAAGAAAAGATGAAATACACAATCGATTACTTTTATTTCTTCATCATGTTACAACTTCAGTCAGTTATATCAGGTAGGCTACTACGTGCTTTGTAGTAAATCAGACGACGTCGAACCATCGCGGAGCGACTTAGGAGCCGGAAGATCGTCATCTCCTTGACTTGGGCTGGGTATCCATTAACCAGTCAGTGTCTTCATTTGAAGGCTTGCGTCTTCTGTACACGAACTGGAAGGCCGTTTTTTTCTTATTCCTTACCCAGTCTTCATTTTAATATATACCTCTTCGGTAAAATTCTGCTTTTAACAGATACAGCGATCTGTTTAGAGACCTTTTTGCCATCACGGCATTGCTGAGTCCGTAGTCTCGAACCCAGGCTTTCTTGAAGCACCACCATCTTGTGTTGTTTGAGTTGCAGATACCAACGGTATCTTCTGTGTATACCTGTTGATCCACAGGTACATTCCGTTTCACCATATATACTTCCTAGTTATTTAGTTGCATAGAGAGGCAACTTGCCTGGCTCCTCCCAACTTCCTCTTCCTCTTCTTCTTCTTCTTCTTCTTCTTTTACTGATGTGCCTTTTGTTTCAGAATTCATTACATTTTCATTTGAATGTTGGCTTCCCATCCTTTCCTGGAGTCTGGGCCATGTTTCTTATCATATGTATCCTTTTCCTTGTACCCAGATACATAGCCAGAATTGTCAGCCACATCCGCACGACCTTCAATTCCCTTGTCTTTACCGAAGCATCAAATCTCTCCACTGTAGAGCGAGGTGTCAGTTTGTTATACAATTCATCTGCATCCATCTTTTTTTATGATGCCGGATCTTCAACATACTTCTTAAAGGTGTCCAAGTCAATAGTTTTTGGCCTGTGTGCGACCCAACAAGTGTCTTCTTCAGAATAAAAAACAATAAAAACGTGCATATAAGCTAAAAAACTAAAAAAACAATATAAAAAACGCATAAAAGATCTCAAAAAAATAAATATAAAGCAAAACTAATATGCATAAATGCTATCAAAATAAACGTAAAGAATATAAAAGAAGTAAAGATATAAAATATCCATGGATACGTTCCTATTGTTCCAATCTGTTACCGTGGATAGCTCAAGTGTATTTATCGATTCTCGATCATTTCGAAATATTGCAAATCGCCCTCCTGTGCTAAGCTTTCATTTATTTCTTTCTTTCTTTCAGTTTATTAGCTTGTGAATAACATAAAAAACTGTTAGTCCGAGAGTTTTAAGACTATGTGATGACAGTTTTGATGAAATTTTGCAGTGAATGTTTTGAGAGAATGACTGTATGTCTCATTTCTAAGTTAAGCTACTGCACTTATGGTGTACTGTGATTAATATCTGATGTGAATGGAGATACTAAATAAGCTTTTTTATACAGGGTGTTAATGAATAACACAGAAATATTTTACCTGTGTATAGAGGGGACATAGCCAAGCAACTTTATTAGGACTTCCACATGAGAGGAATTTTTCTCCTATAATATTCTCATGTAATGTCCAACAGAGACAATAATCTGTGGTTCATAAATGCTTATATATCTATCTTGAATGTTAACTGTGCAATAACAGTGGGAGCCCGGTCACAATAATCACTAATTAGTGTGCCTCACAGTACTGCATATGACATAACTTGTCTGTCAGTGAGGTAGACCATTAAGGGCAGTCGGTCATAGGAGAGAGGTTCCAGCTGGCGCTGTGAATTGAACTCTGGCTTAGCTCAGTTGGTAGAGCAGTGGCACGGGTTGCCAAAGGTCCTGGGTTCAAATTCCAGCGTCAAAGGAGTTTTTCTCCTATAATATTCTCATGTAATGTTCAACATAGACAAAAATCTGTGGTTCATGAATGCATTTATGTCCATAAGTTCTGTAATTTGTCTCATATGTGAAGTTAAAGGGAAATTTTTGTTAATAAAGAGTTGCCATCAACCTAAAGGAACAGACTACTAAAAAATGGAAAGAAATAGCAAACATTGATATTTACAATTTTAAATAACATTGTCACACATTTCTCAGTAAATTTGTCCAATTCGTGAAATCCAACAAGTTTCGAGATATTTCGTGCATTTGACTTAATACTGATATTTTAAGCACCTATCAAGTTAAATATGTGGTACGCCATAGCGTAGTGGTTGAGGCGCTGTGTTACAAACCGGAAGGTCGTGGGTTCGTTTCCCAATGAGGTAGCTGGAGCTTTTCAATTGGCATAATCCATATGGTGGCCCTATAGCCCTGAGGTCGACTCAGCCTCCAACAGAAATGAATACCAGAAGCAATCCTGGGGGTAAAGGCGGCCGGTGCGTAAGGCTGACAACCTTACCACCTTCACGTGACGAATGTCTAAAAACTAGGAGCCTCAACATTCAGGATCTCTCTGAGCCTCCATGGCCTGTATAGGGAACATTTTACTTTTTAGGTAGATTTTTAAGAAATTTTTGAAACCACGTCTTGTGGGGTATCGTTGAAAAGCTCTTGATGAGTAATCTACAAATCAATAACTAGTTTCTCGATAGCTGTTATATAAGGCGAGATTTGAATGTTTGAAAAAGTGCTCTTTCCTCTTTTTTGCAGTTATTATTACGGGTTTGTCATGCCATGGCTAAAGAAGAAGAGTGCTGCGCAGCGACAATAAATTAAACCAAAAGCACTTCGAAATCTACCTCAGCCTGTAGGCCTGCCTAAAGGGATTTTTTTTAACTTTTATTAAGTAATTTATACAACTTATAACTTACTATTTAAAAAGAAACTAATTATGCCATTCAGTCAACAACAGAACGTTTAGTAATAATTTACTTAAATGATAGAACATACCTCATTTTTTAGTAACATATTTAAAAATTTCAGGTAAAAATTCTATTTTAGGCTGAATTTTGTAAATACTGAGACAAAGCAGTTCTATTTCACGGATTTCATGAGTCAGGATGTTTATATTTGTTAAATTAAAATGTCATTATGTGCAACATATTAGCATTACTTAATGTTTCGGGGGGGGGGGGGCTGCAGCCCCCTCAGCCCCTCTCTGAATACGCCCCTGACCTGGGCAATGTCAGGTCAAAGAAGAGTGATCTGTATATTTGTCTCAAACAAATCTATGGTTTCATTCCAATCTCGATTAAATTTTGCATACTTAGCCTTCAAAGCAAGAGGAAAAGCACAGTTTACATTTCATTTTGAAAAATAAAAAACAAATTCTAGTACCCCTATGCCACCTCCCTAATATCACGTAACCTATCCGATATAATGTATATGATCCAAGGATAAAAAAATAAGTAAATAAATATGGAGTTGCTATGGTTCAGCAGAAGACTGTGTATAAATGATCTCCATTGTTCGAGAATACTAAAGACTAATGCTTCGAAAGCGCAAAAAATGCTTGTTTTTCATTAATAACTCAAGGACAAAATAAAAAATAAAAAATCCGACTTCAAGGGGCATTCGCCCACCCTTCGGTCCATCTATGTTTAAAATTTCAGATCTTTGTGTTCAGTAGATTTTGCTGGGCATCGTGCACAGACAGGCAGAAAGACAGACACTTCCTTTTATTATTATAGATATAAAAAGAAGAATGATATGTAATTTGCAATATGTATTAAAGTAAAAAGGCATTTATATATATATAAAGAAGATTGTTTATGTGTCTGGTTATCATTCAAGTGTACAGTTTTATTCTGATCTTGAATTAATTGCAAATTACACCAGATATCTGTGTATATCATTTATAATATGCATTAAGGTTCCTCCAATTAAAAAGTGTTATTGTGTTTTTTTTTAAAAGATGTCTACTGGTAAAATGACAAGTGTCAAATCCAGTAGACTCTTTTGTAATTTTCTTGGTACAATAAATATATCTTATCATATCATGCATTAAGGTAAAAATAATCTAAATCTGAAAACTTAAAGGAAGAATGTCTGCCTGTCTGTTTGTTTTTTATACAAATCTAAAGTTTTATTCCGGGGGGTATGCTGTGACACAGTTGGTTGAGGCACAGACCTGGAACTGGAAGGTCGCAGATTCGATCCTATTGGGATTGTCCATTTGGTCAACTCAGCCTCTTAACAGAAATAAATACCAGGAGCAATCCTGGGGTGAAGGCAACTGTTGTATTCAGGCTGACAACCTTATGAGGTATCACCTTCACATACTGAATGTCTCAAAATCTGGGCTCCTCAACCTCCTGGTACCTTAAGGACTACTATGACTTGTGTAGTTATCATTTTACGTTTATACAGTTTTATCCTGATCTTGATGAAATTTGCTTACTTAGTCTTTGGCCCCTTCCCCCTTTATTGTCATTCACAATGCTTCTCCTTTTTTGAGAATTATCGAAATGCCACTGGTGAAAGGAAAGAGTATTGTTCATATAAACCTTGCAGCCAAAAGACAAAATGCTATCCGAGCATTGGAAACACCTGAACAACAGGAATTTTGTTTACGGCAGGAGCAAAAGAGCTTCTACGTCAAGAGACAGGGAAACATTGGAGGACAATGTGCTTCATCTGTAGTAAGATCTTATCAGAACTACTTAAAGGGCAAGGGAAACAGAGGAAAAAGAGTTGCATCTAAAACAAGTTTGACGTAGAACAGAAAGAATCTAGTGTGGTGAATTGACATTCTGATCTTAAATCAGGGGCATTTAATTACAACTCAGATTATGATTACTGTAAACAACCTAAAGTTGTAATAGGACTTGTAGGTCACATGTAACCATTGTCAGGAAATAAATACAAAGGCAAACCGCCAGAAATGTGTTGTTCCAACAGAAAAGTCGAGCTGCCGCCACTTAAAGATCCCCAAGAGACATTACTTTCTTACTTATCTGGTAGCTGAGCAGATTCCAAACATTTCCTACAAAAATATGAGGGCATACAATTAAGGTTTTTGTGACTCTATTCTTTTTATATACATAAAGCCTATGCAACGCTGGGTATACCACCTAGTAACATAAAGTAATATACAAGCTTACATCGTAATACGACTATGAATTTGGCTGAATCTAAAAACAAATGGTCATGATTGTACTTTCTGTGCCTTTTGTTTTTAGGTGGATGTAAAGGATGAGAGATTTTCAGCATTGTTCACTTCTCATCATTTCAACATAGATCCTACTGATTCCCATTATCGGAAAACAAAAGGAATGGAAGCACTTAGAGCAGAGAAAATTAATCGTAGGCAGCATGAGGATTCAACCAGTCTTCAAGGGGTAAGTACTACAAAAACTCTGCTTTTTCAGTTAATAAGAGAGAGATTGCATTATTGTGTACAATGGAGAACTAACACTAAAAATATAAAATAATATTGAGTTACCGGTAGTATAGTTAAAATGGAGTCAGTTTAATGACTGAAAATTGAAGTGGATGAGAATTTACCTGAAGTTAAGATGAAAATAGAATGATCCATTTTCCAAATGAGCTCCCACTTCAAAGTCTGTAGCATTTTTGCTCACATAATTTGCACCCCAGCGTATTTTGTTCTCCCTGATTTTTAAATAATTATTTTAAGCTTTATTTTGCTTCAGTTATTTTATGCACATTATTTTTTATGGTGTGGTAATTTTTAAGTTAATTATATTTCTGACTTCATAAATGATTGTAGGAGAACATTATAACCATATGATAGCATGCTACCAACAGAATTCAGTTTCTGAGCAGATCCTCACCTGCACAAGAGCTGAGAAGCGACTTCTTGATGGCACTGTACATGTAAGCCTACAGTGATAAGCAATAGAGGAAGGACCAAGAAGGAAACAGCCATTAATTTTGCCCAAGGACCTTTTCTTTTAGAATATGGGTTTTTTTTTAAAACATGTTTAAGTCGATGGCCCTGGATCATTGGCTTTATTTCGCTACTTCATTATACTTTATTACTAGTAACCAGTTTTCGAGAGGTCTTCCTCTCATCCTCAGTTGAATGCCATTGTTTTTTTCACTCTAAGTGAATTTGTACTGAAAAATCCATGCCCTCAGCCAGTACCTTAAGTGTATTAGCGAAATGTGAACATCTTGAATATACCGATGAATTCTAAATTATACCCTATTACCCATGTATTGCCTTGTTTGTGCATTCTAGTTCAAATTTCTTGCATTCTGTGAACACAAGTCCTTCTTCAATTTCCATCTTCAATCTCAAGGGATAATCTTCCTCCCTTCTTCCCATGGACGTATAACTTAAAGAATGGATATTAATCAAAATGCCTATTGCCTGATTTTGAAATTATTATAGCTCAGATGAATCAAAACTTGTATTTTATGAATGTATAGCAAACATTTCACATTTTACTAACTTTATGTTTCTGGTGACCTGAAACTTGTTTGTTGTATAGTATATTTTTCCAAGACATGCATTGTATGCTGACAGTTGCCTCCTTCTTAAGCTGTCAATTGCTTTCCTTCGTTCAACTGAAAACATATGTGAATATAATATCTGAGGAGGCAAAATAGTGAATAAGCAGACTTACTACTACCAATTTACCCTATCAACCCATGGCGGCAAGATAGCAAACAATGCAAGTCATTTAAACAGAGAACATGTTGAACGGCAGCAGATTTTATACATTTTCGCCCTTAATTCATATCCTCATTCCAATTTGATAAGATGAGAAAAAACTAGTTACAGTTGACGTACCAACTCAGCACATAGACTTTACATGAAAAGCTTCAACAATTTTCCAATCAGTGCTGAATCGGAGCCTCTTTGACATAAATCATCTTGTATTTTCATGCTCTTACTAACATCTCAGCTTACTAGGGGTGAATGATGAGGAAATATAAAAAAAATGTTAGTTGTGAAGTGCTATTACAACTTGTGTTTCAGGTTCCTGCAAAGATTCGCAAAATGGATAATGGAACCAAAAAGGATCCTGAATTATCACTTCTTATTAAGACCATAAAAAGGAAAACACAAAATTTTCAAAAAGGAGCAAGGTGATAAGAAAAGTGGATATAATTTTTTACAAACAAAACATTTATTACCAGTCACTAAAATCTTAACAAAGAAATATTGTGATCTTCTAAAAATATATATATAATATATTGTATTTAACTGGTTGGCCTCCAAAATAAATGACAACAGAAATACAGTTCATGTGAAATAATTAAGCAAAAACTTGTTTTTAGTTTAAACCAAAATACCTTTCAAAAATCAAACTCTTTCCATATCATTCTCCAGTCCTGCCAACAATTTGGGCCCCTGTCCTTGGCTAAAATGTATCTACAATTAAGACTTATGTTTGGAAATTTCTCAATTCTACCCACAGAATGAAAAACTTATTTTTCTTTCCAGAAGGGACTTGTTAAAAAAATGCTGCATCATTCAGGAGTAGATTAATAATTATAGCAAAGGCAGGACATTCAAAGTTCAATACACACAAATGTTCTGCACTTTTTGTTTCTGTTTGTTTCCAGTTGGGTGAAATAATTTATTGTTTCCAATCCTTTGGCAGTTAGCCTTGTTACCATCTTATGGGAAGAAATGAGGTAACCTTACTTCTTACTAGGAGCTTAGGGAAGAATGAACTTGCTGCTGAAAGTACATCATTTATAACCTCATAACCGTATTAGATCAAGAAATGCTAATTTGATACTAATGTCAGGAACTCGGAATATTGGAATGAAGATATTATATTCAGATGGCAATAGTAGGCAAATTGCTTCCTTTAATATGACTACACAATGCCCTTTGAAGTCATACTACATCTAGCTGTTATGAGATAGGAAAACTTCCAGCCTGTTAATTATCCAGCTGTTAGTTAATGCAGGACAGTAATATTGAGATCACATAATTACAGCCTATACAGATTTCCTGCAGCAGAAACTACCAGCTATGTAATGACTATGGATGTTATTTTGCAGTGAATACAAACTGTGAATCAATATAAAAATACAATTAATTTTCCATTAAAATGTAGAAATAGCATAAAATTTGTCGTGTAAAGGGAATCCTAAATTCCATCTGCCTTAACGAACAGTTACTCATGTGGAATGATACTCATGTAATTGTAATAGAAAAAAAAAAAAAAACAGATAAAAGGTCTAAAGAAAGAAAAAAAATAAACATATATAATATTATAGAAACTGATATTGGGAAGATCACAGTGAAGTCATAATATTATATTATGGTTTAAAAAACACACTTAAACTTCACTAATTTCATACCTTGGTAGGACTACATAGTTTCAATCACCATTGTGATTATCCTCGGCTACTTCTGAAGTTTGTTTGGCGGCACTGTTGTCCTCAACCGTCAATCCTAGCTGCTGGATGCCATCTGGTGGTGGGTGGATGTATCTTCTTATTAAACTGTCTTCTGCTGGTATCTCGAAGTTAAGTAATTTGTGTTTGTTTTTTTGAATGAAAATCTTTTCCCAGGCTGTCAGTTCTAGTGGTCTTTCTACTGGCTTTAATAGCTTCACATCCTGTTCTATTTCATGTCCCACTTCCCAAAAATGAGTGGCAATTGCGGATTTTTCTATCTGTTGAAATATTGAAATTAGATACAAGGAACATCAAATTCAGACAGCCGAGGATAATCACAATGGTGATTGAAACTACGTAGTCCTACCAAGGTATGACATTAGTGAAGTTTAAGTGTGTTTTTTAAACCATAATATAATATATAATATTGCTTTAAAGTGTTTCATGTCTCATGGGGTCATATGTCCTATATGGTATTCACCTGGAAATACCGAGAAAACCTCAATTGGATCGACTACTATTAGGGTTCACCTGTAGTGGCCTGAGCACTTTGGGCAATTGCTCATTTTGTGCTCAGGTTTCCCACAGGAGCCTGTCATTTCTCTTAAGGTGTGTCTCATTTTTGGCTAGTTTCAATTGCAGCTTTTCTAGACATTGTATATTTCCTGTTGTTTTTTGACACCGATTATGTGGGTCACAAAGTCTTTAAATGCTTCGCTTGCTGATTTTGTCATGTAATTGCTGAATGTTCTTTTTGTCTATTCCTAGTCCATGGACTACTGGGGGTCTTCTTGGATGGTTTTCCTTTCGAATTTCTGGATAAGGCTTTGTTGTGCCTCTCCATATCTAGTGCACATATACAGTGCATGGTACATTGTATCGGGTTCATAGCCTTACAGTAGCAAAGGTAGTCCTCTGCACTACCTCTGTTAGATTGAACCTATTAGGTTTGCTGGGAAGTATCCATGACCCGAGAAGAACTGATTTCAAGTAATCTGGAGGAGGAATTTTTCTCCTGTAATAAATGTCGAACAGAGACAATAATCTGTGGGTCATGAATACTTACATCTATCCATCTTCAAGTAATCTGTTGTTAAATGTTGCACTTTGAGTCTATCTTGAACACTGGGGAAGTAATCCTTTTGATTATACCCTTTGGGGTATGCCTCCAGCAACTTTCCCACAAGGTAATTGAGCGGTCTCTAAGTTGAGAGTAAAGCTCCTTTCTGTTTCGTGTATTAATTTCTGCTCCGATTTCACCAACCCTCATTGGAAGGTGTTTTCTAAGCCATTAATTAAACAAAATAGGAATTGAATAGGCATGTGTCACTCTAAGCAGGGCTTTCCTTTGTGCTGATATTAATTTGCACTGTTAGTTACGGCATCCAACCATGACCTGCGTATGTTATGGACGCTTCATATACTGCCTTATATTAACTTTTATAATTTGTATATTTATACCCCTGTGTTTGGCCAGATAATTTTCCTAATGCACAAAATAAATTACTGCCATGGTGCAGATCTTTTCTACCTGTTGGTCCATTTTATTTCCTCCTTGTTGTTCTGCTCCTAAATATCGTAATTGCTTAATGTTCTTAATGTCTATTTCTAGTCCATGGACTATTGGGGGTCTTCTTGGATGGTTTTCCTTTCGAGAGTTTGAGTTTGGTCTTTTGGCACCAGTTGGTGAATGTTAACATGGGAGAGGTTTCTGTTCTAAAAGTGGCCGACTGACAGCCTTGAACAAAAAACTATGTTGTCAGAAAATTATATTGTGTAGCTTTCTGATTCATTCTGTCACAGCGGTGGCTTCAACGAATATCAAGTTCTGAAATTTCAGTCCAAGAACCGAGCCCTGAGGACAGCCTTATGTGACTTGTTTTGTTTTCTATTATCGTTATTACGCATTACTTCCTCTGTATTATAAAAATAATTTCTAATCAATTTGTAATTTTCCATGGGACATTCAATTTCCTTTAATCATTTCAGGATTAGCAGCATTGTTGAAGGTGACCTCTATATCTTCAAATATTTCTAACATGTATTTTGCATTTGTGTTCCATCAATTTTCAAACTCTAGGTCCTTGTATAGTATGTATGTAGAATTTGAAATGAGGAAGAACAACTTATCACACTCAAACTATTCCCTCAGAAAACGCTAGATATAGCTTTCTATGGCTTATAGAGGATGTCGAATGTTGCATTCCGTTGCTTCTACATGCCATACCTGGGAGGGGTTGAAATAAGAAGAAACAGAAATTCCGGTTACATAAGATTGTATCGTCTTTAGGGAAAATTTTCTCACTCTCATGTTACCATACAACCGTTTCAGGGCTGAAATAAAAAAGAAATTCAATATCACTTTCAAACTTTCCTCCCCAAAAACCTGGGATTATACTGCGGGCATAGGACTGAAAATGTTCCATCCTATTTTGTCTTCTTTTAAATGCTTAGGGCCTATGACAAACATCCCTATTTCTCAACTAATACAAAAGCCTACAGGTATGAGCCAAGTATCAGTGGATAGGATTTTTTACCGATCTCGTTGGCACCCAAGCAAGCTGAAACAACTGGATTACGCTGTCCCTGCAATACGACCTCTTATTCTACATCGAAATGTGAAGTGAGAAAATTATATTTTCCATGTCGAGGCTAGAGAAAGTTATGTGATTGCATCATATTTGCTTTATTTTCATGGATTTCATTCTTCATTAATTATTTTTGCCAAAGTATTACATCAATAACATCAGAATTTGTTAAAGCCCAGTATTATGTAGTGCCCAAAGCCCTATGTGAACACTGTAAACAATACACTGTTGTTATGTGAACTGTACTGCATTTCATTTTTTTAGTATAATATTCTCAGAAATTATATAAATGTTCTGGGGAAGGAGTGGCTTGTTTGAATTTTAATGTTGACTGTGTTACTTCCTGGGCTTATCTGGATATGTGTGCAAAATTTCATGCAAATTGGTCAAGAAATGTAGATTTGTATAGAAAAAATACATATCCACACACCCACATATGGTTTTATATATTACATGCGTTTACTTTTATATGTTGGAGGAAGCTCTATAGGAAGCTCTGATGCCTCCACTAGAAAGTATATTTGGATATGGTAACACTGGAAGTGGGCCGTGATATTCATTTTTTCGACAGTGTGATTTTGAGGGCCTTCTTGATGTGGAGCTCAGTTGATAGAGAAGTGGTACGGATATTCACCACCAAATGTCAGAAATGATCATTCAAAAGATTTAAAATGGTAACTAAGGAAGGGCTAAAAAGTAAGGCATTGTACAGTACACAGGAGTTTGATGAGACAAATCTGGGTGACCTGGTGTTTTAATAGGTTTACAATATTTATATTGATGATGTCTATTACTTTTATAAGTTTGACAGATAAATATTATTATATTACTACACTAATAGCCTTAATAATAAAGTTGATTATATTTTTGTTGAACGGTTGTTTGGTCGATCACCATGCAAGTTTTACATAAGCCGTGTTACTAATAAACCAAGCATAACTGCCAAGGGTTACACCAAGTTTGAATGTGAAACATCAAACACGTTATGCTGGTGATGATGTGCCTTGTCCGCGGCTGTGAAGGAAGTATGCTACTGCAGAACGCCAATGTCGCTATCTGTCCGAGCAGTAAACAAACAGCAGTATATCGTCTGACAAGAGAAAATCTAGTTTCAGTATTTCATTAATACTGATTTCAGAAAGTTGTAATAATAATTATGTAAATATTTCCCACAAACAAAGAACAATGTTTATAATTCTCCAAAAGCAGCTCAGAATGTTTCCTAACAAATTACCTTAAGAATGGATGCATAACCTCAAAATTCAATCTCAGACATATACGAAACGACTGGCTGTTACAGATATTGGCCATCTCGATTATTTATGTCAAGTTTATACTAGGGTGTTAGGATGTGTAAAGTGTTGCACACATTCAGCCTTATGCAAGGATTATTAGTACATTTTTCTCCTTAGCTGTGTTTATTCCTGGTATAAATATTACACGTGGAAAATTATTTTATTGGATGGATTATCTGAATTTTTGCTTAACCTCTCACCCCATCCTGTCGTTGCAATGGATAATAGGAATTCTATTGTACAGTATTTAACTTCAATAGGTGTGCTGGTGCAGAGTTTAAGCATCCTCTTCTGTTCCAAAAGATGTGTGTTCGCTTCCAGGTAGAATAGAACTTTTCTACTAGTTGTTATGTCATTTAATAATTTTTTTAAGTTATAAAAACATTATGGTCTGAATAAGCATAGGCTTTCATGGCCAGGGTCCATATTATAAGAAAAAGCTTCTTTCAGGCTGTTTTGCCATGGTCTGCTTGTAGTAATATATCCAGACGTTTTGTCCACTGCTGCGGTGGACATCCTCAAAGGTCGAAATTTTCTGTTGGCCCCTCCCCAACTGTACAGTGGGTGGGATGGAGGACGGTAAGGGTGACTTCTTGTTACCTGCATGTTACTGGAGTCTTCTCATAATGGTATCGACTTTCACTGGTTGGCTGCAGCTGAATAGGAGGGGTGTGTGGTAACGAATCTCTATTGCTGGAATTTTCTTAGACCTTTAATAACTGGATGCCAGGTTTCATGTAATTTTGGTGATTCCTCTTTCTTATTGTAAATGTTGGGATGTTTGGAAATCTTAATGGCTTCACGCTGCAGCTGAACATGGTAATATGGAATAGGAGAAATAATGTTGTGTCCTGAAACTGTATATGTGTTCTCTGTGCTGCACCGATCGCATGTTCAGCTATTGCGGACTTGTCAGATTGACCTAGGTGGCAATTTCTTTTATGCTCAGAGAATCTGGTGTTGACAGCGCGCTGCATTGTGCCTGTGTGAACTTCACCACACAAACAAGGAAACAACTTTCAAATATGATCAACCAGTGGCTTGGGTTCTAGGAAAGTGTTTTGTTCCCACCAACATTCCAGCAACCACTGAAAATGCCCACAGTAGAAGCCTCTGAAACATCAGTTACGGTAAAATGGACCATGGACATCGGCTATGAAGGCCTTCACATTTTAAACAAAAAATAATTCAACATACTACTGAGAGAAGTGGGTATAAAAGGAAGTGAAAGACAGACAAGCTAAATTGACTTTACAGTTCTGCACTGTATTCTATAATCCACCCAACCATGGAAAAATACTGCTGCAATTTTTAATGTTAAGAGACTCTTTCAATTGTGGAAAATAACAGTGTGTACTATAGTAACATTTTATCCACTTGCATGATGGCAATCCTACACTCTCAGACACCCATGTTTCAAATCTCAATTTATCAGCAGAAAGAATGTGTATTCTTGAAATGGATTAATACCATATTTTATAATAGCTTACTTGCAAATACATGTTTGCACATTCAAAAGTAAATTTTCTTTCTGCACATTAAATATTACAGTGCAAACCAATGTGGCACTTCTGCAGTTTGACTGCAACCTGCTAGAACTTTCCACAGGTGGGAGCTTGTATTCTTCCTGCCAGCCAGTCAGCAAGGAACAGACTTGCTGGAATGCCAGCCAAACAGTCAGCATGCAGGTGTAGTGTCTGTAATGGTGGGATTTTCCAGTGAACACCACATTGTCATTATTGAAACTTATCTTCTAAAAAATAAAATGAAAGATGTATTTGCAAATTTCAAAGACCCTATCTTGAAAGTAATTTGCGCTAAACTTGAGAATAAGGTGACCGCTGTCACAACCGGGCCGTACCGAGTGGGACCAAGGCTACAATGTCGCCAATATTACGAACATGATTACATGCCGATTGAATTCGGCAGATAAACGACTGTTGTAGCTATGTTTTATGAAAGATGTGGAAGGTAAAAAAGCTTCTGCATTAAGTATTCTAGGTCTGTGACCGGTTATGTTAGGTTAGGAACAGTCATGTTAGTTTAGCAGCAGTATTCTGCATAGCGCGGGGTTCGTGCCATGTAACGATATTTTACGAAAGGTGTGCAAGGGTAATAAGGCTTCTAGAAGTAGTGACAGCCAAATTCTAGGTCAGTGACAGGTTATGTTAGGTTAAGAACATTTGTATTAGTTTAGTAGCAATATACTGAATAGCGCGGGGTTTATTATGTCTCACATTGAATCTTTTCTGCGAGGGGAAATTTTACCCTTGCATCGTTTCTTTTTTGTTCCACGCGGCTCGGAGGGGCATGGTCGCTAATGGCAGAGCATGGCTGGCTACGCTATTCTGAAGGAGTTCCATAATTTGCCTCTACAATAAATGTGTGTTATAAGACAGTTTATAAAGCAGCACCAAACTGGAACATTTTTAAAGAAACAAGAAATTGTGTCCTAACAGAGGTCTAAGTCAAGAAAATCTTGATGATAATGTGAGAATTGAAGTGAAACCTAAAAAGTCTAGTAGAAAGTTGAGAACTTGAGATTGGGGAAGTTGAGTGTTAAAGACGACTTAAAAATTTAAAATATGTTTTATCAAGAGTTTTAATGAACTTGGCCTAGACTGTGTGACAGATATCACATTCTGAACTGCAGGCTTCTACCCACACAGTGAAATTCTGCACTGGGAATTAATTCAAGTCCTGCGCATTTTCTACTTTTATTTTCAAGTTTCATTTCGCCTACTTATCAACTTTATGAACTGGCGGTAGTGAAATTCCGCTCCGAGAACTAACTCAATTCCTACATGCACATGGTGCACATTTTCTACTTTTATTTCCAAGTTTCCTTTCACCTTCATATCCACTTGAAAAGTATATGAACTGGTGGTACTTCCTATGATAGAAGAATATTGCAAGGAGAAAATGAGACAGATGGCATATGTGCCTTAGCTATTTTAATTACCTCATCTAATCTTTCAAAGGATTCCATGGATGGAAATTATGACCATACAATAAAAGTTATTTTATTTAATTTTAAGAGGGAAGTGATTCTACTCATCTCTGTCGAGTTTTTAAGAGGGAAGTGAGTCTATTCTACTCATCTTTGTAACATTATTTATGACCTCTATGTAGATATATTCCTGACACAAGGAAGATAAGTGCTCTTGCCAAACAATCTAAAACTGGATTCTAATGTTCTTAAACTTGCTACGTCTGATCACATAAAAATGAAATCCAAGATTATCACAACATAATGGAAGAATATGGCATTTATATTACTCCTAAATGCATATCTATTGGCCTTTACAATGCCACGAGACAAACCTTGGAGAATGAAATTATCATTTGATTTTAATCCATCCACTCAGAAACTTTCACAATGTAAGTTCATAATGTAACTACTGGCATATAAAAATAATAATAATAATAATAATACATACAGTACTTAGCATCATTATTTTTTACTAAATTTTAAGGGATGAATTTCCAGTTTAAGTGAATATGCAAGAAACAAAAGACAGGTTTAGTAAATACAATTAATATACCTTTGTTACTGCAAACAGATTGTCCAGTCACAACTTCACTGCTGCCCCCTTAAAATGTGTAACCAAATAAATAGAACCATATAGCAAGCCAAATTGAAATCCTAGATGCACAGAAACCTGTAGGTGCAGTGTGCCCCACTTTTCCCCCTATCTGACACAGGTCACATGAGTTTCTGAAAGACGGCAAATTGAATGATTAATTTTCTCAATTGTTACAAGGTCTTTGAAATCAAATTCTACCTACTGCTCTGGTAAATCCTTCAAGAGGACAGGTTAGGGCAATAAAATATAATGTTGCAACACATCTACGAACACAAAAAAAAAAAAATATATATATATATATATATATAATTATTAGGGCAAGGCATTTGATGATTTTGCATCTTTTTTATATGAAGCTCCAATGTATATAAATGTATATCATTAAATAATTAATTAAATAAGGGCAATTTGTTTTTGCATTATTTTGCATATTTCGTCATTTTGCAAGAGATAGGTCATTTTTTGGCAATTTTTAGGTCATTTTCGGCATTTTTAGGTCATTTTCAGCATTTTATGTCATTTTTGGCATTTTAGCAATAAATATGTTTTCTTTCTTTTTAAATGGCACATATTTGCTAGGGGCAATTTGATGGGCATGCCAGTTCAGAAAGAATTTATTTTTCGCTAAGGGTGTCCAAGTACTGTAGTATAAATTTACTGATTTCTTTAGTAACAAAATAAGTGTGTTTTATATAGTAAATTCATATAAAGCATCGTCATAAACTGTATTTAGCAATTCATTACTTAAGAAAAAACTAATTATAAGTAATAATGGTAAATTTATAGGTCATTATTTTAAGATTTCGGGTAATTTTTTTTACTATTTTTAGGTCATAAATGCATTTTTTATTTTGCATTTTTTCACTATTTTATGGTCATTAAATGCCTTGCCCTAATAATTATATATATAAACTAATTTTATGTAACACATTGTATTAAGTTGCTGACTTCATGCTACTAACGAAAACTAACGAAGTATCTCACGGTTGGCTACATTCATGATCCAGCTAGCCTGGAAAACGAATCGGAGTGAAAGTCCTGATCAATCACTGCTCAAATATTGACGTATTATTTAAGTTATCCCCCTATGGCTGAATAGTGCGGCAATGTAGTAACCACGAATATCCCTTAACTGCTTTCCATGATAAATACTTACACAATAAAGAAGTTTAACCATCTATGCCTTCAGGCGTAGCTAGAATGTCCAGTAAATTTGTGGATCTTTTAAGAGTTAAATTCTTTCCTGGGTAATAATATTTAAGATGATCAGACTAAAAATTATTTAAATAAATGCCATTATATCTGTTCCAGGAGCCAAAATTTTTGACAGTAATTGTGTACATCCAGAAAAGTAATAAAAATAATCATGTATTTACATTTATTTTACAGTATAAACGTTTAGTAAATTTGGCCTATAAATAGATTACATTTCAATCCATCACACTTCAGACATTTAACTACATTATATGAACTGCTAACATTCAATGAAACAATTGTAACAAGTATATATGTACAGATTGTCCAAAATAAAATTAAAACACTCGTACAAAATAAAACCTTAATCACAGGTACTGAACCTTTTAGGAAGTTTAAACTATCAAAATCATTTAAATTTATCTGATTACTTTGCTAGTTATGGTGTAGTTACTCTGGCCATGTACTGACATTTTAGTACTCAAAGATGGGTGACAGGATAATATCACATTATTTGTACTGATCTCAAATTTCTTACTTAGCTCACCAAGCAACAAACTTTGTTGGAAGCTAAGGAGAACTGTTTATATCATGAATAAGATCATGAGTTTATTTAGAATGGTTACACACACACGTGCGTGCAGAGAAAACACTGGCAAGACTTGACAGAGAGAGAATACAAAAGTACCCGTATTTGAATCACCATTAGTCTTGTTACCTTCTCTGTCACAATCAATAAATTACTCACTGAATTTTCTTCATCAACCAAGAAAATTAACTAGACTATAACATATGAGAAATGTCAATGTTGATGGAGAAACAGCTAATCAGAACAGCAGACAGCACTAAAAAGCATAAGCTAGTTGTGAGAAGTTATTCCTAACTTCGTTGATTGTTATGTTTACTACTACTTAGATCATTAACCATCTGACGGATGTCAGAATTTTGTCCTGCCGACATAGGATTGCCACATTTACACACATTTAAATGCTTACCACTCTAAGCCAGGATCAAACAGCAAATTTAGGAACAGAAAATCAATTGCTCCACTTAAGTTGAATATTTTTTACTAAGTTTAAGACTAGTATTGTACTGTATAAAAATTGCAAACTCTTAAATTTTGCTTTCTCCTTGATAAAATGTATATCATTAAGCGTGTTTTACCATTCAATTAAGACATGAAGTCATAAATTACGATGTAACAGTCGTATATAGGTGAATGACAAAATACTATGATACCGTCATGGCATAAAAAAGTTAATTGAACAAAGGATAATGAAGATTTCAATGCAGAGTTTTCTCTGTGCATGTGTCACCAATTTATCCAAGTATTTCTGGAATCTACGAATGCAAATCAAATAAAACTAATCTTTACGTTCCTTAGGAAGCATGTGTGGATATTAGAAACTTGAGTTACCAGTATATCTATGCTATGCTAAATCAACTGAATATGAAAATACCACACCCATCAGATTTTCACACACATTCCACAGAGACAGAAATATGATATTATCTTTTGAATAATTATGTGTTGCCTTCTGGCAAAACATACACTTTATGCGGACTCCTGGAAATGCTGAAAAAGTGCTCCTAATACATAATTGGCTGATGAGATCATGTGAAATATATTATAGAGAATCTGCAAGATATAACAGGATTGTCCCTTTTTTAAAACTCATCTCAAATTATGTACAAGTTCTTCACGGGCTAACAGCCGAGTCCAGTCCTGTTTTCATGAAATTTTTTCTGAGTATGTACAGTTTTGTGAATGTTCTGGCTCCTTTCATGCTATGCGAATTCATCGATGACTTGCAAGAAACTAAATATGTATTAATTAGGGTTGATACTTCAAACCACAATAACCTGAAGATAGTTCCAGTCTCTAAGGTATTTCATATATCTAATAAAGAGATCCAGATCAAATTGCTAATAAATTAATAAATAACCTATAATAATCTGGGTATAAAAATTTTATTTATCATAAAAGAAGAGATTTATAATACTCAAAGATGGTGAAAAAATTCTGAACCTACAGCAGATTAGCTCTGAAAGGAACAGAGAATTTTCATCAACAAGGCTAAATATTTCAATGCATAAATGCTGCTTTATTTTATATCACACAGGCTGTGTTGTACTTTTAGAGAGCCAAGCGCCTTATAAGATTCCTATGGACTAGCAGAAAGACAAATATTTCAATGGGAGGAAACGAGTTGATTGATGTTGGGAAAATGTAGCGAGAAATGTTGGGATAGGAAACATGTCTTTTCAGTTTTTGACTAACATATCTCCAGTTGAAAAACAGAAAAAATTTAGATGACAGCTGAAAGAGATCTCGTCAAGTGCCTTTTTGGACTTTCATGTTACATATGACAACACAATATGTGTTTTTAAAAACCTTTAATCTGAAGTTTTCGTAACACAATAAATTTGAAGTATTGCTAAAAACAACTGTATGAAACCATACATAAAATGCCGTTTTGGAATCACAGCTTTTTGGGATAGCACTTGTAATGATCAAAACAGATGGCGATCTGAATATTTAATATATTGCAGATACTGTCAAGTATTTGTGGAATTTTTTTTAAATTTAAAATTTGAAACTTACTAGAAGACTATAAAATCTGGGGTCTTTTGGGGAAGGAAGAATGAACTATATAGGTTTCAACCTTTTTGTGATGTATATCATATATTTCCTAGTAAGTTTTAATTAATGAGCACTTTGAGCTCCGTAAAATAACTACAACCAAACTGCTTAAACATGTGTGAAAATGCAAGAGCCAGAGTAACCACAGCATAAAGTTTAGTTCCATTAATGACATACTGTATTTTCAGGTGTATAAGATGCTCCTTTACATCATACCCCAAAATTTAACACACTTTTTCGGTAGAAAACAAAATGCACAACCTGTAATTTTTATCTTGTGCTATTGCCTATTAGTACTTTTCATGATTAACTAACGAAAAACATACAATATACAGATAAGGTACTTGATAAATAGACTCAGTAACTGATTAATTATTATTCATGGGTTTGTTTCAGCGGGAATCACCTACTGACAACCATACTGTATGAGTAGCCATCTTAAGGTTATGCATGTTGTTGCATTATCTGTCTCAATAAAGGTCTTGAAGTATAAAAAAAAGTGTGTACAAGCTACAAGGATCTTGGGAGTCAAAAGACTGCCCCCTCCCCCCCAAAAAACTGTATCATCATTACAGGTCAAGCTAGTCATATATACTGGAAAATACCTTATATCATTTGCCTAGCAATAAAGTACAAATTACCGATGAATATATTTTGTTAATTGCACTGTTATATACCCAGATATTGGATATATGTGCAATCTTCAAACTCATTTTACACAAAAAGTTTTAAGATTAAACTTAGTGAACAGAAAACTGTTTAAATTCTGCATGTTTTCATACTTTAGTTTGTCAGGAGCACTACCGGGATGAATAACTTCCATGCCTTTTTTAACATTCTAGTCTTTTCTGAATTATCTTTACCCTCATAATAAATACGGTATAACCATATTAGCTCTTTTTACAGTCCTCATACTGCACATAAAGGATTTTGTTTACTTTTTCTTTGAAACATTTATTTCATGAATTTTTATCCACATGTGCTAGGACTGTTATCTAACTAAGCCCAGAAGATATCACGGAATAAATATCTGGATTTTGTTATTCATGAAACACAAACCAAGACACCTGGCATTTTCTTCTCAGAAATGAAAGATTACTCACAGTAATTCATTCGGTGGAACCAAGTCTGGGTGTTTGAAGTTACATACATTGCTTTAAATCACAGACAAATCACTGTTCTACGAACTATGGGATCAACTGTTCATGATTATGGAGGTAAAAGGAATTTGTAAAATAAATGGTCAGTGATCGGTATGTATATACCGTATATTCGTTTTTTAAGAAAGGACGACGATGACAGAAAAGCTAGTTAGATTCCGTTTCTTCACGATTATTATTATTATTACATTTTGTGGAGCACTGCACAATTTGAGCATTTTGCATGCTTATGAGTTTCTTAATGCACATAAATCCAGTATCTGATTAAAAACTTTTAGTGGAAATTATAATGAATTCAGATTTATTTCAAACGTTATACCATATTAAACTATCTTCAGCCAATTTTATTCACAATGAAGATAATATCTGACTCAATGAGTACAGTATACTTAAGTTAATCGTAAATTAATATTCACAGTTATTTTCTCTTGACTCCAAATGCAATATTTTAATATTCATATTCATGTACATATACATATAAATTTAGTACCGTGAGAATTATTTTGGACCATTCAAGCAGACCAGTGTGGTTTTAGTTATTCACATTGAAAGCAAGCATAGCAACAATTTCTTTTCCTCCTAAGACAGCATAAAGCCAACTAATTTATCTTTCTCATTAGAAATTAGGATTTTATTGTTATCTAGTACCAAAATTAACAGCATATTTACTCAAATACAAGTTTAGTCTAATATTTCAGTCTCAGACTGATATTAAGGAATTATATAATATGATTGAGTAACTTTTAACATTTTGTACATAGTTGAAATTAAGATAAGTTTTCTGTAATAACTGACCTTGTATTTGAGTTAATACACTACAAACTATTTCTCAGTTTTCTGTTGTTCCATTCATCTGAGCCACAACTTGAGACGTAAAGCATCAACACCATTTAAGTAATATCGGAACAATCGTTTATCTCGCACAAATCCAAGATTCTCATATAAGCGTAGAGCTGGGCGGTTTGTGATCTCTGTTTCTAGTACAACCTGCAACAGATAAGAAGCAATTTAATACATGACCCAACTAAGGAAATAACATGTAGGTATGAAAATGTTCTAAAAAAATTTAAGGTGCCCGAAAGGAGTGAATAAAAACGAACTTCGTTCTATTTTAGGTAGATCATACTGGATAACTTATTATTTTAAAAAGAGACAATGCAAAATAAATCCTTTTAAAGTTGAATAAATGTTGATCTTTGCATGCCCACAAGTTTGAATATTTGGTAGTACACCTTATTCTGCACATTTCGTATGTTGCTTTGTTGTACTGTTTTTATTTATTTATTTATTTATTTATTTACTTATTTCTTTTAACCTTTTCACTGGCAACTCATTATTCACTGTGAAAACTGATGGTGCTGAAATTTCTTTTGTAATCATAAATGGACAAAAAATTGCAAATAATTTGTCAGTTGTCTCCGAAACCAGAGCACAGCATATACTTCTTGAAGTTTATGATTATTTACACAATCCCAGGTATGCCTACATGGCATCATGACACAGCCGAGTTATCATGCATTTCAATGGATGGTACAATACATCACCTGAAATATTTAGATACAGATTTAGATGTAGTCAACAGATGACACTCCGGTCATGGAAACCACCATTAACAGCTGTGGGTGTTGGCATGCTGACCACATGCCCCCCAATCCTGCCTTCTGGCTATGGCAGATGATGCAGCGGTCCAGTGATAGGCCAAGTCCCACCGTGGGATGTAGCGCCACGGAGTTTAGTTTAGTTTTATCAGATGACACTATCACTTTCATGGAGAATTTCTTTCATCTATCAGCAATTCTTTTTTTTTTGGGGGGGGGGGGGCTCCATAGATCTCAAATTAGTTTCACAGTTATGAGATATGGAACATGTCAAAATGTACATTACAGAAACGAATGCATTATGGAAATTATTACTACAGAAATCAGCCCACTGACATTTCTAATTATCTTTTTTTTGCTTCAGGAAAACCCTTCTACCATCTGAAGAATTTCCCCAGAAAAAATTCCATAAGTTATAACTTCAGCAAAATAAAGGATGCACATCTGTGATAGAGGTCAAGGACCTAACTGCATAGCATGCAAAGAGGTGTGTCGTATATATGCGTCAATTGCACAACAACCGGTTGTGAAGTGGGTTGACGCAGTTGAAAGGTTAAGAATTACTCTGCTGGAAAGTATAATGTAATGGGATTTTTTTTTTTTTTAACTATCATCATCACACATTCTGTACACTACTAGAATAATCAGAATTTTTAAACAGCTGTACTGAATTATTCACAAAATCAAAAAATGAATTATGTTGCTGCCAGAAGGTCGTTTGTTGAATTTCCAGTGAAAATGAGTTTATGTACCCATTCACTTCAAACATATGGAAAATACCTTGTATGAAAAGGTTGTATATATTGAAAACCATTCTCACTTAATGTACAAGGGGCATACTGAAGTCGTGAGCAAAATTTTTTTCACAACCGTAATCTTTATTTGTGAGTGAAACCAAGTATATCATCTCAATCTACAGCCCTTTCTTTAACTTTTCCACATAGTCTGTTTTTTTTGCACACATGTTTCCCATCATTCTGCAAGTTTTAAAATACCCTTGCAATAGAGTTCCGTTCCAGCTAATACCCTTGTGATAGAATTCCGTTCCAGCTGCCTGTAGACACTGACACATTGAACCATTGCCCAAAACCTTCTTCAGAGATTTCGAAATGGTGATGAAGTTTTGACGAGTATTGTGACTGGAGATGAAAGCTGGTTCCATCATTATGAACCTGAAATAAAACGAAAGAGTATGGAATGGCACCACTTGAATTCGCCATCGAAGAAGAAAGTGAAGACAGTGCCGTCTGTAGGGAAAGTTATGGGGAACGTCTTCTGGGATGCACAGGGTTGCATTCTGGTTGAGTTTCTTGAGCCTGGACAAACCAAAACCTGCTACATCCAGACACTTTTGAAGCTCCATCGTGCATTGCGTGATAAACGTCCTGGAAAGAAGATCATCCTTCAACAGGATAATGCGCGTCTGCATACTCCACGTGTCACTGTGGAGCAGATCAGGAGATTTGGGTGGGAAACACTTCCACATCCTCCCTACAGCCCCGACATGGCACCCCCTGACTACAATCTTTTCGGTTTTGTGAAGGAACAGCGAGCCAACGCTACGAGACACTGGAGGATATTCAGCAAGCAGTGCATCAGTGTCTACGGGCAGCTGGAACAGAATTCTATCGCAAGGGTATTTTCAAACTTGCCAATGCTATGAGACACTGGAGGATATTCAGCAAGCAGTGCATCAGTATCTACGGGCAGCTGGAATTCTATCGCAAGGGTATTTTCAAACTTGCAGAATGATGGGAAACATGTGTGGAAAAAAACGGAGACTATGTGGAAAAGTGAAAGAGGGTCTGTAGATTGAGATGATCTTGTTTCACTTACAAATAAAGATTAAGGATGTGAAAAAATGTTGTTCACGACTTTCAGTATGCCCCTTGTAAATGTGTATTCCATATGGGTGTATGTTATTTTTTCCAATAGTTCCAGACCCAAAAGATTGTATGTTGCATATTCAACTTTCTGACAGAAATGCACATAGGCCTAAGATCCTATGGCAGTAAAGCGACAAAATGGTTACTCTACTTTTCTTGATGGATATGGCATACCCTGATAGTATAGTCTTTTATGACATTTTTCTATCTCGTTCTGAACAAAGGATATATTTAAGAACTAGAAGTCAATTAAATGCAATGTTACTTACCTCGTCCGCATCATCTGCAACCATGGCTCGGATTGCTTTCAATACCAGATTTGATCCTAAAATAAAAATGAAATTACTTCTCACCAAAATAACTATCAGCAATTATCGAAGGCGGTTCTAGGGCAGGATATAACTTAGTTGGTTTAAAATTTGGAAGGAAATAATTTTGTTGTCAAACCTGTCACATGCAGTAAACTAGGTTAAAAAGGAACAAAGAAAAGGGGGGGGGGAGCACCTTGGCAGTGCATGCAGCTAAGTAAAGCAGGATATGAGATCCTTCACTATCACTGCCGTAAAAATGAAGCAAATGTAAACCGAAGTTGCACCACCTTTATGTGTTTTTTAAGAAAAACACATAAAAAATATGACTGTCTCTAATGTAGCCAATATTAATAAAAGAAAAAATACTTTACACTAAACATAACCTGGTAAGCATACTGTTACACAAAAGCACCATGCAACATCTGGCTGCATAAAAGGTCATGATTCTACATAGCATGAGATTCCTCAGGCAGATAGAATAGCAAAAGGTGTGCATGCAAAACAAGAAAGGAAGATGCACTCAAGAATATGTGATCACTGATCATCTATGGTAGAACTGCGAATATAAACAGAAGCTATTTAATCAACGTTTGTTAATGATTATTTTATGTTCTAGCAGATATGCTTTTCTTCTTACTCTTTCTACTGATCTTGACATCAGCCGGGATTCCCTCTCCCTGCTACATATGAACCCAGCCTTTAGAACTGCAGATGTCTGCTCTCTTATGGCCACATTTGCAATTAACTGTATACAGCATGAAAACCGATTTTAAAGTTAAGAAGGAGACTTGTTAACTTACAGGAATTTTCTTAGTTTTTTAGATTTCTGTAATTGTAAAATTTGAAACCCTTGCTTAGGATATTCAGTTAAGAGGTTAAAGTCAGTCATGGTAATGCATAAGTAGGCTAGCGAGCCTGTGGGTCTGTGCTGCGATGGATTTTTCAGGACTTAATCCACCAGGAGGAACTATACTACCCGCGCACGATTTCTTGGGCGGTGGTTTTACGGGGAAGTGAGGGTCGGGGGGAAGAAAACATAGCTAGCCCACCTGTCTTTCTGCAGTGTTGTGAACCAAAGAAATCACATTTCAGCAGAATCGCACGTATGGTAAGCACACATCAACAGCGTAAGTGTGAGGTATGTGGACAAACAATAAATTGGATGCTGAATTGGATAATTACCTCCGATGAATCATCCTCGCTATTTTATGTAGTGACATTTAATATATGATTTTAATGCAGTCCAATAATATAACGTGGTGACGGTATTGTGTAACAATTAATTACACGTCATAAGGGTTTGGTTATCAAATAAGTCATTTTCCTCCGCGAATGGAATATTATATAATATAGGCTCAATATTTTTACACTGGATGACTTAGTTTTAAGCATAAAGAAGTCTTAGCAGAACATGCTTCACCATTTCGTGTTGTAAAACGTAAGAGAGGGAAGGCATCTAAAAGTGGAGAAAACTATAGGCCTAATTTTAAATGTATTTAATACGTTTTGTGAAAAGTTCGCTCAACTTTTAGTCCATGAAATTAATATCAGAGTTCACGGGAGTGTCAGAAATTAGCACATCCGGAATTCTTAAAGAGGTGAGGAAAGTGTTGGATGTACAATGATGTGTTTGTGAAATCAGCAATTCAAAAAATTGTATTTTTTCCCCATAACTCCATGCGTCAGAAAAGATAATGTCATAAATAAGGATCCTGAGACAGAATGAAAGCTTAGTACTGAAGCCACTAGTTGTCAGGGTGTATAGCGTACTTCGTGTTTCAATGTTGTCAGCTCTACCTACGAAATTGAATGAAACCTACCGAATGAAGACTAGGGAGCCGAGCGCCCAAGAAATCACTTGCAGGTAGTAAGTACAAATCAGAGCCCCTGAACCAAATTCTCTGGTCCGTTCATATCCAAGCAATACTTTTTTTTTGTCTACATGGTCAAGGCGATATCACTTACCACATTTTGTCCTTCTGTCCTCTAAGGAAATATAAGCATAACTAAATTCATAATAATGAAACCTCCAATCGAAGGCAGCCATCCTTCAAGGATGCCTTTCCTCCCCCCCCCCCCTTGAAAGTATTTGTAAAACATATATACTACGATTTTTAATTTCCATAAAACAAGCGAGAGCGAGAGATATTTCTGATATTGTAGGCCTACAAAATTAATTACTTCCTGTTTTTCTTTATGGGGGCATTGCCTCTAAACTCCACCAGGGGCTGAGGATTTCTTTACAGGTTTCTCCCAGACCCCTTCACTGAGAGCTCAGGATAATCAGGGGCTCAGCAGTAATTATTATAAACAGTAACAGTGAACAGGAGCTTCGAGTATGGTAACTTGGTATCGGCCCCTTAATTCCTTCCTGTTTTTCTTTGCCAACCAAGATCCCTTTCCAGGTTGCTAACTGACCCCCTTCACTGGGAGGTTAGAGTACGGTAATTAACCTATTATAAACAGTTAAGGGGAACCTAACCATGTAACCTGTTGGAGGGTGTGTATATAAAACTATTCGCAGCAATGGATAAGCTTGTGCAGGAAGATCCAATGAGATGCAAAATCATTGGCAGCCAATGGGCCATGTAACTGCTCAGAACACTTCATGCAAAAATCCAGCAGTGTTTCATACTAAACCTTGTGCGCATTGCATCATTTTGGGTGGGTGGGTTGGACCACTCATGAAGACAACAGCTCTCCTCTTCCAAATATATATTTTTTTACCCTTTTAAATACCATAGATAAATTTGTTTTATGTACTGCTTAATGTGTTCAGATTTTACACACATTCACAAAAAAAAAAGCAGGAAATGCAAGTAGAAAAAATGGGGAAAAAACAAATACTTGTGGCACCCTAGCTCCCCATTCCTACTCACTAATGAGATTCACCTAGCAGCGTGATTTGAACTACAGTCAACTCCCGATTATCCCAGTGCGGATCAATCGGATTGCAGATTAACTGTTGAGCTATTCCTTAAAAAAAATCTTTGATTTTGTTTTTTACTTACTATACATAATTTATTTTTCTTGCGATCTTTTATACCCTTGTGAACTGGACCTTGAACATCTTGAGTATTTGTTGGACTATTCAGAAAAGGAGGAGGGTAGTTCACTTAGTGATAAGTTAATGTTACGCTGGCTCCATTCCAATATTCGCAAGAAGGAAAATGCGGTCAAAAAACAAAAAGTGTTAACAGACTATTTCAGCAAAGTGTAAAAATTTCTTGAAAGTGACAAAACCAAACTGTTAATTCAGTAGTCTTAGTGTTCTATTGTTGTGCTGAAACAGTTTGTGACCTCTGATGGTGAATGATTCTAGCACTGCAAGACATTTCCACATAGGCCTATGCAAGTTTTAAATAATTTTTCAATTACAGTCAATCAATGTTGAGGTATAATTTTGTTTTAACCGTGTTTTCGTTTATCCGTGAGGTGGCTACCAACCATTATCCCGGATAATCGGGAGTTGACTGTACTAGGAACCAGGAACGCCGGGCCACACCACCATCTAGTATGCAGAAGGTAAAATGGGGAAAGAAATAATTTATTTCTCCTTTCTCCTCTTGCTTTTCCTTCTCCTTCCTCCATTTCTCTCATCTCCTCTTTACTCTACCTACCTATTTGGGACCTATTCCTAGACATAAATTTCGGATCGACCAGTATACGAACCCGGGACCACTAGCATCATAGCTAGCAGCCTTAACCACTACGCCACGAGTGATTGCTGAGCAGTGAGGGGAAAATTCATCTATTTAAGTTTAGAGAGTTTTGATACATAAGAAATAGCCGTTTTGGTGCAAGGGTCATTCATAATAATCATGAAATATTAGGTTGGCTCTAAAAATAGCCATTTTGGTGCAAGCGTCATTTATTATAATCGTGAAATATTATGTTGGCTCTGAAAATAGCCACTTTGGTACAAGGGTCATTTGCCATAATCGTGAAATATTATGTTGGCTCTGAAAATAGCAGTTTTGGTGCAAGGGTGATTGTAGCCTACTTTAATTGCAATTAATATCGCATAGCGCAGTATAACATGCAGTACAGAGGGGAAAGGTTGCAGCAGTCTTGAGCAGCGAGCAGCTTGAAGGTCAGCTAGGGGAAGGTAGGGGAAGTGAGTCGTTGCCATGGCAACGTGGAGCAGAGATTGGAGTGAGAGCCAGGGTGCCACAAGTATTTGGTTTTCGCCGAAAAAATGATAAAATCTAACAATAGCAAGAAAGAATGAAAGGTAGATGGTTTCGGTTCTCAAATGAGAGAACACAGAAAGGCTTTTAGAAATAGACTTCAAGTAATATGGTTGAGAATAAGAAGACACTGATGAAAACTGCGGGTCTGGTCTGTAACTCTGCTCCCTTCCTTGCATAGTCTTTCCACCTGGTATGCAGGCCATGGCTTGGGCGTCAATGCTCCCATTGGCTGCTGACAATCTTCCATTTTCATTGGTTCTTCCTGCACAGGTTTATCCATTGCTGCCAATAGTTTTATATACACATTTAGTTATATTATGGTTAGGTCCCTGTTACTGTTATAATAATTACTGTACTTAAAGCTCCCAGTGAAGGGGGTCTGGGAGAAACTTTGAGAGGGGGTTTAGGGGCACAGTCCCTGGTGGTGCCTGGGAGCAAACCCATCAACCAAGAAAAACAGGAAGGAACTAAACGACCGATATCGAGTTACTGTACTCGAAGCTCCTGATGAAGGGGTCTGATGGATGTATGAAGGGTTCAGAGGGGCAACGCCAGATGGAGTCAGGGGCAAAGCCCCCATTATAGGAAAAGAAGTGGATCTGGAGCCGACATTAACTTTGTGTCTGGTAGAAATCCTCTATTAGGGACTGAGCCACCGAGACCATGTTTTCACCATCAGGTTTCCAGCATTGAATACTGTCCGACTGACCCAACATCCTTTCCCAGCCTGACATTGTCCAGCGCAAGGAGATCGTGATTTTACAGCTGTTCACAGCACAATTTTAGGTTAACTTTGTGTCCACTTGGTAAAATCCCATCTACGGGGACCATTTTTTAGAACCGAGATTCTCTTCATAAAACACTTATATCACAATAATTTTGTTATAGATAGATGTGTGGAGAGGAGATGTTGTCTTGGCGAATGATTTGGTCCGACCCACCCGGACTAATTGATACACTTTCTTTTATATCACGATCTAGCAAAAACTTCCTTTTTCTCAGCCGTTTTTCTGTCCTCATCCTCCTGATTGGACGTTGGAGGTGTGACGTCATATAGCTAAACAAGATAATATGATTGTGGATGAACAGTGTGACAAACCTACAAAGGTACAAGCCACTAGCTGCTCGTAAGAAATGGTGATTGTGCTATTCAGTATAACTTATTGCTCCTTAACTAACATAAACGTTCCTAACCTAACAAAACATCGGAGGCATTCAGTACATTGCTCCTTAACTAACATAAACGTTCCTAACCTAACAGTTGGTAACCGTGTATCGCTCATAAACAAAAAACATCACACAGTCCGTGGAAATGTGAATATCGCGTGAATTGGTCCCCGTAATTGGGATTATGCCTGTCCACTTTCTAACGATTTTACTTACATTCAGAGTCTTTGTACAAATGTAAGATGCTTATACCGGTATATGAAATCTTCAGGGTCTAAAGAATAATACATCACCAAATTTGACTGTCTTCCATGTTTCTAAAACAAAAATATTAGAGGGAGCAGAGTGATCGACCATCCCCAAAACTGTATTGTATTAAAACTGCCTGTTTCAATTTGGAATACCGTAGCTCTATCGGAAAATTATTACATACAGACCTATTTTTCTTTTCCTGTATTTTTCATCAACAGCCAACATAGCTATATATCCTCGTTTTACAACCTTCCGATGAACATCCAATTTGCATACAATGGCACCAACACATTCGCTGCCATCCATTGCCTGGAAATTAAAATTTATACATTTTAAAAGACAGATATTAAGCACTGAGTGTAGATTGAACATGTACACAATAAATGTACCTACCAGAAAACATAATTTTGGCCAATTATGAATAAAATATCTGTAAGTGTATATAGAATATGGTTCTGAGAGATCTTTTTGGATAAGTCTCATAATGTCAGGCATTTGCAGCTCCGATTTATAGGATACATATTTGACGTCTTCTTTCGTGTCAGCTGTGTCAACCTTGGATTCTGGATCTTCTCCACAACTTACGCTTTCACTAGGTCTACTTAACTTCTCAGAAATGTCTGTCATACACTTTGATACAGATTTATTGTCTGTAACAGATTTCTCGCCTTCAACACTGGTTTTTTCACACTTATCACACTGACTAGAAGTTTCAGATTTCAAAGGTTTGCCATTTGAGATAGAAATATGTTCTGATTCTGCCGCATGGGAAAGATCCACACCTACACCTACACCATTCACAATACCATTAACACCAGATCCACTTTTCAAATTAAGCCTTTCTTTTAACTGGGAAGTTACGTTAGAAACAGCTTTATACATTTCTTCGTTTTCATCTGAAGACAATTTTGACGCTGGCGGTAGAATTGTTAAATTACAATTTTTATCTTCTGCTGGTTTCTTGGGGTCGTCGGAAACCTTTTTGCAGTTGAAATTATGTTTTGATGCACTGGTCCTCAGTTGGGATTGCACTTGTGCTACAGAACCTTCTGTGTCCACAAGTTCTATAGTATCGTCCATTTTGAGAAAACAAACTGAAATGAACACCTAATTGCATTCAAATGTAAAATGCACTTATTAATACCTGCTTTTACTAAAAGCCATAACAGACACACCGAAACTGCAAGTTCATACAAATTTTATGTTATGAAATACTACACAACTCTATCTTAGTTCAGCCATTTTGGATTTTGCGTAAATGATTTTGGTGTGGAGATTTTTTCTTATCTGCTGGCACAGTTTTCCGGTCCCCATTTTAACGATTGAAATAAATTAGCATTATTTAATTAGTGCTTTTTTATATATTTTCATTTGCAATGTTATTAATAACTGTAAATATAAGTGCTTAAATATATAATATATTTTGTACATCCCTGACTGAGGTTTCATACTTTGCCACCAGGGAGGTCGTCATCGACCTTGCCATCGGTCATGTGTGGTTTCAGCTGGTAAAACATGGATGATACCAATATAAGGTATTTGCTGATACCTATTGCCTTCTGCTGATACCAGCGTATGTTTGGGTTTGTGTATTTGGTTTAACAAACTTTGTGGTTACTTTCTGCAGGTCGGAAAAGGTTGAAAAACAGCTGATTTGTGGTCTTTATTTTTTAAGGGAGGGAAGTTTTATTATACTAGTGGCATCCATTAGCTATTGGCGAACCTGACAAAACCGGAAGTTCCAGTTGTCGACGGCTTGAGTTACACGAATTTTGTGAAGTTGTAAAGTGCTGTTATTTGGATTAATTATAATTATTATGGAGTAACAGAAGAAAAATAATATAGTACAGTAAGGAAGCACAGTTAAAACATAATTTATTGTATATATAAGAGTATAACCTAGATTCCAAATTGTAGGATCTGAGGTTTTCCTGGCGCAGAAGCTGAGTGAAGTTTTCTCGGGCAGTCAGCCAGGTGTTTGCGTCAATTAAACCCGACGTTTCGGAGGCCAACGCTGCCTCCATCTTCAAAGGCGTTGAAGTGCCGAGTGGTCGTCCTGGGGTCTTATATATATTAAAAGCTACTTGGACCGTACCGACCAATCAGGTGTCAGCACGGCTCTGTGTCTTTTATAGGTCCGCTCTCTTCTATGCTTAACAGTTTGGAGACAATTCTTCCAAATCGGGCTGATGTTAATGCCCACGTCCCTATTCATGTTGTCTTGTTCCAATTTAATTTCTATTGCTTCTCTAATCAGTTGTTCCCAGTAGCCCGATGTTTTGGCCAAGATAGCGGTGTTTGCGAACTGGATCTGGTGTCCTGGGCCCGAGTTTATAGCATGCTCTGCTATCGCTGATTTCTCTAGGTAGAAAAGTCTTAGATGTCGGGCATGTTCGTCGCATCATTGCTGTATGGTTCTGGATGTCTGGCCGATATACGCCCTGCCGCATTTGCATGGAATTCGATATACGCCCGGGGTCCTGAGGCCCAGGTTGTCTTTCGCAGGGCGCAGCATATTCCTTATTTTGATTGGCGGTTTGAAAACTGCCTTTATCTGCCTTGTTCCCAGTATTCTTGCAGCCTCTGGGACAAGTTCCCAAAGTATGGTAGTACTGTTACTCCTGCGGCGTCCTCAGAAACTCGGGTAGTCTTATTTTCCTGGCGAACGGCCCTTTTAAGGGCCTGGCGGATCTCTGTTTCATGGTAGCCATTTTGTAAAATTGTCTCCAAACTGTTAAGCACAGAAGAGAGCGGACCAATGGGAGGACACAGAGCCGTGCTGACACCTGATTGGTCGGTACGGTCCAAGTAGCTTTTATGTACGACCCCAGGACGACCACTCGGCACTTCAATGCCTTTGAAGATGGAGGCAGCGTTGGTCTCCAAAACGTCGGGTTTAATTGACACAAACACCTGGCTGACTGCCCGAGAAAACTTCACTTAGATTCCAAATTAGTCAACTTGGGTAGCGCTGGGTGGGTGAACTATGTCCAGTATTTACATGCATCCTACAAATGATAAAGAAGTCAGCAGTGTCATTATTTCTCTAAAACCTAAATCCACTCCAGGAATCGATAATATTCCTATTACAGTCCCAAGTCTTCAAATTCTGTATCAATGAATTAATAACACCAGTTGTGCAGGGAAAAAAAGTAAAACAGGCCGTGCACGAGTCCCCCCACTCCAATCCGCCTGGAAAGTAGGGGTTTTGTTATGAAAAGAGCAGTGTTGGTACAAGGGCATTTTAAGCCGTATTACGGCATTTTTTATAATTGCGAAATATTATGTATGGTGCAAGGGTCTTTTTTTAGGGGAAAAAAGTAAAGGTGAAAGCCAAATACAAGGTGCACTTTAAGCTCCCCCCACTCGATATACACATTTTGTTTCTCAGCGATGCAGGGTACCAACTATCCTTGTATATTGTCACCGACACTCCTGACCGTACTAAATATTAAAAATGCGAGTGTACCCCTTGTACCAACTATTAAAAATTCGACAATTGCCCCAAATATTAAAAACGCGAGAGTAAGTGCCTTGTACCCAACGTTTGTCAGCCTGTTCATCCTCGAAGAATTCACTAGATCATGGTATAAAAGGAACTGCTTCACTGAGGGTGGGTTGGGCGGGATATATCTCATGCGAAAGTGCACCTTATATTTGTTTTTTCCCAAAGGGTCAATCCATATGAAATCATCCAATAATAAAATAATTTGTTGCTGACCTATTTTATTTTATTTTTAAGTATATATTTTCTGTTTCTATGTGTATCTGGGAGTACAAAATAATTTTTTTCACATTTTTATCACTAATGCTTCTGCAACTAGTGGTCATTTTGCTTAGAAGGATCTGTCATTTTTGGCATTTTCAAAGGTTATCGGTAAGTTAAATAACTATTTTATTTATGAAGATATCAACTTGAAGTAAAAACCATCTTAATCTACAAGAAACATTCTACAATTCATGTTATGACCAAAAATTTGTTAGGTCTTAAGGAAATAATCTAAAACTTTATTAGAAAATGCAGTTCCGATTAGAAAAAATTAACAACTTTATAAAACTTTTTTTCATAGAAGGGATGAAAACACATGTTTCTTATTTTCCCCCCAGTAGATATAGTAGATCACTAGATGCAAGTAAAATTTGAGATCATTTGTATAAATCCTTTAGGTTAAGTCTTCAAATATCGAGATTTTGCAAAATTGTTGATTTTCAACAATTTCTGTTTTCTTTGGTTAAAAGAAACAAAATCCATGAAGCATCTACTATATCAATTTTGACTGCAATGCAAACCCATTCCCAATTAGAGGAGAATAGCATGGGATGCAATGTTCAAGCAACAGAAAACTGTTGAAAACTGATAAACATTTTAAGAAAAAAGATAATACTGAACACATGCGAACCAGTTTTATAAGAAGTCCCATAAAATCAACCGAAAGGTATGTATGCAATTTTCTTCAAGACACTCTTAAAGAATGCATTTGCAGGGGATCTGAGATTATCACTCAGCCACCACATCTAATAAGTATTAGACATTTTCTTATGGGGATTTTTAAAGAATCAAGAATACACAACACCAGGGCTGACCTAAAGCATTCTTTAATTGGAATGTCACTACTGATATGGTGAGGAATACCTGGATAGACATGGAGAACAGTCTCGACATCTGCTAAGCCACTTATGGTAGTCATGCTGAAATCTATTGCAAATTAAAACTGGAACTCCTAATCTATCCCAATGCTTGAGAATATATTAACAGTTTGAATAAAATAACTTTTCTTATTAGAGCTATGGATTTTCATTTTATTGTTGTTTTAAGCAGGATGCAAGATGATACAAATGGTTTTGAAAAATGGAGGCTTCTGAAATGGAGATTAATGTCTTAGCCAATAAAGACATTGGCTAAGACATTAATCTTTAAGACATTTAAGCAGGATGCAAGATGATACAAATGGTTTTGAAAAATGGAGGCTTCTGAAATGGAGATTAATGTCTTAGCCAATAAAGACATTGGCTAAGACATTAATCTCCATTTCAGAAGCCTCCATTTTTCAAAACCATTTGTATCATCTTGCATCCTGCTTAAAACAACAATAAAATGAAAATCCATAGCTCTAATAAGAAAAGTTATTTTATTCAAACTGTTAATATATTCTCAAGCATTGGGATAGATTAGGAGTTCCAGTTTTAATTTGCAATAGATTTCAGCATGACTACCATAAGTGGCTTAGCAGATGTCGAGACTGTTTTCCATGTCTATCCAGGTATTCCTCACCATATCAGTAGTGACATTCCAATTAAAGAATGCTTTAGGTCAGCCCTGGTGTTGTGTATTCTTGATTCTTTAAAAATCCCCATAAGAAAATGTCTAATACTTATTAGATGTGGTGGCTGAGTGATAATCTCAGATCCCCTGCAAATACATTCTTTAAGAGTGTCTTGAAGAAAATTGCATACATACCTTTCGGTTGATTTTATGGGACTTCTTATAAAACTGGTTCGCATGTGTTCAGTATTATCTTTTTTCTTAAAATGTTTATCAGTTTTCAACAGTTTTCTGTTGCTTGAACATTGCATCCCATGCTATTCTCCTCTAATTGGGAATGGGTTTGCATTGCAGTCAAAATTGATGTAGTAGATGCTTCATGGACTTTGTTTCTTTTAACCAAAGAAAACACAAGATTTTCTTCTGAAACATCAACAATGTCTCTAGCTTTACAGAATTAAATATTTGTTGTTATTTATTCATTTCCAAATATTATGTCTTGATGGCAACCATTCTTACATAAATGCAAGATCTGCACTACCAAACCTGGGCTTATTTATCTCTTACTGTATACATTGTCAGTCACTCATTTTGTTCATTGGTGTTTTCAGTGGGACATAGTGAATTGTGTCTTTATTATTATAGACTCTAAATTTCATTACATTGTGACAGTTATATCTTATTGATACTTGAAGTATATAGGGGAGGAGGGAAGTTTAGCTAGAAATCGCAAACCACAATGGAGTAGGCCTGCACATTGCCTGTAATTCAATTCTTTGCAGTTCTAGTAGGTAATCTTAGTTGCTGTTGTGTACATTTTTAATGAACAAGAAGCACATATGAAGTGATTTTAAAGAAGTTGTTAAATGTTGTGAGTCTGTGATTTTAACCTACCGATTATTCAGTGAACATTGCTTAGGGAATTGTTTACTAACCAATAGCCTGTCCTATCTTTGGTGTTGATTTACCAAGTACCTAGTTTTGCAGTATCTGTTCTCGCCTATAATTATCCTTTCATAAAAGAGGAATAACAAACTTTGCCATGCCCTTTTCTGTCATTCCTATTCCTCCGCCTATATGGGCCTGTCGGGTTACAGTTAATTGTACAGTGATTCTATATTATAAATCTACGAATGCACATATTGTCTTTTGGTTTTTGTTATTTGTTAGCCCTTGACTCATGTGGTGTGGTCTCATGGTCCATGCAAGAATTTTCAAACTTTCTCTCTAAGATAATTTCAAGCAGAAAGCTGCTCTGCTCCCCCTGCCCTCCTTAAATTACAAACTGAATGTCTAAAGGTTGGTTGCATTCTCGGTCCTGAATTTATGTTCTCTTGCAGTTTTCCTAGATCAAACCTCATGAAATACGCAAGTTAACTTTATTCCAATACAAAATTTGTTAACAAAGATCATGAGGACACAGTTGGTATTTGGGCAACAGATGGGATATGAAGAGACATTTTTCTGTGTGTCATCAGCCAAAACAGATTCAACTTTCTTCTCTCAAACCTCCATTTTGGTGGCCGTCAAGACAGACCTGAATGAGTGGCAGTTGAATCAGCAGCACCTTTATCTGACATTCTTACCAGACGGCTTACACTACATAGGAATTTATGATACATATGAGTAGTAACTTAATTACAGTTTTTTAAACGTTACAATTTTTTAAACTACTCTGTTTAAAGATAGGAGTCCCATAGACTGCACCTCATGTTATATGTTGCAGATTCATCACATATTCAGTCAAGGGTTAATGGAATATTGTCTTCTTCTATTTGTTCAAGTGTCTGTACTTCATATAGTTGAGTGTTTCTCAAACTTTTCTGATTATAGAACCCCTTCAATGTATATAGATTTTTCTTCTTCTAGCCATAGCACACACCGAACTTCCTGTTGTAGTGTTTACATGCTTACATTAGCATGATTGCCGTTCTACTGAATGGTGTCAGGCTTGTTTTTGCTTTGTACATTGTGCCCATGTGTGCATTAACACGTCCCTTATTGTAGCGTAAACTCAGACAGCTTCTGCATCTTGTCAGATGTAAATCACAGCAAAATCTTCCTCTGGTTTTAAATATTGAGCATTTACTTCTCAATCCCTCTAAGCAGGACACTCTGTTTTTATGTTTGTGTTGTGACTTTTGTACCATGTAAGGATAAAATTGATCCATCGAGAGTTTGTTGAGAAATGCTAAATTAATCGGTATGTAATTTTCTTCCTAACTTATCTGAACTCCAACTATATGGATCGCTTTGAACCTTATTCAAATGGTTTTTACAGCAGTGAGCATTGGGAAACCCTATTTCAGGGCCGATTATTTATTTGCCAAAAGCAAAACTTTTAGCCGAAGAAACCAACAGTTTGTCAGGAATACAGCTGACTCTGACCGATATGTTCAAGATGTGACACTTTATGCAAGTCAATACTGTACAGTTTAGAACAAAGATATGACCACCTCCTTCATGTTTTATCCCATTATCCAGACATTTGATTATCCAGATCAGGTCCGGTCCCAATTAATCCGGATGATTGCAGTTCTACTGTGTTTTTTTTTTTTGTTGTTTTCCATTTAATTCTATGTAAATACAGTAATTATTGTCACTAAACAATCGTTATACAGCAAACTCCAGATTATCCATGGGCAGATTATCTGGTTTGCAGATTATCCATGCACAAAAATTTGAATTTCTTGCTCTTAATTTTGAATTTTCCACAAGTCATTCCGAATTTCCTAATTTTTGTACTCCAGATTTTGAATTTCCCACACTTAATTTTGTCATATACATGAAATATACTGACAAAATGTGGGAGATTCAAAATTAAGTGCAGGAAATTAAAAATCCTGCCACCTGGTCTGGATTATCTGTGTTTTTTTTTATTATTCATGCATATCATGGTCCTGAGAAACATGGAAATCAGGAGTTTGTTGTATGTGCAATCAGGCATAGTTAATTCACAATTAAGATGTAACTCAACACATTACACAAATCAAATAATTCTTATTTATGTATTAATTTCCATTAAACTTAAAAAAATCATCAGTTAACAATTTGGGTTTAAAGTTAACCATCTGTTGGAGTATTTTAAACCATGAACCCTTAAATGATTTACATTTTCTGGAGTTTTGTTATAAAATCTTGTTCACAATATATACGTGGGTACTTTGAGTCTAGCTCAGTCTAGAGAATGGAAGGTTTGCGTGATTCTTAAGCTGCGTATACATTTGCGCTCCTCTCGCGTTCCGCTCTGTCCGCGTGTCGACACGCGTATCGACACGCGAACAGTTCGTTGAAATTATCCATAGGAAAGCGACGAACATACCGCGAACCACCAGCAGTGATATTTCACCCACCACGCATATACTAGCAATCATATCTTCATATCATATCAAATCATATCACAGCCCATCAACATGACAATTACCCTAATATAGTAATAGGGCCCACAACATCTTTATATTAAAATTTAACTCAATAATAATAATGAAATTAATAACAATAATAATAATGATATTACTAGTGTTATTATTGTTGATATTATTATTATTATTATTATTATTATTATTATTATTACTATTATTATTATTAGGGTGCGTATACATTTGCGCTCCTCTCGCGTTCCGCTCTGTCCGCGTGTCGACACGCGTATCGACACGCGAACAGTTCGTTGAAATTATCCATAGGAAAGCGACGAACATACTGCGAACCACCAGCTGTGATTTTTCACCCACCACGCATATACTAGCAATCATGTCTTCATATCATATCAAATCATATCACAGCCCATCAACATGACAGTAACCCTAATATAGTAATAGGGCCCACAACATCTTTATATTAAAATTTAACTCAATAATAATAATAATGAAATTAATAACAATAATAATAATGATATTACTATTGTTATTATTGTTGATATTATTATTATTATTATTATTATTATTATTATTATTATTATTACATATCTCAAAAGTATTGACTGGAAGACCCAAAGAGAAAAGACCACGCTGAAGGCCTAGACATAAGTGGGAGGACAATCTTAAAATGGATTTAAGGGAAGAAGGGTTAGCACAGAATAGGGTTGAATGGCGGACTCAGGCAAGCGGGGCAATGAACCATCGGGTTCCATAAGATAGATAATATTCCATTAGCTTGCTGAGGAATTGTCTATTGTCATTGAGTGAGTGAGTTAAGTAAGTAAGTAAGTAAGTAAGTAAGTAAGTAAGTAAGTAAGAAAGATTATTATTATCAGGGCCCGGATTCTAATGACATATCTTTTTATTGATGCTGCATAGGCATTGCCAACTTGTAGATAAATGCTAATCATGGACTCTAGATTATAGAAATACATTTTTATTAGATCATTTTTTGTCATTTTATGCAATTTTATATTTTTATGGCATTTTTTTCTTTCAATTTTAAGTCATTATTTTGTCATTTTCGTGTCATTTGCTTCCTTATTTAGTCATTTTCATGCATTTACATTTAGTGTATTCACTTTTTTCGTCGCTAGCGATTCTCTCTTTGAAGTATTGTTTGTTTAATGCAAGAAGGAAAAGTGTTGTCATGTCTCAGTCGGAAATGAGAATCAAAGAACGCCAAAATTTTGTATTATATTACTAATGTTTTGACTTGGCTCTGCTTGGATTTGAGAGTAAACACTACTGTTTACCCTCAATAAACAGTAATATAATCCGGCAGACCGCAAAAGGAAATGTCGAAGTTTGACTGGCCAGTAAAACTGCCTGAGTGCCACTATAAATTTCCGTGAGAAAAGAACATTCACACCATTATAATTATTTACAGTTTTTACAATTATGTAAACATTAGTCTAAACCTTTGTGTGTACAATAATAATTTTTTATAAATAAAATATCAGTTTTAGGTCATTTTTTATAATTATTAAATCATTTTCTTTAAAATTTAGGGTCATTTTATAGGTCATTTTTCAAACAATATTAGGTCATCAGAATCCGGGCCCAGATTATTATTATTGAACCTTGTGATTAACAAATGTATGCTTGAGCGGAGCGCAGGAGGAAAATGACACGCGTGTCGACACACGGACAGAGCGCAACACGTCCCAATATGAAAACGGAAATCCTTTGTGTTCGCCGAAAAAAACCGACAGGAGACGGATCGCGGCGACACGCGTACAGAGCGCAAATGTATACGCACCCTTAGATATGTCAAATAAGTATTAGCCTAAAGGTAACAGGATTAAAATTGTAGGTACTCCTATTCTTATTACAAACTTCACATTACTGTGGTGAATAATGACTAAAATAAAATTCGGTCAGTGTAAGCAAAAATTCAGTAATCATGTTTAAAGTCAATGTCCCATCTACATTGCATTGGCTGGGTTTCAATTTGGCATCTGTCTGCCTAGTAGATGGCAGATATGAGTCCGTAAATTCATTCTTTTTTAATTTTCATCTACTAGTGGACTATTTATAGAGCAGGTGGTTGCTTAACTTGTTGACAAGTTTCTAAACATAAACATTTTTATGTCTTTTTGAACTCAGGCACAGTTATTCCTGTCACATCTCTTTTAAAAATATTCGACACTTTATTAAATTCTTTTGAAATGAGTTGACTTTTCTTATTATAACTTGGATCTCTTTTAATACAGGGTAAGCTTAAATGAATGTAACTGGTTTGTATATTACTTGTAAAGACACTATTTATGATTTCTGAAAAGTGTGAGGCAGCAACAGATAGGGAACTTTCAAAGTTTACTTATATTACAAAGATTCACAAACATTCAGTATGGGAACCGCATGTAACACAGCACATGTCTAGGTGATAGTATACGTGCCATATATGGGCAAGCTTGTTCACATACCGGTATATGGATTCTGTAGCAGTACAATGTGCCGTTGTAGCTTTAGCAGATTTTATGGCAAGGGTGACACATACATAGCATCCTTCACATACCTCCACAGAAAAACACAGAGGGTAGCCAATTGCAATAACACAGTCAATTCAGCGATGCGGCAGATGTTGATATTTGTCATGTCTTCATATGATTCTGAGATTAGGAACTTGAACTGCAGCATGTCAAGATAGATTATCCCATGCACTGTTCTTCTCCAAACAAAAATGGGCCATAGATTTTCATTTATGATATTGTGCAAAAGAATCCCAGACATGCTTAATAGTGGCTCCAGGGTTCTCTTTGAACTGATGGTATTAACAGTAGATTTATTCCATGATGGTGGATGGTCATCTATGTCACTCTCACTCTCTGTAACATACTCTTGAAGTTGATTAATTGCAAGTTTCAGGTAAATGCTTTGACCATTTATTTCATATTATCCTTTAGTCCTTCCAATACGCTGTATAACAGTTCTTTAATTAGGCCACAAGATTGGACGTCATTTATCACCGTTCGTCGCTCTCCTGAAGATTTGCCACTAAGTTGGGTAGCTATTTATAACCGTACTGGGGTTATGAAGATTTATCACTGTAGGTGGGATTTTTAGATGTGTAGTAGTTCTGGAGTTCTGATTAAAATAAGGGGTGCCGGGCGTAGTACTCAGGGGTAGTTATAAGCTAGAGAACTCTTATCTAGGGAAGTGGCTAGAGAAAATCGAGATAACAGTCAAAGGGCGGTGTCAGGAATAATGGTAACTAAAAGTTGAGTCGTCTTTTCAAATTAATATATATTTTCCAAAGTTTAGTATTTGCTGAAATGCTGAATTAATCGATTTAGTTCTATTAGATGATGTAAGTTCTGATATTTAGTAGTATTTAGTACGTCGTTAAAGTTCGTAAGTAACACTTTGTAACTTGTTAAATTGTAATAGTAATTACTTCACTGGTACGCGCCGTTGAAAATGTCTATTTACTTTTACATTTACTCTCTCGTAGTTTCTATTTGTATCGCGCGGATAATAATGTTCAATCTTACGTTCACAATTAATGGTTCGTAATAATAAAATCAATGTCTTTACCAAATAATATAAATTACGCGCTTCGACGCTGATAATAACTTCTATTTATATCGCGCGGATTATAATGTTTAAATATCAATATATTGCAAAGTTACTTGAGTTTAATAATGTTTAACGTAGTCTTATGTCTGAAGTGTGTCTTGAAGTTCTTTCGTCTAAGCTGTCGTGTGATCAATAGATGACGAGATGTCCGTGCTTTCTGCTAATATCTTTGTAAGGGGTAGTGGGGGTAAGTAGTTCCAATTGGTTGTGTCTGTGTCTAAGTCTTCTCTGATTGGGGTAAGGTAGTTTCTTCTGCTATCCGATTTGAAATATATTCCGTTTTTCGTCGTTGAAACAGGCAAGCTGCATCGGTCATTAATTACTTGAGATGTCAAACTTTGCTCGGCGCCAGCCTGGCGGTTCCAGCAGATGTGGGCGGTACTAGGTTTATGTTTTTATCAATAACTCTGATAACTGAAAGTTATCATAGTTATGGTTATTTAATTCTGATGGGCTATTTTACGGGGCTTCCAATGGTATTAATTTGTAGTGGGTGTGATAAAAATGAAAAGGGTTATTAAGGTTTTTATATTAAAATGATGGAACGGGTTAATAAAAAGTTATGTGTAATATATCAAACTGTAGGGGTTGTTATTGGCTATTGATGGGTGTAATTGGTTTCCTTGTCGCTTTTTCCTTAATGGAGTAATTAATGTTTGAAGTTAGGTGTTGTATGGGGAATGAATGTTTGAAGTTCGGTGTTATGTGTGGAAGTATAAACAGTAGGGTGCGTTTTGTCAATCGTACAGGGGCTATATATGAGATTGTCGTCTGTGTTGAGTACAAAGTACGGGTACAAGATGTCCGCATAATGATTAAAAAACTCACGCGAGGAATTGAGCTGCAGCATCAATAAGAGCGGGATTTTATGATCATTATAATACCCAATCTGGAATGTGAAGAGTGGCGGTGTTTAGTTTTGAATGAAATATGGAAATTTAATTTTTCGATTCCCTAAAATAATTCTCCGCCGTCACTTCGAATCATTTCGTGGGTTCTCTCTATTGTGTTTTACTTTGATATTAGCTTTTCTATCAATTGTCTTTGTTTTCAATATCTATTCTTGAAAAATTTAGATCCTTACATCATCTATACTTTTGATTAATTCTGCCGTAATTACACATACACAAATAAATTCATAATCAATAAAATACACTTTTAACATAATTTTACCTTAAATTGGTCACTTTTCTTCTTGGTCGTAGTACACATTTTGCGGAGTTCATAGTCCATTTGATTAACTAGTAAAACAAAATCATAATTATACCTTATACACAAATAAAATTATAAAATACACTCGAATTTCTTGATATTTATATTAATTTCAATATCTTCTTGCATAACGCTGATTTTTGATGCTAATCCATATGTTGTTGATGTCAAACGTTGGAGTACGCTAATCTTCCTCATTGGTCTACTTAATACACTGATATTATATTCAGATTACACATGTTTTCTTCCTACTCCTTTTTATCTATTTACCTCATTAATAATCATTCCTTAATGTTCCTTTTCATTCTTTCAATATTCTTTTACCTTGTTTCCATTATTCTAACCTCATAAATCATCTTTTATGTCTTACCTTCACAATTTCTTTATTAATCTCAATACTCATTATCATTCTTTTCTTTCATATTACTTTTAATACTCGTTATCATATTTCCTCATTTATTCTCATATTTCTCACTTCATAACTATCATTACTTCATATTTTCCTAGTAGACATATATTGTACCATTTTAATTATTCACTCATTTTGTTTATCATACATTTATTTCTTACCTTTTGTTATATTTCTCATTATTTTACCTTCAAGATTCTTGTTTGTTAACACACATATTTCTCAACAACTATTTCACTTTCAAATTCTTACTTAACTCTGATCATTCTTTTACTTCACTTTTGCTATACAATTCTACTTAATTAGTATAGGGAGAGGGTTATTTCCTGTCCATATTGTTTATGTAAAATAATTTTTCTTTTTGAAAAATTAACAAAATTTAGTTATTCTTACTCTGTGTACTACTCCAATAAAATTCAAATATGTCGAAATTTCAATGTTTACTTATTTACTACTTCAAATAATAGTGTGATTACCTTTGTCAAATGAATGTTTTAACTCTTCAGTTGAATAAATAAAGGGAGTGGCCTATCTTAAAATTACATATATACAAAGATTCACTAACAATGGCAATAAACTTATTTGTTGCACTTATATCTTTAGTGGCATGGCTGTTGTGATGTCTCACTCTATTTTATAGAATAAGAATCATTTCATCATAGTCTTTGCAACAACCACGGGGAGGCTAATTACACTCTACCTTGTAAGTATCACATTCGTTATATATAACGTCAGGTAAAACATTAATTTGAGAAGTATGAATCACTCTAATTATTTTACAATGTCAGTCTGATAAAACGTTTTCTGAGTCCTGGTCGATAATCCTTTTTACTTCTCCTTCTGCTTTAAACTTTCTTAGGCATTTCTGTTTGGGGTTCATGACATAATATAGTTCTAACAGGTGATTGTTGTAGGTTACAAGAATTTCTTCTCAACAGTTTGTATTGGGGTCGTTGCCTGGTATTATACATGTGAAGTTCAATGTTTACTACCAGTTTACAGCACAGCGGGGTGTTTCCGGCCAAGGGTCGGTCGTACAATGAGTTGTAACCTGCTAAGGGGAGACTTGAGTTGAATGGGATTTTGTTCTCTTTGAATAAACTTTCTAAATTCTTACAATATCTGTTGCGTTGTATTGGGTTCCAAGGAGCATGTTGGTTAAAATAAAATTGGGGAAATTTTCTGAAATATTCACTAAATTAATAGGGGTGACATTCTACACATATATACATTATTTACATCTTAACTAAGGGGTGTGGTTATGTCATCACTATTAACAAAATGTTAATTTAATTTGATAAACTTCTTAAGTCATAAGTGTCCAAAAGAATTTCAATTTCCATAAATATTATTACTGTGGTCAAATATTTAATTAATATTCCAAACAAAATTTCAATTTATTTATTATCTAAAAGGAAAAATAACACTACTAACAATTAAATTGTTGTCAACAATGGGCAGTACTTCCACATTGTTGGCACTGGCATGGTTATTCTCTTTTAATTATTGTTGTTTATAAAATTTCAAACATTCAAATTTATTTATAATAAGGTAATGCTGGTTCATTTTGATATTTACATTTCCTGTTATAATTTTAACATTCTATGCTGTTTTGGGAAGTTTCGTTTTGAGTTATTTAGCGAAGGAAAAATAAGAAAAATTATGATCTATCAATCTGGTCGAGGGGGTTAGGGGTCCTTATTTCATTCTGGGATGTGTCATTATTTCCTTGTCTGTCTTCCATGTTACTCGGGGAATTGTTGTTAGGTCTATTTCTCGGGCTTTCATAAGAATTGTTCCTTTCATATTGATTATTGTAGTTACGGCGGGAGTACCTGAAATTATTCCAGCCTCTATAGTAGGGGCGGAAAAAACCTTGATTATACTGATTTCGGTTAAACCAGTTAGGCCTATTTCCTGCATAGCCACGTCTGTTCTGACCACGGTAACTGTTCCCTTGCCTATTATTGTAATTGCCATACGGCCTGAAACGGAAACCACGGGTTTGCCAATTATTGCGGGCGTTTCGCACGTACTCTGTTTGGGGCCAATAAGGTCTGTTGTCCCTAGAATCATTGTTTTGCTGGTCCTCATTTGAAATTCCTGTCCGCGACCCAATCTGGAAATTTTCCTGATTGTCAGAAGTTTGTACCAGATTAATGTTTTTCCGGTGAGTTTGGTTAGCTGACACAATGGGGTGCGATGGTTTAGTGGAAGTGTAAGTTAGGTCCTGCATTGACTTTAGTAATTTTAACATCTCAGTGGTGGATTGAGGAGATGCGACAACAAGGCAATTCCTTATTACAGGCGGAAAGTGAGACGGGAGTGCCTTTAGAAAATCTTGCTCCAAAATTTCTGGTTTAAGCAGTTGGCGGCTTTCACACAAAGAAATGAAATATTGTAGATAGGTTTGGCCGTGGCTACGGTCGTACTTACCTTGAAATATTCGCGATCTCAAACGGCTTTGCTCGCTTTCGCTCCAATACTCAGATAAAAACATTTCCTCAAACTGACCTATGGACAGGAGGTTGTTGGGATCGATGACTTGGAGCCAGCGAGCTGCGTTAGCTTTCAAAGATTGATTCACAAAAATCATTTTTAGATGTTCTGGGACTCCTCGTAAAGCAAAATAAGTTTTTAGGTCCTTTAAATATCTGACAGGGTTTGTTTTCAAGGTATCTTCAAAATACGGTAATGGAAAATCTGAATTGTGCAATGAAAAACTATTGTTTACAACATTTTGGGGTATTTGATTAGTGCTGGCAGCTCGTTGATCCAATCCATTGTTGGTTCTGGGTAATGGTGCAGGTGGTTCTGGTATTTCAGGGGCTTGAGGTACTGGATCAGGGGGGTTGGAAGAAGTAGAGGCAGATGTTGATGGGGTATTACAAACATGAGGGATCAAAGCATTTTCCCTGGTTTGTTCGATTAGGCTTTCTTGGTCTCTAACCCTTTGCCTAAGTCGGTCTAACTCTGATTGAAGGGATACCAATTTCGTAGAATTGCTAACAGTTACCCTTTCTACTGAGGTGACATGATTTTCTACAGAGGAAATATGATTTGTCAACACTTGTTCTGAGGTAGCAATTTGAGCTGTGACTCTACTGTCTAAATTTTGTAATTCAGACGTAACCTGAGTGCGGTGTTCAGTGATTAATGTAGTTAGTGTAGCATTCATTGTTGAGATTTGTTGATTTTGATTTTCAAGTGTTGAATTTATATTCGTGTTCATGTTAGCAATCTGACTTTCAAGTGTGGAGTTCATTGTAGCATTTTGTTGATTTTGACTTTCAAGTGTTGAATTTAACTCATTCTTAAGAGTGGTGTTTTGTGTGGCAATTTCGACTCTCAATTGTTGATTTTGAGTAGCAAGTGTGGAGTTCTGTGTTTCTAGTGCGGAATTTAACTCGTTTTTAAGAGTGGTGTTTTGTGTTGCAAGTTCGTTCACTTGTGTAGAAATTCCTACTATCATTGTCTGAATTTGTGACAAAAAATCTAAACTGAAAGAAGGAAGGTTAGGGTCTAAGTTTATGGTGTTCTGAGTAGAAGTCGATGGGGTGGGTGCACTCACAGCTGGGATATTAACAGGGGGTTGCGTAACAGGCAAGCTAGCAAGGTCACTTTCGGTTTCATGCTGAGTAATTTCTAAGTTGTCAGAAATAGGACCAGAGGCACTTTCATTGTTTTCAGAAGTAGGATTCTGTTCTGAACATAATATCGGAGTATCAGAATTTGGCTCCATGATTTGGAATACTTTATTATTCCTTAATTTCATAAACTAATACAATACAATTGAATTTACTAAAAAAAATAAAAATTAATTAAAATACAAAAAAAATTTGAAATTTAAATTGAAAAAATTTACTTTGAATTCAAATAAAAATAGGAGCAAAATTCAGTTTTCGACACTTAAGTTGGATTAACGATACCCTTTTGTAGTCCAGATGTCCAGCGGCAGGCCAAAGGTGATGTCCAGGTGCCCAGGTGATGAGGGAAAATGTTGTAGATGAAGATCCAGGGGGGGGGTATTGATGAAATGATGAATAATCCAATGGTGTGCTGACTCTAATAAAATTTCTCACAGAATTTAAAACTTGGTGGTGTGTGATTTAGTGTAGTGTTCCTGAATTTTATTGTTGAAAAATTAAATTTTATTGACTGGTCCCTCGATCTTCAAATTCAAGCAATCACGATGGTCGCCATTTATAACCGTACCTTACGTTGGGCAGCTATTTATAACAGTTCTTTAATTAGGCCACAAGATTGGACGTCATTTATCACCGTTCGTCGCTCTCCTGAAGATTTGCCACTAAGTTGGGTAGCTATTTATAACCGTACTGGGGTTATGAAGATTTATCACTGTAGGTGGGATTTTTAGATGTGTAGTAGTTCTGGAGTTCTGATTAAAATAAGGGGTGCCGGGCGTAGTACTCAGGGGTAGTTATAAGCTAGAGAACTCTTATCTAGGGAAGTGGCTAGAGAAAATCGAGATAACAGTCAAAGGGCGGTGTCAGGAATAATGGTAACTAAAAGTTGAGTCGTCTTTTCAAATTAATATATATTTTCCAAAGTTTAGTATTTGCTGAAATGCTGAATTAATCGATTTAGTTCTATTAGATGATGTAAGTTCTGATATTTAGTAGTATTTAGTACGTCGTTAAAGTTCGTAAGTAACACTTTGTAACTTGTTAAATTGTAATAGTAATTACTTCACTGGTACGCGCCGTTGAAAATGTCTATTTACTTTTACATTTACTCTCTCGTAGTTTCTATTTGTATCGCGCGGATAATAATGTTCAATCTTACGTTCACAATTAATGGTTCGTAATAATAAAATCAATGTCTTTACCAAATAATATAAATTACGCGCTTCGACGCTGATAATAACTTCTATTTATATCGCGCGGATTATAATGTTTAAATATCAATATATTGCAAAGTTACTTGAGTTTAATAATGTTTAACGTAGTCTTATGTCTGAAGTGTGTCTTGAAGTTCTTTCGTCTAAGCTGTCGTGTGATCAATAGATGACGAGATGTCCGTGCTTTCTGCTAATATCTTTGTAAGGGGTAGTGGGGGTAAGTAGTTCCAATTGGTTGTGTCTGTGTCTAAGTCTTCTCTGATTGGGGTAAGGTAGTTTCTTCTGCTATCCGATTTGAAATATATTCCGTTTTTCGTCGTTGAAACAGGCAAGCTGCATCGGTCATTAATTACTTGAGATGTCAAACTTTGCTCGGCGCCAGCCTGGCGGTTCCAGCAGATGTGGGCGGTACTAGGTTTATGTTTTTATCAATAACTCTGATAACTGAAAGTTATCATAGTTATGGTTATTTAATTCTGATGGGCTATTTTACGGGGCTTCCAATGGTATTAATTTGTAGTGGGTGTGATAAAAATGAAAAGGGTTATTAAGGTTTTTATATTAAAATGATGGAACGGGTTAATAAAAAGTTATGTGTAATATATCAAACTGTAGGGGTTGTTATTGGCTATTGATGGGTGTAATTGGTTTCCTTGTCGCTTTTTCCTTAATGGAGTAATTAATGTTTGAAGTTAGGTGTTGTATGGGGAATGAATGTTTGAAGTTCGGTGTTATGTGTGGAAGTATAAACAGTAGGGTGCGTTTTGTCAATCGTACAGGGGCTATATATGAGATTGTCGTCTGTGTTGAGTACAAAGTACGGGTACAGCTGCCATACTTGAGGTATAGTACTGGTATCTAAGTTATGCTAGGACTGTCTGAAGTTGAACCTTGTGCATCACTGTTTCCAAGATCTATGTTTAAAACTTTCCACATGCGTTTGCACAATGGACTTCTTTTCAAAATTAATGTACTCTGAACATAAGGTACATAAAAGTTTCCACCTTTCAGTCACAAAATAATCTGTGAGAAACTCATGAACCGTTTGAATTGATTTACAGCATTTTTTGGCATGCTGGTGTTCAATAAATGTGAATTGCTCTGGTTCAAATTGTGCACTGGCCATATAACCATTAAACTTAATGTATAAGGTTTTCATGGATGCTGGAAATATTGTTAATTTTTGCATTGACTCTATTGTTAGGTTTTAAACAGACAGTTAGGCCGGTATTCATAGTCGGCGACTTAAGAACCGACTTTATAAAGCTGAACTTATTTAACAAGTCGACTTATATGTTTTTCGTATTCATAGTCCTCTTTAAAGTCGTACTTTATTAAGTCTGACTTCGTAAAGCTCTACTTATTCCATGCATTAAAGTCGAACTCAATAATATGAAAAATCACGCGTTCACTGCCGTAATAATTGAACTAGCCAATCATGTTGAAGATTTTTTCAGATTCTATGTAAAGCAAAGCCAACTGAGTACGTATTTCGCTATCGTGATATAAAAATACAGACGGCTCTGAGCATTGTAAACAAAGAATTCAATTCATCCAGTCATATTATGCAGCGTGTAAGTAAACTAATTAATAGTTTTTTTGAGAATATTCTGCGTATATATTAGCTTGGAGATCATTCAGAATACATACCGGTACGCTTATGTATTTATTTCGATATTAATTATTGTTTTATAGAGAGATTCAAAACTGCTTAGGAAGCTTTGGGACGATATGAAATGCCAGCAGAGAGAAATGCTGATGAAAGATAGGCGATTGATGTCGTGTATAAAATAATTCCACCTGTTGTAATGGATTAACCAACAGAGTAAGATCACCTGGTGAAAGAAAAGGACTTGAAGATGGCTGAATAGCCGAAATACGAAAATTATTTTATAAAATTGACAGATATACTTTTTAATTATGTTTTATAATATTGGCAAATATAAATTTTAGATTTGACAAAGCTATGAGCTAATACTTTAACAAAAACATTTTATACGAGGGAATAGGTGGAATTATTTTATACACGACATACAAATCCCTCGTAGGAGATAAATAACATGAAATTTATCAACACAAATAGGCGATTGATATTTCCAAAATTGTGTCTGCTTGAAACGAAATCTCTTTTTAAATTCATTGTCATTGTAGAATTTGAATAGATTCATCATGTTTCGCAAATAACGCTTTGGGGCGTGAGTTTCTTCTAATACTCGCCAAGATCCTAAAAATTGCTATCCATGGTACTGGCTTAAACTGAAATAAGTCAGGGGGACCCTTGACTTGATAAAGTACGACTTATTTCGACAAATAAGTCGTACTTTAGTGACTATGAATACCAATAAGCTCGACTTTGTCAAGTCTGACTTTATAAAGTAAATACGTCATAAGTCCGACTTATTTGTGTCAGAAACTCAACTTAAGACGAGATTAAAGTTCGACTTGGATATAAGTACGACTTATTGCGACTATGAATACCGGCCTTAGTCTTCCAAGAATTGTGCCTTATATTACATATAATTCAAAATTAAATTGTGGAGGACTTTTAATTTTCAAGCTTTAAGTCCTTATATAGGTATCTAGAGTTTGAAGTTAAGAAGTACGACTGATCACACTCAGAAAACGCTAGATATGCCTTTTATTGCTCATGTAGGACTTACAATGTTTCAACCCATTCCTTTAACACACCATGCCTGGTAGGGTTGAAATAAGAAGAAACAGAAATCCGGTAATATGACATTTTATTGTCGTAACGGGATATTTTATTTCCCACTATCATGTTGCCATACAACCGCTTTAGGGCTATAATCAAAATCAAATCAATATTACTTTTATACATTGTTCCCCAAAAATCTGAGACATAGTAATTTACTGCTCACATAGGATTAAAAATGTTCCATCCTCTTTTGTCTCTTTTTACATGATTAAGGCTTACAATAAACTTCCCTATTTCTCAACTAATACAAAGCCTTCAGCAATGAATAACATAGTGGATATAATTTTTTACAGAGTTCTGATGTAGCATACTCACTACCCATCGTTGGCACAAACTCAGGCTGAGACAACTGAAAATGGTGACCCCGCAATACTACCTCCTATTCTACTTCAAAATGTGGAGTGAGAAAATTATATTCTCCATGCCCAGTTTAGAGAAAGTTATGTTATGCATCACACCCAATATTTAATCACGTGAATTTCATTCTCCATTATTGATTTACGGAAATTAATTACATTGAAAGCCTCTCTAATTAATTATTATTTGTCAAAGCCCACTCCATGACCCAGTATCATGCAACTTCCAAAGCCCTATGTGAACACTGCGAACAATATTGTTGTCATGAGATCTGAACTGCATTTGGCGAATTGAGTCTAATATTTTCAGGAATTATATAATTGTACAAGGGAAGCGGTGATTTGTTTGAATTTTAATGTTACTTGCAATTCTTTCCTAGTTGAGGAGGCTATGAGTGCAAAATTTCATGTAAATTGCTATAAGCATGTAGATTTGTATAGGGAACAAACATACATACATTCATACATACCCACACACTTTCAGTTTTATAGGCTACATTAGAATATGCTTTATTATGCTTTCAAAACTTATTTTATCCAGACCCTGGTAGCAATCACATGTCTATTACTTCCATTCTGTCATATGGAATAATAATAATAATTTGGGGTGATTCCTCTAACAGGATGAAGGTTTTTCTAATTCAAGAAGCATATATTAAAAATAACGACCTCAGGATTTAGAACATCTTGTAGGACTCTATTTAGAAATTTGAAAATGTTAACATTACCTTCATTATATTTCTACAAATTGATTGTCCATACTCATAAAAACAGGGAACATTATATTAATAACCAAATCCATCACAATTACAAGAAAAAAAATTCACTGATATATCACATGGGTTATCTCTACTGGGGGGAGGGGGGGGGGAACATTATGTGGGCATCAAAGCATTTAATAAATTATCTCCCTTAATTTAAAATCTTACAAGTAACAACACATTCAAAGACTTATTTATATTTAAAAGTCTACTATTCTGTAAATGAATACATGGAGGATACCATAGATAAATATAAAATGATCTGCTTATCTGTCCTGTATAGAATCTGGGGCTGTCCTGATATTTGATTTTATGAAAGTTTACCAAGGTAAACAAAATTGCACTACAAAAGTATATTTTAACTACGGTAAGTTTAAGTGGTTTTTAATACAGTGCTAAAGTTGTAGGCTACGCAAGAATGGCAGAAACAAAATCAGGTTAAAAAAAATCCTAACCATGTTTTCAAAAGTTAAAATCAAGAACATATTACCAAACATTAAGGAGATGACTATGTAGAATTTTATTATTATTATTATTATTGTTATTATTATTATTATTAATTTTTTTTATTTTTTTTTTAATTTTTTTTTTGCTGAAAATATTGCCAGAAATAGTGTTACGATGTCAAGCATTTTTGCATCCATGTTGAGAATCTTGCCCTACAGCTTACAAAATATAATATACTATTTTTTTTATCAGTTTTAGAATTATTACTTGCTCTATATTTGATGGTTATATTTTTATTTTGCCCTTCAGAGCCATTCATTGGGCACTGGAGTTGACAGACTCCCACTAGATTGGCTGGTTTCCCAGGAAAAATAGAGTAACATCATTGGCTGGTGCTAACTGTAGTGTTCATCCTACTGGTTCTGAGCCAGCACCTGACCTGGCTGTAAACACTCAGTGTGTTTGAAGGTGTGTTAAGACAAGTTTCTTTTTAAGTGTGATATTGTGTAATTGCAAAAGATCATTTCTATACACTGTGCATTGAGAGGTATTGTGGATTTACCAGCATTCAGGTTTGTTTATATGGATCTCCTGGAATTAAATGAAATAATATTGACAGGCTACATTTGAAAACAGTAGTTCTAATATTGAGGATACACTTAAAATTACCTGACATATGCATGGTGAGGTGTGAAGAAAATCCCTTCATTAAAAATAGTTAAGTTACCTGTTTTAAGCCAAATTATTGCTTATGCCTAAGGGTATTTGCTATAACTGTTTCTCAGTGAACTTTACAATATTATACTTCTACAGGTGATTATTGTTAGTAATTGTGTTTAAAGTTAATTTAATTGTAACTTTCTCATAGCATGCTGTAACAGTTGGGCTATCAGCTGAGACAGATGTTCCAAATCCAAGCTTTTAACTGCTGTCATCTCTTTAACCTTCAGCATTGGGAATGCTTAAAATCATACTTATCTCATATAGATTGTTTTAATGTTATGCGATAAATATCCCAGATTCATCATTTACAACCTAAGATTTGACATTTATGCATTATTTATTGCCAAGTTCGGCGTTATGTTAAAACTTTGCAGTATGACTGAAAATGACAAATCCACATTGCCGTTTCCTAAAGGCTAGTATCCACATGAGTGCTGAGAGTGCGAGAAGTTATCAAGAGTAATCTCTGGTTGTATGTCCACTAGATAATGCTAGTCCAATCTTCAGAGTAGCTGAGAGTAAAACTCGTGACATTACTCTCAGAACTTTGTCCACTTAAAACAAATATAGCACGAGTTTTTGTCTCTCATTTACTGACAAGATGCGCAAACAACAATGTATTATTTGGTGTTATATTAAAATAAGCATATTATAAGAGCTTGCTGAATGTTTTTAAGTGAATCATATCACTCAATTATTACGCGTTTAGAAGAATTTAACAATTTAATATTATCGGGATATCGTCAAAACATCATGAAGTATTAGTGAATTCGACAGGTTCACAGATTAACTAGAAAGACACAAATTTGATATGAGATTCCTGTTAAATATAAACTAATTGTGATTCTTTGCTTTTCTGGCATTAATCATGTGATTTTTAATTTATAACATATCAAATCGAGAGGAGTGATCCTATTAAACTATGAATCTAAGCTCTGTGCATCTAGATGGATGAAGGGGTCTACTATTTAATTTCTACATCCACGAAGATCAAGAGCCAACAAATACCCCTTGTTGGTTGATCCTTCACCACTAGAGCAAAAGCCTTTTGTGCATCGCGGTTACATGTCTGTACTTTTGTATGCAATAGACTCATGCACATCATCTTGGCAAGAGCCCTATCTCTTCGACATTACAATTTTCCTTTTTTGGAAATCAACACGTCATTAAATGTACTTACTTTTGTTAAAAGAATTGATTAAGAGGTGAAACTAGTCGTATTTTAAACTTTTTCATGTATTTTTACCTGTTTTCAATTAATTTTTATTACGCATAGACTGCTGGCGTGGTCTTGTGGTTAGCGTCGCTGACTACAGGTACCTCCTCGGATTTTTCTGAGGTCGGGAGGTCTTGTAGGGGTGCACTCAGCCTTGTGATTCAAATTGAGGAGCTACTTGATAGAGAAGTAGCAGCTTTGGTCATGGAAACCACCATTAACGGCTGTAGTTGTCGGCATGCTGACCACATGCCCCCAATCCTTCCATCTGCTTATGGTAGATGAGGCAGCGGTCGGATGGTAGGCCTTCTCCCTTCAGGGATGTAGTGCCATGGAGTTTGTTTAGTTTATTACGCCAGCCATATTATGGTTCTGATTGAAGCAGGATACCAACTGTCTTTCTTGCATTAAGGTAAGTAGTGGCAGGTAGATTCGATTTTAGTGGCAGTTAGGTTAGGTTATGTTAGGTTGTGGACAGTGCTATTAGTTTAATAGGGCATACCGAATTCATGCATTTCGAAAATGTGTCATATTATATCTCCTGCGAGGTTTGTCATGTTGTTTAACCTGTTACCCAGAATTCTAAGTGAAATGTCGATAACATGGCTGTCAGTTCTTATTATCATGAATTATGTATTTTAAAATATGAGAATTACAGGATGTATTCTTATGTATTAACAAATTTCGCACCTAATTATAACCCTAGGGACACTTTTTAACGTTGTTTTGTTTTGTAAAAATTAAAACTGTAATGTCGAGGAGATAGGGATGGACCCCATCATCTTGGTCCCCTCAAAAGAGTACAAAGACATGCACCAAGACTTATTACAGTTGATGTGTTTCTAAACTCTGATTTGAAAGTACTTGACGTAACAGAACATGTGGAATCGTATGTAGTCTTGTACCAATATTGTGTTCGTTTATGATTACTTAACAACGGGGTTTTACTGCAACTTAGGCCTATGACCATTACAACTGTACAGGAATTTCGTCCTGCAGAATTTCCCTACATGCCTGTAATCTACAGACATGAGAGTTACTGCACCCATTACATCCTTCTTTGCCTCAGAATATTCTGTAGAGGAATCGGTGAACACCCGTAGGAGTGAGAAATGTAAACTACTGAACCATGGAGATTATCAGTATTTTATTATGTTTCATAAATGAATGTAATGTAAAAATTGTATTATTGTTTATTTGTTCCCACATAAGCTTACTACATTTTTCATGATGAAGATATGAAAATTAAACAATATTATAATCCATTACCATTGAGTATTATTCGTTTTAGATTTCGTTTTTAGAAAATATAAATACATACTGAAGGCAAATTAAATAAAATCAGGTATACTTATGTAACCAAGTGCCAGAATGCTTTTGTTTAATCGGTTATAATTTCAATTATGATATGCAGAAAATTATTTTTATTTAATCGATTTCCGAGTGAAGCTCCAGATTGATACATTAAGCAGGACTTACGGAAGAACAAAGATCTAGTTTTAAAAAAATCAAATTAACATCATCCAGCATCAGCAGAACTATACAGATTGCCAGAATGCTTTTGTTTAATCAGTTATAATTTCAATTATGATATGCAGAAAATTATTTTTATTTAATTGATTTCCGAGTGAAGCTCCAGATTGATACATTAAGCAGGACTTACGGAAGAACAAAGATCTAGTTTAAAAAAATCAAATTAACATCGTCCAGCATCAGCAGAACTACTATACAGATTTGTGATATCTTGACACTCGCTCACTCACATAAAGATACCAAAAAAAAGTCAAATTGCTCAGCTACGAGATTTGAACCAGGGACCTCCAGAATGCGAGTCCAAGATGTTACCATCTCGGCCACCTCGTTCAGTTTAATGATCAAGTCTGATAAGCATGAAATAATAGTGTTATTTGTCATAGCTAAGTGTATTGCAACTTGTAAAACAATATGTTGCCATGATAAATTGCATTTGATAAATTCTTTCTAATATATTACCATTAAAATAGGCACTAAATTGGGCATTACTCCAGTACCGGTCAACCGAATTGGTCCAATATCAATAGGCTTCTTCCCATGGACATTACAAATGCGTATACCAAGTTTCATGGAAATCTGATAAAGCGTATTTGAGTTTTTGCGCTTACAGACTCATGGACAGATGGACAGACATTTCCCCATCCCGCACGCAATCTTATAAAGTACCATACTGGCACATGAATCAATTTTAAAAATCAGTATCTTACAATTACTGTATAAATACGGTATTTGAAATTGTACAGATATAATAAATTTAACATTACATATTATGTATAGGCAATAAAATCGACAATCATGAAATTTCTTTATATAATTTTTATCATATGGTGTAGTATATACATTATCCACAAGGACAGAATTCTCAGCTATACAAAACAGATTCATATAATGCAAGTAGCTCTCGGAGATTGATTGCAAAGGCATCTCCAAGTGCGAGTTGACTCTCTGAATGCTACTCCACTACCTCTCGAACAGTACTCTCAGACGTGTGTCCACATACTGAAATGCAGCTCTCGAGAGTTTCTTGCACTCTCAACTCTCATGTGGACACTAGCCTTAAGAGGTGTAATATTTTCATTAACCTCACAGTAAAGCTAATGACAAACAACAACAGGTGGTTTAATTATGCTACTGTATTTGATTTATGTTAAATTTTATCCATGATAATATGTGTAGAAATTCGCATTACCCTATTTCTGTTTCCTTTCTCTAGGGTATCATGTCCTTTCCATCAAAATCAGACCGACAAAAGTGCTGGGACTCACGTGACAGATATTGGGAATGTTTAGATGCAAATGAAGAAGAACGTGAACGTTGCTTAAAGTTAAGACAGACTTATGAGAACTCTTGTCCAGCACAGTGGGTAAGCAAATATTTATTTTTCATCACTGGGGTGTGGATTTTTGCATATTAGCATGTCTTATTCCTTAAAAGTAAAATCTGCATATAAAAAAAAGTGTGCCTATTTAAGGGGTTAATGTATTTTTCACTAATATGTGAATATGGATGCATGTATTTCACTTTTTTGCAGTGATAAAAAAAAATTAAGAAAACTTTAACATTTTGGCCAGACCATAACAAATTTTTCCAGTAAGCAGAACAGGTATCTTTGTGAAGTGAAACTGGAATGGGGTAGGTTTGTTAAGGCATGTAAATATATATATTTACTAGACTTGCAGAACAGGAAAAGACCGTAGTGATTTTTTATTTTATCCCATGATTTGTGGAAAGGCCACGGTCAATGATGAAATCAATCATCAGTCAACTATTAAAATCAAGCATCGTGTTTTAGAAATGTGATTCTATTGCATGTGAGCATGTACACACATGTTCACACATGTTCACTTGCAAGAGCACACATAAGGATGACCACAACTACAAAACTTGCTACAAAACATAAAAATTTCCATTCATATCAGCATATCCACTCATCCCAGGACTTGAAACGTGGTTTCAATTAACCCAACACACATTGACTACAAAATCTGCTGGCATAGTATGTCAACCAATGGGCCAGGGCAATTTGGAAGCACCAAGAAAATAGGTACTTCCTCTTTGTAATGAAGTAAAGTAAAATGAATATTACTCTGACTTGCAGTTACTATGTAATAATAATAATGAATCTTGGATCAAGTTGACTCAAGAAAAGTAAAGTGGACATATGGATTCCACAATTCATTTCATAAGCATGTGTAGTGTTCACAGTCCATTCTGATGAATGACTTGAGGTTTTCCTGGGGTATGGTCTGAGTACACTGTTCTCGGTTTGCTAACCAGCTTCGACATTTCAGAGGAACATACTTCCTCCATCTTCAAAGGAAACTGAAGTGTTGAGTGGACCGAGGGTGCTGGTATTTATATTCAGGGACATAGGAGAGTCAGCCAGTTAGGTGACATCACGTGGTTTCTTGAATTTGAAGGGGTTCAACCAATTAGTAAGCATCAAGAATATGAGCACATCAACCAATCAGGAATTTTCCTAGTCTGCAGAAAATGGGTCTTTTTCTTGGTCAGTCTTTCTCCTCTGTCTTTTAAATTTCGAATGCATCCGTTTCAAATGGAGCTGATGTTTAATGTCAGTCTCTGTTGAAACATATAGCCCATAGCAAGAATTTAAGGTTATGTTTAGGTTAAGGCAGACATTTTCTGCTAGATATAATTTAAAATTGTCTGGCTCCAATTTAATCTCAATGGCTCCTCTGATTTGGAAAGCATAGTTCTGTTGTCGAAATTGATTCCATGGCCAGGTCTTCAGTAGATAGTGTGTTCAGCTAATGCTGACTTTTCAGGATAAAACAGCCTAATGCACCGTTGGTGTTCTTTACACTGCTACTGAATGATGCATGATGTCTGGTCAGTCACAGTTTCATTCTATATTCTGTATTGATGTTAATGAAAAGGAAACTCCCAACATCATTTCTTGGCATTAATACAGGTTTAAATGAGAGGGAAAAAAAAGTCGTGAATAAATGTGCTCCACTATTAATGTCCTAGTGATCTATAGTTTGTACGATTAAATTGATTGGCCTTTTCTGAACTGTTAAGACATTGCTATTTTTATTCATGTCATCTTGTTCCTCTCACATTTCTGCCACCTAATAGAAGAAAATCATGAGAGCAGATTTATATTTATCCATGTTAAGTTAAAAGCATTTACTCTACTCTAATAGTGTCATAGTGCAAATAGCATAGCTTGGTGTGACCTAACTTTACACTTTCTTTTTTGTGCTCTCAAAACCTGTTTAATCTTCAAACTGTGCAAATAGACTGAAGTCTTTCTAATATCTGCTTCATGGTGTAGTATTCAGATCTTCTGACTGCTATTCATGAGTTTCTGAGTTTGGTTCCTTGTCCAAATTTTATCTTTCATATGTAGGCTCCTCTGGGCACCAGTTTAGTTAGTTAATAAATAAGTTTCAGGCGTTTTGGGTCTACCTTTTGGGTAAGACATTTCGGTCAAAGTGACATTTAGGTAGAACAGCAAGCATATTATTTCGGTCAGTCTTACACTTGTTTGTTTTCTAGCAGTGTGTTGTCCTCCAGTACCCCAGAAATGTAACATAACATCATTTCACCATTTTCTTGTCAAAATTATTTCAAAATTAAAAGTTAAAATGGCAGCACTAATTAATGTAAACCCATGATAGTCCTAAATGGAAATTCTTATCATTTCCACACTGCAACAAACCAAAAACATGTCGTTATTAGTGATGAGCAGAGAGGGCTAAATGCACCACAAGACGTAAAATCTGGAATTTATCTCTCTGATATTGAAGTCATCAAGATGGAACACAGAATGGCTTATGTATAATGAATCACCAATGTTTGGGATCGGGATAAGATACGTCTCAAATAGGAATAAAATGTTGGTTTTAGGTTTGGAAGGGACTTCAGTTTGAAGTGCATAAGATAGGAAAGCGTAGCCACCTCTGTATAGCTAATGAGGACCAGATTAGAATGAATCAAAATTGAGAGCAAATAGACTGTTACCTCAGGACTCTGGAATCAGGAATCCACGGAATACTTAAGGAGAACAATTTAAATATGAAATAATCACAACTTACTAAATTCACACACAATAATTATTGAAACTAATTGAAAAAGAAACACTGATACATAAGATGCAAGAGTACGTTTTCACACGTGTCTGTAAATATTAATTTCTTGAAAAACTTGATAAATAATAGCTTAAAATGCGTAGATTAAATTGCACTTGAAGTTAACACTAAACTTTTGTATGTAGTTTAGTCGTAAAAGCTGATATAAGCACTGAAACAGGTAGCGTGGGTTGCACCACTGTTACGAAATATCAAACTTTTGTATTTCGGAGAATTCACTCGCGAACTTTATGAATTATATGTAATTATGTATGAATAATTACTGAGAGCCACAATTGCGCACAATTGTGACTATTCACCGCTTCCAGAGCAAGTTTAAGGAAACCTGGTAGAAAAAGCGGGAATGATTCGAGCCGACTAGATACACTTGCGATCTGAGTGCGGTCTCGTACAATACTGAATGGGGTGACGCGACGCCACCGCATATAACAAAGAATATTAGCAAGTCATGCTTGATCCCACAATGCCTTGAGGCGGGAACAAAAAGACAATCAGAGCGGGCCATTGCAAGCGGACAGTTTGAAACATTCTAAAGTGGAAACATGTTGCTTGCTCGAACATACCGACCCTTTTGAACTATTTAGTTCAACAAAATAGATAAAGAGCAAGCTATGAAAAATACATTCAAATGGATAAATAACATAAAGAAAAACACTTATTATATACATCACAATAACACAGTTTATCTCCGTTATGAGAAAGTAAAACCTTATTGTGTAAGGAGAAAAACCAAAAAACACTTATTACAATGTAACGGTTTGTCTACACTATAATTGCTTGTAAAACGATAAAGAGATATGAAATATTGATTGCACTGTATTACACTTATTATTGATCTGGCAATGGACATAATTTCACTAATGGGCGCTTATATTCACCACTAGGAGTGCGAACTGTCGCCACACGAATTAGACCGTCTTCTCCCGGATGCACCTTGGTAATGATGCCTATCTTCCATTGAAGTGGGGCTACGTTGTCTTCCTTCAGGATGACTAAGATACCTTCTCGCAGATTCTCACTGGAAGATGACCATTTTTGTCGCTGCTGAAGTGTATGCAAATACTCGGAAGACCATCTTTTCCATATCTGATGCAGATGATTTTGTAGAATTTGCCATTTTTCAAGACATTTCATATCATCTGTGGGAGAATGAGATGGCAGAGAGGTGAGAGGCTCACCGATGAGGAAGTGCCCAGGTGAAAGATATGAACAGTCATTTGGGTCGTCACTAAGACGAACGAGTGGTCTGGAATTCAAACAAGCCTCGATCTGAGTGAGTAGAGTACAAAGCTGTTCAAATGTGAGGATTTGTGCACCCAATGTTCTTCTTAGGTGAAACTTCATAGATTTCACCGCGGCTTCATGTAACCCCCCGAAATGCGGAGAAGCGGGTGGAAGAAAATGCCAGTTATAATCATTGGTTGCAGCAAAATCTTGAACTGACTTCTGAAATTCTTCGGATTGTAGTAGAATACGAAGATCTTTCAATTTGTGATTCGTGCCTATGAAATTAGTGCCGTTATCGCTGAAGATATCCTTGCATAGGCCACGACGGGAAGTAAATCTTCTTAGCGCGGCTAAGAAAGCTTCTGATGTGAGGTCTGATACCAATTCAATATGAATGGCTTTAGTTACAAGACATACAAAGATTGCAGCGTATGCCTTGGCAATGATTTTACTTCTAGGCGATCCGTATCTTATGCTGAATGGACCAGCATAATCTACTGCTGTGCGTAGAAAGGGCCTAACAGGAGTTACTCTGTAGTTAGGAAGATTGCCCATCAGCTGTTGAGCAGATTGTGCCTTTAGTTTATAGCAAGTCAGACACTTGTGTAGAACAGATTTCACCAGTCTGCGCACGCAAGGGATCCAATATGCTTGTCTTAAGGAAGCTATTGTCAGCTGATGTGAAGCATGTAGAAGTTTAAAATGTTCATGCTTTACAATTAGAGCAGTCAGATGGTGCTTGGTTGGCAATATGATTTGATGTTTAGCATCATATGCAAGATGAGATTTATCTATGCGACCACCAACTCGTAGAAGACCATTTTCGGCCAGAAATGGTGTTAAAGTATGAATAGAACTTTTAGCAGAAGTTTCTTTCATATTTTTAAGATCTGCAATTTCACTCTTAAAAGATGAATGTTGCGCACTTTTAACACAAGTTTGTAAAGCTTGTTGAAGCTCTTCGGCTGTAATAGGTCCATGAAATTTTGTTTCATGGCGACATGCAGCAATAAATCTATTCATGTAGCATGTTACTCTTTGCAGGCGTCGGAGATCTGAGAATCTTGTAAGAAAATGTTCTTTCTCCGTTGTCGACACCAGACAGACATTTGTAAGTTGTTCTGATGAATCAGGAACACTTAGTTGTTGTGGTTGTTTTGGCCAGGATGTCTCGGGTGAAGATAACCAGTTAGGACCGTGCCACCACAAATCGATTTCAGATAACTGCTCACAAGAAATTCCTCTTGAGACAAGATCTGCTGGATTATCATGTGTGGCAATGTGACGCCATATAGCAGTCTCCGAAAGTTCTTGTATCTGTGACACACGATTTGAAACAAAGGTTTTCCACTTTCGCGCATCAGTTTTGAGCCAAGAAAGTACCACAGTAGAATCTGACCACAGAAAATTTTGTGAAGGTTGTACCTTGAGGTCACTTAGCACTTTGTTGTATAATTTAGCTAGCAGAAGTGCACCACATAGTTCAAGGCGTGGAATGGTTTGCTTCTTTAGAGGAGAAACCTTAGATTTTGAACATAATAGTTGAATAGTAGTTTCACCTTCACTATTTACAGAACGAATATATATACAAGCTCCATACGCCTTCTGGGAGGCGTCGCAGAAACCATGTAATTGAATGTCCTGCACTGTACCAGATGTAAGCACATATCTGGGAATACGCAAGGTGTGAATAGTAGCTAATGTTTCACAGATTTCCATCCATTTCTCCTCCAGATGCACAGGTACGGTTTCATCCCAGTCTAATTTCTCAATCCAGAGAGATTGCATAAAGATTTTAGCATTTATGACAATAGGGCTAGCCAATCCTAGCGGATCAAAGATAGATGAAATAAGTGAAAGGATATTTCGTTTGGTTAGTTTACCTTGCAAATGGGTTTGGAGTGAAGGATGTGATTGGATCTGGAATTCATCATTAACTGGATGCCAAAGTAAGCCTAGGGCATGTATGTTTTCATTGTTATCAAGTGCCAGGGGCAATTGAGTTTCTCGATGTGACGGATGTACTGATTCCAATAAAGCTTCATGATTGGAACACCATTTTCGCAGAGGAAATCCACCACAATTGAGCATATCTGTAAGCTCCCTTTGCAGTTTCAGGGCTTCTTGGATGTCATTGTGGCCTGCTAAACAGTCATCAACATAAAATGATTCCCGTACTGCCTGAGCAGCGAGCGGATACTTCTCTTCTTCTTCTAGCGCAAGCTGATGTAAAGATCTTATGGCCAAAAATGATGCAGATTTGGTACCATAAGTGACAGTAGTTAGAGCGTAGTCTTGTATGGGTTCATTAGGACTTGAACGCCACACAATTCTTTGAAGATTCTGATCATCTTTATGCATTCTTACTTGCCTGTACATTTTAGAAATGTCTGCTGAAAATGCATACTTGTAGGTGCGGAACCGAAGTACAATAGATGAAAGATCATCCTGTATAGTTGGCCCTAGTTTCAAGATGTCATTCAATGACTTGCCTGAAGACGACTTTGCTGAGGCATCGAATACAACTCTGGTTTTCGTGCTAGTTGAACTAGGTTTTATAACAGCATGATGCGGCAAGTAGTAACACTTTTCTCCAGGCTGAGGAGGTGAAACCTTCTTCATGTGGCCTAGATTTTCATACTCTTCCAGAAATTTGGAATAGTCTTCTTTTAAGCTAGGGTTAGCTTGAAGTTTGCGTTCCAGGTGTCCTAAGCGTTTTATAGCTTGTTGTCTAGATTCGCCCAGAGAATCTACAGGTTGATTCTTGGGGAGTTGCACTACGAATGCACCATCAGTTGCACGAGTAGTGTTTTCTACGTAGTGTTCTTCACATTCACGTTCCTCTTTGGTGTGTACTGCGCTGGGGAAGTCTTCCAGCTCCCAAAATTGCCTTAGTTGCCTGTCCACGTTGTCGACAGTTACAAACAAGTTATGCTGTGAGAACGTCACCTTCTTGTTTTTAATGGCAGACTTAGGAACTGTACCACTGATTATCCAACCAAGTTCAGTGTTGGTCAGAACAGGCTGATTTGGTTTAACTATTCTTTCGTTTGTGATTAATTGGAAGAATAAGTTGGCACCAATTAGCAATTGTACATCACCAGGTACATGGAATTTAGGATCAGCTAATGGAAGTTCACTGGGAATATTGAATTTGTGTGGGTCAATTTGGACAGCAGGAAGCTTATTTACAATGTGAGGTAAAACTAGGCAGTTTAGGTTAGCTTGGAAAGCGTGGATCCTGGATCTCATATTAATAGTGATGCTGTGACCACAAGCTGAGGTGCCATTGATACCTCTTATGTGAGTATCCACTGCGGTAGTTGGTAATTGTAATTTCCTTGCCAAATCTTCCGTGATGAAATTAATCTGACTACCAGAATCAAGCAAAGCTCTGCATTTTACCAGTTTTTCATTTTTGTCTTCTATTTCGACCACTGCAGTTGCAAGAAGAATTTCACATTGGCTAACCTTTTCTTTTATAGAACAGTAACTAGCTGGAATGTTTGTTGCCGTGCTGGATGTAGAACTTTCTGAAAAAGTACTCTGGCGAGAAACCTTTTCACTTGAATGTGTGTCATTGTGTAACCATTTACTATGAAAGCCTTTCCCACATTTGCAAAACGATTTTAGCTTGCACTGATCTCTTCTGTGGTTAGGAGAGAAGCAGTTAGCACACAAGCGTTTAGATTTAATGACATCCCATCGTTGTGATAAACTTAGTTTTTGGAAGTTCTTGCAATTTAATAAATCGTGATTATCATCGCAGCATGGGCACGTGTCTCCTTTTGTAGCAACATAAGAATGACGAGTGTGTTTCTCTGACTTCTTCTTCGTACTTTGCTCACCTTTGTGCTTAGATGGGCTGGACGTGTTGTTTACATCTGCCAATATTTCAAGGGAATTTGCCTTAGCTTCTAAAAACTTGATGAGGTCTTGAAGTGGTGTGAAGTTCTGAGAATCAATTCTTCCTTCCCATTCTTTGCGTATGCTCTCACAAAGGCTGTCCAAGATTAACTGCATGAGCATAACATCGTGCAATGGTATCTCTACATGTAAAGCTTCCACAGCATTTATGTTGCTTTGGAATTTGTTAAGAATACTACGAAGATCATTCACATTTTCACTCTTCATCGTTGGTAAAGAGAGTAGATTACGTACGTGAGCTGTGGCGATAATTCTTGTATTATTGTACCTGGAACATATTAGATTCCATGCTACACTGAAATTTTCGCTAGTCACTGGTAGATTTTTTATCAGTGCGTGTGCCTGGCCCTTTAATGATGACAGAAGGTAATGCAATTTCTGTATCGGTTCTAAGGCTGCATTATTGGCTACAAGACTGCCGAACGTGTCTTGGAAATGTTTGAACGTTGTGATGTCACCAGAGAAGGTAGGAAGCTGTATAGCAGGAAGTTGTATTGGCCTATTGTTGCACTGAGAAACAGCTGACTGACAAGTATGATGTGAATTGGCACTGTTATGAGATCGCTCACTGCCTGCTGGACTTATGCTACGAAGTGGCTGTTCATGCTGAACAATGAGCGCACTAAGTTTAGATTTCAACAAATCATAACTACTTCTTATCTCTTCGTCATACTGCATGTGAACTTCGATGTCTTCTTCTTCTACTATTAGCGATTCAATTTCAGCTTGTACAGTTTCATATTTATCCCAAAGATCATTGAGGCTGTCATATTTCACTTTAAGATGAAACACATCAACTTCTTCCTGGATGCTATCGCAGAATTTCTGAATAAAGGTGATTTTTCTCTTGATGAAACCCCTTTTCTTGATCAGATCCTTGATTTGACTCTCCATGATGATATAATGATATTATTTGTAACACTTTGAGAACTTTGTAGAGTTGTCACTGCACATGTGATGTTCTGGTGTGATGATCACTGCCTTCTTGAAGTCTTTTGAGCTGTTGTGTTTTCTGTAGTACTGAAGCACTGCCGAATAGATGATACAGAGTTTATGTACTAGAAATCGTAGCTCTTGATTACGCGGATGCCGTCGCGGTTGAGTCTGCATACAATGAACGAGATCGATAAGCCGAGACAAACCATATATATGTGTGTGAATAATGAAATTGTTTCCTTAGTAATCCGGCCCGGAGGACCAAATGTTTGGGATCGGGATAAGATACGTCTCAAATAGGAATAAAATGTTGGTTTTAGGTTTGGAAGGGACTTCAGTTTGAAGTGCATAAGATAGGAAAGCGTAGCCACCTCTGTATAGCTAATGAGGACCAGATTAGAATGAATCAAAATTGAGAGCAAATAGACTGTTACCTCAGGACTCTGGGATCAGGAATCCACGGAATACTTAAGGAGAACAATTTAAATATGAAATAATCACAACTTACTAAATTCACTCACAATAATTATTGAAACTAATTGAAAAAGAAACACTGATACATAAGATGCAAGAGTACGTTTTCACACGTGTCTGTAAATATTAATTTCTTGAAAAACTTGATAAATAATAGCTTAAAATGCGTAGATTAAATTGCACTTGAAGTTAACACTAAACTTTTGTATGTAGTTTAGTCGTAAAAGCTGATATAAGCACTGAAACAGGTAGCGTGGGTTGCACCACTGTTACGAAATATCAAACTTTTGTAATTCGGAGAATTCACTCGCGAACTTTATGAATTATATGTAATTATGTATGAATAATTACTGAGAGCCACAATTGCGCACAATTGTGACTATTCACCGCTTCCAGAGCAAGTTTAAGGAAACCTGGTAGAAAAAGCGGGAATGATTCGAGCCGACTAGATACACTTGCGATCTGAGTGCGGTCTCGTACAATACTGAATGGGGTGACGCGACGCCACCGCATATAACAAAGAAAATTAGCAAGTCATGCTTGATCCCACAATGCCTTGAGGCGGGAACAAAAAGACAATCAGAGCGGGCCATTGCAAGCGGACAGTTTGAAACATTCTAAAGTGGAAACATGTTGCTTGCTCGAACAACCAAGTCAAGTGCTTCTATAGACAGTTTCTCTTTTCACCAATAGGTAAGTCATGTTGTTGCCAGAAAAACAAATATAAAAACAGCAGGTTATTCCAAATTCAAAAGCAAGGGAGACCGCTAAGACCTCAATTTGTCAGACATTCAGGTAGCGGAACAATAGTTGTACACTTGTAATGATGAAAGATTCCTTCTACACAATTAGAACGAATAATGGAAAAACATAATAAAGAACCAAACGTGACCATTTTGCAGTAACCCCAAAATGGCTTTGACTGAAAAAGCATGACCCAAGTATAGATTGACTGAAAATGTATGACCTAACTGACCGCTAAAAATTCATAATCCATTATTAAATTTTGTCTCATTGAGATAACGTACCTCACCTAATAAGGACTTCAGTTTGACAGACGGATCTACACATCTACAAGCTAAACAGGGCTGGCATTTGTAGGGGAAAAATAAATAAAATAAAATAAAATAAATAAATAAACAAACAAAACAACCAAAAAATAACTACAACAACTTCGTGGGATGAACCATTGTGTTTATTTGTGTTTCAGGTGAAACACTTTGACCGGAAAAGAGACTATCTGAAGTTCAAGGCTCGCATAGAGAAAGAGGGGTATGAGCCACTGGACAAATGAGGTTCGCCTTTAACTCGCTAGATTTAAAATCTCCATGCTAACAAATTCAACAATGCAACCTTTCCAAAGTTCCTAGCTTGATTGCTATGGAAGGCTGTTCAGAGTTGTGAAGGGTAGGATGTAACATGAGTCTAATCCTATATCTATACTGCCATAGATGAATCATGTGATATATATCTTAGTCATAAGTAGTTGTTATTACTAGTTTCCATGTTAGGAAAAAATTATAAGAATAATTGAACTATGTTCAAAACAGGGTTTGAAAAAATTGTTTTTTCAATAGTTTCATTTCACAAGGCTATTTAACATGTGTCATTCTTTCAGTTTGGACCAGTGACATGAGAATAAGAGTGTGAAATCAATTAATCCCTTAAGACTTGAGGCTTTTTTGGCTTTGATTATTAGTAACAGTTTTGCAGGCTATAAGCCGAGTCAAGGGGTCCAAAATTGTGAGACTTTCGGCTGTGACTATCTTTTCAGAGATGAGTGTTATAATTATGTTTTACGGCAAATCTGTTTCCGTGTTTCAGCAACCAGTACTCACAATCATGTTCTGGTTCAGACAAATTTCATAATTATATTTTATCATGAAAGAAAGAATGCCTATTAACAGTATTGTCACAGTTTAAAATAGTATTAATTTAATTTAATTACTGTTTATTCACTAGTAATGTATTTTATTAATTATGGAAATCGTATTTGTTAAGTAACCATAAATGCCCTTATTACTTTGAACACTTTTAAATAAATTCCCTCATGACAACACAGCTCTTATTTTTACATTTATTCATAACAAAACATCTGTAATATAATAATTAAATAATCCGGTCATCACAATAATTGTACATAAAATACAGCTATCCATATATGTCTTAAGACATTAAACAAAGTAAAAGATTTCTTCAAGAGCAAGATTTTTAGGGAAAGTGCCCATAATGCAAGCCGCATTTCCCCTTTGAATAGCAATACTGATTCTCTGCCTCAGGAAAGTCGTTGATCGAGAATCTCCATTTTGAGCCTCAAGTTTCTTTCCTATATCTGAGATCAATGACTTAGCCTCAGCGCACCAAGGTCCCATGGTCTCAACTGCGAAAGCAATAAACTCATACCTATGTAGCAGGTCACGGTACTTATTTCTTTTGATGTTCACTGCAGACAATGCTGCTGAACCTGCTAATTTTGATGTGCTAGGTAAATGGGATGAAACCAAGGTATCCACACAGGTGGCATCCCATAGAAGAGATCTACCACGAGACCATGGAATTAATGTCAGGCCATCTGGACGTTTCCCATCACTGCGGCTTATTCCGGAAGGCTCCAGAATTGAAGGAATTCCAGCTCTTAAATTTATTGGATATTTCAGAGACACTTACGCTTTGATATATTTTTAAAATTAAACACCTAGGGTGACCTTTTAAATTACATTAGTCTGAGATTCTTTGCAAGGAATTCAGCTTTCTTTTTCAATGTCATCCTGTGGCACTACTTCATATTATTCTGGATGTTGTTGCTCTTTCCATGATAGTGTTCTTAAGTATCTTAAGTCCTTTTTTTCAGTATTGTAATGCAGTAAGTCAGTATTCCTCTTGATTATCTGGGGATGGTTTTAACCACTTTGCAGCTTAACTGTTACCTTTGTTAGGCGTGGAGGATCTGGCAAAATGTTGTAAAGAACTGGGAATAATCTTTCAAAATTTTGTATTCTTAGTTGGAGTTTCCTTCTAGGTATATTTCAGAACAAAGTCCACACAACATTAATTTGTAATTGGTTCTGTCTTCTTCACCCTCTATCTATTCTAACATTGAATCAAGGTGGGCAGGTGTCTCCCATGCATCATTTTCATCATCGCTGAATCCTCCCAACTGCTTTCAGTCTCACTTGCCATAGCTTCATCCACCAAGCTGCTGTTTAAGTCTTTGACCCAACTGTAAGAATGGAATCTCATTTAAGTCAGTCTCAGAAGCTTCATGAAGAGAAGCAAGCCATATATCAACCTACAACACCTGATTATATGGTCAAATACAAACTTAAAGAAATAGAAGTCATCGGTCTTCTGATTGGAGCTTGAGGCTGCATTCCTTCTTTTTTCGTGAATGTATGCAAAAGACTAGGGATTCCTAATTCCACTATTCTACAAGTTTCGAAACTGGCATTGAAGGGATCTGTCTCATTATTTCTCCATCACTTTTATAATTGATTTTATGATGACTTCCAATACCTATTATGTTGATAAAATCAGTTTCCAGGTATAAGTTTAAGTTGAATTTTTTGTTAATCTGTACAATCTAATGTTCTATTCTTCTTTACTGCTAATAGAAGCATAGTAAGCTTTGTCGTTTAGGCAATCTTGTAACTAAGAAAGCAAAAATAAATAAATAAATAGAACCAGTATATAAAATTCTGGTTCATCCTGGTTCACAAGCATCACAGTCAATTCAGTCTGAAGTCTGAGATCAGTACACAAGTATGCAAGAAGTGTATCACTCATGGCTCTTGAAGAGAAAAAATTAACATATTCCCCCTAACATTAAAAGCAAACAATTTTCAACATCTTAAGAAACTTGACAGCAACTAATATGTTGTTTATATATTTTTTACTGAACTTAATTTTCATTGAGAATACAGTTCAATAATTATAGATGAATATTACAGTTAAGTTTGTAATTATTCTAAAGGGTTTTCAAACTGAATAAGCTGTTCAGTTACATGTAATGGTGTTGTCAATTTCAAATTTTTCAGATCGTCAACTTAATATGTAGATGTTTATCATATTTGATATTCCACAACAATAAAAGTCACCGTAGTCCTAACTTCTTTCTAGATTGCTCTGAAAACTAAGATTTTTTCTTTCTTTTCTTTTCAAACCCTGTTAATGTGGTAGTGAAAGATTAAGACCAAACTAATATTTATGGTCTGAAAAAGTTTTGTAAGAGAAAGTGGTATAATAATGTAGTGTATTGTAGCATGACAAGGCTGTGAAATATTGTTTACTTCAGAAGTATACATGAAAGACAGTAATTGTTTGTTGTACAAAACCTGGAAAGGGGTTGTTTTCTAGTTAAATGATAGTTGACATTGTGGTCCCATTTTTTTTTTCTTTCTTTCTTCCATTTATGTCGGTATTAATGCCAGAAAGTAAAATTTATGGTTTTTTCTTTTCTTCCATTTATGTCTGTATTAATGCCAGAAAGTAAAGTTTATGGTTTACTCTTCATTAACTGAATGCAGAATGTAGAATGACTGTAAATTACTTTGTTAATACTGGATATGTAATTGTGAAATAAATCACGGGATCCATATGTCCACTTGACTTTTCTTAACCAAACTTACAACAAGTTTCATTAATACGAAATCTAATTACCTTAACTTACTTAGCAACCAAAATGAATTACTTATCTTTTGTATGATAGGGTTTTTCATTCATGCTATCATGATGGAAAGTCTAATTTCAAGTGCCATTACCGGCAACCTAACTTACCACACTCAGTTCCATGCTACTTACCTCATAGGTGCAGCGTTATATGAAACCCGAAATCAGTGTCCAGGAACTAAGTACCATGTGACTATAAATGGAATGATCGTATATTTACGGTTTTTTACACTCAACTTCACTTAATTGTCTTTTTTCAAGAACCATGGTTTCAATCACCAAGGTGTTCATCCTCAGCTAGCGTCCAACTGTTTTGAATTTCCGTTGTTGGTCCTGATGAAGTTGGTAAAGATATGGAGGCAATAAAAATAAATCTGGAGTTTATCAAATAGGCTGTAGAGATTGTGACAGAATTTACATTGGGAAGAAAAAAGGGAATTAAAAAACTAGAAGAAAAGGACATTTTAGGCCATAAAATACCAACAATGTGACAAATCATTGGCAGCAGCACATGTTTGGAATGATGGCCACAACAAAAGTCAAGAAACAGAATTACTAAAAAGTGCTCGACAGCCATCAGAACTTCCAGCATGATAGAATATCTTTATTAAAAAACACAAAAACAATTTAATGAACTTCGACGCATATATAGAGAGAAGCCTCATTCAAAATGTTTACCCCTCCCCCACAGACCTCATCAAACACCCCCCTCCCCCCTCAAACTTCTGTTGGAGAAACTTTTTTTGTGATAATTTTTTCTTCTTAATCAGTGTCTCTCCCATCGGTACCAAACTGTCATTCGACTTTTCTATGTCTGTCAAGAGTTCACAATTGCTTGACATGCTAATCTATCACTTTCTGAGCTGTCTGTTACCTGTAAACCGTGATTAGATCTACTGGAATTTCAACACTATTTTGAACATCACTGAATTTATCCATATCAGATATTGATAAAAAAAAATGTCGGCAGTTTTTGCAAACTCCAAGCTTGTAGAACACCTCATAGTGTTGCATATTCAATTTTGTAAGCATTATGAAAGTCACGCATCTTAATTGTCCTTTTTTATATTTATACCTATGTTTGCATATTTTGAAAGGCTTAAAACACTGATCATATCAGGTTTGTTTTATATTACTCATTGCACTACACCACAGCTTACACTAATATAAACTTTACATAACAATATGTTACACTCTCTTAAAGAAGTTATTTGTTTTACCCAAATGGTTGAAAACCTCGCAACACACAGAAAAGATTAGCTTTTCTGCTAGTCTTTTCAAATAACGTTGAATAGTGATTCTCAAAAAATGTTTTAATACTACATGATAATAACAGACAAGAGCAGCAAACAAAGTTATTTTTCAGGAGGGAATTACACAGCCTTGAGTCCTCCCCCATAAGACATAAGACAGTCGCAACACATGTTGCATTTGCTGCATGTGTACGTGTACACCATCCCTGCACTGCCTTGAGAACTATGCATGCAGTTATGAAAAATTTTTTACTCATCATTTGTTACTTTCCAAGTCTGAAATTTTGTACTCTTGATGACAAATAAAAAAACATTTTGATATTTTAAAATTAGAATTTCATTGCTGACAACATTACAACAATAATTACTTTTCCAATAATTAATGCAAAATATAGGGTGAATATTTATATGAGGAAAAACTGAGTTCATAGAATAAAAGCATAAGTTTAGTGTGCGCCCTTTAAAAAAAAAGTTGTGTAATAAAAAATAAAAAATGGTATATGGCCGAAGCAAAATACACAGGTATGTTTTATTTACCATAGGAAGGTATACAAAAAGTTTCAATCAATTCTGAAAACATAAGGTCAAAACTTCTTCCGGTTTGATGGGGAATGACTTATGCAACCCTGGGGATGCCCACATGGTGTCACAACATAGTAGCGCTGTAACTCATTTCGATGCATGGTGCCTGAAATGTTCAGCTACAGATGGCAGCTGAAGGCAGAGAATGGAACTGACGGTGTCAGGATGTAGACAACAGATGACACAATATGCTGACACACCTTCAATTTGAACTCAATTGTTTTGTCTATTGGCAAGCAAATTGGTGCATCATATATTGCTTTTGTTTAGAGTTGAATTTAAGCAAAATAGTAGAGCAGTTTTGCAGTGTAAATTAGCAATAGAATTGTTTATTTGCAAAATAAAGTAAAATGTAGTAGACATTTTATTAAAAGCCAAATAAATCTCTATGTTATTTCTATCAGGTTAACACCGTGACTGGTAATTCAAGAAAAATAATTTTGACAGGAGAGTTAACTTCATTTTACCAAAATAGAAATTTTGTGTTAAATTCAACTGATTGTATAATTATGGTGTTAGTTTTTATTTGCATTCAGTTGTAAACTATTTTAACAAAATATTAGTGAACAGTTATTGACTGTAATTTCAGAATGTAATTTTTGGTGTCTGTTCACATCCTACATTTCAACATGAGCGATGGATTCTCATGTGACTCTCTTCTATAACTCTGTAAAGTTAAGAAACTGACTCATTGCCTGATTGAACAATTATCTATTCGTGAACATATATAGTGTACAGTATAAACTACATAGTTTATTCCTTGGAATCCTCCCACATGTTATATTATTCCAAGGGTAGCTTGTAAGCAGAGGCATAAATTCATTTACAGTGGTTCACTACATTGCTTTAAGTAAGAATGCATGAAAAAGGAGATGCCATTAACCACATTTGCTCTCAAGATGACCTGCCAATGGCACCAAGCAGTAAAACACTGCAGAATTACCCTCAGTTTCCTCAAAGTTAACACAAGCTGGGCAGGCTTCTCTCACAGTGACATCCAGATTTAGTAAACTGCCAAGGGGTGGAGGCTAACGCAGATGTGAAGGCCCAGAAAATTCTATGCACCATGTATCTTCTCTGAGAGGATCCTTTTGACTTGTCGCTGAAGCCATAACTTCTGATTCTCAGTGTTCTTCCTCAACTTGAACGATGATGTACAGAGAGGGGCAATAAAATGGAAGATAATAAAGTACTGTAAAACATAAGCAATATTTTCTAATAATAAATTTGTTGGTAAAAAATTAAAACCAAGAATTTAACATTCAACATTCAGTACTTTGAGATTGAGCTCCAAAGGTGTTTTTCTGTACTCATTGGATGTCCCTCTGGCTGTATGGATTCCAAAATGAAAGTTTGGTTAATTTCTGGACAGCATCATCTGTGAAACGAGAGTGTAGTGCACTTCCTTTAAAAATTAGTACTCAGCTACTTCTACTTATCTGTGCGAGATAATTGAAATTGATGTGTCAGTCTCTGACAGGCTCATCTGACAGGAATCAAAGCATTTAAAAACTATGCAATTTATCTTAGCCATCTCCTTAATGTAAGTACCTACTATATTAATTTAATTTGATTTAAGCCAATTAAGTAGAGATGATAATTTTTTTTCCTGCAGTAGTTGTGTTAAGGACGATACAAAGAAAAGAAGCAGACCTTAGCTCAACAAAAGCAGAATTGCCTCTCGAAGCATACATTGTGCTGTAACCAGAAATTAAACACATAATTATGCAACACTGACGTAGATATTGAAGTGGAAATCCTTCCAGTAATTTCACATTCACCCCCCCCCCCCCCAAAAAAAAAAAATAGCAAGCAAGCCAGTACTGTTGCTTCACAGCTTCCAACTCATTTTCTCATACAGTTCATACTGCTCTTATTTTCATAGGACCTTGTAGAATGATTAATTATTTGTCTGTTCTTGGGCTTTTGTTTTAGAAAAGTAAAGAAAGATAGATTTGACAAAGAAGATACCAGTTTTTACCGCAAATAAGTAAGAGGACCATCATGAATTGTGAAATATTCCAAAATTGCAATAGTCCTATTTCTTTCCAGCTATGGCTATGTAAAATTTCAGTTTTATCAAATGAGTAGATTTTGCATGAAAAAGCAACAGATACACATACAAGAACCACTAGATCAAACATAAAATGTCTTTGTAATAAGGCAATAAGGTTCAAAGCATAAACTGACAAAATTTTTTGATAACTTTACACTTAACAGGGTAGTTAGGGTTGCATTAAAAAAAAAGGGTACAAAATACCCCGAGTATAGTCATTTTATATTGGATTAAATGTTTTTTAAGTGGATGTTTTCATTAAATCACTTGGAAAAGGATCATTGATTGTAGTTAGTTATTTTTAAAAAATCGTGCATTTTCTTATATAGTTTCAAATTCAAATGTTTGTAGCTATATGAATACCTAAATTACTTTCGCCATCACTATCACTATCAGTAATGTAATTTTACCAAATTCTTTATCAGAATAAATAAATAAAGGCATTTATAAAGGATTATCATATATAATATGAGCATGTGGCACCTTTATACTCTTTACTAACCTTCAGATCAGGTGGAATTTTTTCTCCTTGTAAGATTTGAATGCAACCTTCAGAAGTTTGTATGTCTGCTCTCTTGTGGCCACATTTTAACTGTGTAAATGCGACAAACGTGTTTTTCAGTTTTAAAGTTAAGAAAGAGACATTTTCTTAGATGAGTTTACGAAATTTTAAAATCCCAAGGATACTCAGGATAAAGCCTTAAAAGGTTAAGACACACTTGTTTAATGGCCTTCCTATGATCCTTATCTCTGCAAATAGGAGATCTTAGCACACAAGGAATTTAAATAGGCTAAATTTATTTATTTACTACTTTATTTTCTAGTTGTGATATTTAGAATTTTCTAAACATAAATGTCTTACAAATAATCCAAAGTAATGAATGTTAAATGTAACTACATATATACATATAACTGTATATCCCTTAACATAGGCCTTGTTGACCTTGATGGGACAGAAGGAGCAAGCCTGCTTCTGTTTCCTAGGTTCAAATGTTCAAACGTGACTGAGTTCAATTGTATTTTCATAATGTAAAAATCTTGAGCTCAAAAACCTTCAGGGGGGTCTATAAACCTTGAATCAATTGTAGATTTACAGCATGTTAATTCTCAAGCCTAAATGAGAGCCTTTGAACTAAGTTTCTTGGCCCTTCCTCTGTAATTGCAGGCAGAATAAATACATTTTGTACTGGTTGTAAGTTTACTTCAGTTTATGCATCAAGTGAGATATTGTGAGTGGAATTACCAGTCCTTTAACTGCACAATTTTTCACTGATAAAAATTGAATTTACCTTTAATTCAGTTTAACTCAGCATCAGTTGCATATACGTCTGTAACGCCATCACTCGTGCATTAGATTTGATCTAACATGGGTTTTTGTTCTTACAATAAGATTCTATGTAAGCATTTTAAATTTGTAAAAGCAAATATTTTCATATTTTCTTTTTAAAAAACATAATAATAATAAATGGCCTTCAAAAAAGTGCATTAATTTACATGATTCTGGCACTGTAAACATAATATAATTTCTGTTATTGTTTTATTATTATTTTGTTCTTATTATTTGCGATATTTTATTTTTATTTTGTTTGTATTATTGGTAATATTTGTTGTAGTTATTATTATTGTTATTATTATATTTGTTGTTGTTATTATTATTATTATAACAACAACATTTGAAAGTGAAAAGGAATCGGAGAATCAAAATAATGTTATTCAAGAGCTTTAGCGTAAACTTACCTTTCACACACAGGAAGAAATAGTCAGTCAGCACCAATAGAATATCAGCTTCTCACTAACAGTTTGTAAACTTATATGTATTACTGTAGACTATGTTATAATACTGAATTGTATAACTGTATAAAGATAACAGGCAGTAGGCCGTCTCTTACACGTTAGGTATAACCTAACATGCTGTGCCGCTTTGTTATTAACACTGTTGCTTATATGTGTGTGATACGAGGGCGATCTGAAAGTCTTTGCCCCTATTTTTTATTAGCCAAAATAAGGTGCATACAGGTAATTACAGATATACATACTATTCTACAGACCTTACACTATTTTTCCATGTAGTTCCAACACTGGATCAGACGTTTGTCCCATTGCAGCACTAAATTTGAGATGCCCCTGTCGTAGAATTTGTCTGGATGACTGCAGAACCACCGCCAGACTGTTGTCTTGGCTTCATTGTTGCACTGGAAAATTGTGGGCTGCATTTCCCTGTGGATTTCGAAAGTACCGAGGGATTCTCTTGTGGACAACATGGTTATGCTCCACGACAATGCAAGGCCACATATGGCAATCAAAACCGCCGACAAGCTCCGGTCATTTCACTGGGAGAGTCTGCACCATCCACCATACAGTCCGAACCTCACCCCTATTGAATACCACGTGTTCAGTCTGCTGAAGAAGTTCCTGGCAGGACAGCGATTCACGTGCAACAATGAAGCCAAGACAACAGTCTGGCGGTGGTTCTGCAGTCAGCCGTACAAATTCTACGACAGGGGCATTTTAAATTTAGTGCTGCAATGGGACAAATGTCTGATCCAGTGTAGGAAGTGTAAGGTCTGTAGAATAGTATGTATATCTGTAATTACCTGTATGTACCTTATTTTGGCTAATAAAAAATAGGGACAAAGACTTTCTGATTCGCCCTCGTATATTACAGTTGACAAGCACAAATAATGAACCACAGATGTTGTAGAAGGCAGCAACTTTCTCTTGCAAGATATAAGCAAGTTGTTAAAATATATGCACAATTGTTAGTTTTACCCTAACAGTGCGAGCGATTAAAGGTTAAAATTTATTACTTGGTGTAAGAAGTAATTTTTTTATAAAGCATTCAGAAAGATGGAGTACAGTTTACGTGCATCATGAATAGACTTTTTACATCATTGCCATTTTGTTGCCATGTAATTGAAAAACAGTTGTGCACAGTGCACAGAAGTATACATAGAAGAAGCCTCCCTTTGTACACTAGTTAAGCAAATGCTATTAGAAGTAGTGATGGGAAAAATCGAATGATTTTAACAATCGAATGATCATTCGAATACAGAACTAAACATTTTGAATGAAATCATTCGAAGTGTTTTATTCATAGAGGGACATGCAACTACGAGATGTTCGTTCGCTAGCTTCGATATTCTTCGAATGAAATCTTCCGTTCTCACTTCACTTCATTGGCATTCGAAAGCGGGTAGATTTTTAATTTAGTGCGCACATTTCCGGCAGAGAACAATGCGACCAGCTTACAACAAACGCGGCCTCCAGAGATGTTTATTAATTTAGTCATGTAGTCCTGAACAAGTGCTGTAGTAAATACAGTAAATTAGGCCTAACATGAAATTTCTTGAAGTCCTACAAATATAAATTGCTTAATCTTATAAAGTATCAAATATAAAAATTTGAATGGCTGTATTTAATATCATAATTCATAATATACGGTAATTAATCAAATAAATAATCCATTTGAAAATGCATATGTTTCATGTAGAAGCTAATGATGGATGTAAAGTCCGTCGCCGTGGGTGAGTCGGTAGCGCGCCTGCCTTCCACTCCGGCGGCCCGGGTTCGATTCCCGGCCGGGTCGGGGATTTTTCAGTAGTGAAAAATCCCTTTCCCGGATTCAGGACTGGGTGTTTGTCAGTAGGTTAAGTCTTAGTTTAAGATAATGCACATTGTGCGCGATTCCTTAATTATTATAAAACAGGAACAGTCTTTGAAAAATTGAACTTTTTAATATTCGAGAGAACGGCTATTTTATTGTCAAAATATATTTTGTAGCCTGGGGTTGAAACTCATGAAAATAAATCTTCGCTCTAGCTCTGCGTCATGCCATCCCCGCTTGGAATGGGAGAGACGGAAGTTACCGAACGCTTTGCTAACGGGGACACGATGGAACACGAAAACAATCGAATGAACGAGAGAACGAGCCGAGATGCCAGATTCCGAGAGGTTGAAGAAGCATTCGAATGAATTCATTCGCTTTCACACTTCAGTTCAGTAAGCGAAGCGCTCTAATGCTAGTCTGGAGCAGAGCAAAATCATTCGAATGATTTTTTTAACATCTCGAACATTTCGAATGATTTTAACAATCGAATATTTCGAATGAATTCATTCGAATGGTTCCCATCACTAATTAGAAGTACCGTGTGACCAAAAATTTGAAAACCAGCCATCATTACCTCATTAAAATTAGAAAAAATACAAGTAAGATTATTTCATTTGTTTGTGATTATGGATCTAAATATTTCAGTATAAAGAGAGATAAATTTTTCTGTAAATTATGCCACATAGAATTAAAAGTAGAGGGAAGATTTTCTATCCAGAATTTTGTTGTTTACTTTCTGGGCCTATTTCTGCCAATACCCAACTCCACAGCAATACAACTACTGTCTGGTGGTGAGCTGAAGGTCGAGCTAGCGTTCCCCCACTCCCTTACCATTTACTGTCTCTGCCTTTCCCCCACTATGCCACCAGCTCGGCCTTCCGCTCACCGCTAGACAGTACTCCTGTCTCTCCCAGTAGTGAGGTTCACATTTCTTCAACAGACTTATTAAGATTATCCTTGGTACTTTTGGTAATACAGTATAAATTATCTTGCTGGAGTGCTTTCAACTTCATGTGGCAGCCATTTATTATTATTATTGTTACTAATCCTGTTCTAACTATTACGAGTAATTAAGTTTGATATAGTTCTTGTTTTTGGAATTTTGGTCATTTCATGCAAAACAGTAGGTTAAAGAATTCCTTGGTCACAAATTTTTTGTTAATTTTAATGTATTTTTGTTCTATTTGGGCCTATATATGATAAACACATTTTTAAAGCCTTAGGCAGCAAACATGTTTGAGTCTATATTTTGACTGTCTAGACTTTTCCTTGAAATTTTGCTCTGACATTTCTGATCTCCATCATGATAGTTGCATTTGATTCATTTCCTATTTGAACCTTCTTTCTTAGTAATCCTGTTGTTGCATGCTGTGTTGCAGGATCCCAACCCTTCCTCCAACCCTTTCATGCAAAACAGTAGGTCAAAGAACCCCTTGGTCACAAATTTTTTGTTAATTTTAATGTATTTTTGTTCTATTAGGGCCTATATATGATAAACACATTTTTTAAGCCTTTGGCAGCGAACATGTTTGAGTCTATATTTTGACTGTCAAGACTTTTCCTTGAAATTTTGCTCTGACATTTCTGATCTCCAACATGATAGTTGCATTTGATTGATTTCCTGTTTGAACCTTCTTTTTTAGTAATCCTGTTGTTGCATGCTGTGTTGCAGGATCCCAACCCTTCCTCCTACTCTTCCCCAGACTGCAAGCTCATTGCAGAATGTAAATCGAAGGCACAGAGTCTACAAGGAACTGGTAATCAGAACCATATATTATCCTTTTCAAATTAAAACAAATCTGTAATGGGGATATTGCTTATAACGTTTTAGTAAATGCTTCCTGCAGTTTTCAATATGGGAAAAGAAATTATTCTTCTGATAAGTTTTTGATAGGTATTTCATTGTGTTTATCCTTTCCTTCAAACTTACAGTAATGCCTTTGGTAATATTTTCTTTCATGTTAATTCTTCAGTTCATTTGAGGGATAGTGTGGAAGACCATCACTTAACTAAAACTACAAATATCACAAATATTTGTCATAAAAGTAGGATATAAAATGTAGTGATCTTTAAAATTGTTTACCTCTATTTTAACTGTTATTTGAGGTACGGGATATAGAATATCAGAACAGTAGGGCATCAAAGTGATTTCCACATACAGTGAGACCCCTGTTAAATGTTTCTGAAAGGTAATGTCTGTAATAACGTAGAAATGAGAAAATGTACACTTGAAGATTTTTAAATTTATTTTGGAACTGAAATTTCTTAAAAATATATCACCCTACACAGAATAGTAAATAACAGTGAAGCGGTCATGGGTTTGTAAATGTACAAGTAAACAGCACATATGCCTCTCACACACTGAACTGTTAGAATAAAAAACTTTCCACTTACAGATTGCAGTTTTAATCACCAAGAAAATATTGCTGATGAAAACCAAACAAATATAATATCCAGCTGATAATGTCAGAAGTGGATAGGTATTATGCATCTGTCTTACAATCAAATGCAAACATACAATCAAAAGAAATATATGATCTTTATCTTTATAGTCGAGCTGTATTTGATAGTTTGATAGTCCTTTGTACCACGATGCGCAGTAGAGTCGACACAGCGACGTCATTTCAAAAGAAGTGTGCAGAAACTTTAGACTGCTAGCCACAAGGAAAAATCTACATAAGTGCCTTATTCCTTGCTCTCCCCAAAAGAAAAGAAACGTGTAAAAGATATGGGGTGTAAGGCAGCATTACACTAGACACTTCAAACTCTGTCCCTCTCACTAACACTGGTACTGCCAGAATCACTCTCAGGATGACTTTTTCTGTTGTGAATTCATTCTCTTCATGTTGTAGAATTCATGTATTTTCTGTCTCACCACCCCCTCAGTAAACTTGTCAACCTTCACTCTTTTAATCCTCTCTTAACCCTATTAGGGGTTGAAAAGTTAACCTGCCTAGTGGCAGGCAAGGAATCTGATCCTTCTTTCATTATTTTCTTTACCAAGCTAAGCAAAATTAAAGTTGCCTTGCTTGTCAATTGGAGAACATTATATTTTAGCTTGAATTTTGCTTCTTTTTTTTTTTCTCTCTCTCTTTTTTTTTTTTTTTTTTTTTTTTTCCCCTTCCATTCAGATACTTTGCGACATACAAACTTGACTTCCTAATGGCCTCCGTGATCCACTAGGACTTTTGCTCATGTTTACACTATGAATTTTTACACCTGAAACTAGTTTATATACTAGGAAAGGGTAAGTAAAAGGGGTGGTGAGCAAGGAAAATAATTGGATATAATTGGAATGAGAGATTTATGATAATAGGATATATTATATGACAGTTAAAAAATTAAAAGAAAATGCCAAAATGGAATATACAATTTCTGAAGACAACACAGTATAAAAGGTACTTGCCACAAACAGATTTTAACAGAGCAGGGCTACAGCAAAAGTGAAAATCTTTCATCTCTGTCTTTCTGTACATTTCTTTCAAGTTTGTACTACTATAGTTTTTACTGAAAAGAGGACAGATCTGCTAGCAAAAGTATTAAACTGGCTTTTTAGGGTCATTAACCTATCTCAAATTTTTTTATATAAATTTTGAAATACCACAAGAAGAAAACTTGATCAAGAAGTGCGTAAAATCCACACCAGAGAGCACATCAGTATTCTCCAAGCAAGAATTTGACAGTTGACTAGCAGTTAAAATGCAGGCAGAGCTCATAAAACATACTTTCTGCAAACATGTAAATAACTAGCAGGTGCCCGCGGCTTCACCCACGATAACTAATTTAAAAATTAAAAATTAAGAGTATAATAACTATTAAAGCATTATATTTATTAACACTTGCACGGGAATCATTCATAAACTAAACCATTAATAATTAATGAAACAGCTAAAATTTCAGCTTCAGAGTACATTCCACGATTAGAAAGCGCTGCCTGGGAAAAATATATCAGATTCGATTATGGAGTTTCAAAGCTAACTGTGAACACATAATACGTATTGTTTCTCAACTGTTTGTTGACAGATGACTATGATGTGAATTTTATTTGATCAATTCAGTGTAATTTTCAGAAATTATATAATGTTTCAAGGGAAGGAATGGTTTGTTTGGATTTTTATTATCAGCGATATTTCAAGAGTTAAACCATCAATATTTTACAGCTGGTGCCCGTGGCTTCGCCCGCCATTATTAATTGACTAAAGGATTTTTAAGAAATTTACACTGGTAGTTTATTAAAAATGTTTGTGGTTCAGAGCTATGAAAATTGTAAGTAAAAATAAAATTAGAATATTTGTTCATTGTGTTCATTTCACTTAGGCTTTATATAATAAAGAAGCGTTTTTCCTAATTTTGTACTCTTCGTGAAAGTTTAGACTGCGAGAGACAAACATCGCCGAGTATACCAGATGTTTCACGAAGTGGGCAAGCGAGTGAGCACGCTATTTAGGGCTGTTGAATTGTATAAGAGTAGATAGTGAAGTCTAAAGTGTTTAAATGTCAGCATCTCATTTAATTATCATAGTATATTGCTTCTTTGTATAAAAGTTCCATTATTTCATTGTTTTTAAAAATATTATGTTAGTTTGAACTTCATGGAAAAAGCTGTAATAAATAAACAGATTTTATTTTCTTTAACACAGGAACAAACAAGTGCCATAAGCAACACAAGAAAACGCCTGTTTTAGGATTAATATCTTATTCATTTGCTACATGTGAGGCCAGAAATTTGTAATTAAATTTCAATTGTTTAGCTATATGCAATCTCGTGAATGCAGGAGATGACAAGGCGAGCATGCACAATATCAATTGCCCTTTTCCTCCCGTGAGATTACCTCATATTTGAGAAATCTATGATGTATCTAAACAATGCCTCATATTCATTTACCGGTTAACCTAAAGTTTTTTGGAATAAATTACAGTTGCAATGATTAACCAAACAACCAGTCAGTACCCATTTAACCGACTTTTATTAACAAGACTCTTTTGGTGTGTACTTCTAACAGCTGCTTTTTATTAAAAATAATGTTTATTCTTTTCTAGATGGGTTATAGACTGCAAAGCTGTAAGAGTGCAGAATTTTAACCTGGAAGATAGATTCCAGGAGGGAATGCACAATGGAGGGATTAATGAAGAGACCAAGCAATGTAACTCATATTACAGAAGAAGAAAAACAAAACGAACTAGAACAATTGAATTTCTGCTTAAAATATTTTGAAAGGATCGGTGTTCCTTCAGCAGAAGGTACACCACATTTCTATGAGAATCTGCGGGTAAGCTTAAATTTATTTTATAACATGTATGAAAGGAATTCAAAATGGTTTAACTCGAATGTCATTGCCTTGTTCAACAAGTTACCACAAAAGGCACACAGCTTACAATTCAGCCAGTTACAACTATCTTTCAACATTTAACAGAAAATCTCATTTATAATATAAAAGAATTTTTTTAATCTACAGCAAATATTTTTTCTAATCTTTTGTGGGTTGTTAATCCATTTGAAACTAATGAATGTTTACTTTCCTCAAAATGTAGGACAATCCAAATTTTTAAGAAATTCCCCCCAGATGCCGGTCATAAGGTTAGGGCATGTCCAGGATTTTCTGGTTGTCTGGTAACCAGTGTTCTGGGTAAACTGGATTTTAAAATATGAATTTATAAAAGTTTTTTCCATTGTCCTATGAGCTCATCCTTCTTGAGTTACAGTACTTTGTTCTTGAATGATTTAAAGTGTTATTGAACATGTTTCACATCCAGAGAGGCTTCCAAAAATAGTTTTATATTTTCTTTGTTTAAATTCTTAGACAAGAGCTAAGAACGCAGGAGAGAAAGACACAACGCTTTAATTAAGCTGCTGACTACCAAATCAGCAGTCATTTAAGTATGAAATAAAACACCCATTCAGAATTGTCAACTAGCAGCAAATTTTTGAACTAGGTACCGGTATATTATTTGTTTTCAGTGCAGCTCACTGTTTGAAGGCAGCAGGTGGCACATCATTTCACTGTGTGTGTTTGTAATGGCTGAATGCCGATTATGTGTCCAACTTGGTGAAACCACCATGTTCTGCCTGCTCTACTAAGGTGCCATTTCTTTTATTTCTATTTCAGATCTCAGGTTAGGTTAGGTCATTTACTGTTTGAATACCAGTATATTTATGTTCTTAATATCACTATTATCCGCTGTACTATACTATACTATACTGCACTATACCAGAGGAGTATATAACATCAGGGATGTTGCATTTAATATTATTTTTCTGATCCTTACCTATTGTGTGTGTGTGTGTATCTTGACATCCACATCGAAGTTTCAAGAGCATCCAGACCTACAGGTAGCGTTGCCACCTGTCCCGAATTTGGCGGGACATCCCGCATTCGAAGAACATTTTCAGTGTCCCGAATTGTGCCTAAGAGGGATGCATTATATATAATTTTTTTTAAATTTTGCTAGCCTTTTCTTTTCTAATGTTAGTGTTACTGTTATATAGTCGATTCAGTTTTGGCTTTGTACCGAATATATACCATCTTTCTCTTATTAATAAATTCTTCCATGTACAAATTTAGGTATGAAGATCGGCGATATGCATATATTCCATAAGTGTCCCACTTTAGCCTTACCAAAAGGTGGCAACCCTACCTACAGGTGTTTTTTTTTGGGGGGGGGGGGAGGGGGGCAGGAAGTGTTTGTAATAACTAATAATTAGAGCCCGTAAGTTCAGGAATTTATTTTGGTTAAAATTCTCAGGCAAAAAGGCACTTAAAATGCTGAAAATAGAAGTAATATAATTAAAATAGGCACTTTTTAAAAGTCAAAACAGAGAGTAATCCCACTTTTTATTGGTGAAAATAGCTATCTAAGATTACTTATTCCTATGTGCAATAATTACAGATACAAATAATATTAAGGTAGAAGAACTAAAATCAGGAAATGCTTGTTTTTATGCAGTTCAGGAACTCTCTATCTTCTCGTCTTCTGTCCAGAATTCTAAAAATAAAGATTTATAAGACTATTATCCTGACAGTTGTATTATGTGGATGTGAAACATGGTCGCTTACTCTTTGGGAAGAACATAATCTGATAGTATTTGAAAACAGGGTGCTAACCATCCATGCCAAATTCTACTTGGAAGTGCTCAAGAGACTCAAACGAACGCATTCAGACCAACATTGCAGACGATTGGAAACTTCACCACGACAACGCACTGGCCCACACCGCCTTCTTCATGCCCTGCTTCCAGGCCGATTCAAAGGTGCCAACGATTCCCCAGCCATCCTAAAGTCTTAACATGGCTCCACCGACTTCTTCTTGTTCCCAAGTTTGAAAACTCCCATGAAAGGACATCATTTCGGGACAGTTGACAAAGTCAAAGAGTCTTGCACCACGGCTCTAAAGGACATTCCGGAAAAGGCCTACCATGATGCCTTTGATGTCTGGAAATCTTGCTGGAAGCAACGTATCGACACAGGAGGAACCTATTTTAGAATCTTTTAATGTATCGTACCGATCAGATCAATAATATTTTCTAGTCGACTCACTGACAAACCCTGTATTTTATTACTTTTGACTAATAAGCCTTAGCAAACAGTGGAAATAGAGGACGAACATGTATAGTGTACCCTGCATTCCTTTTATTGGTTCTGGTATTTAAAGAGTTTAATTGAATCGTTTGAGGAGCTTAGTTTTTGATTGCTTGAAAATAAATAAATGCATTTTTAGTAAACAAGATCCTCAGTAAATATTTTTGGGACATGAATGTGTCACAAGATCCTCAGTAAATATTTTTGTGACATGAATGTGTCACTTTGGGGTCCTTGTAGAAGAGAATAGAATAGAATAGAATTTTGTTTACACATACTTTTACATACATAGTTAACTACATCCACTTTATATGTCTCTTATCTATAAGTCTAGCACTACCCATTAAGAAACCCCTCATACTATAACCCCTAGGTTTTATGTATGATTGGGGATTACCACACCTTTCCTGATTATTTTGCTCTTGATCTATTTATTAATTTTTCTCATCCACTTCTCTCTCATTTTTCCTAAATACTCCCCTATATTCCTAGTCTTTTCTTCTCCTCTGAATTTCAACATCTTGATGGTTATTATCTCCTTATGAAATTTATCCCACTTTGTCTCCCATATTTCTTCTCTCCACCTTCTTACCCCCTTCACATTCCGTTAAGTACTGTGATATTCCTTCCTCTTTACTACATAGTACACAACCTTCCTCTCTGTCCTTCCTTAACCCTTTCAGATATATTACTCCTGTTCTCATCCATGCATACCCCTCTCTTCCTTGCTTATCACAATAATCCACATATTTCTCCCTTCCCCACTCTGTTTTGATTACTCTGTATAATCTCAGGGGTCCTTGTAATGAGCATGCATCATGTCTTTCTTCTAGAGGAAAGTAAAACTATCTCCTATTGTAAATTTGTTCCATATGAAAGAATCTTGCCCTGAAAGAAAGTTCCTTAGTGAAATTTTTGTCTGTTTCACATCCTACTTTTTCATTTCCCTCCTCCTGATCCTCCTTTAAGTAATTTGCCTGGAACTGTAGAATGTTTCTTTCTAAAGATGTCTTGAAAAATTAGATGTGTGTTTTATAATATGTTAATGAATTATTATGACAATGTAAGTATTCCACATATAACATTCCACATATATGTAGATCATATAATTCTAAAAATGTTGTTTGATTGATTGATTGATTTATTTATTTATTTTATTTATTTATTTATTTATTTATTGTGGGCCATTAAATCCCAGATCAATTGGGCGACATTCTGCAGAAAGGAACCAACCCTCAAATTTAAAAAACTGGAACAGATGCTAAATTTTTGCTACTGAACTATATATTTACGTTGTGCAAACTAACCAACCCTCTTCATCCATTTGTTTGCCATCTATTAAGCAAACAAAAATACACTGAAAAGATCCAGGTGGCTTTTTTTTACTTTAAATGCTTGTTTTTTAGCTTAAAAATCATGAGGGTTGGTTTCTTTCTGCAGAATGTCGTCCAATTGACTGTCGGATTATCCAGCTTCAGATTAACGTGTTGAACATATTTTAAGGTAATATTTCTTTCTTCTGGAATTGTCAGGAAATTTTTTAAAATAATTATTTATTTTCTTTCAGATATTGATTAACTGTCTGCATAGAACACCACCAGATTTGAAAGATGCTACAAGAGAAACCATAAGAGATATAAGTGCTTCTTTAATTTGTACTGCTGCTACATGTGATTTGCAATTAGATGGACAGTTACTTTGTTCTACAGCGTTTTGTTCAGCTTTATGTAGTATTCTGACAGTTGCTAAACTAACTGAAAATTTATTAACATTTTTGGAAACCAGTGACAAGTTGTGTGTTGATTATGGAAACCTAAAGAGACGTATTCTTGTAAAGAATTTAGAAGTCTTCAAAGTCTGTCTCTGTCATGGTATAATTCAGAGTGGTGTATTGAAATTTGTCATACAATATCGTCAGAATAAAAGTTCGTTGTTAGATAAGATGTTTGATCTGTTGGAAGACTCATGTATGAAATATTCAAGACTTACAAGCATAACTTTCAAAATACTGGTCTCCTGGGTTAAAAAGACTTACTTAGAGTTGAATACTCATGTGACAATTAACAATATAAAGAAGATATTTTTCATCATCAATAGCAACTGGGAAAGTCCAATAAATGGTGTTAAAGAGCAGAATGCAAAACTATTTGAAATACTCTTAGACGTATGTTCTAAAAGTTGTTTCTGGAGAGTGGAAAATAGTAATGATGAAATATTTCAGAATACAGAAAACATGTTACGGCATATAATTGAGGATCAGCCGTGGAAAATGAAGAGCAAGTACTTCATGCTTAGTACACTTGTTATACGGTATGGTGCAAAAGAGGTATGTTTATTTTATTGTATTTCTTTACACACTTAATTTATATATGGAGGCCTGTCAGAATTGCATGAGACTTCCTGTGCAATGAGGCTAGTGATCACATTGACCAAACAATTATGCTGTAGGCTTCGTAAACATAATTGGCAGCATTAAACTGTTATTTCAAGCAGTGGTACGCTTGTTTAGGCATATTATTTAATGAATGATATGAGCCACAGAAAAACACCTCTTTTCAGAGTGTACTTGTTTCTTTTAAATTCTTAACATTCTCTATTGAAACTATTCAATAATGAAATATTGCATCTGTTGGCTCATTAATACTGTATTTTCTTCCTGTTACCGTGAGTGATGTTCTTCTTCCTTGTTTGTTTCAGACACCACCGATAATACTAATATTTGTGATCAGTTGCACTTTACACTATATACTTAGTAGATTTTAAATTTGTTACATCCTTTGATAGTGCATAGTCATTGGCATGAAACGCACATGAAATTTCTGATTATTAAAATATCCTTTTTTCGCGTATCTCACAAGCCTACATAGAATTTAAAAAAATGAATTTATTAATCATATTAAAAGGAAATTTTGCTTTGTCCAAATATGAAAACTAGTAAACCTGTTCATTTTTCATCATTTGTGCTTAATTTAATATATTACTTGAGTTTAATTTATTAAATTGTTTACATGTGAGTTAGGTGACACAGCTGGTAAATTGTGGATGCCTATTTGGAAGGTTGAGAAATCAGATCTTGTGGTTATTCAATCTAAGTGTGGCTTTTTCAGGATTTTCCCCACTTCCAAAGGTGAATGCCAGATTATAATTTAGTTAATCACTATCCAGAACATTCCTCTGTTTGTTGTCATGCATGTTACTTCATGTTGTCTTCATGTTACATCCCTAAGAGATATCTAACCCAAATACAAAATTATGTTTTTATAGGATGTTTTGTTCGCAAGCTGTGCTGATCAAAGACTCACAGAATGTCTCTGAAAAAAAGTATTTTTAAATTTATGGGGCATCAAAACATACATTTATGTTGAATACATGATTTTGAAATTCGGAGTCGATCACAATACTTCCTCTACCTGTAGTATATATAGTAGAGGAAGTAATAGGGAAATAGTGAATTATTTTAATGTTGCTATTATTTTAGGTGAAATAATATTTATGATTTTATTTTATTTGAATACGCGTTTAGTGTAAAAACTTCCATTAAAGTTATAAGAAGGTTGAAAATGTTTACTGAAAGACCTACTTGGGAAAACAATTTAAGTAATTTAAAAAAGGTAACCATATACTGATAAAAATTATTTTATTTTTTCTTCTAGCTGTTCGCAGCATTCCCAGATGTCACAGATGGTCTTATATCAAGTCTCTCATATAGCCATTTAACATCTGCAGGTAGTGACTTATACCAAAACTGTATAAATGGTCTGGATATGCAAGACTGGATCACCATCTTTAACTCACCTGTCCTAGCAATTATGTGTGATAAGAAGAAAGTAGTGACGTAAGTACGTCAAAATTTGTACTCATTGCTGTATGGATCGGACTTGGCCATGATAGACATTCAGGCAAATGCCTGGTGTGCCATGCTACCCTAATTTTCATTAAAAGGTGCCTGTTGACAAGCAATTTTTTTAAAGCTGAAAAATAGTCAGAGGGTTGAAAGTTGTGTGTACAGAATGAGATGCAGTTTTGAATTTTTTTATGCTGATGCCCATTAAAAAAGGAGTTTCAGAAAATCTTTTTATCATGGTGACATTATTAATGACATAACATAAAAGAATGCACCATTAAAATCTCTTCTCATTGTTTAATGTAAATATATGATTTAGTATTCAAGACCCGTGTGTTTACTTGATTGTATTTCTAAAACAATAAACCAGCCATTTTAATCATTGCACTTGATGGTTTGACATAAAAGATCTTTCAGCTATCTAGGTAATTTTGCTCAGCATAGATTTAAAAAATCAAAGTCACAAGGTATTCATCTATGAATAGCACTAAAATAAGTACAATAATGTTACATATATTTCTTCTTAACGACAGTCCTATAAAAACACCATTTTTTGATGATCAAAAGAAGTAGAATAGCAGTAGTGTTAGAATGGAAAGGGTGAGGGATTATTGGTAAAGGGGATGGAGGTTTCGGTGCTCTCTGGGTGCCAAAACTGTTATTTTATTCCAGTTCAACCCTGATCACCATACAGGAATGTTCAGATCTGCTGACAATGTTTTTTGACTTGATTGTCTTTCCTTCTAATCTTATGGGGTAGTTGTAGTTAATAAATGCAATACATATTGGTTCTTATGTGAACTCTGATGATAATGAAGTATAAAGAAAACAAAAGAATAATTAAGCAGTAGTTTCCCGTAACAATTGATCTGATTACTTGGAGATCTTTCTGGATGGCTATATACAGAGCATGCCAGTGGTAACAGCTGATTACTTGGAGATCTTTCTGGATGGCTATATACAGAGCCTGCCAGTGGTAACAGTCTTATCTATCACATAAGTATATGTGTGTATTGTACAAAACAATTACGAATAAATTATTTTTTCCAACTTAAAGAAGGTTTTGCAGTATAAAATATTTCAAGTAAAAGTGATTATTGGATTCATGAGTCTTGAGGTTAATCTCATTGCAAATTTAACTATACCCAAAGGCGAACAGTCAATTTCCTGTAAATTATTTATTCATTAGAAATAAATCTTTATGCTCTAAGATAACTCAATGAAAATGGTCTTGCATTTATTGGACTGCACCTATTTCTTATAAATTTATTATTGAATATTGTGATAATATTATTAAGCCCTTATTGAATTTTGTCTTTTCTATTGAATTTTAATTAAAGAGAAAGCTGATAAAAGTTGATTAATTAAAATAAAGTCACTTGTATAAATTTATTGAATATTTTGATAATATTATTGTTGGGCTCTTATTGAATTTGCCAATTTCATTGCATACTAGTTCAAAGAAATTTGAATGAATTTGCTGAGTACTTAAATAAAGAGGCTCTTGGATAAATTAATTGATATGATAATAAATCTATTAAGCACTTATTGAATTTCCACTTTTTCACTGAACAATATAAAAGAAAAGTAATGCAATTTAACGCCTTATTGAAGAAAGAAGACCTTGGATAAATCCCTGGATTTTTGGCAAATTTATTAGTAAGCCCTTCTTGAATTTTATCTTTTTCTGTAATTAAGACAGTCTGGGTGAATTTGCCCTCTGGTTAAAGAAGTAGACCATTAGATAAAGTAGTGGACATTGGGATAATATTATTTCCTTTAAGGAATAGTATCTGTCTTTCAACAATAATTATTGAAATAAAGCTTTCTGAATTTACTGTCCAATTAAATAAAGAGACTTGGGTAGATTAATTGATATTCTGGTAATTTATTAGGTTCTTATTAAATTCTAGCCTCCCTTAATGCGTTTGAATAATTACTTAATCAGGTATTGTTATATCTCAGTTGCCTCTTTGCTTTATGTAATATTTCTCTTGTGCTTGTTATTTCAATATTCAACATTTATAGAAATCAATTATTGTTACTGTTGACTTATAGTTGATTGATATTAGGAAGTGTTATGAATATCTTGTTAAAAAAATATACCGTATAGCTACATCATTTTAAGAGATTTATTGCTTGTGTTACATGTGAACTTTTCTATTGATGTTGTGAAAAATACAATTGTTTTCACAGATTTGTCCTGTTGAGTTTTTTTCTCTTCATATTCCTTCTTGGCTTATAGCCTATGGCATGCTTTCTTAAGATTGATTGACCTTTATTTGTGATAATCATAAATCTGTCACCAACGCCCCAAACAATATAAAATCCATTTCATAATTTCCATTTCATATGAATGATGAAAGAATTATTTTAAGATCCATTCATTATCATGCAATGAACATTTCCAGTATGACAGATATTGTTTAATAAGTAGTTTATGAGAGTATTCATATGTAGCCTTTCAACAGAGATCCAGAGTGGTCTGTATCTTTACTAAATTTTTTGAGAGAATATTTATCATATGGTGGAGAAATCATCTTGCTTGGCATGTATTGACTTCTTGCAAGGACTACATTCACATAGAGCAATTAATTGTACAATGAACGAGATAAGTTAATGAAATTAATAAGGGTGAGAATGATTTTTGTACAATTTTAATTAAATTAATGAAAAACTGATTGATTGCCATGCATATATGATATGATATATGCTGGAAAATATTGCTGCATGAGCTTTATGTATAGCTTTATAGTGTATTCATATAATCTGTATTTCTTTGCAGCATAGAAAAACAAAACCTATTTAACTACTGGATACCTGCAACATTGAAGAGATTTCCTTCTATTTTGGACACACTCCTTCAACAAATTGTGAAATCCACGAGTGAAGTTGAATATGAGAATTCTTTATATGCTATTATTAGTTTGTTCAAAGTAGGTAGGAAAAGAGGTTCAGTGATGAATGTTTGGAATGGAAAATTTTCATCGGATGTATGTAATTATTCAGTTTTTTTTCGTCTCCTACAATGTGGTCTTGAACATTCCAATGAAATTATCAGATCTGAAGCATTTGCTACAGTATGTTTATCCACAAAGGCAACCATAATGCCCTCAATAACAGAATTTGAATTAGTGCAGCATTTTATAATGAATAATATAAGTGCTGATAATTCTTCCTTACGACAGTCCATTATGAATTCATTTGCACTTTTCCTCACACGTCTTGTGGAGTCAAGTGTGTACGAGTTAAAATGTCAAGACAAACGTGTTTCTGAAAAGAAATCTGTAGTTGCAGGAACACAGGAAGAAAAAAAGAATCACATAAATGAAAGTGGAATAATTCGAGGTATAGAGTTTCTTGAGTGGATTTACTATTTCATTGTTTCTGGAATTGAACCAGGAGTTAATTATCAAAGAAAAATTCTTTGTTTGCAACTCTACGAAATGATCTTATCATATTTTCAAAAATCAGCACACACACAGAACAACATACGAAAAAGGAAGGGATTTAAACTGAATGGAGGGGTAAGATTGCTGGAATATGCTAGGCAACATGGGAGATGGCATTATGGATCAGAAAAAAATATCAAAATTCTATTGAGCTGTGTGTTAGATTCTAATGATGATATCAGAGAAGCTGCTGGATTTATACTGACTGAATATTTTAGTGTAGAAGAAAGGGAACTTGATGTGAGCTTGTTTGATCATGCTTTAAAACTATGTAATAGTCCAATGTTCTATGATGCAGAAAGTGGTGCTTTGCTACTTCAGGTTATTGGTAATTGGACTTATAGAGTGTCAGAAAAGAAACCAGTTCAGACTCTTAAAAACTTGATAGATATAAAATTGATTGAGACAAATAATAAAACAATGCCTCAAAAGAAAACTGAAAGTAGAAATATAAATAGCTCTAGAAGTTTGGGGACAGAGAGGAGCAAAAGCCTTAATGAGGAAAATGCTATTGAAGGAAGTGCAGCAAAGAAAGTAGTCATTAAAAAGAAGGCTGGTGATACGGATTATGACCAAGACAGAAGCATAACAAAGGAAACATCTCCACCACAGTTCTCTTTTGTTGCTAGGACTCAAAATGAACCCAAAGACAGAAGCATAACAACGGAAACATTTGAAAATTCAGGTTTGGAAGGTACAGATGCACCTCTGTCAATATTTCTGTTATCTCAGGCAGAAAGCCAATTGGATTTCCTGAAATCTGATATTTTTCAAGCAGCTGCTTCTGGCTTTCCTCTCCATGGAACTCTCACAGCTCTGGCTCGAATTTCAACACAGATTGGTAGTCCTGAATATGGACGTATGGCTACAGAGGAAATTGACAGAACGGTGACTCTCCTGGAGCAAATTGTCATGTTCCTGCTAAATCTGTTGGCTGCAAAGACGGACACAAATTCAGGTGACTGAACTAATTTACGAACATAGTAATTTACCTACGAGGGTAAGTCAAAATGTATCCTCTCTTTTTTAAATTTATTGCAACAGCAATACAAAACTTTAAATTACCTTATTTTTCAACATAATCCCCTTGCATCTCAATGCACTTGATCCATCATTCCACAGGCTTCCTGATGCCCTTAGGAAAAAAAAAAAGTTTTGGCTGAGTAGCAAGCCACATATGCACCACTTCTTTCAGTTCTTGTTCTGTGAATCGATAGCCCCTTAAGGCATCTTTAAGTGGGTCAAAATGATGAAAATCTGACGGGATGAAATCAGAACTGTATGCAGGATGCTCTAACACATCAAAACCCAGTTTTGCAATAGTTCGAGCAATGTGGGTGGCAGTATGCGATGCATGCAACAAAACAACTCCTTTCTACAATAGGCCTCAATCTTTGGTTCAAATTGCAGGCTTCAGCTCATTGATCAGCATTTCACTGTAAAGTGCATTGTTATTGTTGAGTCCCAGAAAAGTGTAGGCATCACTTTTCCTGTGGAGGGTTGGCTCTCAAATTTCTTTTTGACTATGAGATGCAGGGTGTTTCCATTCCGTGCTTTCGCGTTTGCTTTCAGACTCAAAGGGATGGATCCAAGTTTTGTCTCCAGTGACTATTCATTTCAAAAAAGCTTCAACTTCGTTAGCATGGCAGTCCACTAAGCGTTAGCAGATGGACACACATTGTGCTTGTGCTGTTCATTGAGCTTTTTGGGTCCCATATTGCCCAGACTTTATGAAAGCCAAGCCTGTTATAACCATTTTGAACTTTTCAATCCATTCGTATATGCTTTGCCATTGGTAAAACATTGCCCCCATATTGTGCTGAAAGTCTTTATGGATTTCGACTCCTGATACACCTTCAGATGACAAAAAACGGATCACTGCATGCTGTTCTTCTTTGGTGCAAATGCTGAGTGGAGCAGCCATGTTTAATGCACAACAGCACAACACTCAGAGGAGACATAATGGTCAAACATTCCACAAGTGTAGATAAATGAACAACATGTCAGCGTGCGCGAGCACAAAGCAGTACAGCCAACCTACAAAAGATCAAACAAAAAGTGCAGATACTTATTGACTTACCCTCGTACATGTTTAAGTTCTATTTGTAATGTGTTCTGAATCATTGGTTGATTTAATTTTTTACAGGTGTGGCACCATCATTTGCTGAGATGGATATGGCCATAAAAAGTATTATCCAGGAATCTGGTTCATACCCAGAAACTGATGAATACCAATATTGTGTAAGTGAAGATACTCAGCTGTCACCTGCTCACCAGTTGGTTTTGAATTGTTTGTGGCTGAATATGAAAGTAAGTGTTTCCAAATTACAATGGGATGGGCTAGCTAAATGAAGACAGTGTTCTTTACAAACATCTTCACTCTGTTTTTGATATCCCTCGTACATGCAAACTCTGTAACTTATTTTAAATGATGAGGAAAATTTCGGATGTGGCAGTATGGAAAAGTTTGGATGCAGAAATAGGATAGAGTTTTTATGCAGTAGTCGGTTCTATCCATGTTAGGATGTCCTGTGATTTATATATAAAAAGGGACATTTTTAAAAAATTGGATAAAACTTGGGACAATTAAAGAAAAAAGGGACAAAAATTTTGTCTATAAATTTTAGTTGAAGTTTATTTTGTCTCGTGCATACAAATTATCTCAAATAGGTTAATTTTCTTCGCATACTTCTGTAGATAGTCATTTATTTCACAGAGGTAGATGCCTCATTGCCACTGTATTTGTAACTTATTAATATTTTATTACGAAAGCATACGATATTCCATCAAAGTGTGTTTTCACTATCAGCAGGGCCTTCACTGTTGCAACTTTCATTCTGCTTTTCTCATCTGGTCACAATGAGTTCTCTAGAGTTCTGTGCTGCAGCATAAATATTATTTTGGAATTAATGTTTTTTACTATTGAAATAGGCTAACATTCTACACTCCTTATTTGATGGCATTTATGTGTGCATAAATGTGACAGGCCCATATCAATTGATTTACTTGCATGTAAAATAACTCCTGGGGGACAAAATTCCGGCACACCAGCGATGGTCACAGGCCTAAGTTTGTATGCATGAAAATTCATCAAGCATCCTGAATATTCTTAATTTTCAGCTGCTCCTCTTCAAAAATCACCCAATTAATTACTCTAAAGGGTGTGAGAAATGACACACACCATTCATTGAAGTATTCAATGCAAGATTCGTAGAAGTTGTCAGCATAACTGTGTTATTTCTCCCTCCTCTTCATCCCTTTTTTAGTTGATATATGCAACGGAAGTGAGAAACCTTTCAGATTTTCTGCATTATAATTTGTTCAGTAATTTTGTAATTTTCTTGATGAACTGTACTGTAATTTCTTTTTTCTCAAGACAGTTAATTGTTGTGGAGAAAGGTTTTAGCTAGCTAGCAAAAAAATGTAGAAGAGTAATAGCAAGAGGGTTTTCAAAGAATCGTTTCAGGATAACATGGCATTATCAATGGACATAAAATAATAAGTTATTTCAAAGCAGGAAATATATTTATAATTCCTTCCAATGCTGGGATAGTTGTCTCACTATTATCGTACCCAACGATGATGCCTTTGAAGTTTTGTTTGTTTAATGCAAAATGGGCACACTCATTAATAGCCATGGGTTGAAGTGTTGTCATGTCTCAGCTGAAAATGGGAATAAAAGAAATTCCAACTCGGTAACAGAGTCTGCCACCTGCTTGGATTTAAGAGTGCAAATTACTGTTTACCTTCAATAAACAATAATATAATTTGGCAGACTGCAAAAGGAAATGCCGACGTTTGACTAGCTGAGTGGGGACGAAGAAAATGAGAGCACTATCAGATGGTTAGCCATCTAGTCTTGCTGTGTCCATTCAGTTCTGTATTCAGTTTCAGTGTACTTACAGAATGATTTGAGAGAATCAACCCTTACTGTGTGCACAGTATGTGGAAGTGCTTCTAGATTTTATTTACAATTAATTGGCAATCAATGGGTAAGCAAGCTGAACCAGTTTGTAAAGAATTGTGCAGGGCAGTCAACACCAATTAGATATTCCCTGTGTTTTGTTGTTTTTCCCTTTCCTCTGTTTACCACCAAAATTGGTGTTCATGTTATCTGCAGGAATTGCAATTACCTTTTCAAGTTCGTATTTCTTTAAAATCTCCAACATATAACTCTGAAGTAAATTTGAAGTTTCTCCAGATAAATTAACCATTTCAACCACTTTCACCATGATACCCTTTTCAGGATGAAAATATCTAAAAAACAAGGAGAGGAACCAACTTTAAATCCCGATGATTAGATGTATTGATCATTATTGAAATGAATTGGGAAGTTTCGTTTCATTTAAAACCTGATTGCGTTACATTTTGAATGACCACAAAAGAATTTAGGATTGAAAAGTTTTCTAACAACTGTTCTAGTGCAGTCCATTGACATAACACTATCGTTATGCATTGCACTGTGTTATGCGAAAGTGGCTTCTTGTGCTCCCAATTCCCTATCCTGTTCAGTCACTGTTTTTAAGGTTCATACTTTAATTTCCACTTTTCATTTGAACACTCATATGATGTTTCTTTGTCTTCAGGTGATTCACAATGTTGTAATGCCCACTATGTCCAATATAAAATTTTGATTTGCATAACATCCATTCTACAGTTTCTCCATTGCCTCTGATAAAAGGAGACTCGCTTTTAATGTTGCTGTGTAAATTTCACTTTCGCTTTGGCATGTTGAAACAGTGATTATATGGATTGAATGAGAACTCAACAGTTGCCAGAAGAACCAACACCAGCTAAAAATACAACTTAAAATAACTTTTTGGTCAAGTTGTACTTGCTGCCTAATAGAGTTGACCTATCCTGCAAGAAATTACTATCTGTAATTACTATCAGTTTTCTGGAACTGATTAGCACTTATGTTCTGACCCGCAAGCTGCCATATTCATCGTACAGTATTTATTTTCTTTCAAAATACATTATTGTTTTTCCATTGTTACAGGTATGTTGTACCCTTTCTAGTGGATTGGTTAGCAGTAAAAATTGCAGTGCTGAAACTGTGCAGCGCTGTGGTAATATAATAACACAAGTTCTTACCCGATGCCGACATAAAGGAGCTATTGAATCTGCAGGAGTTGCTATGTCAAGCTTTGTGAAGAATGCTTCTTGCAATCATGAATCTAAACAAGATGTGCAGATAATGTTGAAAAATTTCTTAGAAGAGTTTCTTGTTTCATTCAAATGTGGAAACAGCAAAGGTTCTGTTACAAGACGATCAGCTGGTTTGTCAATTCTTGTACAGAGGATTATAGCCAGTGACACACAGCCAGGCAAAGTAAGTTTCAGTTATTGAAGTGATGCAATTTTCTTTTCACCTTCACTTCCATCATTTTGAGACTGCTACCTTGGCTCACCCCTTTGATCTGAAGTGAGCAGAATTCTATTTATTTAATATCCCCAAAATCACTAATGATAAATTTCCATAAAACATTTTTCATACTTAATCAGAAATGTGAGTAGAATTATAATTGATGGTATAATATTGGGTGTCAACTCTCAAATCCAATCAAGTGCACTTATTCTAGAGAAAAACTAAACTGCATGGCTTGAGGGACTACGCCTGCTGTCTGGGCCCTGCATCATCTACAATAGGCAGATTAGAGGGGTATTATATGATCAGCATACCAACTCCCACGGCCGTTATTGATAGCTTACTGAACCAGAATCGCGACTTCTTTGTCAAGTAGCACCTGAGTTTGTATCATGAGGCTGAGTTCACCCCTTTCCAGTCCTCCTTACTTCAGAAAAATCCAGGGAGCCTTGAAGAATGTTCATAGCTAACTCTTGTAATGTGCTTGAAGATAGTAACACTTGAAAAAGTTGATACAAAATTTAGCGAGAGCTGAGTTAGCCTAGTTAATTGCTTTTTTAATTTTTAATTTTTTTAATGTTTTTATTTTATTTCAATTTACTGGAGTCCAAGTTCAATTTATGCTTTGTAATGAAGAGGTGATGTGCTGCTTTGATTATTTGATTTGCAGAGAAGTCTGTCTGAACAAATAAAAATAACAAATTACAATAGTAACATATTTTAACCCTTAAATTTTCCAGGCAGTATTCCTCACACAATTTTGAAAGTCTGATGGATTGCTAAGAAAACCAATGTATTGTACAGTGAGTCTCAGACAGATTGGTGCCACTTGTCGCGCGCGCCGTGTTTCTCTTGTGATGACTCAACACTACCCGGTCGCGGCCAGCTGTGGCCTGCAGATAAGTAAACAATTCCTGCATAGCCTGCAGTTGAGCATTGTTCTCGTGTTGTTCAGACGTGAAAGTGTTATTCGGTAGTTGTCACAACTAAAAGAAAACATTAGGATAGAGATAAACTCAATAATAACGGAAGAACAATTAATGCGTATTAATCGGAATTTCCTATCACGATGCCAAAAATGTGTGGATGTAGGTGGAGGACACTTCCAGCATCACCTGTAATAAGGTAGGTGCCTATTTTCGTTATTTTCAAACTTATTTCAATTATTTTCATTGTCACGCATGGACAAGTCAGTCAACTGCCGGGGAGTTCCTTTGCCGCATACCGGGGATAGGAGCGTCATCTGCGGAGAACCTAACGCGCAGCGCGGCGGTACCCATCTGCCTGAGACTCACTGTATTTCTCATACATTATTCTGTAATTTTTCTACTGTTTTCTATTCCATTATTTTATTACAACTGTAAACTGCTTTTTGAATTTAACACATCACTAATTTAAGGATTAAGCCAGAAGTATGGTATTAAATTTCTTAAATTAAAAAAAATTATTGTCATGAACATGATAATTATCAGAATTCTGAATCCAGTGGTCCTTGTACTTTCAGACAAAGAAAATAAAATGTTATACTATGTCATCTAAATTCTCATGATCATTTAATCCACTTGCTATGTCAAATATCATCATCGTCGTCGTCTTCAAGGAACTTTATTATCTTGCCTTATATCTGTGGGTGTTGAGTGATTCTGATGTTTCATACATATGAAACTAATAATGTATTAGGCCAGGAAAACTTATGATAAATAAAATAAAATCATCACTATGTTAATGTTTTGATTAAAATGGAAAAATAAACTTTTACAAAATTATAAATTCTTTTATGAAATTTAGAACAGGAAAGGTGATGTACATCCTCAGCTTTACTGGGTACTATACATCTACCAACCCATGCAATAGGAATCAGAGTGAACCAAGCAGCTCTTTGGAAGGTTGAGACAGTTCCAGCTGCTTCTTGGTCATATCTTTCAAAATTATTCATCCCCTGCATACACTAATAGTATGTGGGATAAATTTAACGTGGCCATATGCCACTAGTTCTATTAAACCATCCTTTCAAAACTGGCAGATGTTAGAACCATGGTAGGACTTGTTGATATTTCATGATCCAGATGTGGGCAAGTCTTCATTCTCCAGGTTACCTGAAACACCACTAGTATATCTTATGGTGTTGTAAAAGTAATTGTTAAAATCTGTACACTAGCATTGTTACTTTGATGAAACATTAATAGTTTTTCAACTGCTAAAAGCAAGCACATTGCTTCAGAAAGGAAAGTATCACTATCATTTCCATGTAGTCTCAGAATCAAAACACAAACAGATTAGAAATACTTGTTAAGTAAGAATAAAATATAAAACAACAAACTTCCAACAAATGAATTCTGTTTTGCTCTTCAAAATATAGTTTAGAAACTGTGTCTAGCAGTCACAAATTGAAATGAGTTAAATTTATGGTAAAGCTCTTAGAAAACATATAGTTTGAGGATTCAAGAGATATCTTCTTTGAGAACTGAACATTTCTGTTTATTTTAGCCTCTTCTTCATATGTGTGTACGGGAGCTTCTGGTCCTTGCAAAAACTCCACCAAATAGAAGTGTGTTGGCAGACCCTAAGTCAGTTTTAACTGATCTTCCACAAGCACAGTCCTTGCATTTCTTGAGAAGTTTGGTTCAAGACTCGTCAGTCAGACAAGATATGGCTCAATACATGAGTTCTGTTTCAGTTGTGTGTTTCTCCACCTTCACTTCACCAATATGGACAGTAAGGTAATATTGGTTTTTTCTTATATAATAATAATAATAATAATAATAATAATATAGATAATAATAATACTTAATTACTTACTACTTAATGGCAATAGACAATTCCCAAGAAAACTAAAGGAATATTATCTATTTTATAGAACCCAGAGTTTCATTGCCGCACTTACCCAAGCCCACCATTTAACCCTATTCTGTGCTAGCTCCAACTGTTCCTCACAAATCTTACTTCCCTTAAATCTATCCTAATACTTTCCTCCCTCCTATGTCTAGGTCTTCCAAGTGGTCTCTTCCCTTTGGGTCTCGCAGCCAATATTTTTTAAATATCTTTCCTCCCCCATGCATGCAACATGACATTGTGCAGCCCATTTCATTCTCCGTGATTTAATTACCTTTATTATATTTCGTGAAAATTACAGGTTATGAAGCTCCACCGTAATGCAGTTTTTCCAGTCACCATCTTTCTCTCTCTTAGATCCAAATACTTTCCTAATCATCCTATTTTTGAACACACTCAGATTATGTGCTTCTCGAAGAGTAAGGGACCATGTCTCACATCCATATAATTTTCAACAGGATAATAATTGTCTTATATATTTTTAGTTTTAGTTTTAGTTTTCTGGAGAGAGGACTAGAAGATAAATGTTTCTGAATTGCATAAAAACAAGCATTTCCTGATTTCAGACAACACTTAACTAACTTAATGTTATAAAACACATTATCCCCGAGAACACTCACTACTTCATTAAAATAACTAACTTACTAGTTAGCCGGCTTTCAAGAGGACCTTTCCTCCCATCGTCAGACTCCGCCCACTGCCGAACTTCCATCATGTACCACCTGATGACCCTGCTGCGGTTTCACGAATTTTCCAATCAGACCCAACTCATTCTCCCCTGGGATGTCGAAGTTTTGGAGGTTATTCCTATGTTTCTGTATGAAAATCTCCCATACAGTTAATTCAGTTGGATGATACAGGTTTTTCAAGTTCAGCAGAGGGCGGAGTCTGACGATGGGAGGAAAGGTCCTCTTGAAAGCCGGCTAACTAGTAAGTTTGTTATTTTAATGAAGTAGTGAGTGTTCTTGGTGATAATGTGTTTTATGTTATTACACTTCATTGCGTTTCCCAATTCCAAGTGAATTAAATTAACTTAATGTTATTTGTGTCTGTAATTATTGCTCCCAGATATTTGAATATCTCTACTTGTTTTACTTAATTACTGGCTATTCTAATAATTTGTGACACATTATTTTGATGTTTCATGACCATATACTTAGTTTTTCTTATTTATAATAATAATAATAATAATAATAATATTAACAACAACAATAACAAATGATATGAAAACAATGATAATGGTAATGATGATGATGATAATAATAATAATAATAATAATAATAATAATGAATTTTATTTCTACAAATTACAATATAACATCTTTACAAATGTAAATTCTAATGCCACCCAAAAAAGAAAAGCTTGTGTTCAGTGGCGGTTCAGTTCAGTACCTGGTCTGTGAAATTGGATGTTCATAACGCTAAGCTGTGTTTTGTTTTACTTAACATTAATTGTTTATTTAACATGATCTAATTTTAATCCAAAATGAATTATTGAAATCATAATAGATTAATGTGAAAATTATTCTGTCCATTTTGGAACTCTATTTAAATAAGTAACATAAAAAAAAACCATAGAAGGGATTCAAATTTGCATGCAGAACATGCCCAAGTAATGAGCCAGTATGGATTACATTATCCCCAAGATTGCATTTAACCTTGTAACTGAGTTGAAATAGTACTACAGCCCCTTGCGAATCATACCTTAGAAACTTATTGATATTCTACCCACTTAATTGTTTTCTCCCTACCTGTTCATACAAAGCCATTTGTTAGCATTAAACCTAGCCTGTTAATGAGCTTTATAGAGAAACATTCCTCAGGGCTGATTATGAAAATTATGCTTTTAACAGGAATGCAGCTTTACAGTTGGCAGGTGTACTAATACCAAAGCTCGTTGGACAGAAGAAAGTTCAGGATGAAGAAGGTACACTGGGTAGCAGCACCAGTGTGGAAGAATTTTTCAGCCATTTTCCAGAACTGACAGACTTTATTTTAACTACCCTGCAAACAGCAACTAACTGTCACCCAAAAGAAGCATTAAAATACCATGCAGATCTGATCCCTATGCTTTCTCTGTTAGCTAAAGTTGCTGTAGGAGTTGAGGAATTTATTAGCATTCCAATACATGAAAAAATAAATAAATATTGCATAGTCTTAAATCAGCTATTATCAAGTCCAATATATCATGTCCGTAAGTTAGCTGCAAAAACATATGAGAGATTCATATCCCTGCCCAAGGCTTATGAGGCTATTATAGGAATGATTACCAGACTGAAATTAATTTTTATCAACTGTGATAGAAACCCAAGAGAAAATGAAGTAAATGGAGTGTTATTTGCTTTGAAGTACCTAACAGAGAAGTTAAAGCATGAAAATAAAACTATTTCAGGATTAAACATTGCAGTTCTGCTTAAGAACATCTGCTTGAATTCAAACAAGTTCACATATTTCAACAAACTGTTACTTATGCAGTTGTTGGAGGATAATTCTAATGAAGTTACTTACACAACTGATGATACTCACAGACACATGTTAATGATACAAAAGACTTTGTCAAAAGAGAAAGAAAGTCCTACGTTTCAACCTGGTCTCTTTTTATGGGCAGCAAAAGTAATCGAGTTCAGCATAAAGCATTGTCATCCCCAGGATGTTATCAGAACTTGGTACAATGCATATACACTGTTCAGCACCTATCCAGATATTGTTCAGGTCACATTCACTAGCCTGAACTGGAGACTGAGAAATAATGAACAAATTGATGGATCTTCTAAATGGCTTTTGTTCGTTCTTCTCCTGAAAATAAATTCAGAAATGCCGAAGAATTACATTTCCTATGTTTTGTTACCAGTGTTAAATACAATGCTTATGTTGATAAATGAATTGCATATCGAAATTATCCCTAGTACATTTGATATGTGCTCTGTTGCATCTTGGTGTTTCACTGATGAATGTAACAAGTCTGCCTATAGTATGATTGCTCTTCCAGTTGCATCTGGCCTGATCGCACAGTATTTTAGAATTACTCCCAACGTAGTGCCTTGTGCAGAATTAGACTTTGTTGTAAAAATCACAAAGTGTATCAAAGAAAGAAGTGATCCCTCCAAATACAATGAAGATTTCAGGCTAAATGTTGCTAAGGCAATAAATATCTTAGCTGAATGTCTTGTAGATGTTTTTGGAACAGTGTTAAAAAGACGTGATAATGAAACACTTAGAAATGTAATTGAGACCAATTTAGATGTTGAAATAGACTTACTTCAAGATGAAGACAACCTAGTACGAAAAGAAGCAGCAAAATTTACTTCCATATGCTTAACTAAACTGAAGAGCAGTGCATCATTCTTATTAATTACGAATCCATATTCAAGTCTCCAAAAACTCGTTGAACCAAGTATGTTGCTTTCTTTCTTACCAGCTAAATATGCAGTTGATTTGTTGTGGAAGAAACTACAGTACAAGGAAGAGTTGGAATACTGTTTAACGAGTAGTTGCAGTAAGAATATTGACTTAAACAGCCCTTTTGATCATGGTACAAGCAATATTTATAGTGAAGGAACAAAGATGGTTGACTTATTCGGAAAAAATCTCTGTTCCATTTTAAGAACTGTTGAGATGGCAGACAAACAACATTTGATAAGTTGTATTCCGAGTGTGCAAGTTTCATTTGGTGATGACATCAGAGAAATATCAAAGCTCCTGGATAACATAGAAACATGTAAGTACTAATACTTTTTTTTGTTGATTCGTTGGCATGCTTTTCTATTTGTTTTCTCATTGACACATGTTTACTTTCTTAAGTTGACTTTGATAATGTTAATAGTAAAATAAACAACATTCTTTAAACCCTATAATTATTCTTCTCTTGTTCTTGTATCTATTAGCAAAATTAACACTGCTGAACCTCTTCATTAAAATATATTGTCAGAATTTTTGTATAGAGCAGGTTTGTTACCCAAATCCATATTTCGAGAGAATGGTTCTGAATCAGAATACAGGAAGAAAAAAATTCCCTAGAACTGAGAAATAGTACAATTCTATATCACATACTGTTAAAACCTTCTACATCATAAGATATTGTAATTCTTTAAAATTCCTCATAACCCCTTCCATTCCTTACTTGCTTAAAGCTCGCTGTATTGACAAGTTTTCCCTTTGGCTTCTATTTCTAAGTATATAAATCATTACACTATCTAATGGGATTTCAGTTTTTAATTGTGTAATGTTTAAAAATTTGATCTTTATACAAATATTTGGTGGTTGAAATCAAGAGGAAATCAACACAAAGAAATATTATATTCATATACATCCCCAAAAATTCTTCGCTCACAAAGTTTATCACAATTTGATGATTTAGGATCCCTACCCTATTGCCTTTTAGAATTAAAATCATAGAAAAATGAGAAACCAGTATTACATTCATATTATGGAAATTCTTTAACATAACTTACAGCTGTGACCTACGGTATTTCCACCCCCTATAAAACAGTTAATCAGTTATGGAGATAAGTGAAAGGAAGTAGCGAAAACTGAATTCACTTCTCAAATTATACTGGATGTGTTGACCTCAAGCACTGAATCTTGACCTTTTGCGTGTACAGCTTAGTGGTAAGCAAAGGTAATGTAGCATGGCTTTGGTTTGAACGTGTTGTTGCAATATACACTTTTGGTATTATGTTGTGTGTATTTTTGTAAAAATCTAAATATTTCATAATCAGTAACATTCATGATGGTAAAGTATTTGCTACATGGTGTGCCAGGAACGCCTAGGCACTACCCTCACTATATACCCTCTGAAACACATACGTAATTTTTAATTACTTCAAGGAACATTCATACTAAATCAGAAGAAACTTGAACAATGCATTTGGTCTAACTGTGTAACCCACAAATTTACAGACAAACAGATGAAATGGAGGACCTCGCTCCATTTTGAAAAAAGTGCCTGTATATACAATGAAATTGTACATGATAACCAACATAACAATGCAACACCAAACTTGTCTTTTGTTTTTAATCAATCAGGTCGGGAAAGCTGATAACTTGTCTACTGCAAGTACTGCAACTTTCTTTCAGATATTATAACAGAACTGTGTACGAAGAAAGACTTTCTAAGCAACGTGTGGATCACTTTGTAGTCAAACTTAAAACTAAAAATTCATGTGACAAACCATCTAATAACACTGAAGTGAATTATAACAAAAGTGTATGTAGTAGTATAGCTAATAAACCGTATTGTTAGTTAGTTAGTTAGTTAGTTTATTTTCTTACACAGTACAGTGTTTTTCATTACCTATAAGTGTACATATACCGTACTTGTAAACTACATTTCTTAAAGTTTAACACATATACATTTACAAATTTATAATTTATGTACAAATATTCAATACATGTACAATAATATGAATATTACATTATTTTAAACATGCTACATTTTACTTATGTTTCATTAGCACTGAATTATACATTTTAATATTATTTCTAACTCTATTTTTACAGTACATGGAAATTGAATTATACCATTGAATGATAACTTTAACAATACAGTATATGTACACACTTACAAAGAATAAAGATTACATATATAAAAGAAACAGTTTGATAAAAGAAAGGATTTGAGCATTTTCTTAAATGAAATTTCAGTTTTTTGTGATGTGATGTGTGTTCAAACATACTAACAGCAAGTGCATCATTAGTACTAGCAGAATATTGTGACTGTAAATTCAGTACCAATTATTATGCTTGATAGGGAAGATTGGATAAGAACTGGACCTTATTGGCCCAAATTGTTAATACCTAGAACATAGATAGGAGGGAAGTATGAAATCCCATTCTTACAATGCAGTAATTATATATTATTAAGTTATTATTATCATTATTATTACATTAATAATATTGCTAACATAAATTCCTCAAACAAATTAAATTAACATTTGCTGCCCGGTAGCTACGTTATTCCTTTTACTAATTTTGTGTATAAAACGGTGGGATTTATAATGGTCTAGAAGTCTAACTACACTTATAGTAATAATACTAACAAAAGGATTTTGATTATCTGTAGCTTTTATTGCTGGCAAGATTATATAATTTTGGGCTCAATACATTGGAAAAATAATCATAGATTATAGAATACTTTTAAGCACATTATTTTTAATAATGCAGCTAATCAGTTAACTTCCCCATTTTTTGTTAAATAAAAGAGTTTAGAACATAAGCTTTCACAGCAGGAGTCTTACAGGTTAACATGGTCTTCCGGGCTGTTGGGTATGGTCTTAGGTTTTTTGAACCTGACGTTTTGCTCGCGTCTGTGGCAAGCATTTTCAGAGGTTGACTGCTGGACTTGAAGTGAGCTGTGTGCAGGAATGGGACTTGTATTTATACCGTATTGGTGGTACTGGAATGGGTGGAAGTTAACTGATTGACTGTGTTAGGAATTGCTCCTATTAGCTGGCATGAAGTACAGTTTTGTTTTAATACAGATATCCAGATAATATTAACTTCTAGAGTCTCATTTTTTTTATTAAAATTCTCCTTATGCTTGAATATTTCTATGCCTTCTATCTGTAGAAAGGGATAGTAACATGTAATGGTAGATAGGACCTTTATCTCCTTGCAGAATATTTCTCAGTTGCCCAACTCCAGCAAAGCATGTTTGGCCATCGCAGATTTTTTCGGTTGAAGTAGATGGCAATGTCTCTTATGTTCGTAAAGTGGGAGGAAATATTCCATTTTGTTGTGTCATTGTACACCCGACCACAGCTGCATGGACTTCTCTAAACTCCTGATGAAGTGAGGGGGATCCCTGTTGTCCTTGGGTGATATGATGGACTCGTGCAGTTTTTTCATTGGCAACTCATGCCAGCCAATAAGAGAAATTCCTAATGCGGCTAATCAGTTAACTTCCCCCACTTCAGCACCACCAATACGATGTAAATATCAGTCATATTCAAGTACTCAGCTCACTTCAAGTCCAGCAGTCAACCTCTGAAAATGCTCCCCACAGATGTGAGCGAAACGTCAGGTTCAGATACCTAAGTAGGTGTTAACTTAACCCCAAACTTAACCAGTGTTAGAAGTAACTCTTGTTGGTGAAACAAAATTTTTGTTAAATAAAAGAGTTTAGAACATGCAACTCGAGGTTAAATCTTAACCCGTGTCAATGAAACTGAGGGTCAGTGTACTTCCCAGAATCTTCTTTGAAATGCATACACTTTTAATACATGAAGTATTTATTATTGTATTTATTTTATTTTTCAGGTGGTATTTCGTCTTCAGCTTCTAAGCACACCATTTACTACATTGTGGCAAAGAAAATGATATGTCTTTCAAAATTGATGGATGCCCTGAAAATTAAAATAGAGCATGATACAAAAAGTGAGATAAAAAAGTTAGAAGTAAGGTTTGTAATAAAGTAGTATTTCTGGAAAGCTATTGTTTTGTAACTTTTTATTGTTGAGATATATTTTGCCAACTTATTTCAGTAACCCCTATTTACATTTAATAAAATCTGTATAATTGAGTGAAATTATTTGTTAACCTGATTGTGGATACCTTAACCCACGATTTCTCGTGTTGGTAGAATGGTCCCAACATTTGTGTATACCTTTTTATAACTCGTTTATATTTGGACGAGAGAGTTATTTTGCTACCAGTGCCTTCTACAACATCTGTGGTTTATTATTTGTGCAACTCACAAAAATATAACATGATATCACACACCTGTCAGCAGCAGTATTATTATACAAAGTGGTGCAATGTGCTAGGTATAACCTAACACACCTAACACATGAGTGATGAAGTGACACTTCTGCTGCCTGTTGTCTTTTTCCAATTAGCAATTCAGTTAAAGCTCTTGAATAATATTATTTTGATTCTCTAATTCATTTTCACTTTCAAATGTTACGTTATGATGATAATAATAATAAAATATTACCAATAATAAGAATAATAATAATAAATAATATCCCCAATAAGAACATAATAATAATAATAATAACAATAATAATAATAATAATTATATACTAACAAAAATTAAATGTTTACAATGCCAGAATCATGTAAATTAATTGACTTTTTTGAAAGGCCATTTATTATTATTATTATTATTATTATTATTATTATTATTATTATGTTTTTGAAAGAAAATATAACAATATTTTAATTTGGAAATATTAAAAGGTTACATGAATTTTTTTGTATTTAATAGCTATTAAAAAAAACGCATGTTAGGTCAAATCTAACACACGAGTGATGGTGTGACAGCCATATATGCCAGTGATGCTGGGTTAAGGGAGATCATACACCCTATCGCATATGTAAGACATTTCATTAAAACAGTCAGTGGTGTAGCGTGAGGGTAGACTTTGAGACTGAGTCTGCCTAAATAAAGTGCTAAGAAAAGTAGAATCATAAATAAATAAATAAAAGCATCATCAACAAGTTATTAATCATTTTAAACTCGTTAGTACTATCATTAAAATATTTTTCGCCGCTGCATACCCCACAAACCTCCAACTCACCCGGTTAGAAGCCCGAGAAACAGTAATATATTCTCAACACTTGGAAAGCCTCAAGTCACACATTATTTCTATATGTTTACACACACTCCATGAAAATGTATTATTGTGTTTAAGATGTCTACTGGTAAAATGAAAAGTGTTAAATTCAGTACACTCTTTTGTAATTTTTCTTATTGCAATAAATATCTATCTATCTATATTAGTGACTAGCATGTGCCCGCGGCTTCGCCCACGATAATTATTTCAAAAATTAAAAATTAAGAGCATAATAGTTAAATAATCATATTTATAAACACCTAAATCATGTGAATTACATACCATGATTAGATAGCGACCTCAGATTCGAGGTCCTTGGCCCAGAAAACCCCTGTATAGTGAGTTTTGTCCAAATCGAACAATGTTTGACCATATTTAGGCCTATATTGATTATCCCTCCAATAATAATAATAATAATAATAATAATAATAATAATAATAATCCTCTTCGGTGTATTTTTAGGTTGAAAATTTCATATGTCTGCGTGCCTTGACATTATAAACAAATGAATCTACCAGCGTGAGCTACAACATTCAAGCGATAGCGATGGTTTTATGTCCAAGGTATGACAAAAATAGCCAAAACCTACTGTAATTGATTTGACATTGAAATGTATAACTGAAAACTGATGCTTCGAAAACGCAAAAAATGCACGTTTTCTGCTCATTTTTCACTCATAACTCATGAACAAAAGCAAAATTTAAAATTCCGGCTTCGAGGTGCATTTTCCAACCCTTCAGTCCACCTATGTTTAAAATTTCAGATATCTGCGTTCAGTAGATTTAGCTGGGCATCGCGGACAGACAGACAGAAGGAAGACAAACACTTCCTTTTATTAATATAGATAAGTGGAGCCCGGATTTGTATGCATAATCAAATAATAAATTATGCATGAATAATTTTTAAAAATATGCACCAATATATGCAAAAACAAATGAACAAAAATCAAATAAACAATTGGGGGGGGGGGGGATAATCTTACCTTATTCATGGCTGTTGTAGTAGATAAGGAAAGTTTCCTTGAGGTTTTCATGTGTGAAGCTCCTACGTCTGTCAGTGAAGAAGGTTTTATAAAATGAAAATGTCCTCTCTATTTTGCATGATGTCACAGGTGCATGTGAAAAACACCACAACTCTCCTTCAGTGTATTCCTCTTCTGTTACAGCTATTTCACCATCGCCAGACATTTTGCTGATTTGACAGATTGTTTTGTAACCAGAAGTTTTATTTAATACCTTAGTAAGCTTATCAAATGCAATTTTAGTAACATCATAAGTTTCTGAAGACAGTACATTTGAAATTTGATCTATCAGAGAAAGTGAATACTCTAAAGAATTATTTCGTCCCTCCAATGGTGTTATAATTTCAGGTAATTTGAAGAAGCGGCTTTGAATACACTGGATACTGTTTTCAGTGAAAATGTTCCGCATAGTATGATACAGCCTGTAACCACGTACCCCAGCGAGATAAAACTGGCTCCGGGGTTAAAGGCAGAGATGCAAATAGTTAACGAAATTTTGTAACTCTTAGTGGCACCTTCACAATTAATTTGGGATAAAGAACTTGCAATCCAGCTCCCACTTTAACCATATATGGAGCATACATACTTAAATACATCCATCCACCCACCCATCCATCCATTTATAAATAAATAAACTCATAAATAAAAAAATATGTGTAGATTGGTTGCAGAGTATTTATTAAGTACCAGTAATTCTAAAGGGGAAAATGCAATTTAATACCACATTTAAGAGAAAAGCATCCACTTTTTCCCTGGAATATGCATTTTAATGCATTAACAAATGCAAGTCAAATTTATTGTTTGGAGAAGTGTTACTTACAAAATGTACCATTTACGCAAACTTTTAAATATATATATATATATATAAAAAAAAAGAACATGCATTTTGCATACAAATCCGGGCTCTAGTGATAAGACATAAAAAAAAAAACAAGACAGTTCAAAATACAATATCAATATTAACTTCAAAAACTCAAGTAAGTTTAGAATCCAATACTATACCCAGAAGATTAACTTCAGAAGTAATTTAGAACACGTTAAGTTTAAAGTCGTTAGCTTCAAACCATCTAGCAGCTAATTATTGTAGTGAGAGATCCATTGAAAGATTAATATAATTTAAAGAACAACCACTTATTAAAAGTGATGTGTCATCAGCATATAAGACAGTTTAAGTTTAACGGCAAGTCATTAATCATTATTAAGAACAAAAGAGGATCCAAAATGGATCATGGATCCTTAAGGTACTCCAGTACCGGTTTTAATTCTTGCAGGGAGAACTGACCTTCGATGCAAGTTGCTTATGTGCGATTTAATAAATAAGATCTAATTAGATTGAGAGTTTTACCATGAATTCCATAAATTCTAATTCATTACATAAGATTTCATGTGACACGCAGTCAAAGGCTTGTATGGAAAGCATTAAGCCTCCTTATGCCTTGACAATTGTAATCTGTCTAATGTAAAATTAATTGCCTTGTATTTTAAATTCAGTTGTAACCGTGTGGGATGAAACTGACTGAAGTAAATTGTTTACATTGTTTTATGTATAACATAAACTAACTGACATTGTCGATAGCTGTACTAGCTCAATGGCAATAAAATCTTATCATTCATGATGTCAATGGAGTGTTTTGATACAATCTACACAAGTGAAGAATAATGCAAAGATGAATCTTGAACTTTCCAAAGAGGGATAAAACTTTATTTTCATAGGGAGTGGTTTGAAATTGAACAACTCAAAACTTGTTGAATCATGCACAACACAAGATAAGGTTATTATGTAGGGGGTTATTCTTTAAATGTAATTATTATAATTATTGTTGTGGGTGTTGGCATGCTGACCACATGCCCCCAATCCTGCCATCTGCCTGTGGGAGATTACGCAGCGGTTGGGTGGTAGGCCAAGTCCCTCCAGGGATGTAGCGCCACGGAGTTTAGTTTTTTTAATTATTATTTCATTTTTCCGATTATAATTTTTTATTTTATTATTATTAACGATTATTATTATTGTTATAATTATTATTATTATTATTATTATTATTATTATTATTATTATTATCATTATCATTATCATTATCATTATCATTATCATCATCATCGTCTTCCCCCGGCATTAGTCGTTGATGGCGGGAAATTTCGAGGCGAAAAAGGGAAATTTTTACCAGGAATACGGGGAAATCAATCGAAAAACCTTGCAACACTGTGTTGTGTGGATTGCACGCGGTCTAAAATGGGAAGAATGTTGTGATTTTGTGTTTGGTTGTTTGTGCACGGTGTCGGTTACGTCGATTATCCAAGTTCGGCTGAGTAATTGATGTGCATTGTTGGTATTTGTATTATGATAGTTTCGTTAATCAGATATTACCATGCATTAAAGCTGACTGGGATTATGGAACCTTCTGACCACAGGTAGTTACTTGTGTGGGTATGCCTTTAGTGGCTTGCTAGTTACAGTCGTTTATTTTATATGTTTATTCCGAGGGAATGATTTATGCCACTGAAAACACAAATGTTGGAAATTTTGTGTTGATGCCTTCTCTGGTTTTTGAAGAGGAAGAAACATGTTTCAGTTAAGAATTACCAAATTATTCAGTGTTTTATATGGTAAACCCATTGTTTTATCAGAAACAGTAAAATTCGGGTCTGAAACAAAGGAAAGAGACTCATTAGGAGTAGTTATCAAGAAATTAAATAAGGAGAATAAATCCCTTTTTGGAGATCTCCTGGAAACTAGACCTCAGAAGCGCAAGAGAGAATCAAAGAACTTGTTGGCAAGCACGTCTTCATCAAGTGGCACTAACTCTGAAGCCTGGTGGTACGGTCGGCTACAACCATCCCTTTCAAGAAAATGGGAAACGAATGTATCTAAACCAGATTTAAGCCACCAAACTGTAAACAATAATATTACACAGAATTGTTCACGTAATTCTGTGGAATACCCAGTAGCTGTAGGCCCAACATCGGCAAAAACTAATGCTTTTATGAAAGGCTTGACAAAAAAGAATAAGCAGCAACTAGTGGATACAAATACATCACCTAATGATTTGGTTCTGATGAAATCTGCTAAAATAAATGAGCTTATACTTCCTGATATTATAGTAAGAAATATTACATCATTTCCTCTTCAAAATAGAATAAAAGATTCGAAGGATACTTATACAGACAGTCTATCCATTCTGTCTATACAGTCATCACGCAGTGATAATAAAGAGAGTAAAAAGTTACTAACATATCCATCAGTTAGCAAAATATTAAATGCAACTATGTCTGATGCTTCTAGGGCCGCACTGAAGAGGTGGCGAGAAAAACTGATAGCTGATTTAGGTGAAGAGGGATTTTTGGTGTATTATAGAGGTAAGTCTAAATACCATAAGTGCATAAATAAGCCTACTTACCAATATAAATATTGGGTTAAACTTTCTGGCAAAAACAAATACTTGTGGCACTCTGGCTCTCACTCCACTCCCTGATGCACGTTGCCATGGCGACGGCCTGCTTCCCAAGCCGCTCGCTGCTCAAGGCCGGCTGCAACCTTTCCCCTCTGTACTGCATGTTATACTGCGATATGAATTGAATCAACCTTGCACCAAAAGGGCTGTTTTCAGAGCCAACATAATATTTCACGATTATAATAAGTGGCCCACGCACCAAGCTATTTTCATAGCCAACATAACATTTCATAATATTTCAGAATTATAATAAATGACCCTTGTACCAAACGGCTGTTTCTTATGTATTAAAGCTCTCTAAACTTATATATATATATGAATTTTCCCTTCACTGCACAGCAATGTAGATGTAGATGTAGATATCTTGTCCTGTAGATCGTTTGTTGAGCGGGGCTCAAGGATATAGAACACGTCAGGGGTTTCAGGTTCGAATAGGCCTACCGGTCCATCCAAGATTTATTGTTAGGAATAGGTAGGTAGGGTGAAGAGGAGGTGAGAGGAAAGAGAAGAAAGGAGAAAATAAATTATTTAATTTTTTCCCCAGTTTCACCTTCTGCCTACTTGATGGCATTGCGGCCATTGCTACATTCATAGTAGTTCAAACTGCCCTGCCGCTAGGTGGGTCCTGTTAGTGAGTAGGAGTGGGGGGCTAGGATGCCACTTAGTAGGCCTGTTTGTTTTTTCTCAACTTTCTGTGGCAAAAATGCCTGTTCTGAAATTTCAAGTCTGAAGTCTGGATCTAATCAAGAATTTTAATCGCCGTTATAACCTATAAGTCTAGCCTATAGCGTTTTATTTCTGTTCCTGTTCCTGTTCACATTGGTACGGTAGCTAGAAGTGGAAAATCCACTGTCAAGCGATAATGTCTCACACTTGAAAGATATTATTCACACAACAGTTCCTTAGCTCATATTGGCCTAACTTTAATTTCTTCTGCTTATCTCTATTTAGCCAGAAAATAGTGATGTGTATAATTAATATACGTAAAAAGAAGTGTTTAAAATATTACAAGTCAGTGGATAAAAGTTAAAATTCACGCACAATGTTTCAACTCTCCCCTGGAGTTTCTTCAGGTGACTTCTCACACAGTACTGATCATGAAGAAGATTGAGTCTCATCACCATAACCATCAATAAAAACACTGTTTCTCAAATATCTTTCTTTCCAGCTCTTTGGAATGTCAAACATTCCTCCTCTATGCATTCCGCTGGCAGCCGGGGAATTTTTAACATTGGAACCTCCCTTTTCAGTCTCCTCATTACATCCAGCCATTCGTCCCCTATATCACCATCATACCTATTTAAACACACACCCTGGTTGCCGATTATGGACCATGCCTCATATACCTTTCTTTTCATGTAATCATGATCCTCAATTCTTATAATGTTTACTTCACCAATACCATGCTTGTTTTCCGTCATATGCTGACTGAGTCCAGTAGAGCATTTCCCATTATTTACATCCCTTTCATGCTCGCGTATTTTGGTTTTAAAGTCCCTCCTGGTTTCCCCAACATATACTCCCTCACAATCACTGCATTTTATCGAGTAGGCTATACTCCGGGAAAATTCATTTTGTCCTTGTTCGTACTGGGGAATTTTTTTTTTTCAATTGTCTTTTCCGTTTTATATGCTGGTACTATGCCGTATTTCCGGAAAACTTTTCCTATACGTTCGCTGACGCGGGGATCATATGGTACTCCTATATAACCTATACTATTGTTTTCTTTCCTTTTTTCATCTTTTTTATCACTTCCTTTTTCAACACTTTTCCATATATGGTTAATTTTTCTACCACAGTACCCATTTATTTCTGCTAATCTAAAGACTTCTTTCTTTTCCTTTTCCAATAGTATAGGTTATATAGGAGTACCATATGATCCCCGCGTCAGTGAACGTATAGGAAAAGTTTTCCGGAAATACGGCATAGTAGGGCCTACCAGCATATAAAACGGAAAAGACAATTATTGAAAAAATATTTTCCCAGTGTAAACATCTTGGTACGAACAAGGACAAAATGAATTTTCCCGGAGTATACTCGAGAAAATGCAGTGATTGTGAGGGAGTATATGTTGGGGAAACCGGGAGGGACTTCAAAACCAGAATGCGCGAGCATGAAAGGGATGTAAATAATGGGAAATGCTCTACTGGACTCAGTCAGCATATGACGGAAAACAAGCATGGTATTGGTGAAGTAAACATTATAAGAATTGAGGATGATTACATGAAAAGAAAGGTATATGAGGCATGGTCCATAATCGGCAACCAGGGTGTGTGTTTAAATATGTAAGATGGTGATATAGGGGACGAATGGCTGGATGTAATGAGGAGACCGAAAAGGGAAGTTCCAATGTTAAAAATTCCCCGGCCACCAGCGGAATGCATAGAGGAGGGAATGTTTGACTTTCCATAGAGCTGGAAAGAAAGATATTTGAGAAACAGTGTTTTTATCGATGGTTATGGTGATGAGACTCAATCTTCTTCATGATCAGTACTGTGTGAGAAGTCACCTGAAGAAGACTCCAGGGGAGAGTTGAAACATTGTGCGTTAATTTTAACTTTTATCCACTGACTTGTAATATTTTAAACACTTCTTTTTATTGGATTTGACTCAGTGGAAATTTGGGACCGATATGAATGTTTTAATTAATATACGTACAAAGCCTTCATTTGGACTCATGGTCAGCTTGCTGTTTGCCAGTGGAGTCTGGTATTCACAGCCCCTTAAATTCAAGTGCTTTATTGTTATCCCTGTACCTCTGCCTATTCACTATGAGCTTATAAAAAATATCAGCCCTAAGCATTCATAGCACACCAAATACAAATATTTTACTCATGTAACTTAATGGCATTTCGTGTACAGCATCAGACTTTTCTGCACTCTAGAGTATTGTTTTGTGTTTGTACATGGCCATGTAAATACAACCATGCTTCGTCTTAAAAAAAAGTGAAATGCAATCATTAACATTATCCAACACCCAATAAATTGCAGAAATTACTCACATTATCGTTGTAATTCCTGAACTATCAAGTTGAGGTTTGCAAAGTTCTTGGTTCCTGTGCAAGCTTTCTTAGAGATTTCTTTGAACTTTGTTGTAACTTTTGTTTGATACCACCAAGTTTTTCTTCTGTAAGAACATTGCAATGCACTCTTGGTTTCTTATCAAGAACAGCTCTCGTTTCCCTAAGAATATGAATAATTTTTCTGTTAGGTGCATGAACAGCAGAGAATCTCCATATAAATAGTTGTCTCGCTTCTCTACAAGACTTTATCACATGGAGATTCTGTTTTCTAAAGGGTGCAGACCTTTTGGCATTATAACAACACTGACACACTATAACCTGAAACACATGGGGGGATATGCAAAAAAAGTAAGCATAAAGTAAGAGCATCTTCTTGCTGAGAAGTGTAGTCACTCACAATTCATATGCATAAAAAATCGTTGCGACAGAATACTACCTGCTCAGAGCAGAAAGTACATACTTTGGCAACCCACGCGGAACATGCACCTGCATAAACAAAGCTAGGAAAACAAACACGTGTGTTCATAGAGCAGGGCATTTATATCACAGCCATTTCGGCGTTTTAAGGAAGAGGAAATAATTAATTCTATCAAGTCTCTTTGAAGTTTTGACAAACAATGGACTTTGTAGAGAGGCCTACAATATAAACAAAATAATTATTTTCGTAATATGCAAGAATTAGTTTTTAGAAGTTTACAATAATAATCACAACCTTATAATACAAGTATTCACAATTCACATGAAACTTTAAGTGAAGTAATATAATAAATGAAAATATTTTTTCCCATAATATTTTAGGATTAAATTAGTTTAACGAAAATTCACTATAACATAATTACAACATTAAATATAATTAGTAGGCTATTTTTAAAATGTGATATGAAACATTCATATAACTCCCTCTACTCTTAATATAGCCTATTCCAGTGTAGAGTACACGGCTGAATTGCAGTAGTGCGCATTCACTTGTATCAGCCTCGTTTCCAAGGCGCATTATTCGCCAGGCAAGACCAAAAATCCAAGTCTATATTGTATAAAATGAATGGCTTATAACTAGCCTTCAGAGAATTTATTTTGGGGAAGTTTTTCAAATAAAAGTTATGGCACTTATGTATAATATATTATAGTAGGCCTACAAATAAGCCTATAAAATCGTTAAACCTATTTCGAGAAAATTAATAAAAATGAAATTTTCTTCAAATAAAGTGCTTGTAAAAATGAAAAGACAGTCATTGCCGTAGGCCTACCTCGTGTCGCATCCCTGAAGGATACACAATACAAATAAAATCTTAATAAATGCACTCGCATACTTTTGTGTAACCTAAGGGTGGCAATACACCTTTCGTCAAATTCTGATATAGAATAAGAGGCCGTGTTGCAGAGAATAGGTATTCAGTTGTATTAGATTGATGCAAAGCTTTATCGTTCACCAGGCAAAATTGAGTTTCTATGAACGATGCCTGCCTTGTAACTACCCATCAGAGAATTTTTGAAAAAATATTCATATAGGCCTATATATTTCAAATACAAGTTTAGCTCTTAGCATAAGCACCTCAAATACAAAATTTAAACAAAATCGTTTCACCCGTTTTCGAGAATGTTGCGAAAACCGAACTTTTCTTTGTGTAAAGTGGCCAATCTTCGTGTCACATCCCGAAGATACCTAAGTTCAATTAAAAATTGAGTTTTTATATGATTTTTCGTTCTCGAGCTATGCAGACAAACATCTTTTTGAAAATAATATTTTCGTATTCAGGGGGCCTAAAAACATGACATCAAATTTTGGGGTCTATACAGAGAATTAAAAATAAAAATTCACATATTTTATTTTCGCAAATTTTCATAAGGAAAAGCCGCAGGGGTTGTTTCCGGCTCATCTACAATGCCTGGGGGCTGTCCCTACATTATTTGTAGTTTTCCTTCTTTCTGGAATGTCCATATATTCCGTGCGAATCATCCGAGTAGAAAGTAGTGAGTGTCGAATTTGGTAGCTCACAAATTTCCTAGCATATGCTGATCCCGCTCGATCTTTATGCATGCGGAATTGAAGCAGGTGCTATGCAACTGAGTACAAAGAGCGTATTGTCACGTGATCGCAGTGGGTGGGGGGGGTCCGCTGGATTTTTATGCATACGACTGCAAGTAGATACTTGAAATCTGCTAGTATAAACTTCATACTCTCTTTTATGCATATCCCCCATGGTCTCACAATGTATGAACCAAGACTACAGATGGCACACGTGGAGAGGAGAGGAAGTATAGGATGAACAGAAGTGGTTTAGCACAAGACAAGCAAATCCCTGTTAAGCTGGCCATGCACCCAATGAAGGCTCTGTGTCTCTTATAATTAATACTAGCAGGTGTCCGTGGTTTCGAAGATTAAAAATTAAGAGCAAAATAACTAAAACTTTATAGCCTATTTAGTAACACTTACCGTACACGCAAATCATTCATAAACTAAATGATTAACAATTATACAGCTAAAAATCTGAAACGACCTCAAATTTGAGTTCCCTGATCCAGAAAAGCCCTGCATACTGAGTTCCGTTCAAATCGATCAATGTTTGCCTGTTTAGGTCTACATTCATACCCCTCTTTCGTCTATGTTGAAAATTTCAGATTCTGCGTGCCTTGACATTATAAACAAACGAATTGATCAGAGTGAGCTCGCAGAATCAAAGCAATCAATAATTGCAAAAATATTGATGCTTTTATTTCCAAGTCTTGGAAAAAAAAAAAAAAAAGGCAAAGCCACCTGCAATTGATTTGGCAATTGAACAATCTAAACAAATTATCAAAGGCGGCGGAGGAAAATAGATTCATAATAAGTTAAAGAAAAACGGTACAGATGATTTTTCGAAACACCTTGGAATACTTCTACAGACGTGACGGAACTCTGTCAGTGTACATGTTAGAGACAAAGCAGCAACAGCCATCAGAGTGATGAAAAACATAGAAAGACCTGAAACATTGTTCCTGTACAACGCTATGAGGTTGTTCTGTGGAAAGATAGTCCTGATACTGACGTTTGAAGTAGAACTTTTTTGGGACCAAATGAAAGGGAGAGACATAGAGAGCTGGGAAAAAGTAAAGTCCACCTTTTTCTGTGTGTCTAAGTAGATGTCTTCAAGGTTAGTGTACGTACTGGCCAAAGAGAGTTTCTTGATGGAGGAGATCAGAATACAAATGCTCCTACCGGCTACAGCTGCCCTGCAGAGTGCACTGGACAGTCGAGAGCAGAAGAGGAGAGAAATTTGCCTGAGTTCTACAGTACCAGTGCCATGTTAAATCGAGAGTTGACTCGAAGTACAAACTGAGACATGTTGCTACCAAGTTTGCATGTTATGGCTTCCATCATGCGATCTGCTGCAACAAGAAGTTCCATGAATTGAGGGGTACGTGTTTATGTGAATTGTGCGGGAACAATTGCAACAGATACCACATGTAGTTGTGCAAAAGTTGAATGGGTCAATCTGTGATTACGTGAAGGAAAACTAATTTGCACACTGTGCGCACTTCCTATTTTATATAATTTGACAATTGAAATGTATTACCGGTACTAAAAACTGATGCTTCGATAGCACACAAAATTCATGTTTTGTGCCAATTTTTCACTTATAACTCGCAAACGAAAGCAAAAATTAAAAATCCGGCTTTGCGGTGCATTTGGCCACCCTTCAATCCACCTATGTTTAAAATTTCAGTTCTCTGCATGCAGTAGATTTTGCTGGAATTGTGCACAGACAGATAAACACCTCCTCTTATTATTATAGATTGTCTTCATAGAATATGGTAGCCTACAATAATTTGTTTATAGTCTTCTAAGGGGTTATTTTGTTGCTTAACAGAACTATTATCAGATTTTTTATCATATCGCAGTTTGAATTAATGAATTCCATGAATTAAGCTGAGGAACTATATAACATGTGAGTCATAATTTTTTAATAAAGTGAGAGATGTGTGTTACAATAGGTCAAAATGGAGACTTTCTTTTAACAGAGTTTCAGAAACTGTTTTCTTTTGTAGGTTTATTGGATAAAGGAAGCCAGTTCCATTCTGCAGTTCATGACTTTTTGTCAGGTACACAAGAGTCTGACCTGAAGCTAGATCAAATAGAAGGATGCTGGGAAAGTTTGAGAAATGTTGTACCTGATATAACAAATGTCAGAGTTTTAGAGAGTCATGTTGTGCATTCTGATCTTCTTTACAGAGGTGTAATTGACTGTGTTGCTTCATACAGGTAACCAATTGACTTGATACTCTCTTAATCATGGAATCATTCTGCTTCCTCATATTTGTTATGTGTAGCCTAGCTTATTTTTCTATTTCTGTAGGTACGAAAATATTTCTATGGTCCTTTTCTATAAAAATTGCCTTATACGGTATATAAAATATTACATAGGGGTCATTCCACACCAAATCAACCAATGGTCCAAACATCACGTCATCAGATTGTTACGATTTTTTAATATGAGGTAGTATGAGCTGAGTAGGTACAAAATTTAGATTTTTACCTTTTTTGGACTTATAGATTTTGAGATAAAAATTTTTGAAAAATTACATAATGACAGTTTTTAGGAACGTTTTGATATATTAAAAAGCATGTAACTCAAAAACGGTTGGTCCTAGAAAGCTCAAATTTGTACCATTCTTTTTAGAATTACAAGGGCTTTAATTTGACATGTAACTTGACTGTATCACATCACTGTATATTTCTTCCAAAAACTCAAAAAGTTTTTTTTATCAAAAACTTAAAATCGGGATTTTTAATTTTTATGAAAAAAATATATTTTATTCTAAACCTCTTTAGTAAGTTGTGTACAAATTTTCATGATGGCATTTTTCGGGTTTCATACTAAAATTAATTTTTATATGAATTGAGGCATATAGAAATTCTGGTAAATTCATTCATTGTTATTCTATTAAAAATTAATCATACTGTTGTAATTAAACTTACTCTAACACTAATTTACTTTTTTACAATAGGGCCTCTACCCTAAAAGTTTGTTTGAAAAAAGTTAGGTCTACATAATAGGATGATGATGGTCCATATGGTAAAATAACTGGAACTGCCTTACTGAATCAGTGACATGTTTCTTTCCTCCTGTTGAAAATTGATATCTTATTTATTTTATTAAAAGACAGTTAAACTTACTTTAAATCATGGAGCAATTTTCATTACACTCTAAATCAGTAGAGGTGGTTTTTCTTCTTTGCCAAAACTTGTGTCGCTTTGGCCATCTCCTCTGCTGGAACTTGGTAGGTTCTACCTGCTGCTGTGGTTGGATTTAGTTTGCACAAAACATAGTTCATTGGCACTGCTAGGGTATCTTTTCTCCTAGGATATGTGAATGACGGTGATGGTCCTTTTGGATTAAGAAAGGAAACATGAATTTTCTTTTCAACATCATCTTTTGAGTCAACATGCACCAACCACCACTCTTTATCATAAGCACAAGCAACAAAACCCACAACATCTTCAAATGGAATGTCTTCATCACCAGGGCTGATCTGTACTCTATGTGTTTCTGAATCATCAGAAAATGAGTATACTTTGGTTTTTACCCTATTTAGGTCTAGAGGAATGAAGGCATGAAATTTCTGGGTCCCCGAGATTGCCACACCTTCTTCAACCCTTGATTTCAGAACTTTTTCTTCATCAGAATACTCTTCATTGGTTGTGTAGAAAAATGTGATTGTTGGTAAATGTTGCACACCCCACTGAAAAAGCTGAAAAGGTGTTAAAATTTGATTTTCTAATGGATTTTGGAGGCTGGCTTTGGCGGCAAGCCTTTTGACTGTACCCCCTACTCCATCACAAACTCCCTTTCCATGTGATGTAGCATAAAAATGCCACTCAGCTTCAAGTCCATCAAAGTCCTCTTTGTGATAGCAGAGGTTCAGAAAATTCTTACTATTTTTGTATTGCGCAGCTGAACCGTCTGAAAAATAGTACAGCTTTTTCAAGTTTGGTAGATAATTTCTTAGATAGAGCATTAATTTTTTCTGGAAAGCATGAACAAGAACAGTATTGTGTGCTAGGCAATCTGATATAAATACAAAGCTCCAGTTAACTAGCTCTTGTTTTCCTGTTTCTTGATTTCTTTCCTTGAAATATATTACAAAAGAGTGCACAGTAGCCAAAGAATTGTTCCAATGAAACCCTTGAGCCTCATCTTGTAGAACAAATGAATAATTTTCGGCAAAATCACAAGTTACTACAGCTTCATTTCCTTCCAATGAGGATTTTGTTTTTTTGCAATAAAATCATGTTTTTTAAGATTACTCAATTGACTGCAAAATTCTTGGACGAACTCATCAACTGTTTTTTTTAAATGTTTCGAAATTACACCTGTCTACAGTAATCCACTGTTTATAAGTAATGTTGTCAATCATTTCCTCCTTGAAACACTCGGTTAAAGCTTCCTTAAAGTCCTCAATTGTGGGACAATAGTCACATTCATTTAGGAAGCATGCCTGTAATGGTGGATTGCACATAACATTAGCCATACATTCCTTGTAACTCGTTAGAGGACTGTCAGATCCAGGCAGTGTTAGTTTATTTAATCTTCCTCCTGAAAACATGAGCTTCATATTCTGGTGTGCAGTGCACACACACACACAGATTGAGTGCCAGTGGCACCAGCAATAATGCAGTTCTTGGGCCTCAGTTCTGCAAACTTCGAAAAGCCAATTTTTAAATCAGGGAAATTTGATTTGAAAAGTTTGTAAATTTCACGCAAATTTCCAAAAATCAATCTTTTTTTAAATGGATTGGCTTTCCTTCGATATCCTTACCCATGGAGACATAATCTTTTTTCCCCAGACATTTGCCTACTCACTTCATCATTATTATAAAATTCCTTTACCAAAACAGCTGTTTCGGGAGGTAGAGTTTTTCCAGGTTTTGGGTCAGGAGTCGATAGTATCCCCTTTTCTTCAAGAAGTTCTTTTGCTTTCCATGCCATATAGTTACTAATACCAAATTCACATTCCATTCTTGCACAAGACCAACGTTTAGGTAAAAAAATCTACAGGCCCATATATAAAGTTATTTTGCCAGTTTTATTCTTAATTGAACAGTTATAATTAACGTTTCATATCATAAAATAATTAAATACGGTAGGCTAAAAGGCATTTATAAAAATGCCACAATGACTGTAGTGAGAAAGAACTGCTGACTGAGGGGTTGCAAGTTTCAACAGGAGGAAAGAAACATGTCACTGATTCAGTAACTCTTGTTAGTTCCAGTTGTTATTTTACCATATGGACCATCATCATCCTATTATATAGACCTAACTTTTATCAAATAAACTTTTAGGGTATAGGCCCTAATGTAAAAAAAGTAAATTAGTATTATAAATAAAAATAAATAAATAAATAAGCACGTCACAATCCCTTATAGGGCAAGGGCCTCCTACCATGGTAGGGCTGGCTCTGTTTTACTCTCCCAAGGTGAGCTATTTCCTTGGAGAGTTGGGTTTTTGCCTCCTGGTGGGTTAAGACCTATATATTAACAACACTTTCATAGGACACTGTTTTCCTAATGAATTAAATGCTCTATCATTTGTTTTCAGTTCACTTTTTCTGTGACCTATCCTGAACATCTCGTTTCTGCCTGAACTCTTCTTCCTTTCCTAGATCACTGTTTTCCTAATGATTTAAATGTTTTATCACTTGTTTCCAGTTCACTCTTTCTTTGGCCTGTCTTGTCCATCTCATTCCTAACTCCTCCCTGAATTCGTCCTCCCATCTGCGTCGAGGTCTGCCTCTGCTTCTTTTACCCTTCCTCTGGTCCCAAACAGTTGTTGCATACGCCCATCTTTCTTGATTCATTCTGATGACGTGACCTCCCCAATTCCATTTGGTTTTTCTTACAACAATCGCTGCGTTTTCCAGTCCACTTCTTTTTCTTAACTCCTCATTTCTTATCCTGTCCCTTAGATTTATTCCCAACAGTTTTCTTTCCATCTTTCTCTGACAAATCTCTATCATGTTAACTTGTTCCTTTCTTAATGCCCATGTCTGGCAGCCATATAGTAGAACTGGTATGACACACATTTTTAGCACTTCCAATCTCTTCTTGATATTTATGTGCCAGTCTAGGAGGATAAACTTTAAGCTCCAGAACTTTCCCCATGTGCATGGGGAAATTAGTATTAGAGTAAGCTTAATTGCAACAGTATGATTAATTTTTAATAGAATAACAATGAATGAATTTACCAGAATTTCTATATGCCTCAATTCATATAAAAATTAATTTTAGTATGAAACCAGAAAAATGCCATCATGAAAATTTGTACACAACTTACTAAAGAGGTTTAGAATAAAATATATTTTTTTCATAAAAATTAAAAATCCCGATTTTAAGTTTTTGATAAAAAAAACTTTTTGAGTTTTTGGAAGAAATATACAGTGATGTGATACAGTCAAGTTACATGTCAAATTAAATCCCTTGTAATTCTAAAAAGAATGGTACAAATTTGAGCTTTCTAGGACCAACCGTTTTTGAGTTACATGCTTTTTAATATATCAAAACGTTCCTAAAAACTGTCATAAAATTTTTCAAAAACGTATAACTCCAAAACGAAAGGTCGAAAAAATTTAAAACTTTGTACTTTTGGTCGTAGTGATGAACAGAACACAATCACTGAATATGAGCCATTTTGAAAACCTCAAGGTTAAAAATTATATTTTTATTGGTTGATTTGATATGGAATGACCCATAGTATTATAAGCTAAGCTAAGGATTTCTATGTACTACCCGCACGCAAATTTCTGGGCGCTTGGCTCCCTAGTCCTCATTCGGTAGGTTTTGTTCAACTTCGTAGGTAGAGCTGACAACATTGAAACACGAAGTACGCTGTACACCCTGACATCTAGTGGCTTCAATACTAAGCTTTCGTTCTGTCTCAGGATCCTTATTTATGTATTGACATATTTTCTGATGCATGGAAAAAATACAATTTTGCGATTGCTGGTTTCACAAACACGTCATTGTACATCCAACACTACTCCTTACCTCCGTATGTGCTAATTTCTGCCACTCCCGTGAACTCTGATGTCAATTTCATGGACTGAAAGTTGAGCGAACTTTTCACAAAACATATTAAATATGTTTAAAATCAGGCCTATAGTTTTCTCCACTTTTAGATGCCTTACCTCTCTTACGTTTTACAACACGAAATGGTGAAGCATGTTCTGCTAAAGCCGCGTTCACACCTGTGCAACGTTGCATGCGCACAAGAGGCTTGCGCCTGGCAGGTGGAGATGCAAGCCGGGGCATGCAACGGTGCAGGGTGAGGCATGCGTGGAATCTGTGCGCACGGACCACCTTGCGCCGATGGACGTAGGCGCAAGTAGCTCCCCATTTGAAACGGGGAGCTACGTGCAACAGTCGTGCGTCTTCCAAGGCTCTGCTCTGATTTTTCATTATGGCGGAGTGGTCTAATGAAAAGAATATTGAGTTCGTGGAGGATTATCGCTCGTATCCGTGTTTGTGGATGGCTAGCTCCCCGGACTACAAGGAAGGGCCAAAAGAGGAGCGATTCCTTACAGTTTCTAAGGGACAAATACGCTTTGGGAACAACGAAAGCGGTGCTAAATAAAATAAAAAGCCTCCGATCATACTTTCGTAGAGTCCAGCAGAGTAGAGCAGTGGTATTATTTCAATGAATAGACCTTTTTAGGCTTTTTAAACAAACGAGTTTAGCCGTCTTCATAAAACATAATAATGGACACTAATATGACACCGAAAATTGTTTATAATTTTGACAGAGTTATTCTAGTTCTCTCCCCCCCCCAAATAAGCAAGTAACTATTCCTTATATTGGCACTCGAAAAATAGCATAAACAATTGAGATATTTACCCTTTTTAATGATACAATTATTCAATGCTCACTCAATTAACTTCCTATCTACTAAAATAAGTTGACTGAAATTGTTTCTATATATACATTTCAAAGTATTTCAGACTGCTCAAGTTTCATTTCCTGCGATAGTTACAATAAACAATAACACGTGTGAATTGATTCAACCGAGGGAAGAACTGAGGTCAATGATAACAACGTTGCTTTTGTTTTGGAAAGCAGAAGCCAAGGCCGACTTGGTTACATCAGTTAACATAAACAGTGACTTAATGGTTTATTCCTTTGATGCCGCCTGCCCATGCAATGAATAGCTGCACTATACAAAGACAAACAACAAAGCGATATATAGCCTACATTATTAATTTCAGTGCGTTGTATAAATTTATTTGCATTAGGCCTACATCTTTTCTTAAAATGCACTAATTCACATTTATTTATTTTCTTTTGTATTAATTGGAAAATCTATTTAAAAATAGTGTTTTTCTGCAAAAGTCCTCTTTAGCCCCTAGTCTAGTGGTTGCTGACTACGGACCCGCAAGTCTGGGTTCGAACCCCGGTACCTCCTCAAATTTTTCTGAGGTAGGGCCAACTGGAACGGGGTGCATTCAGTCTCGTGACACCAACCGAGGAGCTAATTCATAAAGAAGTAGCGGCTTCGGTTCAGTAAGCTATCAACAACTGCAGTAGGATTCGGCATGCTGACCACATGCCCTAATCCTGCCAGCTACCTATTCAAAATGTGACAATTATTACGCTCATATTATTGGTAATTAATAATAAATAAAATTATATTTGGAAGAAAGCAGTTCGTTCGTTGAAAATGCCACTGTTCGAAATAGTACCTACTGGTGATCAAAGTTGTTCCTACTGCGTACATTTTCGAACGATATTCTGGAAATGAAAGATTGATTGCCATGACCAATTTTACTGCTGTTTGACTTTCATATTTTTGTGAAAGGTCAACTACATTGCCAACTTTGTGATTACAATACAATTGAATTTTCTTCTTACGGTTTCGTCTTTGTCGCAAAATAACAACAGCTGCAGCAGCAGCAGCTACGGCACCTAAATCCAAAGCGGACATATCATCTGCGCACTTCTAGCAGGTGTGAACAGAAAGAGGTATGCGCCTACAATAATGGAGCCGCAAGAGACTAGGTGCATGCGCAGATGCACTGGAGAGGCACGGCAACTAGGCGCAAGGCGCACAGGTGTGAATGCGGCTTAAGACTCTTTTTTATGCTTAAAACTAGTCACCCAGTGTAAAGATATTGAGCCTGTATTATATAATAGTCTATTCCCGGAGGAAAATAACTTATTTGATAACCAAATCCTTATGATGTGTAATTAATTGTTACACAATACCGTCACCACATTATATTATTGGACTGCATTAAAATCGCCGTATATTAAATGCCACTACATAAAATAGCGAGGATGATTCATCATAAGTAATTATCCAATTCGGCATCCAATTTATTGTTTGTCCACATACCTCACACTTACGCTTACCATACGTGCGATTCTGCTGAAATGTGGTTTCTTTGGTTGACAACACTACAGAAAAACTGGCAGACTAGCTATGTTTTCCTCCCCCCAACCCTCGCTTCCCCGTAAAACCAGCGCCCAAGAATTCGCGTGCGGGTAGTAAGTACATATTTGTTTTTATAGGCCTATTAGTTAAAGTTAAAAATGTGATATATGTTTATGGGTGAGACATTTTGAATGGTTTTAAGACACACTTAATTTTCCATATTGTCCTTCAAGGAATAGTAGGCTACATATGATATTTTTACATATTTTAGAAAAACTTGCATATCTTTACATAATTGAACATTTTATTTCAAATATATTCCATATTTTATGATTTCAAAGTTATTCTTCTCAGATAATTGTTTCAGTTTATTTCACTAACATCTGTATAAGCTGGATTCTTGAATTTCTATGAAATGCTGAAATCTAGAACTAGATCTGGATTTAGCTTTTGGAGATGTTGGAAGTTTAGAATTTTCCTTGCTACTTCACTTGTAATGTTAAGCGAAGTTTTATTGAGTAGGCTACAAAACAATTTTTAGAGAGAATAGATGCAGTTTTAGTTTTGAATATATAACCCATGCTTAAAAATAGACAGTTTTCATTAAAATATCAACAAATTGTAGCACAGCCATTCCATGAAAAGTGAGCCTATTTTACCATTATTACATTTTTAAGCAAGGTAGACATGTTGTATATCAAATGAAAGCTAAAAGCTTATATTTTTAAATGTCAGTACTCATTTTGTTAATGTTTGTTAAATTCGAACATAATGAAAGCAACCAATTCCTTACAATTAATACTGTGTATAGTCTTCTTCCCCTCCTGATCCCAGTAGTTTGATGTGAATTTGTAAGGCTTGGAGTTGATATTTTCTACCTAGAAGTTTGACTTTTATAATTCCGGGGTGTGCGGGCAAAAGAGAGTTAAGTCCACTTTCTTGTTACTGAGAATTAGAGCGACTTATCACAATTTACCAGCCCAACATAGCTTTAGAGATGGATAAACCCATGAGGCACACATCCATAACTACTGTACAATTTTGATTATGACTTACTGAACTTAACACAAATGTAGAGAACTTTTTTTATCTATAACTCTTTGGACATATCTAAATTTTTAAGGATGGTGGACTTAACTCTCTTTGCCCGTGCACCCCAGAATTTTGTTGGTGACTGCAGAAGGTTTTGGGCCTTGTCTGAGCGCACTGGTGTTGTTTCTTAGTCGGATCTAGTTCTGTTGAAGAACTGACTAGCTTAGAAGTGATCGTACCACTAGTCCTCAAGACAATTTAAATTTTTTATTTAAAAAAACGTCTTATTATGAATAATTAAGTAAATTCTTATCTATATAAAAATGAATGTATGTGTGTTTGTGTGTGTGTCTGTCCTTTATGCATTACTACACCATTCATCCGATCGCCATGAAACTTTGGGAAGTTGTTGAGTGCATTCCCGGGAAGGTTTCTGGCATATTACATTTTTAATTTTTCCTTTCGTTCGTGAGTTATGAGTGAAAAACGGGCAAAAAACGTGTATTTTTTGCGTTTTCGAAGCATCAGTTTTCAGTAATACCATTCAATGTCAAATCAATTACAGTAGGCTTTGGCTATTTTTGTCATTCCTTGGACATAAAACTATCGCGATCACTTGAATGTTGTAGCTCACGCTGGTCGATTCATTTGTTTATAATGTCAAGGCACGCAGACATATGAATTTTTAAACCTACACTGAAGAGGATTATTATTATTATTATTATTATTATTATTATTATAATAAAAGGGATAATCAATATAGGCCTCAATATGGTCAAACGTTGTTCGATTTGGACGAAACTCACTATACAGGGGTTTTCTGGGCCAAGGACCTCGAATCTGAGGTCGCTTTTACCAGGCGGCGCTATCTAATCGTGGTATGTAATTCACGTGATTTAGGTGTTAATAAATATAATGATTTAACTATTATGCTCTTAATTTTTAATTTTTGAAATAATTATTGCGGGCGATTGCTTGATTTTGTAAGTCCATCCTTGACGATTCATTTGTTTAGAATATCAAGGCCCGCAGACGTATGAAATTTTCAACCTACACGGAAGAGGGATATTCAATATAGGCCTAAATATGGTCAAACATTGTTCGACTTGGACGAAACTCACTATGCAGTGGTTTTCTGGGCCAGGGAACTCTAATCTGAGGTTGCTTTTACCAGGCGACACTGTCTAATCGTGGTATGTAGTCCACGTGATTTAGGTGTTAATAAATATGATTTAACTATTATGCTCTTAATTTTTAATTTTTGAAATAATTATCGCGTGCGAAGCCGTGGGCACACGCTAGTTATGAATAATTCATTGCTCTGTAATCTAATTCATAATCATCATCTAATTCATTTTATGTTGTTATAAGTTCAGATCTGTAGAAACATTTTTCTTTATAGAGGGAAACCTGTGCTAATAGAATGGAAAAAATCTGACAAACAAAAAACAGAAATAGAAAAGACATATGATGCGCCTATTCAGCTAAGTGCCTATGTTGGTGCAATGAACTTCGATAACATGTACAACATAGAGGTAAGATTCCTTCTTTCCATATTATATAGATACCGTAATGATTAAGAATTAATCTCTAAGTTTCTCATCGATAGAGGATCAAAGATGTTATTATGAAGAAAATTGTCTCAGCGCAAATTAAACTGACACTTCTATGGCTATACTATGAACATGGCATCCCTGGGTGTGGGGTATCTCAGGTACCCCATGCATTTTCATTTGTATTTGGTACTTCATAATAATTTTTGTTACCATGAATACTAGTTAAATTACAAAATATTCTAATTTAAATGTGTAGGTTAATTAAGACACATCGTTGCACACACACTGAATGAAATCTGGAAATGCTTATTTTTATGCAGTTCAGAAACTTTTATCATCTCGTCTTCTGTCCAGAGATCTAAAAATAAAAATTTATAAACAATTATCCTGCCAGTAGTATGATATGGATGTGAGACATGGTCACTTACTCCTTGGGAAGTTCCTAACTATGTTTGAAAACAGAGTGCTTAGGAACATATTTGGAACTAAGAGAGATGAAAATAGGGACTGGAGATAACTGCATAATGAGGAGCTTCATAACTTGTACTCTTCACTGTATACAGTAATGGTAGTTAAATCACAGAGAATGAAATGGGCTGGACATGTTGTGTGCATGGGGTAAAAAGACTGGGAGTTCCCAAAGGGAAGAGACCACTTGGAAGACCTAGACATAGGTGAGAGTATATTATTAGAATTCATTTAAGGGAAGTAGGATTTGCAAGGAATGGTAGGAGTTAGTACAGAATAGATTGAATGACAGGATCATGTAACTGTAGCAATGAACCTTGGAGTTTCATAAAATAGATAATATTCCTTTAGCTTGCTTAGGAATTGTCTATTGCCATTGAGTAAGTAGGTAAAAAAAATAGTTGTACACATTAAGATTACAGATTTATTTTGTAGAGCAATGTTCTCCATATAACTTGGAACTTATCAAATATTAATATATTCGTGTACCTGAATACCTTATTTTATTGAATTAAGTAGGTATTTAAATATGAAAACTTTATTAAACTGCATAGTTCTATACTAAAACATCAATCTGGAACCTACAGCAGAATTTAAAAATGTATTGTTCAAGATGGTATGCATCGTACTCCATTCAAGTAGTTCATCCTAAAGATTATTTTTTAATAAATTCTTTAATGGAGAAAGATGATATATTATAAGATTATACAGTGTAGTGGCCAGGCATATATCTCCCAGCTTACAGTTCTGAAAAACTCCAGAGGAGTAAGTTGCAACAGGTGATAGGGAACACGGTCAACCTGTGTGAAACCATCCCTTATTAATCGTGCAAAAACGTACTGTCAGTTCAGTAGCTAGGTTAGCAAAAATACAACTCCCATTGTTAGACAAACGTTTTAGCCTTTAGTCTTAGTGGTGTAGCGACCTTCTTCTATCTCTTTTCTCTCTCTGTCCATCCTCTGTCACATTAAAATTTCTGTTGCTTATGCTAGGCTCGGAGATATACAGCACCATCTGTAGAGTCTTGATTATCCAAACTAAACTGGGCCTGGAGTACTTCAGATCACTGAAAATGTTGGATAATGCAGAAAAACAAAGAAATATGTATTAAAACTCTGAAATATCGTAATATGACCATAGCTTTAGCCTCCATATAAATTAGTGCCATCTCTTTGGCACTTAGCCTGCATTGTGTGTCATCTTGTTTAAGATAAGATAAGATAAGATACTTTATTCATCCGTATAATCAATTTACATCGATGTAGGATTCGTCAGCTTAAACCTAAGATAGAAATTAACACTAGAACAGTAATACAGAGAATCTTAGACTATGAACTATAAACTATAAACTATGAATCTTAAATAATGAACTGATTTAAGAATACCTTTGCTTTATACCTTTTCTCTAGTGCTGTTTATACAGTTTTACAGCTCAACATCTCATTATACTACAATGTACGGTTATAAAGTCCACCAAAAATACAGTAAGAACAAATTTCATCTACCACAAATAGTGCAGGATAATACAGAATGTAGGATGACTGAAAGTTGGATAATTGAGACTACTCTATGAATTTCATAAATGAAAGAAAAAAATGAATGTGAAGTTGTTCATTAAAATGCTTAGTTGGGTATTCGCTATCCCCCTTTCCGCCATGGAAGAGTTAATCATGCCATTTTCATACTAATTCTGCTGGTCAATTAAATTATTAAGAGAAATTTGTGAAATAATTTGAGTAGTGTAACACAGTTAGGGCCATAGCAGTAGCTATTCCTCACATCTCTTCTCAAGATCATGTCACCTGAGTAGCTTTCAAGTTAACTTTCTCATCTTGAGACGAGGACAATGTAATAGTCTCGTCTTAAGCTATTGTCTGCTGATAATTTACTCAAGTAATACTAGATCCCATGCTCAAGTGATATGCGGTCTGATGCATTGTTTTCTATAAAACTTGAGCAAGGATGTTAAGAGGTCCAGAATAGAAGGTAGTGGAGGTAAGTTACAATCTGTACCAAAAGATGATGCTACAATAACCGTGCCCCTAGGTTTTTCCCATTGGCCTGTCTTCACAATTTTGCAACATTCCTTTGCTTGTTAAAGTCTTTTCTTTTGTATCTTCGTACGTAGCAACTAGTGAAAATAGAGATTACAAGGAATACATGGTAAGATTACTTGGAAATATCGCCTTACATTGTGAATCTAATTTTAATTTATTATGGATTAGGAATATTGTATATAGTTTGTACTAGTTTAGACCTATACTAGGCTATGTATCGAAATATTAAGGAACTTACATAATAATTATAACTAAGGGACTAAAATATAATAATATAACTTAAGTAATTTAAACATAATGATAATTATTATAAGAAACCTAAATAATCTTGGTATGCACAGTTACATAATTAACTTATATGACTTGAATACATGTGTTTACTTAAACCAAATAATATAAACAATAAATTTATAGTTACAAGATCTGGAGATTTATTTTTGTGCATTAAACTAACAGGAATTAAAAAAATTAATAATAAAAATAAACAGTTTGATAATTGCTAATATTTACATTGAATAGCACTCTCTGCCTTAATGGTAAATAAGCAGTTTAACTTAGCCATTTCTAACTATTCACACAAAATAGGTTCGTTTATGTCATAGTTCTAATTTTTTTTCTTGTATACCTTAGCTTTTCTCATTGAAACATTCCTTTTTTTTATAGTTGCTTTACATGAGTTGCTTTAAATGAGCCCGTACCATAGGTACTCTGGGTAGAGGCAATATTGCTTTCAACCCCCAAATTCGAAGCTGAGTTTTTAACATACATACATGTTTTGAGATACCCTGAATCCAAAAATACTATTTTCAGAAGTGGCTGCAAGTGTGTGTGTGTGTCTGTGTCTGTACCGGTATGTGAACAGCCTAGCCCCAGAATGAAAAATTGTGTGAAAACAAAATTTGTATTTGGCTCAAGTACCTTCCAGAGAGTGGCATACTTAAAGGATTTTCAAGATTATCTGATGGAGAAGAAAGCGCCAGCATCCCTCCTCTCTCTTCTCAATGTAGTGAATTGTGTTCCCATATCCACTAGTGAATGTGAACGTGGGTTTTCGCAAATGAATCTCATTATCACACCTGCAAAAGCTTTATTCCATCTTCGTTAAATTGATTGGCCTTCTACTGCAGTTGTTTCAACCTATGGGTTATGTATGCTCTTGGTTTATGGAAAGCAGACATCTTGCTACTGATACCAAGAGTAAAGTAAGAGGGATGTGAGACTACAGCAGGCATGAGCTGATGTCAATTTGGAAACTTTTATAATGCTAGATAATAGTAATTACAATGTAGTTTTGTAGTTAATTCCACGACCATTTAAAATATATGTTGAGATCTTCAGTAATTGTCGTATTATATAGAGTGTGAGAGTACCTCAGTGCCCCAGAACCCCCAAACCCCCCAAAAGTTTCCCTATTGGGAACTTAAATTTCTTGCATTCTAGGTTGTTGCTGGTTACTTGATGCCTATGCATCACCAGGTGAGTTATAGAAGTTATAAAAAAATATTATGTCACTGGATTTCTCAATAGTACATTATGCAACAAGCCTATAATGGCCTTTATTAAGACATGAATATGCTTGCTTTGCTCGGTTCATAATTTTCATAAGAGTGTCTTAATTAGGCAAGTTACATACGACTGTTTTTGTTCAACCGTAATTAAATGTTTAAGTTCTTTTGTTTCTTGAATACCTTTTAATTGATTAAAGCAGACGACTCTTGCCATAAGCTGTTGTAGTTCTTGTCTTTTCCGATAGGTGGCTGCAAGGCATACAGTCTTGCAGCGCTTCTCTTGACCATTATTGTCAAACAACGCATATGAAAACATGGGATATAAGTTCAATGTAGTATAACATTAAAATTAAGACTAACAGAAGTGATTTTATTTTAAAAACAGGTTGTTAGTTGCATATTTTATTTGCTGCTCTGAAGATTTCACGATCGTTCCATGGTTGATACTAATTGTTACCACACCAGTTTCGAAATAAAATCAGTGTCAAAATAAGTATCATTGTGACACAGTTACATCACATGTTATAAGCATATTATTAGTATGGTTGAACAAAATATATTTTTCTTTGTTTTATGTTATTTTTTTTCTCTTATATACAGGTACATGGTGGATTGGTTGTAGTGGCTTATAACGATGGAACTCCAGCAAATACTTTTAAAATGAATATGGCAGAGTGCCACAAGTACTGGAGATTGTGGCTGTACAGAATGCAGAAGTACTGGCTTCAACAACAACAGCAACCCAGTGGAGCTTAGTGAGGGTGTTAAAGAATTTGTGAATCTCAAGATAATGTGCTGAGGACCAGTCTTTCCAAACAAGGTACCCTCAACCTTCATTGCTGACTAAATTTTTTGTTTAAATTTAATTAATACACATTTTACTTATTAATGAGCAACAGAATATGTAAATTAGATCATTTTCATGTTTTGTACGTTAAGAAATTGACATACTTTCCTTGATTTGCCGAATTGTAAATGTAATTGAGAAAAAATCTGAGCATTAATATTGTACTATTGGTCACCCTGAATAGTATATTCTGATACATCAGCAGTGCTGCCATGTTCCAGCTCCTTGGTGGAGGTTAACTATTAATCTGCACCAAGGTCACTCCCCTTAGCAGCCTGTTAACTCTTTATGGATAAAATTATTAATTGCCTTCCCACATACTCATGTTGTGGAAATGTCACAAATCTTGATTATTTGCAGAATATAATGTAATAAATATCTGTAGCTGTTTATGCCTTACAGTCGATAAAAAAATACTGTTACCGAAATGTGCTTAATAATTTTTATAAGCATATCTGATGTAGAAATTTATTTTACAATAGAACTGGTTAGCAATGTTTATCCGATCATATAAATTTAAAAAAATACATAACTCTGTCTTCTTATTGTGAAAGGCGCTTCTTCAAATAAAAGCTAGATGTGAAATAAGAAGTTAAAATTTAATTGTGCAGACAATTTCCAAATATTCACAGAAAAGTTGTAATAAGCTTTTTGAAGAACCTGCTCACAATTTCATGGCTCATTGAATTGCCTAAAAATTTGTCTCAGTAATTCATTTAATTGTGATGTGCTATGGTGCAATGGAATCTCAATATGTCAAAATGGATTGTTTGATTGATTTAGCGGTAGTTTGTGAGGAGGCAGAAATTGAAGAGATCCAATTGAAACATTATTAGGCATGTTATTATTACAATGACTGTTCCACAATAATTGAGGGCATTTAACAATAATTGTTCAGCAGTTATGTCATGTTCCTTATTGATCAGGCATTTATTAGACACATGCGCAGCAAAACAAGAAGTTAGTTCTTTTATTTGTTACACATTTAAGTGATATGATGAGGTGGTTATGGGTACAGGAATAAGTTCGGTAAGGTGGGTGTAATTGCTCCTTGCTTATATTTGGAGGCGGGTATTTTAGATAGTTGGCTGGAATGAGTGGCCATCGTTAGCAAAGAGAAAGGAACATGACTAGGATACTAAGAGGATCTGTGGTTGGTTGTACATGGGAATTGCATCATTAGGTTTTGGTTATAGGTCACCACAGGTTTAGCATCACTCTTTCTTATTTCGTCAGTCTTGGTCTTCTGTATCACATACCCACAACTCTCATATGCTCATCTAGGCAGTTGGCAATAAACGTGGATCTTACCTCAGGGTTAACGTGGCGAAGTTATGAATGAAATATTGTATTATGGAAATTGTCCTTTTATTAATTACTTCAGGAATACTTTCAAAATCAAATCGCTTGATCACCAGAATAATCTTGTAGCTGCCATAATTTCGTACACTTTAGTTTTGAATGACAGTGAATTTGCTATCGAGCAAACTAGTTCTCCTTGCTGTTCCTTTCCCGCCATTCTTTGCCTCACAGAGCTAACTTTTCACCACCAATTAGTTATGCGTGAATAATTTAAATACTGCGATTTTATTGGTTCTAATCATTATCTGTAGGATTATGTGAGTCAGTTAATCAAGAAGAAAAAGAAGAAAGCAATTATGGTGCGTACCCATAGCATTGCTGTATAAAGGTAAAAAATATATGAATATATTAAATTATTTCCAAATCCTTTTTCCCATCCTAATGAAAATATTGTAAATGAATAGCAAATTAAATGAGGGTAACTTTTCATTGGAACAAATTCAGAATAAGTAAATAAATAATTAACTATTGAAGAAATTATGAAATCTAAGATGGCTATAAGAAAAGGTTCAAATTTTGCCCCTTCTTTAAGGATACATTCAGCATATAATGATTAATGTTTCATTAAAGAATACACCTCGAAAGTGAATATTGTCTAGTATTTATTAAACTTAAAACCATAGCCTAACTTGGATTGTATTGTGGCAACTTTACAATCAAATTCATATGAACATAACTTAAAGGAAAAGTAAACTAAAAATTCAGTATCATTTTTTTCATACGGATTGAAAGAAAATTTTTTTAAGAAATGATATTCACTGTTAGAAATGTTTTACACCTTCACATTTAATCACAAAACGAATATATTTATTGTAAAGCGATGGGCGCGTGACGTCACGCTTGACGAAGGCTTGGCTCAGTCTCGCCCGGTGAAAGACATTTCACAGTATTCTGTCTACTGTTACAGTTTTTTAGTGAGTATCTGTTCAAACAATGGTTTATTGTTGTGTTGTGGGGTGTACAAACTCATCGTCGAAGAGTGATAACACACTTAAAATATCTTTCCATCGATTTCCCAACAGAGATAAGTCACCCGAACGTAAATAAGCAATGGCTGATAAAAATAAAAAGAGAAAAATTTGTTCCTACTAAATACAGTACGGTTTGTTCACAACATTTTGAAGAAAATGATACCGAGCTTTCAGTACAGTTACGAAAACAGTTATCTGGAGAAACCCCGCAATCTGTTTAAAAAAGAAGTGCTGTGCCATCACTTCTTTTGCGTGGGAAATCTGAAACACCGCCAATGAAGTAAAGAAAATCGTCGTACTCGAGGAAGAAGGAAATGAGAGAGTCGTTGCAAGATTTGAACAGTAATCCTTCAGTATCCGGGAATGGACAAATCATGAATGTGGAATCTAGTATTTATGACGAACATTCAGTTTCTAACAGCGTAGGCGTTCAGTGTGAACTAGGAAATGAAACTTATGTCAATGTTTGCACAGATTCATTGAATGTTTCTTCTAGAAATTGTGATTTAGATAGCTCTTTTAGCATTTCAGAAATTTCTACTACCGCAAAAGATGATTCTGAATCTGAATGTGACTCTGTTCGTATCTTGAAAAATATTTTGTTTTTGAACTGTATTAGATCTAAGTATTAACTGATAACGCCTGGCAACTAGTGTATCTTTATTTATAATAACGCTATCGAATGAGCAATGTCGTGTTATACAGTCTACAACCCCCTTCTGTTCACAAATTACTTCACAGTCCCAACAACACACACTTTCGTGGCCCGTTTTCATATGTATACACAGCCCACATTTACACCATTCCGTATTTTCTTTTCTTCCTTGCAATTCTTTAAATAATTCCTTGTCATTTTCTTTTCGTGTGATATTAATTTGTGAATACCGAGATTTGTCCTTGCAGGCATCTCTATCAACAACAAACACAAATGAGACTTGGTGGTGTATTAGAAACACACGCCCGAGCATTACAGCAGCTGTTGTCCTGCTAGCGAGTTAGTCAGGTGTGACGTCACAGCAGCTTTTCACTTCACCCGTACAAGGCGTAATATTGGGCACCTGAAGTTCACGAGATCACCATTCGTTTCGTAATTCAAAGCTCCGTGCGATGAGATTAAAATGAGAAAATGGTATTTTTTTAGTTTACCCTTCCTTTAAATTGTATTAACATCAATGAAAATTAGTTTACTTGAAAAATATTTATTTATAATGAGGAGATTAACATCAATAAAAATTGTAATACTACAGTTTTTTTTTTTTTAAATAGTACCAATGCATATTCACTTAACATGATTATCTAAATCAATATTCTGTTATTTCCTCTTGGATGAGCATTACTTTGTGTTCAGCTAATAACTTAACATGACTTGTAAATTTGCAATTATCTTCGTATAGCACCAAGAAATATTACCTATCAAGCTCTTTCTCCTCTTCAAAATTAACTCTCCTTAAGCAAAAATCTCTTAGGTACTTAATTTTTCTTATTTTTCTCATTATTATCCACTTTAAAACAATGTAGTTCCATATTGCTTAAATCATAAATTTATCATCACTCAACAATTTTTATGTCTTTTAATTTTGGTAAAGTTAATACTTAGGCTATTCACAGTTACGCTGACAATATCTAATTAATTCAGAAAATAATCATTGTGACTTTAAAATGTATTATGATGACTCACATCTCACAATAGCTAACATTATCAGGTTCCAATGCTGGCTCAACTCTTCTAAAAGGTAGCGATGTCCAAATCACAGTTATTAAGACCAACCTGTGAGATAAACCTCTTGTCTTGTTGTTCATGGCATATTACTCTCTTCCACTACTTCACCTTACGTTACTTCTCAATACGGGAATTATCCATTCGTCTTCACCTATAATATCCAATACTTCGTCCTCTACATTAAAGGCCAATATCACTATTCACCATATATCATCGCAGATTCCTTCAACTTCCAATAACTTATCACAATTTCACTTAAACTCATTTGTGCCTTTTATATTTAATTACTACCTATTCAAAATGCCACCATTTTATCATATTCAGAGGGTACCATTACAGTATATTTATTCAATCATTCTTAAATCTCACGTAGTTTACATCAGCAATAATCTATAAAATTTGCATCATTTCAGCTTTGCATTGATATATCTTTGAACAATGTCACATATTATTATTGTAGCTATTAACCAAAAGTACTTTTTCAATTCTTTATCAAAAAGATATCCTAAGTATAGTTGAATTATTGTACTACTAGCATGTGCCCGCGGCTTTGCCCGTGATAATTATTTCAAAAATTACAAATTAAAGATTAAGAGCATAATAGTTAAATCATTATATTTATTAACACCTAAATCACATGGACTACATACCGCAATTAGATAGCGTCGCATGGTAAAAGTGACCTCAGATTCGAGTTCCTCGGCCCAGAAAACCCTGTATAGTGAGTTTCGTCCAAATCGAACGATGTTTGACCATATTTAGGCCTATATTGATTATCCCTCTTCCATGTAGGCTGAAAATTTGATATGTCTGCGGGCCTGGACATTCTAAATAAATGAATTGTCCAGGATGGACTTACAAAATCAAGCGATTGCCCGCTATAACTATTTCAAAAATTAAAAATTAAGAGCATAATAGTTGAATCATGATATTTATTACATGTGAATTACATACCATGATTAGATAGCATCGCCTGGTAAAAGCGATCTCAGATTCGAGTTCCTTGGCCCAGAAAACCCCTGTATAGTGAGTTTCGTCCAAATCGAACTATGTTTGACCATATTTAGGCCTTTATTGATTATCCCTCTTCCGTCTATGTTGAAAATTTCAGATATCTGCGTGCCTTGACATTATAAACAAATGAACCGACCTGCGTGGGTTATTATATCCAAGGTATGACAAAAATAGCCAAAGCCAACTGTAATTGATTTGACATTAAATGTATTATTGAAAATTTATGCTTCGAAAATTTCTGCCCATTTTTCACTCATAACTCACGAACGAAAGCAAAAATTAAAATTCCGGCTTCGAGGTGCATTTTCTGACCCTTCGATCCATCTATGTTTAAAATTTCAGATCTCTGCGCTCAGTAGATTTCGCTGGGCATCGCAGACAGACAGACAAACACTTCCTTTTATTAATATAGACATGACTAATATTATTCACGTGAATTTGTAAAATCATCATATGAAATTAAGCAAAATGGAACAACATAATCCTAATTATTATTATTTTTTAAAAATAAGACTTTGTATCTTTATTGTACTTACTCGACAACATTAGTTTAATATAAACAGATTATTGGGCAGCACTCACCACTATTTATTGATCCTTTTGTGAAGCCGTTGTCAAAGGTTACTTAATCTTGCGTGGAGTCTTCGTCTACTTCATAAGGTGATAAAATAATAAACCAAATGCATAATATGTAACATAAACACTAAAAATGTTGAAGTTGAAGAAGACGAAGACTCCATGCAAGATTAAGTAACCTTTGACAACAGCTTCACAAAAGGATCAATAAACTGTGGTGAGTGCTGCCCAATAATCTATTTACATTACATCACATTCCTCACCATAAGAAGAATGTCATTCAGTTATAACATTAGTTTATTCAAATTTATTCAACATTAATTTATTCAGATAGTAAGCTAATAGTATCTTCATTCACAATCTTTTGTAATAGTCCAGTCAAAACAAGGTTTAACCTCCTAAAAAATCCGAAAGTTTTGAAACTTTGCACGCTTATTTAAAGGTACCTAGGGATGAATATACCAAAAGTCCTCATGAATATGAGGCGAGCTCTAGCGGCAGTTAGCGAAAACAGGGCACTTTTTTTGTTTTTTTGTTTTTTGTTAACACCTCGACAACCATTGGTCGGAGGCAAAAGTTTACTATATACATAATTGAAGATTATTAAATTTGCAACAGAAATGATTATATACACTTTTCTTGTATTTCCAATGGTTACTGAGTTATAGGGCGCTAAAGAATAGGTTTTTTAAAAACCATGCTAGCGCAGTACAATATGGCATTTCTAATAATATGTGACAATGGTTTATCATTTTTTTTTGGATACCAAGGATGATTGAGGAGATAAACTTCACGGCTTTGTATAAAAAGGGAGACATGATGTATATTAAACAATGAAATACATGAACAAAAAATTGCTGAGGATATTCCAAGGAAAATTGTGTACAGAAAAATCAAATCAACTCTTGATCGCTTCTTGGTGGAAGGCCCTCCAATCTGCTCATCTAGGTCAGCTTCTGAACTTGCTGCCTGAAACACAGTAAGAGGAGGTAACTATGCATGATATGATGTGAGAGAACCATTATACAGATAAGAACATGTAGGTAAAAGAAAGTAGGTAAGCGAGCAGTAAAACAACGTATGAATATGACGACCGATTTATGTATACTATTGCAAGGTAAATGAATAACAAAAAAATACAAATGTGCAATCTCACCTGACTTCTGTTAAGCGTCCAGCAAGCTCAGTGTTTTGATCTTCATTTACCAAATGTTCAGTGTTTGTTCTTTGCACTGAATGGTCTGTTTCTTCAAGGTTTGTAATATCGGGGTCATCAGGGTCATCAAAGTCTTCTTTGAGGGTGGAAGTAACACCATTCAAGCATTCGTCATGGCAGTTGTGACAAATGTTTGTATACATTATTCCTGACTTTCAACAGTCACATCTGTTCCCACATCCACCTTTACATTTGCAACAAATGAGGTTGAGGACAGCTTCAGATGCTGCTCTGGATTCTCTGTTGTCACAGGGATCAGCTTTCCAACTTCTAACCCCACTGCACAGGAGGAAGTTCATTCCCAAGCCAAAATTGAATTTGGTGGTACACTCGAAATGCGTGTTGTCTTGCTGCTCCTTCTGTGGGCGGCAGAGCAGAAAGGTTGGGTTTAGCATTGGATACAGATTTGGTGAAAGCATTGTAGTGGTGCATGTTAAGAGAGGTTTGCTTCCTGGGCGCATTGTACAATGCCAAGAATATTTTGTTTGCAGCAGCAGCTACAGCTTCACAGGATGAACTTGGGCTGTTAAATATATAAGCAATACCTTGCAGTACAGCTTGCTTCTTGAACAATTTGAAACAGGAAAGTTTCCCATTTCGATATGCAACCGAAGTCGTATCGCATCCGCTGAACGCATGCACAAGAAGTATGCTGTCCATTCCCAAAGGTTGCAATTGCTGGCTTGAATATACTTTCATTCCTACTTTGCCATGGCTTGGTTTCACAAATAATATGTTTTGTTCAGTCGGAGTTTAAACCATGAGGAGAATAATAAGATCTACATCTTCACCAACTATTGCTACAAGTGAAGGATTTCACGAGTGCTGTTTGGACGATCAATGTGTCAGCATCACTGGATGATTTTTCTGTTTCAACCCCAAGGCTGGTAAGGGCAGTTATGGGGAATGAAATTAGTCTAGATTTATTCTTTTCGTTGGAAAGAAAATTATCCTGTTTGACCGTTACTTTTGTTTTCACTCCAAAGTTTATGTCAACTGACCTCTTTGTTTTATACCTTCAGCTCTGTTCAGCTCTCTTTGTACTGGATGGGGTGGCTGAATAAACATCAAACACCATCGTGCAGCTGTTGCCACCGTAATGCTTGAGAACATAGGCTACATAACACTACAGTCTGATTTAAACAACCTGCGACTTGTGACAGGGTATGGAAGGGTATGTTTCCATGGTTTTTCTGAAGATATGCGAGATGTTTGCATTTTGGAGTGATGCTAAACAGCTGACTGAAGCTCTAATACAAGTAATACTGCGTAATACAGCACAGTTTTCCCATTTTTCCACTTCAAGTGGACTGTTACAAGTCGCAGGTTGTTTAAATCAGACTGTAGCAGATGGTTGAGATTGTTGGCGAATCTTTGGGCCACACCACCTTGTGTAATAGTAATCCTCCATCCTAAACATTGTCAAAGTAGACTAGGTTTATTTCTTCTTTTAATGGAGTAAAGGCATCGTACAAGGTAGATTTCTTGGTCTTCCGCATTCCTGCCTCCTCAAATAAAGACAATGGTGAAATAGTACGGTAGGTATAATCCAGTTATTCATTGCAAGGCCAGGCGGCTTCAAAGAGATTAATCATTAAGTCGGTGTTTCTTAAGTTAATTGATCTGACTATATCAGGCTTGGTTTCCGCTTTCCAAAACAAAGGCAACGTTGCAATATTCTCTCATTGTTATCACTGACCTTAGTTCTTCCCTCACTTTAATCAATTCACACGTGTTATCGTTTACTGTGACTAGATCTTGCAACCTCGCGTTCCACTCCACGTGGAGTTGACGAGTAGCTGTCATATCTGTTGCAGGACATTCTTAGATTTTGATTGGCTGGGGTAACTAGCTGATTGGTGCGGTAAAAATAAAGAACATAGATTGAGCTTTTCCTCCTAACGAAAGGAAGCCTCCTGGTCATGCAATGAATAACTAGACTATACCTACTTTAATTTGCACCATCGTGCGCTCCTCGACGGTTTTAGAAAAACTCTATCTTTTAGCGCCCTATAACTCAGTAAACATTAGGAATAAAAGAAAAATGTACTTAATCATTTTTGTTGCAAATTTAATAAGCTTTAATTATGTATATAGTAAACTTTTACTTTAGACCAATGGTTCTCGAGATATTAACGAAAAACCAAAAAAAGTTCCCTGTTTTCGCTAATTGCCGCTAGAGCTCGCCTCATATTCATGAGGACTTTTGGTATATTCATCCCTAGGTACCTTTAAATAAGTGTGCAAAGTTTCAAAACTTTCGGATTTTTTAGGAGGTTGGGTCATTTTTTGAAGTTTTTTGACTGGACTATAACAGAGCTATGTATTAGTTTCTAGTTATTTGCTGGTGCTATACAGCATTATACAATTACTCAATCCATATATCTGTAGGTAATTGATGAACTTCATTTTTCCAATGAGGGGATATATATATTTGTTAAAGAATATTTTCATCCACCTTATACCCTCATTAATTTTAGATTAGGATAGTAGGGAGGAATTGCCAAAAACATTCATTAAAGTTCACAGTATTTATTTATATTGTATGTTTATAAAGTAATTGCTTAAAATTGATAGTACAATATGATATAAACATTACATCATATTGTACTATCAATTTTAACCAATTACTTTATAAACATACAATATAAATAAAAAATGTGAACTTTAATGAATGTTTTTGGCAATTCCTCCGTACTATCCTAATCTAAAATTAATGAGGGTATAAGGTGGATGAAAATATTCTTTAACAAATATATCTGTAGGTGTTTATCTGGTCACCTTTTATACATAAATATTTAACTTTTCAAATCATCCTATTAGCTATCCTCACATTGACTTAGAATAATATACAAAGTTAACTGGTTAATCTATTCCAGTTTTTTGACCTTTTATCTCCATCGTATCATGTGTAACAGTAGAATTAGAATAGGTTACACATGTCATATCATTATTCATATCTCTTCAACATCCTCTCAACATGCGGAGTCATAATCATTCGTACATTACTATTTTCACTCACACTCAACAATTAGTTTAATATCAACCTGTGTACCAGGGATATGTATATACGAGGGCAAATCAAAAAGTCTTTGCCCCTATTTTTTTCCTGGTAAATAAGATACCTACAGCCAACTAAACATGTAAATTATTATTCCTTGTACCTTTCACTATTTTTCCACATAGTCCCCGTGCTGGTTCAGACATTTGTCTCATTGCAGCACAAATTTTGTAATGCCGCTGCGGTAGAAGTCGGCCGTCGGTGATATTGTATTGCCACACGATTGGGCGACAAATTGATATAGGTGATGGGTTGGGAGCTAAATTGATATAGTTGATGGGTTAGGAGCTGGATTCGTTGTGGAAATGTACTTACTTCGATTCTCCGTTGGGCTCCTTCAGTTCTGCACCTATATATCTTCCACGGCTTTTGTAGCTCAGGATATCACACGAATCATATGAATTTCTGTCTTCTTATTTCTCACAATGTAAAGAAAACTCACACGCTATCTTTATAATGTACAGTCGTGTTTAATAAGTGGCTTTAGTGAGAATCGCCATTAGGCTAGGTAATATTTCCCGCGACTTTCCACAAGAGCAACGTACGGAGGTCTGCTCTCCTCGGCGAATATGGTGGAAGTGAGCTCTTGACCACGCTATGTTCGCGGCTAATGGATGCTTCTCTCTCATTGGCTGGACTTTTCATTACGTAAAACAGTTCTATTGGTTAAAACAATTCGCGGGCCAAAATTATAAATTTAGTACGTTGTATTTTCAAAATATACGTTTCTTTTACAGTTAAGATTTCAAATTTGGAATTAATAAATAATAATAATAATCTAAACGAGAATTTTGATACCGAAATAATAATAATAATAATTTGAATGATTTGAATAAATATGAATTAACTATTGTTTATAATAAATCAAAAGGGGTGGAATAATTACAGCTTCAAAATGCCCCTGTGTTAATTTAATTATGTCCGAAAAGGTAAATAATTAAATTAACACATCATACCCCAGAATATTTATTCTTAAATAATTAAATTACGCTTGGATTAGTAAAAATTCATAATTAATCATTGAAATGGTGAATAATGATAAATGTTAGTGTAACATAGGTGTATGTGTTTAACATTACAACTTGAATTAAATGAATCTCACCAAAAATATTTGGATATACATAAATTAAATCAAATCAGGTTTGTATTACCCTGACATTCCTTTAACATAATATTTAAAAAAAAAATGACAAACATTTGAACAATAAATGTAAAATACTATATAAACATTTTTAACTCTGAAAATTATTTCTTGAAAAACAAACATGTTTAGTATATGACATCACTTCTTGTTAGTTATATATATCGAGAATTCTTAAACATTTTTGAAAATATATATATATATATCGAGATGGTCTCATCGTCCATATTTTAAAAATTTATTTACATCGAGGCACTCATCGTCTGTAAAATATCACTTTCTTATTCCTTTGCACGAATTTTCTTTCTTTGAATCACTGTTATAATATGTTTGCATACAGCATACAAATACAACTCACTTTTGACAAACAAATAAATATATACAGTATCACACTATGTTGCATTACATCACAACATTACCCTTGAATAATAAACAATTTATATACAAACATAACCCTCTTAAATAATAAACATTTTATATACATCAACATTAATGTTCAATCGATCTCTCTACTTTTCTACTATGTACAACATCTTAAACTTCTATATTTAAATCATAGGTATATATGTATATGTATTTTATTTACAATATTTCTACATTCTCGGGTTCGGTCTCGGATCGCGTTCGCACAGTTTAGCCATTCATTCATCATATTTAACTTCAGCTTATCTCTCTTTGCTTAATCAATCTTAAGTTAGAACCACATATTTAATATTAATTATTTATCAAGCAATTTTTATTTAATCGCATTCTTTTGTATTCAATCTCTCAACTTATTAATCTCTTACTTTTTGACACAATAACGCTGCATAATACTTCTTTAATTATTTATTTTATTTTTGACACAACTATCTTTTACTATAGCCAAGTGATTAATTCTTCTTGGATGTTCAATGCAATGTCTTTATGAATTTGAGGTTGAAATTTAGATTTACTCCTGAATTTAACATCTTCTGAATTGTCATATCAGCTTCTTTCTTTAATGCAATCGGAATTGGCCTACTCTTATAAGTGAATTCATCAACTGGTTCGATGTCAAATTTATGCTCGTAGATGTTACAGAGTCCCACGTTTTCGGAAAATACTTCTTTATTCTTTATTAATATCGATAACAACCTATCACGTTGATTTTCATTTAAGTTGTGAGCCATATCAACTTTCTCCTTCAAAATATTCATTGTCATAGAGTTCGCGCTAGGGTCGGCTTCTTTTACATTCCTCGTACAGACATAACCTATCTCTACTTGCCCTATGTTGACATCTCCGTCAACACTATTTTCATACCTATCAGCGCAGTCATCGCAATTCAATGTCATACATCTACATACTTCCATCTCATTATTTATATCATCGAAGCAAGGGCCTACTTTATGAATCATCATATCATTTATCTGAATATTTTCTACAATAAACGTCTCATACGGAATATCGTTGTCACCTAACTCACTAGACGCATCTCTTTTACTCAGCTCATTGTCGAAGGGAATGCTCATCTTGTTTCCTTGTAAATTTAACATTAAGTTGTTATCCTCAAAACTTATGATACTGTTGTATTCCGTAAAAACATCAACTCCGATAATAATATCTGTAACTAATTTCGGGACTACTAAGAAAAATATTTCAAATTTTGAATCACCAATTCTGACATCCAACATGCATTGAAATTTTACTGACTGTTTTGCTCTTTTGATCGCTACTGTGCAAGATAATCCGCAAATAGGAATAGAAATTAACTTGACTTTGTTTTGGATAAGCTTATTATATAAGGACTCGCTTATTACACTATTTGAACAACCTGTATCTATTAATGCATTCGTCTCATAATTTCCTATCACTACTTTTATTCTAGGAGGATCCATAATAACCTCACTTCTACTTGCATTATTCTTTTCTTCACTAGGCTTATTATCTGAAAAGCTTCTTTGTGTCTGAATGCTATTTATGGGTTCTATACGTTTGCCTGAATTGACTAAACTTGCGCCAACACCATCCGAACCCTCGAGATATTGGCTTGTTAGTTTAACTGTTGTACATTACCATTATCTTCCTGATCATGGATTTCTACCACGTCATCAGGTACCTCTTCACTACGGGTATTACTGTTGAATGGTCTGGCTCTAGGATTAAGCGTGTTCTGCTGAGTCTCAACACCTTTGACTCGCCATTTACCATTGTTAATTACTTGTCCTGGCCTAACTTGACTATCGTTACTATTGTTATTACCTCTATTATTATAAGTACGGTTCTGGTACCTCCTACGATAGCCTTGATTCCTCATCCATGGCATTTTTCTCCAGGAGTTTGGGTTATTACCATTTCCAACATTTTGCCTATTGAAAGTGACATGGTTTATCTGATTTCTTCCATTATTGTTTCTGTTATATGGCCTACTTTCTGATCTATTCTGGAAATACCTAGGATTGTTCCTATTTTGATTAGGCATAGGGCCTCTGTAAGTATCCCTAGCATCATAACCTCTGTCACAATTATTTGCATTGCCTTCTGCCCCTACCCCAGAATTTGTAAACCTGTTAGTGGGAGGGTACATTCTATCATTTGAATTCATATAGCTCTGCCTACTTCTGAAAGTATTCCTTTGCTCAAAAGCAGCAAGCAATTCTAACATATCAGAGAAAGTTCTGGGTTTTGCTACTATCAGATTTAGTCTCACATTCTCTGGGAAGTGATTTACAACAGTCTCCAGTAACTCGAACTCATTTAGTGGAGGATCTACTTGTCGTCCTAATTCGGCCATTTCCAAAAAATAGTCAATCATCGTCTGGCCTGACTCTGGCTCATATACACCATTAGCTAACTGCATCCTGATATTGTTTCTCTTGGATAAACTCCAATATCTACTGATAAAATTTCTTTTGAATTCTTCAAATGTCGTAGTCTCATTTGTAGTCAAATTGAACCAATTCAAAGATCTACCTTGCAATGCCTTTCTTACTATGATCATGTACATGTTAGGCGGAATGGCTCTCAACCTAAAATAGTCGTGAAGTTCAGTTAAGAAATTTTGTGGATTGGTATTATTATTCTCATCAAAAACAGGTAACTTAATTTCGTTCATCAGATAGCTAGGAAAATTTGTGCCTAACTGACTAATTCCTGTAGACAAAGGTACATTAATATCCTGCACCTGGGAACCATTATGACTATTTACCCTTTCCTGACATCTAGGAGATCTACATGGTAACTGTGAGTAAGTTTCTTCAACAACATTCCTACTCATATTGTTTCCCAGTTGAGGTACATTCACATCATTAATTACAGGTGAAGTTACAGGAACATTTAATCTGTTTTCTAATACACAAATTCTACTTGTCAGTAACTCTTCATCTTTATGAACTCTCCTACTCAACACTGTCAACTCTTCTTGCGCTTCTACAATCTGTATTTCAATGTCTTTCTGTTTCACTTTTAACAGCTGATTCTTCTTCTCTAAGTCATTTCTAGCCTCATCATTTATCTTAGCAAAACCTAACAATGTTTCATCGAAAGCATTCATTTGCATTTTCATAAGTGACACACTATTATCTAGTTCTGACACATTAGCTACAATAACTTTCATTTCCTCACTAGTATTAGAAACATCTGTTTGCATTGTTTGCAAGTTAGTGCTAACATTTGAAATAACCTCTTTTACTTCTGATATATCATTATTTACAATAGTTTGAATATTCTCTAGAGCTACTGTGACGTCATTATTAACCTGCTCTTTGAAATCACCTAATCTTTCCTGTACTTCCTTTACCACTTCTTGTTTTAAATCGTCTTTCAATTTTGTCAAGTTTTCATCCATTTGTACTAATTTCAAACTAATGTTTTCATTTACATCTGCTTTTACATTATTTACATCAGTACTAACCTTGCTAACGTCACTTTTTACATCATTGATGTCAGTCTTAACATCATTAATATCTGTTTTAACCTCATTTTTAACATCATTTATGTCTGCTTTAACATCTTCAATTTTACTACTAAGCTTATTAAACATTTGCTGCATAAAACTTTTAATTGAGTTCTCTAATTGGTCATCTGAAGATTCACTATCTTCGCGCCTAGTCACGTTTACATTTGAAACGGAAACATCTGTTTCGACCTGAACTTCCATATCAGTTTCAATCTCATCTACTAACTGTAAACTACTATCAGCACTTATGTTATCTACAATACCTTCCATCTCGGTACTAGTTAGCAAGTCCTGTCCATTTTCTAACACATCTGAACTTTCCTTCTGTGGCGACATTATTTCGCGGCCTCTGAGTTTCATTTATAATCATAAAAATAACACCTTACTTTATTTGTAGGCTTCGCAGGCTTCACAGGCTTCTTACAATTACTTTCATTCTGGAAGCTGATTGTTGTCGGTTGATGTTGGATGGTCACAGCTGCTGCCTACTGCATGATGTCGAACACCTGGGCTGACCTCGTGATGGCGTGGTGATTGTTGCGCGTATAACCGTACCTAGCTCACGATTCTCACATAATTCTGTGTATCACAATCTGCTTGCTAATGTCCCGATTAGATTATTTGTTCACAGAGTCTTTACACAGTTCGATTGTTCTTCTAAAGCCACACGTTGGTGCACCAAATTGATATTGTATTGCCACACGATTGGGCGACAAATTGATATAGGTGATGGGTTGGGAGCTAAATTGATATAGTTGATGGGTTAGGAGCTGGATTCGTTGTGGAAATGTACTTACTTCGATTCTCCGTTGGGCTCCTTCAGTTCTGCACCTATATATCTTCCACGGCTTTTGTAGCTCAGAGTATCACACGAATCATATGAATTTCTGTCTTCTTATTTCTCACAATGTAAAGAAAACTCACACGCTATCTTTATAATGTACAGTCGTGTTTAATAAGTGGCTTTAGTGAGAATCGCCATTAGGCTAGGTAATATTTCCCGTGACTTTCCACAAGAGCAACGTATGGAGGTCTGCTCTCCTCGGCGAATATGGTGGAAGTGAGCTCTTGACCACGCTATGTTCGCGGCTAATGGATGCTTCTCTCTCATTGGCTGGACTTTTCATTACGTAAAACAGTTCTATTGGTTAAAACAATTCGCGGGCCAAAATTATAAATTTAGTACGTTGTATTTTCAAAATATACGTTTCTTTTACAGTTAAGATTTCAAATTTGGAATTAATAAATAATAATAATAATCTAAACGAGAATTTTGATACCGAAATAATAATAATAATAATTTGAATGATTTGAATAAATATGAATTAACTATTGTTTATAATAAATCAAAAGGGGTGGAATAATTACAGCTTCATCGGACTACGTAACCACTGTCGCACTGTTGTCTTGACTTCATCGTTGCAAGTGAATCGCTGTCCTGCCAGGAACTTCTTCAGCGGACTGAAAAGATGAAAATCACTAGGGGCAAGATCCGGGCTGTATGATGGATGCTCTAGTAACTCCCAGTGAAACTTCCTTAGCTTGCCGACGGTCTTGTTTGCCACATGTGGTCTCGCATTGTCATGGAGGATGATCACGTTGTCAACATCGAGAATCCCGCGGCGCTTCTTTCTGATCGCAGCCCGCAGAAGTGACAGTGTGGAACAATATCTGTCGGCATTGATGGTGGCACCTCGTGGCATGAAATCCAGCACGAGCGGTCCACCGCAATCCCAGAATGCCGTTAACATCACTTTGTGAACAGATGGCGCAGTACGGAATTTCTTTTTCACAGGAGACTGCGGATGTTTCCACACCATACTCTGCTGTTTTGATTCCGGCGTGTAATGCAGTACCCACAGTACCCATGTTTCATCGCCAGTAACAATGCGATCCAGGAAATTGTCACCCTTGGCATATCGTTGCAGATGATTCAAAGAAGCAATCATTCGCTTGCCTTTCATTACGTCATCCAACTGCTTAGGAAGCCATCGACATGAAACCTTCCTGTACCCTAAGCACTCGTGACTGATGTCGAAAGCACTCCCAAAAGAAATGTTGAGCTCCTGAGCAATGTCTTTGATGCGCACGCGCCGCTCTGCTTTCACCATCGCATCCAGGCAGGCAGTATTGTCATCCGTCACCGATACATGCGGTCTCCCCACACGCTCATTGTCATGCAGGTTTTCACGGCCATTTTCAAACTCAGAACACCACCATCTCACACTTCTCAAAGCAAAACACCTTTCCCCATATGTTGGCTGCATTTCCCTGTGGATCTCGATGGGCGTTCGTCCTTTACTCCATAGAAAACAGATCACACTTCGTTGCTCGTAAGCCGTGGACGTGTTAAGCACACCGGCCATTTTGAATGCACTGACAGCAGCGCTGCCGCCGGCAGCAGCTAGAAACTCTATCAGGACCGGCCCATGAAAAGTCCACTACTTCGAATGTGTATGTTGGTTTTTGTTTTACATTCATCATTTGACCGAAATAAACTAGGGGCAAAGACTTTTTGATTTGCCCTCGTATTACCATTATGGCTACACTTCGATTTATAGAATTAAGCACAATACCAACTCATGTGTATAGAGAGAGTGTTCTCATCTCTACAAGACCTAAAGATTAGTAGAACAAAATAAGGCTCAATACTGGTTCGTGTGCTAGGGCCATGGACTCCATTATGGCTACACTTAACGCCTAGTAGAACAAACATAAAGATCCTTGACGCATGGATTCGTATTCATGCGCTGTACTTAAAAGTCACATGTCAAATTTGAGTTCTGTAACGGATTTTAGAGAGGACCCCCATCCAGAGGTCCAGAGATCACTCGGACAGAGGTAGGAAAACTTCTGGTAAAGATAAATAGGCCTCAGAAAGAGTTGGATGAACTATATTTACAAGGTAATCAACAACAAAAAAATACAGAGGGGCCAAAATTAATCCTAGGCCTCGGATATTACGTCCCTTCTCAAATAAATTAAAAGTATATTTAGAAACTCTTTTTTGATAAATTGTTCTATATAATGAAAATAAATTATATGCTGCAGAACTAGAGTATATGTCAAGTATATTTAGTAACTCTTTTTCTTAATCAATTATTCTATATAATGAAACTAAATTATATATTACAGAACTAAAGTATATGTCAAGTATATTTAGTAACTCTTTTTCTTAATCAATTGTTCTATATAATGAAAATAGACTATTTGCTGCAGAACTAGAGTATATGTCAAGTATATTTAGTAACTCTTTTCCTTAATCAATTGTTCTATATAATGAAAATAATTATATGCTGCAGAACTAGTGTATATGTTAAGTATATTTGGAAACTCTTTTTCTTAATAAATTGTTCTATATAATGAAAATAGATTATATACTGCAGAACTAGAGTATATGTTAAGTATATTTGGTAACTTTTTCTTAATCAATTGTTCTATATAATGAAAATAAATTATATACTACAGAGCTGGAGTATATGTCAAGTATATTTAGTAACTCTTTTTTTATCAATTGTTCTATATAATGAAAATGGATTATATGCTGCAGAACTAGATTATATGTTAAGTAAATTTTGTAACTCTTTTTCTTAATCAATTGTTCTATATAATGAAAACAAATTATATACTACAGAACTAGAGTAGCCTATATGTCAAGTATATTTAGTAACTCTTTTTCTTAATCAATTGTTCTATATAATGAAAATAGATTATATACTGCAGAACTAGAGTATATGTTAAGTATATTTGATAACTCTTTTTCTTAATCAATTGTACAAATTTTAATTCGCCGATTCGGATTGCCACACCTCTCAATAAACCAATAAACAAATGTCATAACATGAGTAGCGACAATATCATTAGGTAGATACGAACGCACCAGTGAAAATATACATGCGGAATTTTATAAACTTCTTAAGGAACAGCTCACTTGAAGAATTTATGTAACTTTTCCCCAATACTACTGCAATACTGAATGCAATATTTGAATATCTTCAAGAATTTTTACGGCATAAAACAAGAATGAAGACTTTAACCTTCAATTACGCAATTCTTATTAAATACTCAACAAACACATTCCAAGCCCAAATTTACCGGAAAGACCCGAGAAGAACTGCAAACTATTACAAGTAATGGTTTATTAATTTTTTTTTTATCTTGTGAAATGTATTACATTACTTGAGTCGCGACCCACTGTTGTTTAATCCCATCTAACTATAAAAACATTAATCATACTGCTTAGAACACAAAATACTTGGGGCAAGAGTGCAATTAAACAGAAATCTTTACATATAATACAGTAAGTAGCCATGACACTGTTCACGACTTCCGTGAATACACATAATTATTTATACGACACGAAGAGCAAATGTGGCATTCCGCAATCCTATCGTGATATTGGTGGACATTCGTAACATTCCCTGTCCAGGCAAGAATATAGATCCTACGTTTCTTTTGAAGGTAGCAATAATTTACAGGCATACTACTCCCTCAGCAAAATGCATAAGACACCATAACAACATATAACTCCGATCCGGAAATAGACACGCATGTCATGCACACATAAAACAACCATGGTTTCTGACTAGCTTGCTAGATAATCATCGTTACATGAAATATCGTTAGGGCAATGAATTTAGACTGAAATATGTATCTTTAATTACACAGCTATGGCATATGTTTCCTTATACTGAATCATGACATTACTTACCGAACATATGACCCGTCAGAAGAGCTATTTCACCCACACAACTGAACAGCAAGACACTTGAAAATCAACTCCCCAAGATACAACAGCCAAGGCATACCGAACCCAAGACCCCCAAAGATGGCCGACGGAAAAACCCGAGCGAACTTTCTAGAACATCTGAACTTCCGAATGAAACCGAACAGAGAAAGCAACAAGAATGCAACATTGGTTGCAGTTCTGATACAATTTCGTGTGATTAAGGAACTAAATGTCACCTCACAGTGTTCCTTTCACCACCTTCTTTACATTATACATGGTATCATTTATAGTGTAATACATCCTTTTCTTACACAACGAAATATATATCTACATCCAGCATATTATAAATAACTCAGAATCTACATCATGTACTGAATTAGTTTCTGGGTCTCGACCTTCCTTTCCCAGACTATCAGTTTCACTTCTTATTCTCCATGACGGTGGGTAATTTCTTTCTCTATGTATCTGATTAAAATTTGGTCTCCAGAACCCACGTCCATAACGTCTATTTCCTCAAATAGGAATATTGTTTCCCCCTCTATTTCCATGCCCATTTATATTCAAATGATTCACCTGTGTTCGCTGACCTTGCCTTGTATTCTGAGGGTTTCTATTTCCCCTGTTATTATTATCATTGTTACTGGGGATCGGGCTTCTGTATCTTTCTCTAACCTGTTGACACGTAGGTCTAATGAATCTGCCTTGTGCCCCTACCTCGAAAGAATTAGGATTGTTGCTTACTCTACAGTAGTGTGAACAACCTAGTTGACTATTTTGCGAATGGTAATTAACATGATATGGGACATATTTTGACATTGTTTTACAGCCTTACAACACTCGAATGCAGACAACAAATCAATCATTTCTCCTAAATCTCGTGGCCTTGCAACAATGAGGCTATATCTAATGCTTTCCGGATAGTGATATGTTACTATATCAGAAACTGGAGGCTCTATTAACCTGCTCATCTATGCTACCTCGAGAAAATGATCTATCATAGTCTTGCCACTAGCAGGGTCATAACTTCCATTTGTCAGATCTAACCATTGACCTCCATATATATATACCTGGACTTAGCACTAAATACAATCCCCTGTACTAAGATGTGAGGCCACTTTTTCGACTAGTCTCGCCCGGGAACTATGGCAAGAAACTATTTGTCTGCTCAATACGAAACGTCAAATCGCCTTTCTTGTATGGAATTATCACATGTTTGGTTTGGAAATTGAAGATGTTGTTGACGAATCATTGTAAGATAGTTCTTCTTGCATGCATTATAAGAATAATTAATATTAACATATTAAAAGTATGTCATTATTATAATTAAGATTAATATTAATACGTATGTTTTTACCCGTGACTTCTGTCGTTTCCATACATGTAGGCCTAACCGACAAAATAGCATGTATTCAATACTACACTTATTACATTAAATTAGTATTACGTTGAAATCTTTAGAAATTGAAATATATTGTTCTACTTCAAAATCGTCATCATTCATTTTAAGTGTATTTTATTGTGATAATAACGTTTAATATCATATTTAGTCATTAATCCTTAATCCAGATGTTAGCAATTTTTAGGATAGGCCTATATCATAATTCAGGTAGGATGGCAATGCATGGAAAAATCGAAGAACTAATAAAAAAAAGCACAACAATGGGCGGACTTAGTTTTGCATAAAAGGATGAGCTGAGGTAGGTAATGATTGAAACAGATTAACTTAGATTAGCACATGTGGTGCATGCGCAATATTTTATTTTAAAAAGTTATGGCAACTACACTTGCATCATTTTAAAATTTCAGCTCAATGATGAAACAAGTTTCAGGTAATGGCAACTGTTTTACAAGTATAAAACTGTACAAGGACGTTACCTAAGATTACAATAATACATTATGTAATATTAACAGTGTATATGTTACTATATGATACAGTTTAAAAAAAACATAATTACACATATCAACACAGCGACACTAATAATATTTTAATCATTTTCTGAAAATGTTGCTGCAAACAAATAGGACACATAAACATACATTATGTACAAGTAGGCTACAAGGGATATCTACTACCTTGATAGGTTCATTGGCTAAACATGCTGAAACAGAATTAGTTTAGTCAATTTACTTCTTACGGAAGTGGCATTTCCTTTTGCTACTTTCAATGTGTACTTCTTTCCGTAGGATTTTAATCTTATACTTAAGTACATCTTAATTATTGTTTTTGTTAATTGCATTTCATGTGTATCTTCACATCCAAATTCTTCCCTTGGGGGGTGAGAAGAAAACAATGGAGAATTTCTCATTTCAATAATGTTATTAATTACAGAACAAGTAATTAACTTGTCAAAGTTTTTAATTTTCATCATATTTTGATGAAAGACGTACTGCTGAAATGCCTTCTCAGTGTATTGTACAATAAAAAATACATCGTCGGATGAATCTATAAGTCCACCTCTGGAAACATATGAAAGAAATTTACGATATTGCAACACGGCAGGCAACTTAACATAATTATGGTCACTAAAGCGATGCGACTTTTGTTGATTAACCAACATTAGCTTACAATGCTTGCAGGTGATGCTTTCAACAAGTTTCCTTACTATATAACCACCTAAGTAACATAGAATATTCTCTTGATAACAAGATAGAGAGATGGAATCCAGCAAATTTACCAACAACATTTCTTCCTGTTTCTCACTGCAACCACTTTCATTCTCATCTAGTCTTGAGATACTTTCAAATTCTCGCTCTTCTGACCTAAAAGGGAGAATTGTTTCTGTGCTAGGGCTTTCTACGTTAACACAATTACCACTGCCAATCACAGTATTCCTAAATAATAATTTTCTCAGTGCCCACTTGAATTGCAGTGTTTTGGGATTGTTATTCCAGCCACCTCTTGAACGAATACAGGAAAAGTACAATTCAAGATGGTCCTGGGAAAACTTATATGTCATGAGATACTTTAAGGGGTCTTCTTTTCTCTTTAGTATCTCATCTGCTATGTACTGTATTGAACAGGCAGAGATTATAAAACCTACACAAAACATTTTCCTTGGGTGCATTAACAAGGAAATGCCATCGAGTTTAAAGATTTAAGGTATCTGCAAGTCTCTTCAAATGTATCCTTCCATAATTTTTCATTTGTTAGAGACAAAGGTTTCTTATAACCTACTGCGAAAGGATTCCTGGAGTTCAACAAATCGAACATCCTATCTAAATACCTTATAAATTCAGTTGTTGCTTCAGAACCCTGAAAAGACTTATCCCCACTTTCTCTTAAAAAGTCTATTGCATCTGCAACACTTGAACTCAGAGTTTGTACAGCAAGCTGGACATTCATTTTCTTATTTCTCCAATTGACATGTGCCCCGGAAAGGGAATTAGCAAATTGAAATCCTTCTTGTTTTTGGATATCATGAAGGTTTCTTATATATTCCCATTTAATATTGCCTTTTTCTGAAGCAAGGCACACACTATCTACTAAACACCCTCTTGCTAGTTTTGCCATGTGACAAGGATAAAAAATAACCCTAACTTTGCCCATAGTCGAGTGTGTGAAATAACTTTTAAAGTTTTCACTGCTAAACTTACATCCTAGGGCAGTAAAGGTGCTTACATTAGCATGCAGTCCATCACAGGTTACTGACCATACTCGTATTCCTACTTCTTGGAGCTTGGAAAGACATATATTTAAAAGCTGAGCTTGGACACTTGAATTAATTTTATCTATAAAGAAATACCCTACTGGGCATTTAAAATTAGTATTCAAAGATACAATTAAAAATACTAAGGCTTCTGTAGCAAGAGTGTCTTTTTCATCTACAAGCCCAGCAGTTTCAACATATCCAGAATATTGGGATTGTGCTACATCCCACTGGACTTGTTTTCTTAGTGACAGTGAATCGATAACAAGACAAACATCTTTCAACCATGGCTTTTCTGAAATACTAAGTTTTAAGTATTCAAACACTTCCATAAGGAATCCTGGGGCACACTTGAATTTAGATAAATACCCTATAAGTGTATGTGGATGTGGCAGTTTGAAAAGAGTTCTGACATATTTGTAACCTTTTGGTGAATAAAAATACAATGTTAGGGCAAATTGCATAATAGCATCCGTATACCTCTCACCATTAGGCAAAACGTCTTTATTTCTGAGTTCATTTCTTATAAATTCTAATGGGAAGTCAGAAAAGTATTTAGTAGAATATTACTCACATCATCAGCTTCTTCGACTCTAGACTTCAATTGTTTCACCAAGTCTTTCATCGTGGAAATGTTAACATTTCTTCTTCGCACTTTTTGTTGAAGCGTCTTTATTTTCCTTTTTAGTTTTTTTTTTCTTTGGAGAGTCTCACATCATCAGCTTCTTCGACTCTAGACTTCAATTGTTTCACCAAGTCTTTCATCGTGGAAATGTTAACATTTCTTCTTCGCACTTTTTGTTGAAGCGTCTTTATTTTCCTTTTTAGTTTTTTTTTTCTTTGGAGAGTCTCGCGGGGTTTTTGAATGGCACACTGAACTTTCACTTATTAGGCCTACATTAGCTGTAGCAATCCCTGTGTCACTGGAACTGTGAGCCACTACTGTCTTGGCCTTTTTTGTTGGTGGAACGATTTCCCGTCTTAAAGGTGGCCTCCTTCTCTTAATCACCTTATGAAGTCTTTTCGGATACTGAAATATTTCAGGAACAGCATCCTCCTTCAAATATAACCTTCCTGATGCCAGTTCCTGATAATAACTTTCTTTCTTGAAATGTTCACTGCAGAGAAAATTATATTTTGTGGGTGACCAGTTCTCGCGCCTTGTTGCTGCAATCCAGTTTTGCAAAAGTTCAGGTTTTGTAAGAGGATACCTGTAATTAAAAAGTAATGGTTAAATTTCATGCGCAAATTTAAAGCAAATTAATTACTGAGATGACAGGTCTGCCTTTAATTTATTATAAAGTTCAAAATATAAAAATATTCAAACTTGCAGCAAAAGAATTATGGAAGCATTAATTTTACTTCAATTCTGCAGTCTTTAGATTTAAGCATGCATATTTAATAGAGGTATAATCCTACAGATAAAAGTGTAATTGAAGGGCTCTCTGCTACCAGTGCCGTAACAAGAAAATAATTTCGAGGAGTGTCGAAAGTGCCTGGGGGTTTGAAGGGTACGGAATACCCCCCGAGAAAGGGGGTCCGGGGGATCACCCACAGGAATTTTTAAAATATTGAACTAATGAAAATCACATTTTACGATATTCTAGCAGTGAAAAACTAGTTAGAAAATTTGTTTATTATAGGCTACTCTAAGATATATCAACATAAACATGCAATCGTTACCTAAGAAATAACATTTATTACTATTTATAAGAAAACTTAAATAACACGTGGAACAATGGAAATAATAGGCCCACATTTACAAGTTCAGTATTTTATTATGAAATAATTTTTTTTTTTTTTTTACAAAATGGAGCTGAATAACTAGCACTAATGTAATATAAAAATATAATTTTAGGTTTTGATTTGGGGGTCCAGACCCCTTGGACCCTCCATTCCCTATGCCACTGTCTGCAACATCTGATAAGCTAACTTATCGGGATTCCAAATAGAACAGATAGTAGTCTAAGTAAACTTGTTAGACCTATTATTTGGATGAACACTCTCATAAAGGGACATGAAAGTGTATTCCCCCTATAGATCATTTTTTCGTTTGTATAATTTGAAAAGGCAAGTTATTTTATTTGGAAAGTAGGTAGCTAAGACAAGTTATGACCGATCGCTGGGTCATTGAATTGGCCTAGAGTTGGGTGACCAATTTATAACCGTTGGTTAAGGTGGGTGTCGATTTATGTGGGCGCCTTTCTTCTTTATTATTATATTATTATAAAATAAATATAATGTCCAGCTAGTGCTTTCTCAGTGGGTAGAGCGAGAGTTCTTTCTAGGGCCGTGCTCGACGAAGTTAATATAGGATATAAGATTAGGGAATGCTGGGTAGTAAAATAATGTCAATTAGTTATGTACTTCAATAATAATATTTGTAAGTTTATTTTGTTCTTAATTTTGTCGCTTAGTCTGTAATTATCGTAATATGTCGGGAGGAAGAATACAGTTACTTTAAATAATGTCTTTATCTATTCACTTCATCGTCACCAAAATCACTTTAGGGTATTTATTATTCTCATAACATCTGCACGTTTTATCGCAGGAATTTAAGTTATTTATCTTATGGCGGTATATATTCTTTTCACTTCACAATATAAAAATTAATATATAGATAATCTTTCTTATTTCGTTATATAAATTTCTATCCTCGACCGTATTACTTGAAAAGTCGGTATAAAAACAATATTCGTATTCGTCACTATTTCACTGTATAAAAGTCAATATTTCTAACTCCTGTTTCGTCTACAAAATAACGTCCGTATCTTCTCGATCAGTGTCTTCAAGTCCGCGTCCGTTGCTCATGTTTCTGTTAATATGTTTCTGTGTTAAAATATTCTTGCATTTCCATTGGTTCTGTCAGGTAGCTTTGTCTCTTGTGATTGGGAATTAGTTAAGTCTTCTGCTATGGTTTTAAATATTTGTCGTTAAAGTGGAGTGAGGTTTGGGGAGGAACCTATCTGTCAAACGTCAAGCCAAGTGGTGGCGTCAAGGGTCTTTCCAGACAGAAGAGTACCGCCTCTAATACATTGTATCCCTCTATTTAGTCTAATAATTCCTAAAGTATTTGTCACTATTGTCGGTAATAAGTGTAGTTGTATAGCTTTCTTGATTACGCGTTGAATGATGTTATTTTCTAGGTTGTCGTGTAATAATTAATCGTTTGATTAATTATTTGTAATTGCCAGTAATGTCTTTTGATTCAGATGGTCGTGTTGCATATCAAATTGTCCGTGTAAATGTCCTCTGTCTCGTCATGTAATTTGTTTTATGGTCATTGTAATAGTCTAGGCGTAATGGTAGTTTTTAGTAGTCGATAATGTTGCGGGAAGTTCAAATATTGTCCGTGAAATGTATTTTCATATATTTAATTCCTTATTTTAAATAAGCCTATATGAACTGACCTGCCACAAATGTCCGAACGTAACAATTATTAAAATTATGAAATTATTGGTATTTGGAAAATAGTATTATGAATAATTTTAAACATTTTTTTGTTAGTCTCGCATCCAAAATCTCTCAGTCAGTTCGTATATTAATTTATTATTTCGATTTTGTAATTATGAATATTCTGTTATTTATTATCTGTTATATTTTATCTTTTATCTGTGTTCTTCCTCGACGACTAAAAAAAAAATGGTTTTCACATTAAAATTCTTAAAATATAAACATTGCTAAATCATACACTTGTTACACTCAATTAGCTGATAACCAGCTTTTTCACTTAATTGTACTTACTTCTGGTATGTGTCTCTTTTTCTTTTTTTTTTTTTTTTACCTAATAAAATAAAATCTTCGTTACATTGAATTACCTGATAATAGTTTTCTTAACTGATTGTAATTCATTTCTGGTTCATCACTGTTCTTCACCTAATAAAACAATACACTAATTACACTTAATTATTTACCGTCAAATACATAAAATTTCATTTAACACACAATGGGATTTGATTATTTCTGCACTTCACACTTTATGTTTAATTATACAATTTAAAATGTACTATTTTCTCTCTTCTGTTCTTCAGGTATCATATTCATTCGGAAAAATTTATTTTGCTTATTTTGTAATATCATGTTCAAGGGTGTTACTAACTTATGCATACTCACTCCTACACAATCAATAATACCATTGTTTTCTAGCATGATAATTATAAGTGCATGCCTTATCTCCATTTTAATAAATTTTCTATCTCATTAGTGATCTTTTTCACTTCTTTGACAGTGGATTCCTTCCCTGTCATATACTTTTCTCATTTTTCTTCGTCGACTTATTTCTTACCTTTATTTATCTATAATCTTTCATACTCTTGAATTCACTTTTCATAACTCTTTATTTACCTTTTGATCTTCATTTTATACCTTATTTTTTTGATTGGTGTAAGGTTGTAGGGAGGATACTAAATTGAATAAGCATAATAGTAAAATACTTATTTATTTATAAATTTTAACTGTGTCACCCAAATGTTATATGTAATTATAAAAATTAATTCATTGTTTTTCAATAAGTGTAACTAAAATTTCCTTAACTAATTAATTCAAATACTAGTGTGATTATCCTAAGTCAAATCGATGTTTCATTTCCTTCAGTATAATTCAGAGGGGAATCTGCACATCACTTCTTAAATACATATATACAATTTTAGTCGGAAAAAGGCTGATCAAACACTTATTCGTCTCCAAGGAAACATATTGCCTTAAATTAATACATTCGTCGCATTGACGTAAAAATGAAACATAGATCTGAGAGGGTTCACGCTAAAGTATTTTACATTCCATTCTCATAGTCCTTTTTCGATTCCAGTTCGTTGAATAAAAGCAAAATTTACCTCGTGGATGTTTTGATTCTTAGGGAATTCGTGACATGACATGATATGATATGGTTTCAATAAATGCTTACGGTACTTTTCACAATTTTATGGGGTTTCTTTGCCTCTTGTTTTATTCGTATATCAGCGCATATTGGATTGGATTTTCTAGTAAATATTATTCGCGGGTAGATTTTATTATCACAACATGCCATGGCCAGTGTGCATGATGAGTTTCAATAAAATCTGTTTTTATTATATCATTTATAGTTTTGTGGTATAAAATATTTATTGAATAATTTTATGCTGACTTGAACTTTCTCTTTCTAAAATAAATCTCAAATATTTACAATACGTGTTGAAATTTTTCGTATGTGCTGTCAATTCTACAAGTTAGTTTTAAATTAGTATATACACTGTTTTGACTTGAAAGTTGGGTAGTTATTTACAAGCGGATGCGCTTCCTTTAGGAATAATTTTAAGAGGGTCACTCTGTGGGGGTTGGCTTACTTCTTCATAAGAAATGGTGCCTCTATTGGGGTGACTGGAATAGCAGTGTTACGTAAGGTCGTAGAAAAAGGGGAATGACCTATTTATTGTTTGGGTAAAATTCTTAAGAAATGTTTGTGGTTTACACGAATATGTTTTGTCAAGAATCGGGGTTATTTGCTTCTTTCGTTAAGTTACTTTAGTCTTCAATTGTAGGTGTCGGTGACTGATTGCCATTGTTATTTTCATGATTGTTATTTGTGTGTCATGTTGGTAATCGTTATTCTGTCCATTGTTATTATATCGGTTCAGTCCACATGAATTATTTCTGGCTCTGAAACTGGGTCTGAAAAATCCTTGGTTGTACTGGGTCCTATTGAACCAGCGGGGTGTTCCAGTGTATGGTCGTCTGCCATAAGTATTTCTGTTGTTCGGGTTCGAGCCTGTGGAGTTGATATTGTTTGTGTAGTCATTATGATTATTGTTATTATAATTATTGTTGTAGGTTTGGTATCGGGAATTGTTATTCCTGAAATCATTGTTGTAACCTGGGTAGTTTCTTCCATTGTTGTAATGATAAGGGCGATATCTAAAATTTCTACTCCTCCAATAAGAAGTCCTATTTCCTCTCTGATAGGGTCTATTTCTCCAGTACTGTCCTGGGCTATTTGAACTATTTTCTTGGATTTCATCAGTCTCATTTCCATTTACTTGTCGGTGTTCCTCACACAACTGGGCAGATTCTGTCCGCGTCTCGCATCCAAAAGCGTTTTGGCTGGGTTTGGTTTGAACATAATTAATGTTTCTTTTTATGCCCTGGTTATTAGTTGTAACTTGAGATTTATTTACCTTCTGTGAGGGAAACGGGGATTCCTGTAGGGATTTCAACAATGATATCATGTCAGGGATTGTCTTGGGGCACGCAACAATCAAAATGTTCTTTATCGAAAACGGATAGTGTAAGCAGAGGGCTTTTATGAAAACTTCGTCTTCGATGCTAGGGGTCAACAGCTGTTTTGAGTCACATAGGGAAATGAAATACTCCATGTAGCTCTGGCCGCTATTATGATCAAAACTTCCATGAAAAACCTGATTTCTTAGACGTTCTTGGTCCGCGATACTCCAGAATTCTTGAAGAAAGGACTCTTCGAATGTCTGCATATTCAATTCCTGTGTATCATTAACAACATTGAACCATCGGGCTGCACTACCTTTAAATGACCGGGCTACCATAATCATTTTCAACTGTTCAGGTACGTTTCTTAAGTTGAAAAAAGTCTTTAATTCGCGCAGATATCTTACAGGGTTGGTTTTCTGTTTATCCTCAAAAATGGGGAGGGGCAAATCACTTTGACTAAGGGTAAATCCAATATGATTACTGGGGTTGAAATTTTGATGATTATTATTGTTACTTCGATTTGAATTACCTGCTGCATGATGGTTCAATCCGTTATCGGATATTGGTAAGCTGGCGGGTTGAGGGGGAATATTAGGTGTGTCGATCGGTGTGTCGGGGAGAGCAGAGGAAGTAGACGCAATTTCGCCTTGGTTAGAGACCAAGACTGTACTCTCGGTACGATCTTCCTGATCTCTTAACCTATGACGCAATCTGTCCAACTCCGAATTCAGGGATACCAATCTAGTATTGTTACTCCTAACCTCTCTTTCAACTGGATTTCGAATTCCATCTACCTGTGTACCAACCTGTGTTACTCGGGAATCAATTTGCATCAATTCTTCAGCAACCTGTTGTCTATGGTTTTGAATTAACTGAGTAAGATTATTAGTTTGTGCTGTCAGTTCGGAATTCAAGTTTTCATTAACTTCTGTTTGTAGTGAAGTTAACTGAGTATTAAGTTCAGTCTGCATTGAATTAATGGTTGTATTGAGGGTAGTGTTTTGACTATTAAATTCAGTCTGCAATGAACTCATTTGACTATTAAATTCAGTCTGTAATGAATTGATTGTTGTAGTTAGGTTAGTATTTTGGTTGGCCAGAGAAGTTACAGCATTCATAATCTGCTGTAATGCATTGACATTTTCAGTGGCAATTTCAGTGTTACAAGGCATATTATTTGTAAGAACAGCTGACTGTGCTATCACACCTGCTGTTAAATTATCACTTACATTGACATCCCCTGGTTCACTGCTTTGCAAACTTGATTGATCAACTGACACTGGGTGTGGGTATTCGTGCGGTGATACTGGAGCACTTGAACATGTTACTACGTTTACAGTATTCACAGACATCTTAATTTTATGGTTGCGTAAACGCATAGAAAAATTTTAAATTGAATAATGATTACTAAAAAAATGTAAGTTTAAAATGTCATTCCTTCTTGAAGGGATATTATGAAATTTAATTGAGCTTTTGCAAATAAAAACTGCAAGGTAATCGTTGAAGAAAGAAAAGAAAAAATTCGTGTTCAGTGAATTCCGTAACAAGTTTAAGCAAAAAAAGTGTTTAACGATACCCCAGTTTTTGTTGAAGTCCCAGCTGTCTGGCGGTCAGTAGCCGATGAATGGAAGTCAGCTGGCTGTAGGTCGCCGGCTGAAGGGGGATGTTGATCTCTTGTAGATTGGGGGGGGGTGGGGTGTAGATTTTCAGAAGAGTGGAGGGTTTTTTGGTGAATGTTGATGATGATTGATGTCACTGGTAATCCACAAGGTCCACGTACATTATAGCTAATTATTGCGAAGAAGTTTATTATAATGTCACACAAGATTTGTCGCGGCGTAAAGAAATTTAATTTATTGTCAATAAATTTCGTCTATCCCCCGTGTCGTTTCAAAAAAATTTTCGATGTTTGTTGGCCTAAGTCCTATATCCTATATCGCTTCGAAAATCCTGCCCCGAGATGGGAGCCAACTTATGACCGATCGCTAGGGGGTCGTTGAATTGGCCTAGAGTTGGGTGACCAATTTATAACCGTTGGTTAAGGTGGGTGTCGATTTATGTGGGCGCCTTTCTTCTTTATTATTATATTATTATAAAATAAATATATTGTCCAGCTAGTGCTTTCTCAGTGGGTAGAGCGAGAGTTCTTTCTAGGGCCGTGCTCGACGAAGTTAATATAGGATATAAGATTAGGGAATGCTGGGTAGTAAAATAATGTCAATTAGTTATGTACTTCAATAATAATATTTGTAAGTTTATTTTGTTCTTAATTTTGTCGCTTAGTCTGTAATTATCGTAATATGTCGGGAGGAAGAATACAGTTACTTTAAATAATGTCTTTATCTATTCACTTCATCGTCGCCAAAATCACTTTAGGGTATTTATTATTCTCATAACATCTGCACGTTTTATCGCAGGAATTTAAGTTATTTATCTTATGGCGGTATATATTCTTTTCACTTCACAATATAAAAATTAATATATAGATAATCTTTCTTATTTCGTTATATAAATTTCTATCCTCGACCGTATTACTTGAAAAGTCGGTATAAAAACAATATTCGTATTCGTCACTATTTCACTGTATAAAAGTCAATATTTCTAACTCCTGTTTCGTCTACAAAATAACGTCCGTATCTTCTCGATCAGTGTCTTCAAGTCCGCGTCCGTTGCTCATGTTTCTGTTAATATGTTTCTGTGTTAAAATATTCTTGCATTTCCATTGGTTCTGTCAGGTAGCTTTGTCTCTTGTGATTGGGAATTAGTTAAGTCTTCTGCTATGGTTTTAAATATTTGTCGTTAAAGTGGAGTGAGGTTTGGGGAGGAACCTATCTGTCAAACGTCAAGCCAAGTGGTGGCGTCAAGGGTCTTTCCAGACAGAAGAGTACCGCCTCTAATACATTGTATCCCTCTATTTAGTCTAATAATTCCTAAAGTATTTGTCACTATTGTCGGTAATAAGTGTAGTTGTATAGCTTTCTTGATTACGCGTTGAATGATGTTATTTTCTAGGTTGTCGTGTAATAATTAATCGTTTGATTAATTATTTGTAATTGCCAGTAATGTCTTTTGATTCAGATGGTCGTGTTGCATATCAAATTGTCCGTGTAAATGTCCTCTGTCTCGTCATGTAATTTGTTTTATGGTCATTGTAATAGTCTAGGCGTAATGGTAGTTTTTAGTAGTCGATAATGTTGCGGGAAGTTCAAATATTGTCCGTGAAATGTATTTTCATATATTTAATTCCTTATTTTATATAAGCCTATATGAACTGACCTGCCACAAAGTTGACTGAGGGTCCTTTAATTGCAAAACTAAGCCTAATGACAATCGAGGCTATGGGACTTTTCTTTCACTACTATAGAAAAAACATATAAATATAATGACAATTCTTACCTGTAGAAGCGAATATGCTTTTTGTTTTTGTCATAACGGTTTGTGCAACCTATAGCTGCACAGGACATGACCATTTTTTCCGTAAAATGTTAGCAATTGGTATAGTCCTCGTTTACGGACGGCTGGGTCCGGCGAATCTGTAGATGTCGGGCGTTGGATGTTAGTCGGCACTTGTAGATGTCGGGGTCCCAGGTTCGAACGGAGATTTTCAACCACAGTCGAAACAACTGACTTAAACTTCCCTCTCTTAAAAACCTTTAACTGATTCACTAACTAACTTTTACTGATTCACGAGCACTGCAGCTCCACTATATATATCGTCCGGGTTTTATTCTGGAAGTTTCAATGTGGTAATAACTGGTCAATCGAAATTTCGAGATACAAAACAATGGGCAATATTGTGGAAAATTCGTCAAAGAACTCCCTCAAGAATACAATCAGGTGCTATTCACTAAAAGGGTTTATTGTATGTAGTTGTGAGATCATTTTCTAGAAAATTACATTTCTGGCTAAATCTACAGTCCACAATACAGTCCAAGTTTTTATGGGCTTGTAAATCTTATTTACTAATTCTTTCTGTAATGCATTTGATTCACATTTCTAATCTGGGTTGACGTGGATTTACAAGTGCAATTTACTGCTTGTGTTAAGATTAACTTGAAAGTATCGAACAATGATGCATGATTGACAGGAGGTCTAGTCGCCTATTGTGTGGAGGTAACAAGGCACAAAAGGTCTTCTCCTCAATACTTGTTTTTCTTCCTTTGAATGGAACAGATCCTCTTCGTTGTGCAAGGGTTATGTAAGGCATTGTCAGCATTCATATTTCAAATATTAATTTTAGTTTAAATGCATTATATATTAATTAAAGTAACGATTTTGAAGTAGAACAATAGGCCTATAGAAGTATTTGTAAAAGGCTCTCATGTGTAATCTATTTAATAAGTAGATTAAAGAATTGTTTATCTGGGAGCAATAATTACAGACACAAATAATATTAAGGCCGAATTTAACCGTAGACACAAATAAGGAAATGGTAGTTTTTATGCGGGTAAGAAACTCTTAACTTCTCGTCTAATGTCCACAAATCCAAAAATTAAAATTTATAATACAATTATCCTGCCGGTTGTATTATATGAGACATTATGTGAGACATGGTCGCTTACTCTTCGCGGAGAAAAAAGGTCTGATAGTGTTCGAAAACAGGGTGCTTAGGAAAATATTTGGGCCTAAGAGAGATGAAAATGGGGACTGGAGAAGAGAAAACGGCTTGATGACGAGCTTCATAACCTGTACTCGTCACCGGATATAGTAAAGCTAATTAAATCATTGAGCATGAAATGGGCTGGACTTGTTGCACGCATGGGGGAAGAAAGACATATTTAAAAAATATTGACGGGGAGACCTGAAAGGAATATACCACTTGGAAGACCTAGACGCAGGTGGGAGGACAATATTAGGATAGATTCAAGGGAAGTAGGATTTGCGAGTGATGGCTGGATGGAGTTAGCACAGAATAGGGTTGAATAGCGGACTCAAGTAAGCGGGGCAATGAACCTTCGGGTTCCATAAAACATAATAATCATTTAGCTTGCTTAGGAATTGTCTATTGCCATAGAGTGAGTAAGTAAGTAAGTATCTTCAGATATGTAAAGACTGCCTAATATGCATTTTTTCAGAGCATAATAAGGTGTGATCTAGCAGTAGCCTGATATAGGTGCCTAGATTGGGCAACAAATTGATATAGGTGCCTGGGTTGGGAGCTGGATTCGTTGTGGAAATGTACTTACTTCGACTCTCTGTTGGGCTCCTTCAGTTCTGCACCTATATATCTTCCACGGCTTTTGTAGCTCAGGGTATCACACGAATCATCTGAGGGATTGGTTTATAGCTAGTTATGTCTTTATAAATGATAACTGCACTATAAACGTTTTATATCGGAATTTATTCAAATTAACTGTGTTCTGCGTAACTGTTTGTGTAGATTCACCACTTCAATTGCATTTATCAAGTACTTACGTGAATTTCTGTCTTCTTAATTGTCACTATGTAAAGAAAACTCACACGCTATCTTTAATATAATATGTAATCGTGTTTAATAAGTGGCTTTAGTGAGAATCGCCATTAGGCTAGGTAATATTCCCGCGACTTTCCACAAGAGCAACGGACGCAGGTCTGCTCTCCTCGGCGAATATGGTGGAAGTGAGCTCTTGACCACGCTATGTTCGCGGCTTATGGATACTTCTCTCTCATTGGCTGTACTTTTCATTACGTAAAACAGTTCTATTGGTTAAAACAATTCGCGGGCCGAAACTATGAATTTAGTACGTTGTATTTTCAAAATATACGTTTCTTTTACAGTTAAGATTTCAAATTTGGAATTAATAAATAATAATAATAATCTAAACGAGAATTTTGATACCGAAATAATAATAATAATAATTTGAATGATTTGAATAAATATGAATTAACTATTGTTTATAATAAATCAAAAGGGGTGGAATAATTACAGCTTCAAAATGCCCCTGTGTTAATTTAATTATGTCCGAAAAGGTAAATAATTAAATTAACACACCATACCCCAGAATATTTATTCTTAATAAATTTAAATTAAGCTTGGATTAGTAAAAAAAATTCAAAATTAATCATTGAAATGGTGAATGATGATAAATGTTAGTGTAACATAGGTGTATGTGTTAAACATTACAACTTGAATTAAATGAATTTCACCAAAATTATTTGGATATACACAAATTAAATCAAATCAGGTTTGTATTACCCTGACATTCCTTTAACATAATATCTTTAAAAAAAAAATGACAAACATTTGAACAATAAATGAAAAATACTATTTAAACATTTTTTTAACTCTGAAAATTATTTCTTAAAAAAAAAAAAACATGTTTAGTATATGACAGCACTTCTTGTTAGTTATATATATCGAGAATTCTTAAACATTTTGAAAAAATATATATATATGCCGAGATTGTCTCATCGTCCATATTTGAAAATTTATTTACATCGAGGCACTCATCGTCTGTAAAATATCACTTTCTTATTCCTTTGCACGAATTCTCTTTCCTTGAATCACTGTTATAATATGTTTGCATACAGCATACAAATACAACTCACTTTTGACAAACAAATAAATATATACAGTATTACACTATGTTGCATTACATCACAATATTACCCTTGAATAATAAACAATTTATATACAAACATAACCCTCTTAAATAATAAACATTTTATATACATCAACATTAATGTTCAATCCATCAGACTTGGTGTTCCTCATAATATGGTCTCAGTAAAGATTTGTGATAACGTCCTATTATTTTGCTATTTAGAGTACTTAACTCATATGTGTGGTTACTGAAATTTTCAGTAATTACAAATGGTCCTCTAAAAACCATATTCATACGTCTATACCTTCTATGGAGTGCACTGGACAAACTCTTATTTCGCAACAATACTTTTGTGCCTACTTCTGGATTCCATTTTGCTTTATACCTCTTTACTTTTGCCTTTCTCTTTTCTGCCCTACTCCTTATTCTATCCAGAGCTCTCTTACATAATTCCTCATTCGACATCTTCTTGCCCTTATAGAATTTAGCTTGGGGAAGATTCGCAATAACTGGATCAGCATCTTTACCTGTCATTAAAGTATATGGAGAAGCTAATGTAGTTGCATTTACTGAATGGTTGATTACTCTTTCTATTACATTACACTGGCTAACCCAATTCGTATGTGATTTATGACACAATATCCTCAAATATAAAGTAATATCTCTCATGATTCTTTCTGCGAAATTTTCTTGGGGAAAGTAACTTGAACTATGGAAAATTTTGATGTTCTTTGCTCTTAGCGAATTTTGAAAATGACTACTAGTGAATGATGTGGCATTGTCACAAAGTACGGCTTCAATATCTCCAAATTTCGGGATATAGTCATTAATAATTTTGCTCACACATGCTTTAGAAGTTGCCCTTCGCACTGGGTAAATTTTTACAAACTTGGTAAAACAATCATACATTACGAAGATATATCTACAACCGAATCTGCCTTGAGGTAATTCACCATGGAAATCTAATGCTACTAAACTATTTTTAGTCTCTCTAATAATATTCTTTGGTTCAGTGTCATATTTTACGTTCAACGGTTTTGCTGCTTGGCAAGTGGTACAAACTTTAAGAATTTGCCTAATTTTTCTCGCCATATGTTTGAAATAGAAATCTTTACTCAAATTTATCAATACCTTTTCTGATCCTGAATGACATAAAGCTTGGTGGTAACATTTAATTAAATCCTGTTCTAGACATCTTGGAACATAGATTTTCCACTTTAACTCATCTGAACCACATAACTTATACAAAACTCCATCAAACAATCCTACTGTATTACCTGGTTTGAAACTACAATCTTGTATTTCTTCTACACTACTATTTACATTATCTATACTACTGTTATCAGCATCCATATCAGTACCATTTATGTCTGATGAATTGATCATTAACTGATTTTCTGATGACGCATAAGTCTCAGAAAGTTCTTGGATAGTTTTAGCACAAGTTAGCAATTCAGCAATAGTCTCATCTTCAGATTGCAATTTCTTTATGTCTTTGAACCCTTTTATTAATCCTTTGGATCCTACACATGGCAAAGTTAAAATACACACTTCTTGTTTTGGTGAAGCAATAGTATCTGGGATGTTTGAATGCTGGTCTAAACGGCTTAACAGATCTGCAAAGATATTATCTCTTCCGGGAATGTGCTTAATTACAATGTCATATGACATGATTTCATGTATGTATCTTGAAATCTTGGAATTTGTTAATCTACATTTTTGCATGAAAGCTAGGGAAATGTGATCGGTATACACTGTAACTTGCTTATTGAATACATAATGCCTGAATTTTGTTAGTGCATAGTATATGGCACTTACTTCTAATTCCGAAATGCAAGCTCTTTGTTCAGTACTACTTAAACTTCTCGAAGCAGTAGCTATTACATGGGTTTCACCGGATTCATCAATCTGACTAAGAATACAACCTATAGCTTTACATGAAGAGTCTGTGTGAATTATGTACGGCCTATCATCGTTTGGTCTCTCTAACAAGATAGCTTTTGAAAATAACTCTTTAACTTTATTAAAAGCACGATCATGTTCGTCTGTCCATTTCCAACGAATTCCCTTTTTTAACAGTTCTCTAAGGGGTGCTACTTCTTTGGCGTAGTTAATTAGAAATCTGCTTTGGAACTGCCATATGCCTAAAAGACGACGTAACTGCTTAACAGTGCGTGGTACTGGAATGTTTTGAATTGAAGCAATACGGTTTGGATTAGGTTTGATACCTTCGGGAGTTACTACATAACCTACAAATTCTACTTCTTTCTGAAAGAAACATGTTTTAGACGGTTTGACTGTTTGACTGGTAAAAAAAAATATAATATTTGCTAAATGGGTTTCAAAATCATCGTTACTAAGAAGAAAATCATCTAAATAGGAAATGATTCCTTTAGTTTCGGTTTCTGGAAAAATCACACTAAGTGCTCGTAGTAAGGCACTTCCACTTGTCTTGTAACCAAATGGGCATCTAGTAAATTCGTACGTACGTCCATTATGATTGAAAGCTGTATACTTCCTATCCTCTTTGCGTAGCGAAATTTGCCAAAACGAATGAGTCAATCTATGCTCGAAAAACATTTTCCTTTTTCTAACCTACTGAGCAATTGTTCAATACTTTCCGGACGGTAGTTATCTGTAGCGATATAATTGTTCATATGCCTCGCATCAACGGTAAGGCGAAGAGATTTATCCTTTTTGAACGTCCAACACAAAGGGTTGATGTATTTTGAGGTCGAAATTTCGATTACTCCTGAGTCTAACATCTTCTGAATTGTCATATCAGCTTCCTTCTTCAATGCAATCGGAATTGGCCTACTCTTATAAGTGAATTCATCAACTGGTTCGATGTCAAATTTATGCTCGTAGATGTTACAGAGTCCCACGTTTTCGGAAAATACTTCTTTATTCTTTATTAATATCGATAACAACCTATCACGTTGACTTTCATTTAAGTTGTGAGCCATATCAACTTTCTCCTTCAAAATATTCATTGTCATAGAGTTCGCGCTAGGGTCGGCTTCTTTTACATTCCTCGTACAGACATAACCTATCTCTACTTGCCCTATGTTGACATCTCCGTCAACACTATTTTCATACCTATCAGCGCAGTCATCGCAGTTCAATGTCATACATCTACATACTTCTACCTCATTATTTATATCATCGCAGCAAGGGCCTACTTTATGAATCATCATATCATTTATCTGAATATTTTCTACAATAAACGTCTCATACGGAACATCGTTGTCGCCTAACTCACTAGACGCATCTCTTCTACTCAGCTCATTGTCGAAGGGAATGCTCATCTTGTTTCCTTGTAAATTTAATATTAAGTTGTTATCCTCAAAACTTATGATACTGTTGTATTCCGTAAAAACATCAACTCCAATAATAATATCTGTAACTAATTTTGGGACTACTAAGAAAAATATTTCAAATTTTGAATCACCAATTCTGACATTCAACATGCATTGAAATTTTACCGATTGTTTTGCTCTTTTGATCGCTACTGTGCAAGATAACCCGCAAATAGGAATAGAAATTAACTTGACTTTGTTTTGGATAAGCTTATTATATAAGGACTCGCTTATTACACTATTTGAACAACCTGTATCTATTATGCGTTGTCTCATAATTTCCTATCACTACTTTTATTCTAGGAGGATCCATAATAACCTCACTTCTACTTGCATTATTCTTTTCTTCACTAGGCTTATTACTTGAGAAGCTTCTTTGTGTCTGAATGCTATTTATGGGTTCTATACGTTTGCCTGAATTGACTAAACTTGCGCCAACACCATCCGAACCCTCGAGATATTGGCTTGTTAGTTTAACTGTTGTACATTACCATTATCTTCCTGATCATGGATTTCTACAACGTCATCAGGTACATCTTCACTACGGGTATTACTGTTGAATGGTCTGGCTCTAGGATTAAGCGTGTTTTGCTGAGTCTCAACACCTTTGACTCGCCATTTACCATTGTTAATTACTTGTCCTGGCCTAACTTGACTATCATTACTATTGTTATTACCTCTATTATTATAAGTACGGTTCTGGTACCTCCTACGATAGCCTTGATTCCTCATCCATGGCATTTTTCGCCAAGAGTTTGGATGATTACCATTTCCAACATTTTGTCTATTGAAAGTGACATGGCTTATCTGATTTCTTCCATTATTATTTCTGTTATATGGCCTATTTTCTGATCTATTCTGGAAATACCTAGGATTGTTCCTATTTTGATTAGGCATAGGGCCTCTGTAGATATTCCTAGCATCATAACTTTGGTCACAATTGTTTGCATTACCTTCTGCCCCTACCCCAGAATTTGTAAACCTGTTAGTGGGAGGGTACATTCTATCATTTGAATTCACATAGTTCTGCCTACCTCTGAAAATATTCCTTTGCTCAAAAGCAGCAAGCAATTCTAACATATCAGAGAAAGTTCTGGGTTTTGCTACTATCAGATTTAGTCTCACATTCTCTGGAAAGTGATTTACAACAGTCTCCAGCAACTCAAACTCATTTAGTGGAGGATCTACTTGTCGTCCTAATTCGGCCATTTCTAAAAAATAGTCAATCATTGTCTGACCTGACTCTGGCTCATACACACCATTAGCTAACTGCATCCTGATATTGTTTCTCTTGGATAAACTCCAATATCTACTGATAAAATTTCTTTTGAATTCTTCAAACGTCGTAGTCTCATTTGTAGTCAAATTGAACCAATTCAAAGATCTACCTTGCAATGCTTTTCTTACTATGATCATGTACATGTTAGGCGGAATGGCTCTCAACCTAAAATAATCGTGAAGTTCAGTTAAGAAATTTTGTGGATTGGTATTATTATTCTCATCAAAAACAGGTAACTTAATTTCGTTCATCAGATAGCTAGGAAAATTTGTGCCTGATTGACTAACTCCTGTGGACAAAGGTACATTGATATCCAGCACCTGGGAACCATTATGACTATTTACCCTTTCCTGACATCTAGGAGATCTACATGGTAACTGTGAGTAAGCTTCTTCAACAACATTCCTACTCATATTGTTTCCCAGTTGAGGTATATTCACATCATTAATTACAGGTGAAGTTACAGGAACATTTAATCTATTTTCCAATACACAAATTCTACTTGTCAGTAATTCTTCATCTTTATGTACTCTCCTACTCAACACTGTCAACTCTTCTTGTGCTTCTACAATCTGTATTTCAATGTCTTTCTGTTTAACTTTTAACAGCTGATTCTTTTTCTCTAAGTCATTTCTAGCCTCGTCATTTATTTTAGCAAAACCTAACAATGTTTCATCGAAAGCATTCATCTGCATTTTCATAAGTGACACACTACTATCTAGTTCTGATACATTAGCTACAATAACTTTCATTTCCTCACTAGTATTAGAAACATCTGTTTGCATTGTTTGCAAGTTAGTGCTAACATTTGAAATAACCTCCTTGACTTCTGCTATGTCATTATTGACAATGGTCTGAATATTCTCTAGAGCTACTGTGACGTCATTATTAACCTGCTCTTTGAAATCACCTAATCTTTCCTGTACTTCCTTTACCACTTCTTGTTTTAAATCGTCTTTCAATTTTGTTAAGTTTTCATCCAATTGTACTAACTTCAAACTAATGTTTTCATTTACATCTGCTTTTACATTATTTACATCAGTACTAACTTTGCTAACGTCACTTTTTACATCATTGATGTCAGTCTTAACATCATTGATATCAGTCTTAACATCGTTGATATCTGTCTTAACCTCATTTTTAACATCATCAATTTTATTACTAAGCTTATTGAACATCTGTTGCATAAAACTTTTAATTGAGTTTTCTAACTGGTCATCTGAAGATTCACTATCTTCGCGCCTAGTCACGTTTACATTTGAAACGGAAACATCTGTTTCGACCTGAACTTCCATATTAGTTTCAATCTCATCTACTAACTGTAAACTACTATCAGCACTTATTTTGTCTACAATACCTTCCATCTCGGTACTAGTTAGCAAGTCCTGTCCATTTTCTAACACATCTGAACTTTCCTTCTGTGGCGACATTATTTCGCGGCCTCTGAGTTTCATTTATAATCATAAAAATAACACCTTACTTTATTTGTAGGCTTCGCAGGCTTCACAGGCTTCTTACAATTACTTTCATTCTGGAAACTGATTGTTGTCGGTTGATGAGGGATGATCACAGCTGCTGCCTACTGCATGAAGTCGAACACCTGGGCTGGCCTCATGATGGCGTGATGGTGATTGTTGCGCGTATAACCGTACCTAGCTCACGATTCTCACATAATTCTGTGTATCACAATCTGCTTGCTAATGTCCCGATTAGAATATTTGTTCACAGAGTCTTTACACAGTTCGATTGTTCTTAAAAAGCCACACGTTGGTGCACCAAATTGATATAGGTGCCTAGATTGGGCAACAAATTGATATAGGTGCCTGGGTTGGGAGCTGGATTCGTTGTGGAAATGTACTTACTTCGACTCTCTGTTGGGCTCCTTCAGTTCTGCACCTATATATCTTCCACGGCTTTTGTAGCTCAGGGTATCACACGAATCATCTGAGGGATTGGTTTATAGCTAGTTATGTCTTTATAAATGATAACTGCACTATAAACGTTTTATATCGGAATTTATTCAAATTAACTGTGTTCTGCGTAACTGTTTGTGTAGATTCACCACTTCAATTGCATTTATCAAGTACTTACGTGAATTTCTGTCTTCTTAATTGTCACTATGTAAAGAAAACTCACACGCTATCTTTAATATAATATGTAGTCGTGTTTAATAAGTGGCTTTAGTGAGAATCGCCATTAGGCTAGGTAATATTCCCGCGACTTTCCACAAGAGCAACGGACGCAGGTCTGCTCTCCTCGGCGAATATGGTGGAAGTGAGCTCTTGACCACGCTATGTTCGCGGCTTATGGATACTTCTCTCTCATTGGCTGTACTTTTCATTACGTAAAACAGTTCTATTGGTTAAAACAATTCGCGGGCCGAAACTATGAATTTAGTACGTTGTATTTTCAAAATATACGTTTCTTTTACAGTTAAGATTTCAAATTTGGAATTAATAAATAATAATAATAATCTAAACGAGAATTTTGATACCGAAATAATAATAATAACAATTTGAATGATTTGAATAAATATGAATTAACTATTGTTTATAATAAATCAAAAGGGGTGGAATAATTACAGCTTCAAGCCTATGGGGAAATGGTGTAGGAATTAATCAAGTATTATTTATCCAGAAAAAAACAATTAGAATAATAACCAATGCTAAAAAAAATAGAGCATTGCAAACCACTATTTATTGAGACAGGCTTACTAACAATAATAAATTTGTATATTTTTTATGTCTTGTCATTAGTAAGATATAACATAAAAAGCTATCAAACACGAAGTTCTTATTTATCAGACCAGAAATCAAAATAAATTTGGGACAACATTATATAAAAAATACCATATAAACTTCAAGAAATGTCCCCAAATTTGTTTTCACAAAAAACTATATTCCTAGCTTTAAAAAATCCTTTTTTATAATGTTAAAGAATACTTAGAATCAGATTTACAAATAGAATAGAGCAACTTAGCGTAGGTAATTACATGTGTAATCTGCTAGTATATGTTATTCATTTAGTGTCACTTGTGTTATGGCATTAGTATAACTTAGAATAATAATTTTGACTAATGTAATTAAGTTTGTAAGATTGTAAATATTCATAGCTTAGATTCTTAAAGATGTGTATTGATGTAAATAGCTAATGTGGCCGATTGCAGTTGGTACTGCCTAAAAGTGTTATCAAATATCAAATATATTTATATTTCTAAACATTTCAACGTAATATTAATTTAACGTAACTCTTGACAATGAAACGAATAATTATATTCAAATATCACACTTAACTAGCAAGGAATAAAATAGTTTAAAACATAAGAATCTGGGCTCTAGTAATAAATGTTATATTGAATACGCGCGATTTTGTCGGTTAGACTTACATAAGGAAAGAGAAGTCACGGGTAAAACCATTCGTATTGATAAAAATAAATTATTTGGAGTTAAAGGTAAGGTAATGTTCACTCTATCGCAATAAATTTTCAGGCATATATGCCTACTTGACATTTCTTGCTGAGCAGACAAATAGCTTCTTGCCAGATTTTCCAGGCGGAGCTAATCGAAACAGTCGGCCTCACTTGCTGTGCTGGACTCCTAACTCCAGTTCTATTCTAGCTCAATGGATCTAACCTAATCTGGTTTTGTTTTGACGCCCCAAGATCTGGATAGAAAATTCCTTTTAAAATCTGCGTGTGTTGAATGATCAGTCATTGTTTGATTATACCAATTAAGTGCACGCCCATGTAATGATTTCCTAATAATTAATAATTGCATATTTGGGGGTACCGATTTTAATCTGAAATAGTCCTCCAAATCCACAATGTATGTTTGAGGATTAGTATATTCCTTTTCATCAAAGGTAGGAATCTGCAGGTCATTCAAGAGACACTGTGGGTAACTACTTCCTACATTAGAGCTTAATGTAAATGGTACAGGTTTAATTATTTGTATCGAATCAGCTGTGTGCCTATCTTGTGAATCAGTATGACTTGGTGGCAGAGATCTATTCACTGGTCTATCTTCATTTATCAAACTATTTATTCCTGGAAAAACATTATTGTCACCAGAACTAGTATTAGAAATTACAATGCTTTCGCTTTGTGTAGCTACATTATTTACAACCTTATTACTTCTGCCTTCTACTATTGAAGGTAATCTTTCACTTATTGAAGTACTTCTATTATCCTTCACTTGATCTATTCGCTCACCTATCTGGTCTACCCTTCTGTTTATATTTGCTATTTCTCTCCTAACCTCAACAATCTGTGTATCTACTTGTTGTTGAGACATGTTTAACACCATTTGTTTTACTTCATCCCTCCTAGCCAAGTCATTACTTTTAAGATCAGAAACCAGCTGTTCTTTAACAATATTTACAGTACCTTTTACCTGTGCAACAATTTTATCATTAATTTCTGTTCCGATTTCTCTTAACCTGCCTTCTACTTCATTCATATTGACATGTAGTTCATTTGCTATAGCCTATTGGTCATATTCTTTTTTTACATTAGAAACGTCTTTACGTATACTACTTACTTCAGAATCTACAAAGTCATTTACTTTCTGAAGTTCTGAATTAACTGAAGTTACCTCTGATTTCAAAGTTGTTATTTCAGAGTTAACTTCAGCTCTCAACTCAAGTTTCATTTTGTCAAATCTAGCATTAATTTCTGTTTTCATAACATTTATTTCTGTCTCCATATCTGATTTGAGATTATCAAATTTTGTTTCAAAATTATCAAATTTGGAATTCAACATACTTGAAATATTCTTTAACAATTCGTTGTTATTGTTGTTACTCCAGTTTTCTAAATGTACCGGAGTAGTACTAGTTATGGGAGCTGCCATCTGACATAGGCCTAACTGATTTTCACTATTAAAACTCTGTGGTGCTAAGGCAGAACCAAAAATGTCTAAAACTGCAGTTTTTCAGGAGAGGAATTTTAAAGTTCAATAGATCGCAGGAATTGCCAAGTTTGTGATAGTGTTACCGAGAGAATATTTCTGTCCTTTAAGTCAAACAGTTGTAAAATCTCATCACAAAACATAAATATTTACATAAGTTAGACATATTATCATCCTTTGCCTACTTCAGTTGTCTTGAGAAAAGTGATTTATCGCTTGTTTGTTTTGCTCACTAACGACATATCAGTGTTTACCTTCTTTAAAATATCTTGATCCCATGAATGTAGAACGGTAGGAAAGCTGGGCTATTGTTATAGGACATGAGATATTTTAGGAAGTAAACACTATTTACACAATAAAAAGAATGAATCAGATTATTTACTATTTTATTAAGGCACTTTACTCGATTTAACTGCTTTCCTCTGAATCATCATCAGAAGCTCTTGTACTCCGTTGCTGCTGTCCAGGTTTTCATAGAAGGCATGGCAGTCAGTGTGAAAAGCGGAAGCAGGCTCAAGAGATCCTTCTTCTTAAGGGGGTTGATGGGCAGTGGACAGTTGTAACATGTTGTCAAGGAAGGAATCATAGGTCTGCCTCATTTCGATTGCCGCAGGTCAAGTATGCGGAAGTCTTGGTCATCAAGGGAATTTTTGAATTGCATTAAACCAAAAGTTTTCCCATACCTAATCCATTTTATGTCAAGCCAGTTTACTTTTCTCCCTCCGTGTCCATTGTCCTTCGAGTCAAATGCTTCTGCACCAGCTTCGAAAATGAGAAGAAGTCCTCTTGCCTCATTTCATTGACTTAAAATGGTTTTTTCCCCTTCTCAGTTTGAACGAACTGTAACCAGTCTCGGGTACCATGATTGGTATTTCAGTTTTCTTTTTAGCCCTTTCAATATGAGCATGGTCTACGTCACATTCTAGGTGAGTGTATCCAGATAGCAGAAATTTCTGGTCCACACAATCGATGTGGGTGCTCTTACTGACATAAAAGGAAAACATGGCAGACATGTTAATATTCCTATTTTGACCACGCATGTGTCTGAGTAAGTCACAACATGGGTCACATTTTCGGGCAGACTTTCAAGCTTTTTGAAAACGCATGAAGCAATCTCTTCAGATCCTCTCATTCCGATTGCTTCATGCCACATGTAGCAGCTAGTGGTACCTCCATCTTGGGTGCAGTCTCGGATAGTTAGGTTGTATGTTGAGAGAAGGCGTTTATAAAATGAAACATTTGCAGTCAGAGAAGGGGTATTTAAGACTTGCTGCAAATCAAACACTAAACCCCTTATTTTCAGGTCTTCTTTTGCACTGTTTTTATCAACATCTTTCATTCTGTAGCCTTGACATTGCAGTTCTTCCCACACTCAATGTAATATGTCACAATCGATGGTGTTGACGCTGGCTCTGATATGCGTCTTCAGATCATTCAAACCATTAGGCAAGGGTGGCACAAAGACAGCATCTTTGATATACCCCCACAAAAAGAAGTCGCAGAGGGTGAGAACTGGAGATCGCAGAGGCCACAGTATGAATGAATGAATGAATGAATGAAGTGCTTTTATTGTTAACAAGAAAAACTATCTTTTTACATTATTCGTTGCATGAGCCCTTAGGCTGTCCATGCTTTAACTGTGCACAAGCAAAAATGTATCCTAAAAGTAAAACTAAAAAACACACAAACAGTTAAACACTAGTAAATATACAAACAAAACACCACACACACACACACTCCCCACCAAAATATAGCACATACACCAGCAATACCCTTAAACACACCAACCAAATATATTTTACATATTATTCTGTATACAGCCGTCTACCCCATCGGAGTACTCCCCTTACTCCCTCGGTCCCACTCCCTCAGCCAGTTCCATCCTAAGCTGCCTCACTTTGGACATAAATTTCCCCACCCCCAAAAAATCTAGTGTTAAGTAGCAGATCGTATGTGAACAGCTGACCTCTACAAGAAGCAGTGAAAGACTCTGGTAGATGCCGTTGCCTCAGTGTTTCCGTGAATGTACACTCTGCCAAAATATGGTGTGAAGTTTCTCCTGCCCCACAAAGCGGGCATATTCTCTCCCCTCATCATTTGTAATTTTAATTGCCCGCCAAGCTCCTAGATGGAACCAGGCTAAACCAAATCTTTCCTCTTTATTTGCCCCATACAAGTAAGTCTCTGTTCCCCAATTTGTCTTGGTTAACGTTTGGATCTCCAGAGTGACTTTATTCCTGCATTCCGCTAATGTCACTTGTTTGTCAATATCTCTCAAACGATTCTGAACTTTCCGCCACGCATTGCGCCTATTCCTAAACCCCCTCTCAATTATGAGCCCCATTCCTATTTCCTCTAATCCCCTAAGTAATCTACCCGCCCATGATACTTGGTCTCTCCAAGCTAATTGTTCTCTGCAACACATCGCCCTAATAAGGGATTGATTTCCATGGAGAATCCGCAAGTAATACTTTACAGCCTTTATTTTACACTCAATTGAGTCTCTATGGCGTCCAAATTCTCTTAGAACTCTGCAGTTGGGCGTCCCTCTACCCACCCCCGCTATCCCTTTCAGAAAGTTGCTTTGTACCTGATTAAGTTTTTCCGTTCTCCCCCACCCCCCAAATTTCTGCCCCATACGTAATTGTCGATCTAACTACTGCGTTGTACACTGTGTCTAACAATTTCAGCGAGACCTCGGGAATCTTGTTACGTATCTTCAGTGTTTCCGTCACTTTCGTAATAGCTCTGTGTTTAGTTATGTCTATGTGTTTGTTCCATTTGCCATTCATAGCCATTGTTACCCCTAAGTAAACAAAATTTTTCACGTTATTTAATTCTTTCCCACCGTAAACACTCCCGTTCTTAAATGTCATAGTTTTAGTTTTTTCGGCATTTACCACCATCCCCCATTCCCTGGCATACACTTGTAAGTTGTCTAGACTTGTCTGTAGTCCCTCGACCGATCTTGAGCACAATGTCAGATCGTCCGCGTAGAGCAATGCTGGAATCTTTACCTCCCCCACCACCGGAGCGTCAGTATTGACCCTTGACATGGCATCCGTTACATCATCGATGAACAGGTTGAACAGTAAGGGGGATAATATGCAACCCTGCTTCACCCCTTTATAGCTGGTGACGCTATCCGACATCCTATCTTTTTCGTACTTAATACAAAATTCCACATTATCATACACACTCTGAAGAGCCTTAATCATCCTACCCGACATCCCTTTCATCCATAATTTGTACCATAATGCTTCCCTCTCCACGGTATCGAATGCTTTCCGAAAGTCCACGAAAGCGCAGTGAAGTTTCCCTCCCTTATTTGCCAGTTGTTTTTGTCTTAGCGTGTCCAGAATGAATTTACTGTCTACAGTGCTACGCCCTCCCATAAACCCCATCTGAAATTTAGAAATTTTGTCATGTCTTGCCACCCACCTCTTTATTCTCTCGCATAGGATTTTACAATAAATTTTGCCCATAATAGGAAGTAAAGCCACACCTCTATAAGAGTCCGGAGATCCAACCGCGCCTTTGTTTTTATAGATAGGGTGAATGATTGATTTTGCCCAGATGTGCGGATATTTCCCATTCATAAATAAATCATTGAATATACTTAGCATCATCTGTAGAAATGTCTCATTTTTGGTGGCCGCCTTGAAAATTTCTGATGGTAGACCATCCCATCCTGGTGCTTTGTTATTCTTCAAGAAGGAAACAGCTTTTTTAATCTCTTTCCTTAAAATTTCCCCATCCAGTTCAGGTACGCTGGGAATCCCTGCTAATTCTTCTGGCCCCACAACTAAACCCTCCCAAGCCCCTCCCAAGCCCCTCCCAAGCCCCTCCCAAGCCCCTCCCTGCCCAAAAATGTCCCTAAAATGATCCCTCCATGCGTCTGCTGATATTTCGTTCTTTATCCACCCCCTCCCCCGTAATTTTTTAATACTACCCCATATCTCTGACATATCCCCATTCTCTACTACTCTCCTCAGTTCTTCTGCTTTCTTAAGTTGCCAGTTAAACTTTTTGAGTTGTGTGACTTCTTTGTAGTTTTTCCTCAACTGCACATATTCTGACCTATTCCCATCATCCCCTCGTCTTCGAAATGTCCTAAGAGCTTCTTCGGCCAGCCTCTTCGCTTTCCTACATTCGTCATCATACCAGCCATTCCCTGTTACCCCCCTACCTCTCCCCCATACTGTCATAAAACTAGCTGCCCTCCTTAAAATGTTTGTCAGCCTCTCAGCCGATTCTACCCTACCCCCTTGAAGTTGATCTCCTAATTTCGCCAGAAACTGTTCCTCCCTCTCACTTTTCCACTTATATTGGTGAACTATTTCGCCCTGGTTATCCCCCCACCCCCCTTCCCGCTCCTTCTTCTTACATACTACGTCTACCTTAATCTGCAAAATCACTGGTGAATGTTGTGATTCGATCCTGTCTCCCACCCAAAAGTCTACAATTTTGTCAAGTAAGCCCATACTACAAAGAATATAATCTATCACGCTCACCCCGTTAGCGCTAATAAATGTTAGTTGTCCCTCCATGTCTCTTCCATATTTCCCGTTAGCAATTTCCAATTCAAAGGCGTCACAAAATGCTAAAAATTCTCTTCCTTCCCCATTCAAAATACTGTCCCTGCTGTTGGTCGCCTCTTGTCCTCTATATCCCCCTCCCCACCCCCTAAGGACACATTTTCGCGTCCCGCTCTTGCGTTGAAGTCCCCGAGAATAATGAGTTCTGCCCCTGGTTCTTCCGATGTTACACTGGCAACGACATCTGTCAGGTCCTCAAAGAAATGCGGGTTGGCATATCGAGAGCCAGTTGGAGGCCTATAAATTCCTAATAATATCAGATCAATTTCCCCTACCCTTAAAGAAACCCCTAGCACTCCATCTTGATCTATTTGCAATTTTTTAAAATTATCCCCAATATCTTTCTTGATCGATATAGAAATCCCGCCCGGCCAACGTCCCCTTCTGCCTCTCCGATCATTTCCCTTACTAAAGCTATTAAAATTATCTAATTCTATATTATCCTTAAAACTAAGCCACGTTTCCGTGAAGTAAACAACATCTAAACTATTTACAAAATTAATAAAGTCTTTGCATAAAAGTCTTCTTCTAAACCCTTCTATGTGGAAAGTCGCAATGCTGAGGGGTGCATGGAAATCCTACTTCCTACCTTGGGGTTGAAACGCCTGTGGCGCAGTCGTGGAGCTGCGTAAATTCCTCGTTACTGGTGTTTCGGTCCCCCTCCCCCTGGCCGGCTCTCGTCCACTTTCCCCTCTCGGAGCATGCGGTGTCTTCTTGGAGGATTGGTTACCACCCCTCAATGGAGGGACCTGCTGCTTCTGTCTGTCCTCCTCCTTTGACATCTCGCCCAACCGCTGGGTGGGCGCTGCGTTACGAGGGGACTTCGGATCTTCCTCCCCTACCGACCGCTGCACCTGTTCCTCGTTCCTGCTCTCTGCTGCCACCGCCAGTACAGAAAACTGGTTCCTCTCCTCCACCCCCGTCTTATCTGCCGGCATGTCTCTTCCCTGTTGCTGGTCAGAGTTGTCCCATCCGCGTCTCTCAAATTCCTCCAGCTCGTGCCTGGTCGTCGCTATCACACCCATGCCCAATCCAGCATCATGGCAGATTGTTGTTTAGGTACCTCATTATGGAAGTGTGAGGGTGCTCCATCTTGTTGGAAAATGATATTTGGTTGATCCTATAACTGTGGCATATCAAGATATGAAATCCCATTCACAGTGTCTTCCACAAAGAAGTAAGGTTCATAAACCATTTCACACAAAATGGCACAAAACACATTGACCTTCGGGGAATTACATACGTGTTCTACGTGCGCATGCGGGTTTTCGGTACCTCAAACTCTAACATTGTGGCGGTTAGATTAGATTAGATTAGATATTACAGGAAAGATGATCAGGAGGAACGTTCCCCATCCTGCCCACACCGAAACGTAAGGTTTATTGTGCAGTTTTCTTCCTGTGTTTCTAGTATTTCCGTCCTTATACCTTAATAAGTTTAAGGAGCCCAGTGACTAGGTTGTTGCTAGTTACAATCTCTTTTGGATCCTTGCTCCCAAATTGATTGTATCTATCTATTTCCAGTGCTTCACATTGGAATATTAAGTGTGACGCCGTTTCTTCTTCTGCACCACACTTCCTGCATATTGGATTTTCTATCAGGCCCATTCTATGCAGATGTTTCTTAAATTTCCCATGGCCTGTCATCAACCCTACCATGAGTCTTATCTGCTTCCTGTTTAAATTAAGGACTGCAGTACGGCGGTTAACTTTACCACTTAAGTGGAATGTGCATTCGTCACTGAAAACTAATCTGTCCGCAAAATCATCATCTTCCAACATGTTCTGAAAATCAGTGCAGAATTCTTCTTGGCTATTGTAATCTGCAGGTCCTAGAGCTTGAAGAAACTGCAGTTTGTATGGCTTGAACCGTAAGCGCTTGCGAAGAACTCTCCATACAGTTGTTTGTGGCGTAGCAAGTTCTCTGCAGGCTTGATACCTGGATTTTTGCAGGTTTTATTGGTACAATTATCACACACTATTCACGTCGTCTGGTGTTATGGATGGACATCCAGTTGATTTCTTCTTGCACAAGCAAGCAGTTTCTTTAAATTGTGCATACCATGCATGAATTGTCTTATCTGTTGGTGGATCCTTTCCATATTCCCTCCGAAAGAGACGGACGGAGATTACTGACTTCCTAGCATGGAATTCCAGCACAGAAAATGCTTTCTCACCAGCTGTGAAAGCCATTTTCATTTATTGCACCTGACAGCCGAAAATTGAAACTACCTTCCATTGTTGCGAGTATAAATGAAATTTCCAGAGTTTCTTTATGTTACTATCCAAGGTTAGAAAAGATATGCTCAATAATCACTGCAATGGTTTTTTAAAACCCCGGAGAGCATTTTGAATTACCCTGCATTAACTCTTACATCATTTTAAGCAGTTTTACAATAAATTTACATCATCACAGGTGTTGGCCAATTACTCTTTCTTTTTTCAAAAGCTTGTTATAATTTACCTCTGCCCCAGGAGTGGGATTTCTAAAGTAGCACAACATTGCCTTTATTTCTTATTTGTAATGCCACTTGTGAATTTTTCCATATCCTGGAGTGATGCACGGATCCAGGCCAACTAAAGTCGACACTAGTGAACATTTCTTTGGTGTCACAAGTGGCTTGAAGATTCTGAGTAGGCTTAACTTTTCGATTAATGTATTCAACTCCATGGAGTTTTGGTTTTAGTATCCCTATGTGGGTACAATCAACAACACCAATAGCAGTTGGAAACTTATATTTAGTTTGCCACAACTGTTTTGCCTCTTATTTCAGTGTTGGTAGTTGGAAACTTTATCCATTCATTTGAATTTGCAATTATACTGTCAATTGCAGCATTGACAGTCCGAGACACCGTAGCTTGACTAACACCAAGTTCTTGACCGATACCCTTTTGATAGCCAGGATCACTGAGATAAGCATACCTTCATTCTATGAACAGAGGACAACGCACCAATCCAAGTTTCTTCACTTTTACCTAAAAATCTGTCCGCAAGCCATTGTACATTTTCTTCTTCAAAACGGTATAACATTTTAATATGTCGAACAAGTTTTGGTAAGCTTCACATCCCTCACATCCACAACATCTGCCATCGCGCTGAAAATTGCAGAAACAACCTTTCACTACAGAGGTGAGTCTGATACTGACGAACCTCAGTTTTTTGAAGGATATTCTTTTTATTTAAAGTAAAAGGTCAAGATTATGTATACCCAATTACTTTTATATGAGTGTAAGGATATGCTTGTACTATAAAAGTATAAGGTTCTGTTTGAATTTATTATGAATACAAGCAGAAGGATTTCCTTCATATTTTGCTAGTATAAGCATATCCTTTTCTTTATGAATACGGCCCAATGTCTCCTTCCGTATTTGTGTTAATTGTGTTACAGTGCACTACAATATACATGCGCAGTGTCTCAAAAGTAAATCTACATCTGTTGTCACTTAAACATTGCTTGTAGTGTGAAAACGATAGTTCCACATCACACGATGTGATAGGAGCAAATTGAAAATACATAAAATCATTATTGTCAAGTTGAGCACCTGATTTATTTTACTAACTGTTGAGTAGCCTGCATTTTTACACAAAACAGAATTCAACTTTTGCTTTACGCCTTCAGTGACCGCTGACGCTGGAGCCTTATTCGGTCATTCAGTCAACTTTTCAGCTACTTTTAGAGCTTCAGTTATCTCCGCGTCTGAGGTTTGCAAACATTTAAGTGTCTTGGACATGTCCTCAAAATTCTGTTGAATGAAATCCAATTGTTCTTTGACTCTTGATAAATCTAAAGATTTTACATCTCGAATCTAAGCACAATCATCATCATCCAAGGTGTTAATCACATTAAGGATTTGATTGTAATATTTAGAATAGTAAAGGGCTGCATCAAGCCATGTTCCCCCAGCGAGTTACGACGGGCCTTGGGGGCAGTGGAATATTGGGTGCAACAGATTAAATTGTGTTAATTTCTTATGGAGCCTTTTAGAATAACTTCTTACAATTTGATATGAATTTATCTACATCACATAGGGACGCTTGTATTTCTTCAGCCACCCTGTGGCATCCATGTGCAAGACATGTCAGATATTGTCACGTAGCGAATGGCTACGTGCATAATAGACGATAGCAAACCATTTCTAAACACAGGAAGGGTTTGGGAGACTTCGATTAATCGATATTGAACCCTGTTATGACTATCGATACTGCCCTGAATTTATTTTGAATTACAGAAAAAAGAGAAGTGCGCATGCGCCGACGGTGAGTCGACGGGAGAAGAGCTGATCCCAAAAAGACAGTAGGAGTACGTGCCTGACTACGAGAGAGAGAAGTTGAAAAGGCAGAAGGGAGAAGACGAGATTGGGATGTGTGACAGCGGTAGAGGCGTTCTGGCATGATGGTGTGTCAGACTTTCATCTAAGGAAATTCTGGTTGTGAACTTCCTTGACACGACTATATGGAGATAGTCATTAATCAGAAGAATACACCAAGTCGGCCAGTACGAGACACCGCTACAGCGAACATCAGCTGTGAGAGTGAGTCGTGACTGCTCGCTCTGAATAAGAGCAGATATGGACATCAGGGAGTAATGGAAGACAACTCAGGATCGGAGGATAAGTTGGACATCACTGGTTGAGTATAATCGTCTAGACTTTTTCTTATTGTTTGGGGAGTGAGAAAACTGAGATATTCCTTTTTTTAAGGATGGTTTCTAAGTCATGTATGGCGATTAGACGCCGTATGGTATGATAGAAGAATAGAATAGAAATATAGAAGTGAGAATTCTAGAAGTAAAGTGGTGAAATCCAGTAATCCAACTATTTTCTATTTCTGGTCTAAGTTAATTATAAAAGAGCAGTCAAGAGCCTAACCGTTGAATGCCACAGATAGATCTCTTCACTTTGGGGTTTTATGGGTGATTGTCCCACGAATGAATACATAGCTAGGGGTAATTGGTGATGCTCATAGAAACTTTGTTATTTTTGAGACAGGACGCGAGGGGAGTAAGGAAGAAAGGTAATTAAGGGGCATGCTTAGTACTTCTTACGAGGGCCCCTCCCACTTGGGTTTCTTTCAGGTGACGGGTGACTATCTATAAATAGATTTCATGCTGGCCTGTAATGTTAAGTTATGTTTTTTTTATAGAGATTTATCTACAAGCGAAGGTGTATGGAATATGGTAGAGGGGGATAAGAAGTGGAAAGATTGAAGGGCAAAAGAAGGCCTACGAGTGGTAGTGCATTAGGTGTGTACCATTGGAAAATTTACATGTTAGGGTAGAAGTAGAAGTCACTAAAGGGGTTATAGAGAAGCTTACTAATCTGGGCGTGAATTAGTTTCAGTTAGAATTCTAGGGAATTTAGAGACAAAATAAGATTGGGTGCCCATGCTAAAGAGTAGTAACGTAAGAAGTAGGAAAACTAGAATAACCACCGAGTGAATTAAATCAATGGTATAAGCTGAAGGGAACTCTACTTAAAGAAAGAAAGGGGTTAAAAGATAATAGCTGATGACTGGTCAGGTTAGAAAGAGGAGAGTGAGTTGAAAGATAACAACAAATGATTGGTTAGGTTAGAAAGAGGAGAATAGGTAATTGTGAGTAGTGTACTGATGATAAGTAGTTTATTAGCAAGTACTAGAGATTGTAAGGGTGAGGTGAGGGAACGCCGGAAGTAACCCGAATCAAACAAATAAAATCTGGTAGTAGGCAAGGCCTATACCAGTAACATATAAAGAAAAGAAATTTATGAGAGATTGTGAAAGCCATCGATGTTGGAGGCGAACAACGGCCCCACGTGCCTCTAGGAGAGAGTGTCAGGGACCTTTGACGTCGATTTACAAAATTTTATTTTTGTTAGCGGCCCATTAATATTTTCCCGGTTGCAGGAGAGGAGTCAGATTGTTTGTAACTCAAGATCTAGACGCCGCTCCTGTATCGGTGGTCTATCGCCACAGTCACTCTGTGGGTATAGGCCTAAACTTCTATTTCTTTCTTCATGAGACTGTCTTTTCTATCTATCTTTAAATACAATTCTTCATGGACTAAGCTGACTAGTAGACTAATATAGGAGACATAGGTGGGATTATTGAGTGTAATCTGTAGAGTAAGGACTGGATTATGAATTGAAAACCTTTATTTATTCAAGAAAAAAAAAACCCAGTATAATATATATATTGAACTATCCTGAAGTTGCAAATGTAAATGACTACACAAGTCAGTAGTAAATTAGAAGAATAATACAAGACGTTCTAGTAGATACCTGAAAAATAAAGAAAGAAAATTAAAGTAATTAATTAAGGATTTGTTATTGTTGAACAGAGAACGTACTTATATAGTTAAAATTGGGTATACTAACCTTGAATAATCAAATATTATCCTACCAATAAAAGTGTTGAATGGTTAATGTAGTGTAAATGTAATTTATTGTATATAAGATTGTTATTGTTGAAAAAGGAAAAAAAAAATAATATATTAAATAAATTATGGTTATTGTTATGCAAAGTAAATTAACGTGAAGTTCAGATTTTTGACCCTTATCCTTGTAATGGTTTGAGAGTCGCTGATTTTGTGCTAAGTTACATACTTTGGTAGTGAGTATTGAAAAAGGAGAAAAAGAAGAAGCAGAATAAAAAAAAAAAAAACGAAAGGTAAATCCGAACCCAACTCCCGTCTCCACTGTTAATGTAAAAGCTAGTCGAGGGGCATGTAGGTACATAGCCTGTGTATCTATAATTTAATTTGTGACTGGGCTGATACATAACAAAAAAAAAAAAAGAAAAGAGGAAGCGTATTGATGATGGCGCCCGTTAATAGAAATTTTCATCAATATTATCAAAACTGGGTAATTTGTTAAAAGAGAGAGAAAGTAGACTGAGAGTAGGAAATTTGCAATCACCCGGTGACAAAGGTAGTCGTACTGAATGTTGGAATGTGGACTATGCAGGCAGTGTTATGATGACACGACAGGTGTATGAGTGACCTTGTTTTGTAGGAGTTCAGTAAACTTATATACTACGATTGAGAATAATCACATATTAGTCGTCACAGATTTTGGCGAAGAATTTTGGCGAAGATTTAATCCAAGAAGTTAGGGAACTTTATAGTATAAAGTAAGAATAGCCCGTCACAATATATCATTTTTGAGAAATTTGTTTGAATTATTTTGGCTGCTTTTATCATGTATGATGCAGCATCCGTCACGAACAGAAGCACATTCTCATGCTTGACCCCACTTGGCCACAAAAGAGCCATGGCCTTACCAAACACGTCGACGATAGTAGCACGATTTACTTCTTCTAACACTTGTTAGTAAGAATTTCTTCCTTGGTTTGTCAGGTAAAAGATTTCCAACAATTACGTTGGCCACATGTCTGCCGGTCGAATCAGTGGATTCATCTATTGAAACCCAAACTTTGTTGTTTCCTACATGCTGCCTGACGTCATGTAACGTTTTTTCATAACAATTTTCTAAGTAATGTCGCAATGTTAGGACAGAAGGTAATTTTCTGTTTGTATATTTTTCCATGAACTCTTTGGAATTAGTAACTTTATTGAAAGGGATATTCTCAGCAACCATCATTTCACAAAGATCAAAATAGAAGTCACATTGTTTATGACTATGAGACAAATAATCATAGTAATTAGATGATGTTGGCACGTCTCTCTTCTTTTCCAAAATGTTGAGATGGGAAGTGTGTACTTTGGATTTGCAATGATTCTTAATAAATTGTACTTTGTTCCCCCGTAATGATATATTACACAATTTGCATATAATTATGTTCTCCTTTTTGTGTAAAATAGTCCCTTCCAAATGTTTCAATATTTGTTTACGTTTTAGAACAGTTTACTTTCGGCATTCCGAACACATATTATAAATTTATAAACACACACAATGACCAATTTGAGAGCCACCGTACTATGAGCGCATTCACTTCTCAGTACTATCAATGACTGTCTTATCAGCCTACGCAATCACCCCCACCCCCTATACCCAGGTTGTTGGTAACCGGAATCAACTCCCTCTGTGGGTTCGGGCACTAAGTTTTAAAGTCTGCTTGTGATCATGCTGCTGGACCAAATATAGGAGGGCAAGTCAGTAAGTATGTTACAAAAGCCAATAGAAAAAGGAAACCAAGATCCATACATGAAAGGCATGCTTGTTTCTCTACATAGTTACCATTTACATTGATACTTTGTCCAGTCACTTTATGCTACACTTTTCCTCGCACGGATTATGGTCATTACATGAAGTAGAACACTGAAAACACAATATTTCACATTTAAACAACTCAAAATCACAGGATTCACACAATTAACTAATAAGAAGTTATCATTTTGTAATGTCTGGTAAGGCAATATGGCTTCCTGATGTAATGGTCATGACCGAGGGAAAGTTACAAGAAAAAAATGAAAGGAAAATTAACTTTGAAAGAATGGGAAGCAGAGGGTCGACGAAGAAGGGGACGACCACTGACCTCATGGAAAGACAACGTTTACTGCTCAATGGAGACGTTTGGACTAACACCAGAAGACGCAGATAACCGGAATAGATGGAGAAGGAGAATTGATATACGAAATTGATTGTATGGTCGCAGGGAAAACCTCGATATGAGGATTATCCTGGAAGAGAAGAAGAAAGAAAACTTGCCAGAAGGGCAGAAAGAAAAGAAAGAGAGTCGGCGACATTCATTCATTACCATGCACACGTTCCAGACATTCAGATTGTCTTCGTGATACAAAAAAAAAAATTTTTAGATGCAATGGCCGAAATGACTGGAATGTCAAGCGAGCAGAATGTAAGACTACATATTGACTTGAAAATAGCAGCAAATAAGTAATTAAAAAGAAAATAACTTAACTGATATAGCTTACATAAATGAAAATACAATCCACTCACCTGATAATCCGAATATCATGCAGACAATCTCAGATCCAGCAACACATGTGCACCGAAGAGCTCTCTCACACCAACTGAAGGGAGACGAAGACAGAATAGAATAGCCCGGAGGCGGCTGGGGAGCAGCGGCGCATGCAAGGACAGTACCAGGCGCATGTATTCGCAGCAAATGAGAGAAAAGGTGGCAGCACAAATGCATAGTAGCAGCAATATGAATTTTTAAATAGAGTTAAACTGGATTCTCACACATAAACTATGAATAAGACAAGAAATAAGTTCATGTACTCCACGCTTTCATCTTTCATTCCTACTATAGAGTATTAGTGTTCAAATGTGTTGTGCACACAACATTAGAGACATTGTCATCATTTTTTTTGTATTTTTTTTATTTTTTTTTTATATCTTCCTGAAGTAAGGATATTTTACAGGCAATTTCACATTAGTCAAGACAGGGCATTTTCCTTTTCCTTTTTGTAGGCTTATCACTTCCTCTGCTGCAACTTCACTAAAGCCTAATTTCACACGCAAGACTCGATTACCCTTCGTAAATCGAAACTGAGATGCTTTTCTAATATCCACTTTGTTTTTCTACAGTTGCATTTCTTTTGGTGAACATTTTGTTTAGGTTCCCTTGATCTTTAAAATCTTCTGTCTTCATTTTGATAACCTTGAATGGTTTTTTCACATGACTTTTCCCTGTCAGCTCAGCCCATTGTCCAGGCGTGTAAAGCACCTGAGTTTTCCACTTAACCTTCTCAATAATACCAAAGTCTGCATCGCAGGGAAGAAAAGTATGGCCTGGCACAAGAAATTTATGTTCAATTTCCTCATACCATCCACAGTCAATCATGTACATCCATACTCCCATTATTGTAAAATGTTTATTTTATCCAACACATGAGTCACTATAAACTATGATGTATCACACATAATGTTATGGTAATGTTATGTGATCATCAATGAAGGGAAGTTTGGAAATCGCCAATTTTATCAGTTTCTGGCATATTTAACTCTGCAGCTGGTATGGAATTTGTGCCATGTAATGAATATTGCTGGTTTATATTCATACAGTAGGCCTACTGTAAAATACATTACATAGTTAAGAAATTAACTCTTCATTAGGGTTTAACTCATGAACGATGCTAGTGTACACTCATAACTAGAGACGAGACTTTCATGCAAATGCATGTTTTTATGAGAACTTAGGACATAGCTCAAACTGAGTACTTACCCATGTCATTACTTTCCGGTTCCAAATATGCATACTTTTTCCGTGCATGTTTGCATGTTTTGACCTTTTTGGAGGAAAATACATGCATAAAGCATATTTAGGGCATTTTTGGCTAAATCATGCATATAATATACATTATATTCAGTTTAAATGCATGTTTAATGGGTTTTCAAGAAAGTGACATCGTGGCAAAGTTTCCCTATCTTCGATTTTTACTACCCATTTTTACAGACGTTTGTGAAGTGGCGCGAGATGTGCGAAAAGGAATTTGACCTTGCCTTTGTCCACCCCCACCTATTTCCGGCCCGCACTTGGGGTGCATTGTACTTTGTCAGAGCTCGGGAAACCTGCAGTATCTTTACAGTGTGTGCAGTGGTTAGTGTGATTGTCTGTTCTGTGATTTTACTATGCCTCCAGCTAAATGTTCCAAAAGCGAACTCCTTGCACAGTGCATGAAGGGTAAGGATTTTATTAGATCAGATGGGGAGTCGTCTTCTGCGACTGTTACAGTAAAGAGGTAAGCACTTTTATTCTGTTTCCGAATATTTTCTATGGCAGTTGTTTTTTGTAAAAATTATTAAAAACCTTAAATACTTAATTAAATTACAATGTCCGTTTACAAACATTGTCTCCATAATAGTAAGATCTATTATAATTTCAGATAAAGTGTACTAAAAAATTTCATATTGGGCCATAAATGTTAGTGCATATTTTAGTGTATTTTTCCCTTGATAGTGCATGTTTCATGGTTTGATAATGCATGAATGCATGCATATTTCGCAATTTTATAGGGCATGAAAGTCTCGTCTCTACTCATAACATAGGCTTCCTTCATAAAAATAATTATTTTAATGGTAGGTTATAATATGAAGAAGAAGCATTGGCTTCAGCGCAAAGGTTAATGTAGGCCACTAGTAACCTAACTAGCCCAGAGTTGAAACACTGTATATCTTATATAAACATAATAATGAGATGGATTGTTACATGCTAAGTTCACTAGAATTGTCACTAACCTGGACTGCAGTTTCAAATGGCATCCTCATTCATCCTCAGCTGGACTCCATCTGTTGGTTGGTTGTTATATCTTTTTCCTTTCTCTCTGTGGAAGATTATTTTCATGTTATGTTTGTGTGAATGTAATTTGTGCGAATGTGTGGACATTTAGAGTATATAAAATTGTACAAGAAATATGTAATTTAAGTTACAAAACAAATTTTAATAAGTTGAATTCCAATTTAAGATATAAAATTGAAAAATGTACTGTACAAAGGAAATCTGACTCTCTTGCTTTTTGGTGCAATTCCTTCATGTTCTGCGAAGTGAGATCATTATCTCTTGCTGGTGCTTTATCATTGCAGTATAGTACTCCTTTGTGTACTGCATTTTTAGTTTATGGAACCCTCTCAGCTGGTCTATTTAAATTTTTTCCTCTCTTCTAAAATATCTTGTGAAGCCAACTCGCATTGTTTCTGGACAGTTTTCTTTTTTTAAAATAGACCCAACTGATCATTCTTTGGTAGACCTCGATTCTCAGTGCTGGATGGAGCCACTTCGATCACTGGAATGTCTAGTCTAATAATTTGAAGTTTTCACTGACTCGTTCAGTTTCCATTTCTGAAGATCACTTAAAATGCCATTGTGTTGGTTAGCTGCCATATTATTAACTCATCAGTCTATCAAACTTAGGTTCTGGAGCTATACAACTAGCTTGGCAATTTGATGTATCACACCTATTGTTATTTCTGTTGTATGTTTGTGATGATCAACCAAGGAAAATTTGGAAATCAATTTTATCAGTTTCTGGCATATTTAACTCAGTTGGTTTTTCATAAAAGTTACCATCTACATCTATAACATTGTGCATCCATTCTGATTCAAAGTTTGTAATAAACATAGGTGGGCCTATATCTTTTATACCTTTACCTATTAACTGGTGTAAAAGTAGTTAATGATGTAGACGGCCTATTAACATTCAGTTATACTGAATTAATTTGACCATTATATTCAATTTTGAGAACATTGTCCCACAATTCTGTCTCCATTGTATCTATACTCTCATTCAGCTGCCACTATCCACCAGTGAATGTAAACACACATGGTAGTGGAATCACAATAGGCTATGTATTGCAATCAAGGGTGTTTTGCAAACAAGTATAACGGTTGATGAACTCCTTATCTACAAAAGTAGGGTATCTACACCCTGTAACACAATTCTTAGAATTACAGTAACCTTTTCTCTCACAGTTCCAATAAGATTCTGTTTTAATTTCAAAATAACTAGTGTAGTATATGTCGTTATAAGTTGTCAACAAATGAGTCTCAACAAGCCAAACCTTAAACATAGAACCTTTAACATCTTGAAAACAAATAGTCTTACCAAGAGCATCTGCTTTTGCTAAGCATCTCACAAATAATACACATGGCCTAAATACAATTGATACAACTATAGAAATTCTACATAGACATAAAAAAGCACAAAATTAAATACCCTCGAGCAACTTGAAATTTATAAAGACAACCAGTCCCAATACCTGGGACGACTGGGATGCAGGTTGCGAGCATCCTTGACACGCATGGCCTTGTTTCGTTTCTGTGCCCTAAGGATCTATGGTCCATAGGCCCATAACGAAAACAAGGCCGTGCGCCACCGTATTAGTACCAACAGGAGACCTAGGAATATCAGACATGTCAGGAGCAACAATATCCATATTGTATTGACTATAATCTCTTGCTGATTTTGGAGTTGTCGAATACAATCCTACTGGAGTGCCTCATGAGCCAGATCCGCTTCTTCCATCCATCGGCAACAGGAGGACTTTCCCCTTGTGGTCCTCTACCAGAGTTAGAAGGTCTTACTTCTTGTAAATCTACCTCTGGTATATTTGCCAAAAATTCGTCGAAATATGATTCGTCAAAATGAAAAGGAGTTACTTCTCCTTGACTTTCCATTAAATCTATCATCATGTGGATTTGATTTGAATTTTTTGCTTGGCAGATTATCTCCAGTTACTTTCCATTAAATCTATCATCATGTGGATTTGATTTGAATTTTTTGCTTGGCAGATTATCTCCAGTTGTTGGAGAGGCCAGGGTTTCTTCCTCTTGGCATATCATTGGGATACTGCACACCGAAAACACTTTCAGTGATGTACTTTAAACTCAAACCTAAAGCACTGGTGTTTGCGTGAGGGTTGCCATAAAATAACCACAGATCCTTATATTGTCCTGTATCCGTAAAATTGGCGTTTTGCACTTCTGCGCCATCTCTTGCATAATGGTACAGGAAATTGTGCATTCCGGCGATTTGATCATCTTCGTCCACAGGTAATAAATCAGGATTGCTCAAATCGCTGCCTGGACCAAGATAATGATTTCTGGGTATATGCCGCGTACTGAAGTTTTGGTTGATTTATACATGATTTTGTATGAAAAGGCAACCAATCCCAGTGCCTGGGATGACTCACTTTTCTGCCTTCTTTGTTTCCTTGTTGACAAATATCTTGCAGGGGTGACAGTTTCTTCACTGCAAAATCGAAATTGTTAGGCCTATGCTTGATATAGACCTATGGGCTGCTCTGCTTCATCGTCGGAGTTCTAAGTTCAGTCAGTTCAGACCGGCTGGTGGAGGGCTGAAGTTCTTTGATCCCCATGTGAGGTGTAAGGAGATTGCTGGCAGCCAATGGTAGATTTTAAAATCCCACTGTTGCTGATGCAGGTAGGCATTGTGTTGCAAGATCAGTTATAAAAGCAGGTGCAATTTCCTTTTGGTTGTTTTCAGAATCCGTCAGAAAGCTTGCTGAAAAATTCAAATCTGTGAAAACATTCTGGTCAAGAAAACCACCAATAACGGCCGTGGGTGTCGGCATGCTGACCACATGCCTCCCAATCCTGCCATCTGCCTATGGGAGATGACGCAGCGGTCGGGTGGTAGGCCAAGTCCCTCCAGGGATGTAGCACTACAGAGTTTAGTTTAGTTAGTGAAAACATTAGAGTTCACTGGATGGATTCCGATACAGAAAAAACCCTTTCACAGCAATGTCCAATCAACATGCTTTTGTATATCATACTGGTAGTACGAGATCAGCAATGCCACATCATAATGTTTCTCCAGTAGTTCAATTCGGAGCATTAGATGTCAGTAAGTTGGAACAAGAGCAATAAATACTTACTCTGTTATTTTGCATCATTCAAAGAGCACAAGCTTCTGCATATGCACTTTTAAAGGGCTTCATGAAAGTTTGGTCCAGGAGTTGCAGCTTATGCGATGTGTGGGGAGGGATGCAGAGCATGTGGATTTTGTTGCTATGAGCATACTGAATTACATATAATCCTTCGTGGCTGCTGTTCCTGTCACCAAGGAGCAACATTAGTTTTCCTTTGTTGGGTGAGAAAACACAAAAGTGTTGCAAAACTTGAAGAAATATATCTGCTTTGATCCAGCCACTTGGTTGCATCATGGCTATGTTCTTGTTTGAGAATCAATCGTCAGACGATCATTCATGCACAACTGGGGAAAAATAAAGATTGGCGATGTAAAATTTCTATTTGTGCTCGTGCAAAATAGAAGGATAATGATTTCCTCTCTCGCCTGAAGTTAGTTTACCCGCCTAACTCAAAGAAATAACTTCAGTATCTCAAGAACACAGAAAACCCCAGACTCATCCGCCCAATACCCAATGCAGGAAACCTGTGTTTGCTGCAGAGAGCCTCTAATTTACCAAAAAAAAACCAGAGCCATATGTATATGATAGGCCTACTGATTCTGTAAGTTTAAAATTGTTGGAAGTGTGAATATTATACAGTAAGGTGTGAATATGTGGTCAACACTAAAGAAGGTTTATGTTAAAAGTAGTTCAAAATCTGATTATCTTGAATAATGTATACATGACGTAGAGTTTTTAGAAGTATCTGTTTGCTAAGAAATTGGTAACAATAGTATTATGAGTTCTATAACAATGTGATGACAAAGATGAAGCCAAAGGACTTCTACCGTCCGTATTATATGGCAGTTATCGGTCATGGGGCGACCGACAGCTATGATAATTGTTAGTTCTTGGTAAGATTCAAGTAAAAGAACATCCAAATGAAAAAGTAATTTCAGATTTCACCCACCTTTCTTAACGTAGATATTAAAAATGCTGTCCCCTCCATTCTACGAGGGTCGCCCAGAAAGTAATGCACCACATTTTTTCTTCAACAATTATTTATGGAACATAATGAAACTTACACACAAGAAAGAATGATATTTTTTCTACATTCCTATTTTTCCATGTAATCTCCGCCGTCTTCTATGTCCTTCCTCCACAAGGACGTGCATGCCCTGTCAATACCACACCTTGTTTTAGTCACGAAGCTATTTCTGCACTGTGCGAATCACTTCTTTGTCATCCTCAAAATGTGTTCTGTGAATGGTATCCTTTATTGGCCCAGACAAGTGGAAGTCTGAGGGAGCTAGGTCAGGGCTGTAGGTTGGATGGGGTAACACTGTCCAAACCTGTTTAGTGAGTGATGAGTTCCGAAGTCCTCAAACTTGTGTGAGGCCGAGCGTTATCATGTTGAATCAAACATTCACCTGGGTTGTTATGGCGCCGAAGTCGCTGGAAGCACTTCTTGAGTTTGGTTTGTGCCTTCACGTAAGCTTCAGAATTAATGGTTCTGCCTCTTGGCATCACATCAGTGAGTATGATACACTCACATTCCCAGAACACAGTGATCATGACCTTGCTGGCAGAAGCAGTTGCTTTGAATTTTTTTCCCTTCTGTGAAGATTGAGGATGACGCCATTCCATCGACTGTTGTTTTGTTTCAGGCTCAAAATGGTGAACCCAGGTTTCATCACCTGTCACAGTCCTGTACAAGAATGCTTCCCCCTCAGCTTCAAAACGTTTCAGCAACTCAGAAGAAATGCTTTTTCTGAGAGATTTGTGGTCCATCGTAAGACAGCACGGAGCCCATCATGCACACACTTTTGAGTAAGCACTGATGATTGCATCCACATTTCCTTTGCTGAGTGACAGCTTCAGCGCCAACTGCCAAGTCATTACATGTTAGACTATTGACATTGAGGTGCATTATTTTGAGGAAGGCTGCATTAGTCTGATGACTTACTTCTGTTTCGTTATCACCCAGCGATCCAGAAAAGTCTGAGTGCTAGGATGGTTGCTATTTTCATCTTTATGTTTTATCAAAGCCTTCACTTGTTTGCATAGTTCACTTTTACCTAAGTGGTTTAAGTGAAGGCCATGCTGTGTGTACATCTGCCGCGGCAAACATGCGGTCATGGGGATAAATTTACAATTGTTGTTTCAGGACATTGTTTGCCACGTCAGTGCAGGAGTTAAGAGAATAATAGTTGTCATACCTGTGGGGAATCGCATTGATTAGGACGTTGGTCCTCTCAATGACAGGTGACAACCGGTCTGCTCCTCTTCTCACTGTCAGCTGATAGGGGCTGTGATGAGCGACGTCATTCGTGGCACCGAGCACTACCACAAGGTTGCTTTTCGTGAATGCTCAGCACGGTGGAGATCTTCGCATTGGGCTTTGTAATTCCTTTTACCTGGAAGGAATTCCCAAGCTGTGCCTGCAGTTCAGCGGACAATCCTCTCGCATGGCTGTCCCCAACCTCGAGTACCTGGCTTTGTAGCGGGTGGCCCTTCTGACTGGTCCAGGTCGCTCTTTTCACGCTGGGGTTGTTTTTGTGGAATCCGGCACTCCTTCCGGGATGACCTTCTTCACCTCGGGGAAAGGTGGAAACTGACAGTACTGAAAACCTGTTTTGGACTGGCACTTCGGAAGCTTCTCTTCTTGCAAGTGATCCCCGGGCTTTGTTTGTATGGGGTGAAGAAATTGTTAGTTCAAATTCATTTTCACGTTCCGTGATTTTTCCCTGGCATTCCTTCAAGTCATTTTGCAGCTGTTCGATTACTGCGTGGAGGCTTTTGTTTTCTTGCCTCAGCCACTCACACTCGTCACATTCTTGTGGCTTGCTTGAACATGCCTTACATATGTAATTGTTCGTTCCTGCACCACTCTTGACTTTTTCGCAGATTCTGTGGTATGTAGAATCGCACTCCACACACTTTAGTCCCTTCTTCATTGATTTTGTACACTTTTTACACATGGTCATGTTTGCATATAATGTAAAGTAAATAATAATTTAGCAATATAACTAATAAATTAGCTTTAAAACAGAATGTATACAATTCTCTTTTCTACCTGCTAGCTGAGGGACGGGAGCTACCAACAAACACGTCTGTTCTCTCCGGCGACAGGCTCTCCAAAACCACCATGTGGGAGTTTTATTCACCGTTTGCCCTTAACAGAATAAACTCACACAATAATTAATCTAATATTTTAATAATTAGCTATCGCAATGTCCTTATGTCCATTCAATTAGCTACTATATATTGATTCTGTGTGTGAGTATGAAGTCTGATACCTATAATTAAACCGAAAGAGTTCCATTGGGCGCCAAGATTGCTTGATTAAGCTAATCTAATTTAGATTGATTTAGGTTAGAGTTCATTAATGCACACACTATACATCGTCGAGGTCATATTGCTAGCTGCGGTAGAACGTCTTCCTTCTCTCAGGGCTATAGCATTTACCATGACTGGATACAACGGGGATTTAGAGAGAGTCTATTTTGCAAAAACACTTTTATTAATTGTAAATCTCGTTAATTCTAAATTACACATTACTAGCATAAACAATATTCAGAGATTCGGTTGTTCACCATCTGCCAATTCGTCCGGTTTCGTAATGTACAATGTTTATTACCAGTTCTAGTACGCTGCTCGTATTTAGTATGTCTATTTACTTCTCAATGTTTATTTCAATGTCCCGCTAACACGCACTAGTATTCAAAGCTTGTACTTACTGTTTGTATTTCACCTCGTAGGCCTGCTTTACGTCGGTATTCAATATCACTATGATATAAAAGTATTACTTCTACATATTTCTGCGAATTATAAAGTGTACTAAATAAACCCGGTCGTCTATGTTATCATCTGCTTCTCGCATAACTACACGACCTGACTTCTATGTTTTAACTGTACTTACTTAATTCTACCTTCGAACTGTTCTTACTGAGTGCTATATTACCACTGATATCGCGTAAAGTATTGATATTCCTAAATGGGATACCAATGGACCTGTGATTGGTTAGATTCCTATGCGATTCCTGCCTAGGAAACTAAACGATCCTCTTTCATTGGCTTAGATGGTTCAAACCTCGCCTCCTTTAATTAAAATATTATAATATCACATGACCATGTACATAGGGGGTGGGCTACCTCAACATGCTTGGCTTCTGCTAGAGTTCAGTACACCTAACGGTACCATCTAATCCTCCATAAATCCTTTACGTGTCAAAGCTGTCTTCGCTACTGTTAAGCCTATTCAACTGAGTTTTCAAGTTTTATGCCTCATTTCCTCTTGGACTCCTGAAATTGCTATTCTGATGAGTGTAATACTGGCCTCAGTTCCTTCTAGCTACAGCTATACATTATTTAACCCTTACAATATCTTTATTCTATCTGAATTAATCATTTATTCTTACGTACTGGTAATTTTCGCCACAACCGTCACGTTCAGTTTCAGTAAGAAGACAGTCTCTGTACCAAGACAATGATTCATTCTGCAACCATTCCTTGCCAAATTGTTTCTCAAGAAGCTTTAAAATATCTTTCTTTTTTCAGTACTTATGGCATGCACTAATGGCATAACCTCTCACTGGAAATATCAGTGTTACATCTTGGATTTGTTCTGGAGACAAATTTAAAAGTCAATGGGTAAGGGCATGAATGATGTGGGAGTTTTTGTTTTGGCCTCCACAGCCATCACAAAACAACCTTAAGGAAGTCATCCCATCAAAATCAATTGACTGAAGGTGACATAACAGTGCAGACTCAACTTCAGTCACCCCCCGACCTGCCTGATCTTCTGTCCAACAATAAAATGTTGGTTATTTCCTTTACAATTTAATTCAACACAGCTAAGTGTGTAGAAGCCAATCTGCCTTAAATAAAAAGCATCTTGGATGGGCGTTCGAGGAAGGGGTTGGACTTGCTGCATTTCGAAGCATAATGCTACAGTATCTTCACGTTGCTCCCTAACAAGATCATAAAATGCATTGGCCCTTAACTTGTGCACATGCAATTCTGTCATGATATTTAGGCTACCGTTCTTTTTCAGTAGATAGTTCTTTAACAGTATGCTTAACCCACACGCATCTGATGCAGGCGATGAGAATCCTATATTGAATTTGTTTATAAATACCCTTCGGAACATAGAATATTTCACTTTCAAATTTGAGTCTACAGAATTATTGTAGAGTTTACACAGTATGTTAACATTCAGGCTGGAGCCAAGGTACACACGTCTAAGAGATTTCTTTTTTTTTCATTAATTTGTTTGTCAACATTAGATGATTGTTTTTGTTTTAAGGTAGATGTGTTAGATGTTACTGGATTGAATAACTTTGGCGCTGTTGCAAGGTTGGAAAATTATGTTTTTCTTCCATGGGTGTTTTGGCCATTACTATTTGTGAGTACGTAGTTACACCACTGAGTGTCTGTTTTGCCTTGTATTGGGATACTTAAAGCTCATTTATTTTATTTTATCTAAAATAGATAGTTCTCTTTGCCATACAGTGCAGTTTAATGAATTAGCTTGATGTTCAAGTTTACATTTGGCACATTTCATTTTTTCATTGGTACATTCTAAGTCAGTATGTTCTTCACTACATTTACGACATTTTACACTATTTCTACAGTATTTACTGTAGTGCTCGAAGCCTTGACATTTAGTGCATTGTTTAACTGTTTCCTTGAACTTATTAACTGGAAGCGAGTAATAATACAAATGTACATTTTTAGGTAGAATTTGAGTCCTGAAAGTTATACGACAAGTAGTAGTTGGTACATATTTGACGCTTTGGTTCTCATCTAGTGTACGCCTGTTAAAGCGATATATGTCCGAGATTTCATAATTTTCTGCCGTTTGTAGATTTCTTCTGGAGTGATGTCACAAGGGATGCCCTGTCTCACTACATTTGCCTTTGGGATAAATGATTTTGTACTGTACTCTGTGTCAAATGTAGAGCCCAGAAAATGGTTTGCATCGTTATAGGAATTAAATTGGACTTCTAGCTTATATTTTTCAATTGTCTCGATAGGTTTAACATCATATTCTGATTTCTGAAAGAAAATTTTTCCTAGTGTTACAGGATGCAAGGAATTAAGTGATGTGTTGATGCTTTGGACGGTTACTACATATAGTGCTGAGTCACGATAATTATATACAAATTTGTTTGATATAGAGGGACATGTTTGTATATCCTCTGCAAATTTATTAATAGAATCCGATTCCATTATGAAAATCCCCACTAAAGGGGTGAATTACTGATTCACTTCAATAAAACTACCAATCTGGGCCCTATTTCATAAAACTCTACAAGTGTGACAAATACGACAATTATGTCAAATCTGACAAATTTGTAATTATGTCATGACAATTATATTTTTCATAAATATTACAACTTTTCCTTACATTACAGGCAAATTAATGTAAATTGTCAGACGAAGAGAACTCTTTTCTTAAACACGACAATTGTATGTCAACCCTAAAGATTACTTTAGTACACTGTAGATGGCTCTCATATACGCTTGCGATAATTGATCTCAACATCGATTATTACTATCGAAGATAATTGAATGATAAATTTGGCGGTCATTACGTCTTCTACTTTGATTCAACACACGTACGTAAGCCATTAGTCAGAATGTCGAGTAATTTGGATAAAATTACTATTTTAAACATGATTAGAGAGAAAAAAGACATACTTTTCACTAGATTTTCTGCCGAGCTCACCCATGAGCTGAAAGTTGAAGCTTGGAAAGATATTGTGGAAAAAGCAAATGCCATTGGAGCCTTCTCAAGAGACTGGAAGTATTTGAGGGATACTACTTGGCAGAACTGGCGCAAGAGAACTGTTGTAAGTTTCAATATTATTATTATTAATATTATTGTGCTAATATTGAAACCTTAAAATGATCACCAAAATATCCCAGAAGTATATTGCGTTATACCATTTTTAATTGGTTCAAGCCCACAAAATTATGATTTTAATAGCTGAATGAGTTATGTAGATTATAAATCATAATTCATTTTAAAAATATAATATGTTCTTTTATTGATATTACAGGAAAAGAGAGATAACAGAGCAAAAACCGGGAGTGCAGGAGGGAAAAAATGTATGTATGATGAGGCTGATCTTATCATATTAGATATTATTGGTAGAGAATCGCCTGTTCTGAGTGGCATGATGGATCCTGAATCTTCTGGGACTAATGCTGGTTCAATCTCACTACCTGCCGAATACAAAATGGAAAATGTAGGCCCATCTCAAGAAACTTATCAAGATAATCTTCATGGACATGGAGACACTTCTTTCGATGAACCAACATGTTCATCATTTCCAACAAATGAAAATTGCAAGTTCATTCAACAATCATCAGGAAGAAAAAGGAAAGCAAAAGAAGCAAAAAATGAATTTGAACATTTAAAAATGGAGAAAATCAGAGCTGAAACATTATTGCTAACACAAAAACATGAAATTGCTAAGAGAGAAACGTACAAACTAGATTTAGAATTACTGAAAATGGAAAAAGAATTAGGCCTTCCACCATCAAAATTTACAGTTGATTTATTACATAAGATGAAAATTAGGATCCTTACATGATAGGTGGCTGAGTAGGCCTACTTGTTGTTACTTTTATTCATTTTTAGGTTTTAAGAGTTCCAGCATTTTACAATAATCTTTTTATTCATTCTTGTGTTCATTGGAGTGGTGTTAATGGTCTATAATAATAATAGTAGTAGTAGTAGTAGTAGTAGTAGTAGTAGTAGTAATAATAATAATAATAATAATAATAATAATAATAATAATAATAATAATAACAACAACAACTACAACATATTCTCACTGACCATATATAGGTTTTCTGTAAATTGTAAAAGTGGAGTTAATGCTCTTTACTTATGCACATACGTTTAAGAAATACCTAAGTTAACTCAAGGTAAAGTAATAAAATGGAAATTAAAAGAATAAGTGATGAAATACATTTTTTAATTATAATATATATACACTGGATAGTGAACATAAACAAATATCTCACCATATTAAGCTATAGACCGTCCCAACCTTAAAAGACAGTATTGGTCTTATGCAGCGCATTGATGCCAGATCTACTCACATTACAAGGCCCGCCACATGATGTGAAAAAACTCTTAAACCTCGTGAAAACATCCAAATTTGTTTCGTGTACATAATAATTAATGTAAATCATGCCCTGCAGATAGAACGACGGCACACCCTTCTTCCCTTATTTTCAACCCCCATGAGTAATATTTTCTCTATAGGTCCACAAATCTACATTTTCTGACCAATGTCTACAAAATGTTACACGTGTACCCTGTGGAATCAAGTAAAAATTCTACGAGACAATCATTCTTGAAAAAAACACCCCTTGCGAAATTTTCAATCCCTACTTTGTGATCTTTTTACTAGTCTACATTGTTTGAACGATTTTTACCAAACTTTACACACAGACCCTATAAAAACAAGAGAAAAATTAGGCGAAGTTAATTTTGGAAGAAGCCACTCTTTAAATGTTTCTACCCCTATTACACCACCAAAATTTAGATCTACATTCTTGACGTGTTTTTAACAGACTTTGTACACAGAACATATAGAATCAGGAGAAAATGGTAGGAAAACTAATTTTGGAACAAACCACATTTTAGATCTTTCACCCCTATTTTGTGATATATATTTATCTACATCCTTTGACCAATTTTATCAGACTTTATACCAAGAACCTATTGAATCAAGAGAAATTTTTAACCAAAGTTTATTTGGATGAAACCACTCCTTAAATGTTGCAACCCCTATTATATAAACGTTATTTAAATCTAAATTCTCTGATCAATTTTTGCCAGACTTTACACAGAGCTAACAGAACCAGGAGAAAAACTTAGGTAAAACTAAATTTGGGGGAAAAAAAAGTCCCTTAAATGTTTTAATCCCTATTAAATGACGTTTAAATCTACATTCTTTTGGCTCATTTTACGACTTGACACACAGAAAAGAAAGACTAATAGGAATTTCTGTCTCTTCTTACCTCAACCCCACCCTCCATGGTCTTTAGAAGTAATAGGGTCCTTGAGTGTGACAAGTTGTGCTTTCTCTAGGGCCTAAATTTTGAAAATTAAAGGGGCTTCCTCCAAAATTGACTTCGAAGTACAAGTAAAATACAAAACCAGGTGACGCCGGGTCCTTTAAGCTAATAATTTATAAATGTTAAATTTAATATTAAATTTCATTTCGATAATATTATTTTCCATCATTATTATTATTATCATTATTATTATTATTGATATTATTATTACTATTATTGTGTTATAATTTTCAAGAATATAATTAAAAAGGGAAGTAATAGTTAAAATACATTACATGCCTTTAGGCCTGTTCACTATCCTCAGGGAGTAGTATTATTCCTTCTCAGAGGGCCTTTCGTTTTTTTCTTTTCTTATTCTATACAGTAAACTTTCTGTCCACCCGGTAGCTTCTGCTATCTCTTTAATTGCCTGGGTAACGTTCATTTTCTTCAAGAAATAATTAAGTATATTTAATACTATAATTCGCTCTTTACTGCGCAATTTGTCAACACTAAGATTTCTAGTTCCTCTATTCATAATTAATATAAAATATTAATTAAAATAAAATTTAATTTTAAAAAACACAAGAACCACTTCACATCAAAGTTAAACTTCACTACACAGCTACTATATAACATTGAGCTCTGAAGAAGACACGATAGTCTTAGAAACATCTGAGTACACAAAATCTCAAAGCAACCAAGTCATGAGCGCGAGAATGCTGAGCTCGGGAAAACTGTGATAATTTATTAATGCTACATGAAAGAGAGCTCTGGTTTGTTTTAAATACTTTTTCAGAAATCTATAAACATTTCTTCTCGCTTAGTCACCAACGTAAAGTCAATACCAAAGTATGTTACTCACTACCTAACTTTTCTGTGTTGCCGTCCGAGAATTTTCAGGTAGCACTTAATAAAAAAATATATAGCTTTCTTCTTATGTAAAATTTATTGCCGACGGAAAGGGAGTACTTTCTTTCACCATCAGGCAGTCCAAGAAAAAAATCTTTACTTGTTTTGATTATTGGTTTTCTGTCTATCGCGTGATAAGTTATTAATGTGCAAAAATATTGACTTCCGCCAAAATAACGTAATTAGGAAAAATAGGCCTCATATTAATTATTTATGACTTTACAATTGACATCATTAGAAAGGGCGGAAAATTCCCTATCAGACTACGCAATCACATTATTACATTTATCACTTTGGAAAATGGCAACATTGTCGGGATAGAAAAGGACGAAGCTAATTGCAGAACGTACGAGTGCAAGTGAGATGCAAATACTACATTTAACTCAATACTGTCTTTTAAGGCTGGGACGATCTATAGAATCATTTTTTCCAGTTAGTAGGGTAGCCTATTCAGTAAATAAGAGAACTGTAATTTTAAAAAGTTCTGGAAACGACCAATAATTAAATCTATTTGATTGGTTAACAATGTTTTGAACTGAAATAAGCAGATGTTTCTCTATAAGGAACAATAGTTATGGGTTATTCTCCAGAAAATGGCAAATTCATGTTGCAGTTGATTTTCTGGTGTAAAATAAGTATTTGTGGATTATGAATTATTATGATAAGTTAGATTGAAATAAGGTCTATTTGATCCCATATTCCACTTTTTAAACAAAAGTTACAATTTTATGCATTTTAGGGCACAGTATGTGATATCTCACATGGCATGTCCCAATGCCTGACTTGTTATTTTCATTCTGTCATAATTCAACAGACTTTAATTTTTTATTCCATTTTAGTGTTATAACAAGAACAAACAGCTCAAAAAATGAGTTATTAATAACTGAACAGAAAATATATCATTTTGTAAAGACAATTTTTGCACTAAACATGCCTGTCCCAAAGTGAGACCTCACTCCGTGAAACAATATAAAAGTTAATCATTTCCACAGATATGACACTGTGTCTTCCTATTTTCCTTGGACTCCAACTTTTGGCAGTTTTCTTATCATTTATATAAAGCCAATCTGTGAGTGTGCTTTTAAGTGTTGTTTTGTTTGTGTAAAAGGGCTAAATGCAGAGTTGGTAATTGGACTTCCTCACCTCCGTTACCTACACCCAATGGTAAAGCTGTATGTTTTTATATTTACTTTTGCTATAAATTATAATAATAAGGAATGCAAAGTTAAACTCTAGAACTGAGATTTTCTAACCTCAAATGTTCCAAGCTGTTTGACAAATTAGAGAAAAATTTTACCTCTGCTACTGTTACTCTCGAGTCCTATCCATGGAGGTGTAATTAATGTTGTAATTGATGACATATTTAACTGTCTGCATTTTTTACTTTTGTTTAAAGAAGATACTAGCATAGTTTATGACAATATATCATGTTTTGATTTAAAGTTTTGATTTTAAGGTGATAATCTATTTTAACATAGATAAAAATAAGTAAAAAGTTGTGTGTCAATCCAATTGTATGGTAATAAATATTGTTCTTGTTCATGATAACATTTAATACAGCAAATTAATTCTAATTCTCACATAACTTCTATATAATTACTATTTCTCACAATTTTCTCGCCTCCATGAAGGCGCCATTTTCTAACTTTGCTAATTTAATGCAAAATACCACTCGGTAAGTAGGGCAAGTACCTCAGTAGTTCTCTGCAGAAAGAAATATTACATAAAAAAATTACATGGTCCAAAATAAAAAATAATTAAAAAAAAATTCTAACATTGAAATCTGCCCTTTTCTGGAGAATGACCCTTATACACCTGACATAGATTTCATGTATTTTCTAGTTTTGACATGAATACTCCAATTATACCTTTAAAATAAAAAAAAATAAAATATCTTGTGCTGAATTGATGCTCAAAAGTAATAGATAAGAGTTTGATTCTGTGTTATTTTTATATGTTATGATACTTATACTGCAGATGTGAATATTTTATGTAACTTTGTGGAAAAAGTTGGTAACTCACAAAAATTTATTTTCACAACAAATTATGTGTTTTTTACAACAAATTTCTTCGTTAAAATAATTTCGTATTCACATCCTTACCATTAAAAACTGTTTTTTCAACCTCAGAAATAAAATATTAATTTAAGAACACACAGTTAAGAGGTTATTTTAAACCATTTTGCATACCTTTAGTTTAAACTATGTAGGCCTACTATTAAAAATTCTTTACTGCAAACAATGATGTATATCAGTCAGAGTACATTAAACATTAAAGTAGTAGAGAATAAAATAGCTGAAACAATGCAAATGATTTCTTATTGAGATCAAAATAAAGTCACTTAATTTTGAAACATGTGTATTAATTCTTGTAATACTGTAATTGCCTCTTCATCAATAGGTTCACCTTCCTCAATGGCTTCCTCTTCCTCTTCTTGTTCAATTGCATGGTTTTCATATGGTTCATACACCTCTGAACCCATGCGTTTCTCAATGTTATGCAAAGTTATACAAGATAGAATTACGTTACATGCTGATAATGGCTGCATTCTGAGATAATTAAGGCATGGAAACTTCTCTTTCAAAATACCCAGCGCATTCTCAACCATTCTTCTGGTAGATCTAAATGCTCTAAGAAATCTTGCAAGTGCATCAGTTCGAGGGATTTGGACAGGGATATTAGGTGAAATGAGCCACTTTCTTAATCCATACCCACTGTCACCTAGTATTACTGCATTTGGAAATGGCCTCCATCCATTGTCCCATTGCTGTGCTAGTGATGAACACCGCATAACTCGTGCATCATGTACTGAACCAGGCCACCGAGCACTGGCATAAAAAAATTCTAAATTAGGTTCACACACTACCATGATATTGATTGAATGGTCACCATTTCTATCCACAAAAGCACCTTCATTATTATGTGGGGCATCTATCTTCACCAAAGAACCATCAACAACTCCAGCAACCCTTGGAAAGTTTGCTGCCCTCATAAAAAGCTGTGGAATAGCTAAGACGGATGCAGTTGGCCAACGAACCTCTTCTCCGAATAAGGTGTGTATAAGTATTTGGCATACTCTCTTTACACAGCGGTAAACTGTGGCTTTTGATAAACCATGTGCATCTGCACTTGCATGATACTGTGATCCTGTGCCCAGCCAATGCAATGCACACAAAAGCTGTTCTTGAGGAGTGAGTGCATAATTTCTTTGAGTTTTTGACTGCAAGTAATGTCCTATTGCATTTATAATACCCGTAAATTCAGCTGCTGTCTTGCTCACACGAAATTTCTCTTTGAATATAAAGTCACTAAAATTGAAAGTTAGGTTAATTCGTTGCCTGAAAACCCTGCGTGGTCTCATGTCTATTTCTTCATCACTTTCACTACTAGCAATATCACTACTACTAGTGTTCATTATTAGCAAGAAAATGTAACAAGTTTATTAACAAGAAACTTTAAATCACAAAAATAGTTTTCCAAGTTATGCCACACATTTACATAACCTCCTCACTTGGCCTACATATCAAAGTTTGCCTGTCGCTTCTGTAATGACAATTCTACATTTTTTGTAAATTTGTAAATATGTTAGCAAAAATTAAAGTTTCATAAATGATAGGTATCCTAAGATTTGACATATTTGTCAGACTTTTACCTGTAAACTCAAAAGTTTTGAGAAACAACAATATGTAAACTTGTCATACAAATCTACAAAATTGTCATGACATTTATGTAAAGTTGTCAGCTTTTATGAAAAACGTAATTGTCAAAATGTAAACTTGTAAAACAATTATATGTCACCTGTCACCTGTAAAATTGTAACTTTTATGAAATAGGGCCCTGGAATGATCTTCAAATATTAGAAGCTATAATTTTAAATGTCCACATAACTATATTATTAATAAACTTAGCTTGTTTATGAGCTTATTCCTCCTTGGGCGAGTCCACCAAATACGAATCAGTAACAATAATCACTAATCACACGGAAAACTTTTATTTTCAATCAGAACGCATTCCATTCCATTCGAAATATCCGGCATGATGACAATACACATATGTTGTTGTTGTTGTTGTTGTTGTCGTATTTGTTTACGGACGCTACTGCTGCTCAGCTGCACGAGTCGGCTACTGCGTCCCTAGCCGGTAGTGGGCGGTACGCGTGACCTAGATCGATCACTACGTATCGTACGGAGTAGTAATGTTTATGTGAGATTGTAGATAGAAGATCCCATTAAATTTTCATTCTGGTTTTTGTTATGTAACGGAACAATGCTTTGGTTACTGGAATGGAGCGTTGTAATAGGAGAGATTTCATAGTAAGGGGTCCTGCGGGTTGGAGTTTATAGATGGATTTTATAAGTGCAGTTTGATGGTGAAAATGTAGTGGACATCCAAAAAAGACATGATCAATAGTCCCTATTTGCCCACAGGGGCAAAGCTGAGATTTGTAAGGGTAGAGTTTATGTTCATAGACAGGAATTTGAGCGGTTCTGAATTTGAGTCTATAATAGAACATTATAGATCGCGGTGGAATCCTCTGTGCTGTCTTGAGAAATTTCACTATCATACTCTTTTTACGAGCCTCTGAGGTGTCCAGATTGCTGTCCCTGAGTTGGGAGGTTACGGATTGTAACTTCAGGAATTGAGCTATGTCCTGTGGCGGAGTCAGGAAATTCCCATCCGTATGCATTTTATCTTGAGCTGCTTTGGCCAAGGAATCGACTATTTCATTACCAATAATGCCCGAATGTGACGGGACCCACGTCAAGGTGATTCTAAGTCCCTTCTGAGTGAGGTTGTGTAGGAGAGATTTAATGAGAATTTCATAGATGGAATGGTTGTCAGAATAGTGCTTCAATTGAGCCTGCAGACTGGATTGACTGTCAGAGAATATGATGATATTTTGATACCCCTGACTGGCAGCGTCCTTTAGGGCCGTGTAAAGCGCGATGTTTTCAGCAGTGTAGATAGAAGTCTGCGGGAAGAGCTTCCAAGTCCTTCCATACTTTTCACTCCAATTGAAGAACGCCGATCCTGTATGCTCGTGGGTTTTTGAGCCATCCGTGAAGTATATCGCCAGTGGCGGATTCTGTGACTGTTCTGCTACATATTCCATCCACCGTGTAGCAGGGCGGAGTTCAGCCTGTAAGAAAGTGTGAAGGTCGATTTGAATATCCAGTGGGCTGGGGCGAAACTCCATCAAGTACATGGGGTGTACTGGTGTGTTATATATGTGAGGGAAATTTTGAAATTCTTCATAAACTGTTGTTAGGTCTATCATGGAGGGTTGTATTGGAGGGTCCTCTCGAGATCGCAGCTCTTGCAGTCGCCGGAGTTTCGGTAAAAGACTGTTACTGCGTGTATTAACCAATTTCGAAATGATCTGTAAGGCCTTGTGTCTTCTGCGGGAATCCATATCAAAAAATGGGAATTTCCTCTGTAGGTCCATTCTTGCTGGATGTCCATTAATACGGAAGATAATTTTATACAGTTGATAGAGGAGAGATGAATACTGGGTTCGAGATGCTTGTGTGAGGTGACAGTATGCCAAAGATCCATAATCAATGCGCGATAATATCAACGGGGTGATTAGATGGAACAATGTCAGCGTGTCCGCCCCCCAATATTTACCGGTCAGGGCACTGAAGAGTCGTAATGTATTACGACAGTGGCGGATTGAGGATTGAAAATGGGAGTTCAAAGAGCCGCGAGAATCCAAAGTGCAGCCTAAAAATTTGACAGATTTGACCGCTTTTAGACGGAAAGAGTCAAGTTGCAGATATTGGTCTGTTTTAGGAGTCCCTGGTTGAAAAACCATATATTTTGTTTTCTGGTGATTAATTTGAATGCCGAGACCATCTAGAATCTGTATGCAGTCATTCACGGCTATTTGAAATTCCTCTGTGTCCGCCCTGACCCGTTTTGGCCCAAGGGTCCGGTACAAACATATGTCATCCGCGTACTGTAATATTCTAAGTGGCGTTGGAGTGGGAGGAATTAGGTTTTGAATGTACAGAGCGTATAAAAGAGGACTCAAGGAAGAGCCCTGGGGCAATCCTTGTGATTTCATGCGGATCTCCGCGTTGTTGTAGTGAGCTGCCAAAGAAATGCTGCAGCTGTTAATCAAATTGTATATGGTCCGTAGAACAGCCGTAGGAAAAGAGAATTTTTGAAGACAAGATATGAGGATTGGAATATTCACGGATTCATATGCGTGCGAGGCATCCAGAAATAAAGCAGCCAGTTTGTACTTCTGAGTGAAGGCTAGTTGAACATCGGTGGTAAGTATGTGTAAATTATGTTCTGCGTTGTATCCTTTTCGGAAGCCGAATTGTGTAGTCGGCCAGAGATTGTTGCGTTCTAAGTAAAAGGAGATTCTGTCAGTTATAATTTTTTTCCATAGTTTTTCTTAAAGTAGGCAGAAGTGAGATGGGGCGATAGTCCCGTGGCATTAATCCGGTCGTACCCGGTTTTTGTATTGGAATTATGTATGCTCGATTCCATGAGGAAGGAATCTGTCCAGAGTGCAGAATATGGGTGTAAGCTGTGGCTAGTTGTGAGACAAAGACAGAAGGCAGAGCTTTGAGAAGGGTGTAGGATATGTCATCCGGCCCCGGACTGGAGGATCGGGTCTTGTTATTCCAAACATGCTGTATCTCGTGTTTACTTATTGGCTGCAGAAGGGTGTGACCCAGGTCCAGATCTATTGGTGGAAAATCTACTGGAGACTCCTGCACAGTGGCTGGGGCAATCATAGCAAGAAATTCCCTTTGCATGTCCACATCTCCTGCCATAGGAGGGAGCTGTGGAGAATGATCTTGTTTTTTAAACCATGCCAGACGTCGCCATATTTGTGTTGTATTAAGGGTTGGAGTGATCGATAAGCAGAATTTTTTCCAGGATAGACGTTTCTTTTTGTTGAGGATACGTTTGGTGATCGCCTCCTGCTTTTTATAAGCCGTGAAAGTCTGTAGGTTGGAACAAGCTTGGTATCGTGATAACGCGAGACGACGGTGTGATACTGTAACAGCACAATCCTTCTCCCACCAAGGCGGATTTTGTTTCCTTACAGAAAGAGTGATGTCGTATGGATGGTAATGGTCAAGGTATGTGTTTAAAAGGTTTTCCAGGTGGATATAGGAAACTTGCGTAGGTGGCGTGTCGATCAGGTTGGAGTCTATGAAAGACTCTACCTGTATGGGTTGGATCTTACCGACCCGTCGTTTCCTGAAGAGCGTGTCCCATATGGCAGCTGGCTGTGTTATCCGGATGTGCAGCGGAAAATGGTCACTGTTATGTGTGTCATTCATTTGAGTAACTTGAATAAGATGTAGTAGGCTTCTTGAGGCTATAATTAGATCAGGCGTCGAGTCCTGATGAGTATGGTAGCCTATCCGGGTCGGAATATGGGAATTGAGGATGTGTAGGTCATATAAAATGCAGTAGTCTATAAGAGGGTGAGATATCTGCCGCCAGTTAGCACTCTGATGTAGATGCGGGATATTGAAATCTCCGCAGATTAAGGTATGATGGTCAGTTAATACTGGGATTAATTCTCCCCACTGTGCCACGGGTATGCGGGCCGACTCAGAATTATATATTCCGAGTAATGAAATGTCCGAGATAATTGCGTGGATTTTCTCTAAGTGTGGAAGAGGAGTCGGCGAGCTGTCATATTTATTGATAGAAATCTTCGTGTGTAGAAATATGGTCACACCACCTCCATGCCTGTTTCTGTCTTGTCGGAGATTTCGATATCCTGGCAGGTGAAATTGATGCAAAGCATCCAGATGGGTTTCAGTAATAATAATGATATGATATAACGAGGCATGTATTATTTGTAATAACTCAGTTTTCTTATTTCTGATGCTACGAGCATTCCAGTAGAGAATGTTGATGTGTTTGTCTGTCCTCATTATTCTATGAGTTCTTTGATATGTCTTTTAATGCGTTCAAGGTCCCCTCGGAGCTCCTCTGGGGCATCACTCAGAACTTTATTTATAGCTGTAAGAAGCGTAAACGTAGGTCGTGGCGGGGGGCGCTTGGCTTCTGAACGCCCTGTAGCTGGGATGCTGTTTGGCGTGGATGAATGTTGTCCCGCTGGGTTAGTCTGAGACTGTGGATTGGCTGGTGCGGAAGACTGTTGAACTCCTGCAGGCTTGGGAGACAGATTCCGGCCATCAGGGTATAGAAGCATCTTTTTGTAAGCTATCGTATCCAATGTAGGTGGAGGGGCTTGCGCTTTGCGCTTTTGCTGTGCAGTCTGCTGCACTTGTGGCGGATGTCTTGGGGGGAGGTGTCCACTCTGGAGAGGTTGCGAGGCCATGGGCTGAGTGATTTTGTTTGCGATGGAAGGAAATTGCTGGTACGGTTCGAAAATGGGCGGAGTCTTCTTTTGAAGAACCTGTGCATACGATGTCCGCCCGAGCACTATCTGTTTCGCTTCATAGCGTGAAACTGGCAAGGACTGCAGTTTGTCATAGATTTGATTCTCCAGCTTGTAAGCGGGGCAAACCCCGGTATCTGTGGTTTTGTGAGCAGATTTACAATTTATGCACAACATTTTTTCACCACTGCAATGAGCCGTGTTGTGGTCTTCCCCACAATTAAGGCATTTCGTAGAGGAGCGGCAGAATTTTTCCCGGTGGTTCATTTTGCCACATTTTCTACAGATTGGAATCGTTCTTTATAATACTCCAGCTGGAATATCTGGTGATAGAGTTTTATAGCAGTAGGAAGAGTCTGGCTACGGAAGGTAAGTTTAATTGTTTGAGTTGGGATGTACGCTGATTGGCCGTTAGGGTCAATAACCTTCCGGTTGAAACGGTAGACATTAGTGATGCTGTACCCCTCGGGGACTATTGAATCCGTTTGAATATCCTCTGCCGTGATAGATGACTCGACTCCCTTGATCACTCCAGTGGAGAACAGATTATCAGTAGGGATGAAAGACCTGGTGCCGTGACTGGCATCAAAGTCCGATGATAGAAAGGTATTTGCTGCTGACTGCGTGGCAAAATGGACATCAATTTGAGAATTATTTACCTTGTTTAGGTACAATACGTCATAGTGAGCCTTGAAAAGCCATTTGCCGACTGTCATAAGATGAATTTTTCCTATCCCAAGTGTGTTACTTTTCACAGTCACAAAAAAAGGCCCTACATCGCTGGATTGATAACGTAAGGGTTCTTTTTGTTGATGGTTGGTGTGATTTTCCTTAGAAACGGAGATTGTCTTAGTATGTACGTCATGAGACTGTGTGAGTGTAGAAGATTGATCTTGACACTCATTTAAATTAGAATGAAGGGATGGGAAGATGTTCCGGTTAGAAGACGGGGTAAGAGTTCCACATTCCATAGTTTCAATGACCTCTTCACGAGCAATCATCAGGTGATCATTGCGATTCTGCGCCTCGCTTTGTGCGTCCATTGCAGAAAAATTCCTCCCCCTCCCGGGGAGATCCGAAAAAATAGCGAACTGCACTAAATAAAAGAAAAAACTATAACGTATTCGCGATAACCTAGATAAGAACAGTAAAGAGTATCTAATAAGGCAATAAGTAAGATACTATCAACAATCGCACTCGGACACTTCCTCAAAACTCAAACACACTGAACCGAGACAACAATGCAACCAATACACATATGAATTCTCTCAACTGTTCTCTGCAACTGTGCATTGTCAAACAAAAAAATCACATTCCTGCCAACATTGGACACTAAAATTTGAAAGACCTTACTCTGTCCTTTTAAAAGGATGTTGGGCATATCTGGGTTAAACCACTTAGATAGACATGTCATATCTTTGTTCATATTATTCATTATCTCATTTTGTAGGAATATATCATCTGCAAAAGTTTAATTTTACCCATTAAGTCAAGTATAGCTAGGTTGTTCATAAAGACTAAGAATAACAAAGGACCTAAAACTGAACCCTGTGGTACCCCAATGATATAGGTAAGCAAGAACTTTTTTTTTATTATTTACACATACATACTGTTGCCGATTTGTAAGATAATTTTTTATCTATAGTAGAGGTAGACCTGTTACACCACTTCTTCTAGTCTCTCAATAAGAATATTATGATTTACCGTATAAAAGCCTTTTTAGGTCAATTAATAGGCCTGCTGCTGGTTTATTACTGTCCAATACAGACTGAATGTCAAGTGCTGCACATTCCGTGCTTTTATTTGATAAAAAATACCATATTGATATTCAACAAAAAAATTATGTTTTATTAAGGAACTTAAGTAGTCTAGCCTTAAACACTTTCTCTAGAATTTTTGAAATGACTGAAACTATACAAATTGGTCTGTAATTTGATGGTTTAAATTGGTCTCCAGCTTTATAAATAGGTACAACTGTCGCAATTATCACAAATTTGGAACCTCACCAGTCCTAAACGACATATTTACAACATTTACTATTGATGAAGCAAGAGCTTTCGAGCACTTCTTTAGTAGGATATTGGTGAGGCCATCTTCTGTTATGTTACTCTTATAATTTTATGTGTATGTTTAATACACTACCTCACTCAAATGCTGCTTGCCAGCAACAGACGCTATTGACAAGCTGGAAAAAATTCACACATGTGCATGAAGGTTCAAGGTCGGCTCATGCAAGCGGGCTTGATTCAAATCCGTCAGGTTACCAAGAAAAAAAATAAGGTCAGATACTTATCTAGCAGACCTCGTATATGCTTTTTTGAAGACACAGAATGATTATAGATAAACAATGTGTTCTGATTTGAATCTGACTTAGTAGCAAAACAGTTATTTATTTAACAATAGATATATGTTTGCAATATATGCATCAAGTGGTTTTGTACTCACTAGCAAGTGTTCCTAGATGAAGATAAAAACTACAGTATTTTATAAGAGTACACAAAGAACCAAGAAAAGAATCAAAACACAATTTGATGTTTCGATTTTTCTTATATTTTCTGATGGTTTATGATAGTTTTAGGATCAAGTCGCGTCCCACCTGCAACCCTTCCGCAACCCACCAGTGGGTCATGACTGGGTTGGGAACCGCTGCTCTAGTACATATCTAGAAGGATTTTTACCTTTAGCTTTCTGAAATAAAATATATTTTTCTTGTATGAGTTCAAGTAATTTTTCTGTAACCCAAGGTTTTAACCTCTAAAGTCCTGAGATAAATTTATTAGGTAAAAAAAAAAATTCTTTCTTGGTTTTCTTACTTTATAACACTCAAGGATACCTAAAAAAATAAGCAATTATTTTTTATCAATTTTCTTAATATGTGGACCTCTGGTTACATCCACAATAAAAGTATTACTGGACTTAGAAAATTTCCAAGTTGTACTATACCCATTATAAACATTTTAATGACACTTAACCCTGTGTGACCAATTTGAATATTTTAAGGATACTTTAATTATGCTCATATCTGATATTTCTTACTAACTGTAAGTTGAAACCATGGTATTTTTTAAAAATAAAAAATATTTCAAACTTATTTTTATTCTGAAAAATATATATCAAGCCTACATCAAATATAAACAATTTACATTAGGTCAAAGCTAAGTCATGTACTGTCACATACTATGATGCCTGCTCACATTGTGATTACGCTGAAAAATGACATCGTGCACATACGTTTTGCAGCGAAACCGACAACGTGTGCATGCATTGTAGTATGTGACAGTAGATGTAGTACAATATCACTATTACTTGCAGTGGTACTTTTCAAAGCAATTGTTCTTCATAATGCACAAATACATTTCACATTTGGTACACATAACTCTTGTTTTAGAGTGGCATCCAGGATTCCTACATTTTGAGGCATTTTTAGCATCAACGAATCTAGGAATATGGCATACTTGGTCAAACCTGATTTCAGAAATTGGTGCCTGTATAACTTTTCTCTTCTTGTTTTCCTCTTTTCCATTGTGCTCATCTTCACTCTCTTCTTGCACTGCTCTAACGGCTCATGGAACCCTGGCATTGTACACAGCTTATGGTGAAAGCCGTGGACCGCCAGTCTGTTGAGAGTGCTTCTCATCTCATTGTTTGGTTCTTTCCAGGATCGATTCAGAATGGCGTCAGTTGAATAGAAGTCCATATCGATTTCCTCTCGCTTCTTGCGCCTATTCTGCAATTGTTGCATTTCCAGTTTAGTTGAGGGTAGTAGCAATATAATTCTGATATCTTCTATTAGGTACGTTTCACCCGCAAGCTCGTATGCCAGCCTTGATGGGGTCATTTTTGAAACACCGAGAATTCTTTTCAAGAATCTGGCTTTGACATTTTCAATACAATTCAAATCGGTTGTCTAAGATTGTCCCAGATCAGTTCTAATCCATAGGTTAGTATTGCGAAAGTTGTGGCATATAATAGTTTCATAGCTGTACTGATGGATAGTCTAGTGGGTTCCTTTATTTCATATATTCTTCTGATTGCTGCTAGTGACCTTTCTCGTATATGGGTTCTGAAAGATGCTATAATGTAATGTAATTGGCTGTAATGTAATTCCAAGATACTTGAATGAGTTTACTATTTTGAGTTCTTCTCCTTTGTTGTAGAGGATCTTGTCGGTGACTGAGATTTTCCCTCCTCTTCTAAATACCATCTGCACTGTCTTATTCATATTAAGTCTTAGGCTGTTGTTATCTGCAAAGTCTTCGATTCTTTCCATTATCTCTTGGAGTTCTTCCCTGTTTCTTGATCCTATCACAATGTCATCTGCGTACAGATACATTTCAGCTGAGGTTCCTTTAATTATGTCGGTGATGTTGGCTATGGCTATAATGAATAAAAGTGGACTGATCGGGTCTCCCTGTAAGACTCTGTTACTCTGCGTTATTGTGCCCGATATCGCTTTGCCATCTTTGATTCTGATTTTGTTGTACATTAGAAGGTTGTTGATGTTTACTGTTAGGGGATTTTCCGCTCCAATCATATGTTCTAGTTTCTTTATTAGGATGTTTCTGTCTAGGAGGTCAAAGGCTTTTGTGAAGTCTATAAAAACAGCATATAGTTTCCTTTTTGGACCCTGAGTGCTTCTTGAATTGTGTCTATGAGGTTTTTCACTGCGTTGAGTGTCCCTTTCCCTTTTGTGAAACCGAACTGCTGTTCTGGTATTGATGTTTCCGTTTTAACGATGAGTTTGCAGGTGAGGATCTTTGTGTAGATTTTGAAAATACTGTTTTCCAGTGCTATTCCTCTGTATGAATGGTGATTCTCCTTTTCGCCTTTGCCTTTGTAAAGTACTTTCATGTCAGCCTCTCTCCAGTTTTCTGGTACTTCGCCTGTTGTGTAGCACTGGTTGAATAGTGTAGTCCATAGGTCTAATAGCATATCGCAGGTTTCTTTTAGGTTCTCATTGTATATTCCATCTGGCCCTGCCGCTTTTCTGCTTTTTGCTGTGGGGATGGCTTCTCTTACTTCATTTTGGGATATGAATTCTGTCTTCTCTGTTAGAACTCTTCGGGGTTCCAGGGCTTTCTCGGTGTTTCTCATGTTTAGGGTTTCTGTGAAGTGTTGCTCCCATGAGTCTATTGCGATTTCTGCTGTGCAGGAAGTGGCTCTCTTGTTTAAGACAGTGTACGGGTCCTTTTGTGCATCCTCAGCCTGCTTTTTGGCTTGGTGTTCGGTGTAGTCTGCTTTTCTTTGTTGTATTAATTGTCTGTATGCCTTTCTTTTTATAGCATAGGCGGATAGGATATTTTGGTCAATTCCCTGTCTTGCTTTGTGTAGAAGGTCTAGTGTCTCTTTGCGGAGTTGGTAACATTCTGAGTTAAACCAGGGTTTGGCATACCTCGGGTTCTTCTTTATCTGTGCCCTTTTTATGAAGTTTGTCGTTGTGTCAAGCGCTGGGTTGAGCAGGCCTTCTTGGATCATATTTGGTAGTTCTTGAAGTTCTGCTATTTTTCTTTCCAGGGTTGATGCACACAACTTCATTGTTGTACTAGCGGGATGTTCTGGTTTTCTTTGTTTATCTACCTCTGTTGTCAGTTGCATGATGGTGGCTACTGGTATATGCTTCCTTAGGATGGCTGCTGCATCACTGTACATCACCTCCTGCTTAGTAACATCTATTCCGTTTCCTTTCCTTTATATATTATGCTATATTATAAAGCATTATTTCTAAATTTAATACTGATAATTTTCAGGAACTAAAATTAAAAACTTTATGAAATATGAGCATATATGTGATGGTCCTCATATGTGGACTCCAGTTCTTGACCAACAGAGTGCATAATAAGGTTATGTTTTAATTCCGGGGTGCACAGGCAAAGAGAGTTAAGTCCACTTTCTTGTTACTGAGAATTAGAGTGACTTAACACACTATACCAGCCCAACATAGCTTTAGAGATGGATAAACCCATGAGGCACACATCCATAACTACCATACAATTCTGAATATGACTTACTGAACTTATCACACATGTAGAGAACATTTTTATCTATAACTCTATGGACACATCTCAATTTTTTAGGAGCGTGGACTTAACTCTCTTCGCCCGCGCACCCCGGAATTTATTGCAGATAAATATTACAGAAAGACCCTAACTGATGAAGAAATCCTTCAGATTCTTGATCAAAGTGATAAAGAAGAGTCTGGAGATGATATGAAGATATTTTATTGGAAGAAAGTGAAAATAGTGATGGCACTGATGACGATCAAGAAGATACAGAAAATTCTAAATCACCACAGCCTGTGCAAACTACACCAGCAAATACTAGAGACCTTAAGTGCAAAAAGAAAGTGTAAGTACTTTATACTTCATTCACCTATTTTTAAGTCAATAATTTGCAAGAGAATAGCTGCTTTAAAAATCAGTTTCAGTGTAGGCCTAAAATAGATTATGAAGCTAATAATTAATAATTGTCTCTTACAGAATGCAGTGCCAGGGTCCACCTTTGCAAGAAATCCTATTGCCAGAGAGTGAACATGAAAAGGGTATACTGCAGTCCTTTCTGGAATATCTCCCTCTTGAATTCTGGAAAGATCATGCGGAGCAGACAAATTTATATTCGGTCCAGCAGCGTAATCACAAATCCGTAAACACTAGCACGGAAGAAGTTATCCATCTAGCTGGGATACATGTGATGATGGGAGTTTTAGGATATCCGCAGAGTAAAATGTATTGGCAGAGAGATACGGAGGTAGCAGTAATTTCCAATTGCATGAGCAGAGATAGATTCTTTGAACTCAGAAACTTTCTGCATTTTTGTGACAATGAAAGCGTTCACGAAGAGGGTGATAGGCTGTGGAAAGTGACACCTTTCTTAAATTACATAAGACAGCAGTGTCTAACTCTTCCTAGACCACAACATGTTTCACTGGATGAACAAATGGTTCCATTTTCAGGAAGATGTATTTTTAGGCAATATGTACCTTCAAAGCCCAATCCATTAGGACTTAAGTCTTTTGTTTTAGCTGCTCCAGATGGTCTGGTTTTAGATTTTCTTTGTTGATTTTGTAGTTGATGTTGGTGCAGGTACTGTACCTGCAGAAGACATGAAAGAATATGGTTTGGGTGCTTCTGTAGTAAAAGCATTGACCAAAAGTATTTCACACGATGGAACCCATTGTGTGTACACAGACAGATTCTTCACCAGCATTAAGTGTGTGGACTTACTTTTAAGCAGAAGTATCTTCCTTACAGGCACAGTAATGAAAAACAGAGTTGGGCCTGTGACTGATAAATTGAAGAAAGACAATGAACTGAAGCAAGGAGAGTGGGACGAATAGGTGCGAGAAGATGAGAAAGTGTGTCTGTTAAAATGGATGGACAATAAAAGTTTCCTGCTTTTATCTTCCTGCATCGGTAGTGAGCCAGTTGGTTAGTGTTAAAGATGGTCCAAAGAAAAAAAAAATGAAAGTGGATGTCCCCCAGCCACAAGTTATAAAATCATATAATGAGAAAATGGGAGGTGTAGACCTTTGCGACAGGTACATGTCGTACTACAGGTGCTACATTCGCACAAGAAAGTGGACTGTGAGATTGTTTAATCACTTTGTTGATCCTGTAGTGGTAAACTGCTGGATAATGTATCACAGATGGTGTTCATCTACCAGTGTACCAAAGAAAGACAGGATGTCCTTGATGGACTACAAGATATATCTTGCGAAAGCATTGATCGGCTATAGAAGTGCCAGTGAAACTGCCAGGAAACGTGGACGGCCAAGTTTGCAAGAAGAGAGTGAAGATGAGCACAATGGAAAAGAGAAAAACAAGAAGAGAAAAGTTATACAGGCACCAATTTCTGAAATCGGGTTTGACCAAGTTGGCCATTTTCCTAGATTCGTGCTTTATGTGGAAAGAAATGTGAACGGTACCATTTCAGCAAGTGTAACAAACGAACACAATCATTATTGGAACTCAGCAAACAATAATACACATTTGTGTGATCTTCATTTATTATAATATATAAACATGCATTAAAAAGGTTAAAGGTATAATTAAATACTTACTTTTGTTGTCATGAAATGTGCCTGCCATCTTGCTCTGGACATATGATAAACAAAAACAGAAAGCCTTTGAGAGGATGTATCTGCCATCTAGTGGTGGATTTGACAACTAGAAGATCCAAGTTTGGGAACTCAGTATTCAGTATTCTTTATTGCATCTTTCAGTCAAGAGGGTACATTGTATCCAGTGCTTTAGTTGGGCCGGTACGCACCAGTACTACCGGGAAAAATATGTGCTCCGGTATGTCGTACTGGCAGTACAGGAACGATATTGTCCTAAAATACTTATTAAATGTCCGATTCACCAGAGTGTATTTGTTAATAATGACAAACACTATTAAATTCGCAATAGATATGCGTTCTAATCTTCACCTTCGTGCGCATTTCTACAATAATTACTTTCTCCTTAGATTACATGTTGGCTATCCTGATAAGATGCTCGGTTTTTTAAAACTCTTTTTATGAGGCGATATGGAAAATTTTGAAGTAAGGTGAGTACCCCCATAAAATATTTTCCAACTAAAGCACTGATTGTATCCTCGGACATCAGAATTGTCAAAGTACAAATTACAAAGTACAAAAATAGTACAAAGCTTGAAAAGAGTAAAATATATAGACGATCAATTACTTATCTACCTAACAACCTAACTTACACAAATAATTTCACATATTTACAAGTACAAAAATGTAGAACAGTACAAAAACTTAGAAGGAATAAGTATATATAAAGTATAAATACAAAATGGTTCTAACTAACCTACAACAAACAATTTCACATATTTACAAAGCACAAAAATGAAGAACAAATACAAATCATTATCACTTAGTAATATATTATCAATCTGTGTTTGAAAAGAATTCATCAAGCGAGTAAAAGCTTTTATTAATTATATATTGTTTTAAATCTTTTTTAAATGTCTTAAGGTTAGGTAGATTTTTTATTTGGGATGGCAATTTGTTAAATAGTTTTATTCCCTGATAGTTTGCTCCTTTCTGATACAATATAGTACCATGCGAGTTGATATGGAAGGTACTACAGTGACGAGTACTATGAGAATGGATATCTTTATTTAAAGGGTAGCATGACTTGTTCTTGAACATAAGGATTAATACTTCAAACTCCATAGGTTTAATCGATAATAAGTCACCAGATTGACTGTGGAGGTCCACGTATATGGACTTCTGGTGTGTAGAGGTTAAAGCTTTTTTGCAGGGTCTATTCATATGTTAATAATAATAACATTTTCTAACCCCCTTCGCAACATATTTACATCATTTTTCATATATATTATTTATATTGCCCTCTATACAAAATACATTGTTAGTAAGGTATTCATTCAACTTTCTGTAATTAATTTTTTTATCTTGATGTTTAACTTTTTTTATATAGATATCATTCTTGCTTCCAGTGCTCTCTATTTCACAAATTAATATGAAATGGTCACTTATGTCACTCGTTACGTTATAGTTGCTAACATAGTTGCTAACTAGTATACGAGGTCTGTCTAAAAAGAATCCAACCTTTAATTTTCACGCGCGTAATATTAATGCTAGGGTGGCGCCACTGTGCACAATGGAAGAAGAGAGCTTAATGAGCATGCTTGAATTTTTTCTCTGCCTTTGAAAGTGCCAGTCACTGCCTGCTAGCCTCAGAGTGAGGTCCCGTGATAAGCGCTTGGCGCATTTTGATATATATCTCAAGATACTGCATCAAATTTTGTCAAAAGCTTGGTGATTCTCAAAGCGAAACAATTCGGAAGATTCAGCAGAAGTGTTAGAAGTGTCCAGCAGATCCTGTGCAACCTGAAGGCGGAGTTCTTTCTGTTCCGCTGAAAGCAGCTTTGGCACAAATTTTGCAGCCACTCTGCGCATGTTCAAATCATCATGCAAAATTGCATGTGCGGAATCTTTACTGATCCCAACCTCTTCGGCAATCTCTCGTACGGTCGAACGACGATCTCCCATTACCAGATGTTCAACCCTCTCAATGACAAGCTGCATTCCGAGCGGTTTGTGGCCTCTCGGAATGCTGGTCACTCTCTGCCGATGTGTGGCCTTTTTGAATCGGTTGAACCACTCCTTGATTTGTGTTACCCCCGTAGCATCATCTCCAAACTCCTGCTGACAAAATTTGATGCAGCTCAACTCGTTCAGTCCTCTTGAGAGATATCAAAATGCGCCGAGCGCTTATCATGGGACCTCACTCTGAGGCTAGTAGGGAGTGACTGGCACTTTCGAAGGCAGAGAAAAAATTCAAGCATGTGCATTAAGCTCTCTTCTTCCATTGTGCACAGTGGCGCCACCCTAGCATTAATATTACGCGCGTGAAAATTAAATGTCGGATACTTTTTAGACAGGCCTTGTATGATCAATTAGTGTTGCACTTCTTTTAGTCCAGTCAAATTAGATTTTTTGCTGCATTAAATCATGTAGTTCCAAATGTTTCACGAATGCGTAGTGGGAGGTCCCCTGAACAGCGCCTAATGTTTTCCCGCCAATTTCAGGTGCCGCGGGGGGTGGGGGGGAGGCTCAAAGGTCCCTTTTTTCAGTTTTTGGCGAAAATATCGAAAACAGTGCATCGTACAGAAAATGTTATGGTATTCAAAATTAAAGCTTATTAAATTCCCAACAAAACGGTATATTCATATTTATCTTTATATGTTACCGTCTCCTAGAATGAGCCGGCGAAAATGGAAAACCTGCAGAAAAATTTGTAGCGCCTCACGTTTTTCGTCGAACTCGCCCTTCCAATTCTTTAGTTTTCCATTTTACAAGAAACTTGTAAGAAAAGAAGTTGTAGAGAATTACATGTTCTTCAAGAATATACATACATTTGATAATTTATCTTCACGTAGTCAAAAGTTAGACCGTTTTTAAATTTCGGGGTCGATTTCGAGATTCCGCTAGTAAACTGCTCATCATTTTATTTCCGTTTTCAAGTGCTTTAATTCTCTGTATCACGTTATTTATTGTTTATGTGAACATAAATGTTATTTATTATCCATATAACTAACATATATATATATATATATATATATATATATATATATATATATATATATAATAGCTAATAATGCAAAAGTAATAAAAGAGGCTTACACAACCTAATTTCCGCTCACCCTTCCATCCTGTCACACATTTAAAGCTGTTCATACTCATATTCCTCATCGTACAACTCTTCCAAGTCCTCTTGAACGGGAGCATTGTTAGTGCAAGCACCGTGGCAATTGCCACAGACAGGTAGCAGTGGATGCCGGAAAGCCGGCATCCACATCTCATACCGCAGCCTGTGGCACAATGACAAAATATGGAGTTGAGCACGCTGTCAGGTGCAATAGCGGCCTTGGTCTTAATAGGAGTCAGATAGCCCCATCTTCTCTTGTCCAACCCCAACGTTCAGGTTCGAGAGATTCATTTCCAAACCACTGCTGGACCTGTAGAAACACTCTGCACGAGTGATGTAGAGCAGCATCTTTTGTAGGTGGCAATGAAGACAAGTTCGCTTTCATCTTGGCTGAAGATTTGATGAAGCACATGTACCTGTGGATAAAACACAATAGAATAGAATAGAATATTTATTTATCAAACAGCATGATTCAATGAAGTTAGTACATGCAATACAAAATGAAATGTACCTGTGATGATTGAGGTCATGCTCGTTGGGTGGGGCCTGATACATCAGTAGGAACATTTGTTCCCCAGCTTCAGCAATATCTCCTGGCGTGGATGTGGAGTCGTAAAACACTTCAGCGATGTTTTTGGTTTCGTTAGGAAACCGCTGGAAACATTTACGTATGGCTGCTTTACGTTTTCCATAAATCGCAGAAGTGGTATCGCATCCAGTGAAGCGATGGATAAACAGAATGTATGGGCTGAATGGCTGTCTTCTGTGTTGCCTCGTCCAGGCTTCATAAAAAACACATTCGTGTCTCGTGGTGAGAGTGCCACGAGTAAGACGAGCTGGTCTATGTCTTCGCCAACTACCACCACAGTTGAATGAGAAGTATTTTCCAGTCCACACCTAACAATGCTGCAGTCGGCGTCTCCTTTGTCTATGATGACTTGTACACCTTTTGCGCCCAAGGCCTGCGCTAACATACATATCAGCTTGGTTTTGTTCCTTTCGTTGGAAAGGAAGTTTTCCTGCTGAACAGTAGCCACCATGTTCTCATCAAAGTCTATATCCACTGATGTTTTACTTGATGCCCTTCGATGTTGTTCGGCTCTTTTTGTGGAATTCGTGTCTTCGTAACCGTCAAAAACCACAGCAGAGTTGTAGCCGTAACGGTTGATCATGTAAGATACATATTGATCGCAGATGGAGGCGAACTTGGTGTTGTTGTTCCACTTTACTCTATGAAGGAGGAAGCCGCCATAGATTACCGTGAAACTGTTCTTCAAGTTGACCATTTTATTGCCTGAAGGAAAGGCATCGTAGAGAGCTGACTTTTTCGTTTTCTTCATGATCCCTTCGTCGAAAAGAGTCATGGGGTATGGGGCTAACTCACACTTCAACAGCTCCTCTAAATCCTCTTTAGATTTCTGGGTAATTATGGTCCTCTGGAAAATCATTAAAGGCTCGATCACCACCACTTCGTTGTCCAGTTTGACAGTGTTGCTCATAGCAGCCAATGGGACTACTGCGTTCTTACACTGCTTCATTTCTGCGAAGTTCATTCCAACAAAAGTTTCCATTGTACGGGTTCCGATTTCCATTGCTTGGTAACAGTTGATGTTATTGGTTCCTATTACTCCGGTTGAAAGGGACATCAAAGAATCGCGTACAGAAAATGGCGGGTGATCAGCCAACCTCTGAGCAAGTTTCCTTCTGTCTTGGTCATTTCTGCTAACTCGTGATGCTCGAAAGTCGACATGCTGTTCTCCACTCACAGAATGGACTACCTAACTATGTATACTACGTCGATTATGTAAACAATAAATAACGTACATAAAAGTTCACATTTTATACATACTCTACTGGTATAAAGGCTCACATGCATATATATATATATATATGTGTGTGTGTGTATATATATTAGTTATATGGGTAATAAATACCATTTATGTTTACATAAACAATACATAAAGTGATAAAGAGAGTTAAAGCACTTGAAAACGGATAATAAAATGATGGGCAGTTTCCTAGCGGAATCTCGAAATCGACCCCGAAATTTAAAAACGGTCTAACTTTTGACTAAGTGAAGATAAATTATCAAATGTATGTATATTCTTGAAGAACATGTAATTCTCTACAACTTCTTTTCTTACAAGTTTCTTGTAAAATGGAAGACTGAAGAATTGGAAGGGCGAGTTCGACGAAAAACGTGAGGCGCTACAAATTTTTCTGCAGTTTTTCCATTTTTGCCGGCTCATTCTCGGAGACGGTAACATATAAAGATAAATATGAATATACCGTTTTGTCGGGAATTTAATAAGCTTTAATTTTGAATACCATAATATTTTCTGTACGATGCACTGTTTTCGAGATTTGCGCCAAAAACTGAAAAAAGGGACCTTTGAGCCTCCCCCCCACCCCCCGCGGCACCTGAAATTGGCGGGAAAACATTAGGCGTTGTTCAGGGGATCTCCCACTACACATTCCTGAAACAGTTGGAACTACATGATTTTTTGCAGCAAAACCATCTTTTTTTATCTAATTTGACTGGGCTATTTCCCTTGTTGGGTATATTGTATTACATTGCCTTAAACTAAAACTCTGAATGGGGTTACTACATGAATGATTATTTTTGGTTCTTTTTAACAAGTCTATGTTTGTGTCACCCATTATCAGCACATCTGCATTTAGTTTTCTTATTTATAATGTATTCTAGATCTTCCAGAGAGCTTGGGGTATTACTGTCCATGGGGTTATAAACTCCAATCACATCATATATTAATTTGTCTTTTTTTTTCTCATTGTACAATTTAGTTTATTATTATACAAATTATACAAATACAATACAATACAAGTGATAAACACCCGAAAGAGCAGAATGCTCGGGCTCGGGTGCAGTTCAGTTTTAAAACGTACAGCAATATCGTCCCCTGTATGGCAAACTAGCAAAAGTGCAATACATATGTATGTATGTATGATACATATGTATCATACACACACACACACACAATCATCACAAAACAAAACTAACATAAATCACAGAGAACATAAAACAGGAAATTTCATTACTATTAACATTTACTTATAAAATACATCAAGAAAATAAGAAGAACTATTTTAGAATAACTATTTTATGATGTATCTTATTCTATTCTTAAAACTATTCACATTCATATTATTTATATCTGGATGCTTTCTTAATACATTATAGTATAGTCTTATTCCAAAATTAAACCCATGTTTCAGCACAGCTGATGTATTACACTTAATTTCAATTAAGGGTGAGGAGGCAATTCGACTTGTGTTATGAGGGTGAAAATGTGTTATAAGTTAGATTTATTTTTATTTTTATAAGTAAATTTATTTTATATAAATTCAAAATATCTAATACATTAAATTCAGGGAAGATAGGTTGCGTAGGGTAATCCAAAGGTTTCTTTAAGCAAATCTTTATTATACGTTTTTGCAGTAATAATAAAGGAGTAACAATAGATTTAGAAGTACCTCCCCAACCAATTATTCCGTACTGTATTACAGATTGTCTTAAAGCTAAGTATACAGACCGTAAAACATACGTAGGCATATAAGAGCGCAAGATCACAAATTTATGTATACTTTTACGAAGTCTGTTAGTTATGTGTGCTATGTGTTTATCCCATTTTAAATTTTGGTCAATAATTATTCCTAAATACTTTACCTCAGTACTAGTACGTATGGAAGAGCAAAAACAATTTTGAGTTATGGAACAACCAGAATTGTGCAATTTGATAGAATTTTGAAAAGATTCCTGATCTTGAATGCCTGTTTTTGTTAAAGAAAAAGGTAATAGAGATGTTTTAGCGATATTTAAAGAAAGCATATTTACATCCAGCCAGTTTTTTTATAATGCTTAGCCCCTTATTAGCATTCTTATATGTATTATTTCAATTTGAACCAGAAAAAATCAATATTCTGTCATCAGCATAGGAGTAGCTGGATCCAGATATTGCATCTAGTTTAATTTTCAGTAGATCATTTATATATACAAGGAATGAAATAGGTCCTAAAATTGTTCCTTGTGGAACTCCAATATTTATGTTCTTTGCTGCACTGAGTTGATTATTAACTTTTACAATTTGATTCCTGTCATTAAAATATGATGCAAACAATTTTAAAACGACTCCATTTATACCTAGCGCTTCTAGTTTTTTTTAAAGGATTTTATGGTTGACAGTATCGAAAGCTTTTTGTAGGTCTAAAAAATCCCTAAACATTTGTTTCCTTTGTCTAGACCAGCGGTTCTCAAACTTTTTACTTGGAGCCCCCTGCATTATCCAGCTGTAAGCCGGGCCCCCTACATGAAAGCATACTACATATTATAAGTGAGTTGCTTTTGACATTTTACAGTCAATTTTTATTTAGTTAAGTTTTGCACATTCTATGCATACTCTAATGGGGCAATAGGTTTAAATTAATCGTAATCAAACAACAAATTCTAAATAAACAATTACAATTTATTATATTTTAGCTACTATAGTACATAATTGTTATTTGTAACTCAAAGCAATAATAATAAAAAGAGCTTCAGTGTGAAGGATGTGCTTGTTTTTTTTCTCCGCATAGTTTGTTGAAACGCGGTGTCAGTTCTGATAACGCTACCCTGAGTTCCTTGGTCACATCCAGTCTTGAGCGATATTTACTCATCATGGCAGCTAGAGCAGAAAATCCAGTTTCACAAGAATAAGTGGTGGCAAATGGAGTGAGTATTTTCAATGCCTTTTCACTCAAAATTGGGTGTCCCTTTTGTACACCAAATCCAGAAGGATGTGAGAGAAGATTCTTTAAACTTCATTTCAAGCCCAGTGTCACCCTGGAGGTCAATGAGATTTTCTTTTTCCATCGTGTTGAGGGAGCACTCATCGACTGAAGGTTTGAACGGGTTTTGAATCCATGCCAAACCATCCAAGTTCTCATCAAAATATTTTTCAAAACGAGATTTGAGGATTTCTAAGTGTTTAAGAAAGCATTTCTTTGCATTGGTTGGAATAGTTTTGAGATCCATTTCTTCAATCATAATTTTAAGATTAGGAAATAGCTCCAAATTGTCACTTTTTAGACCGCCCTTGTACAAAATTAGCTTCTTTACAAAGCTTTTCACCTTTTCAGTCCATTGCAGAAGGTTTGCATCTTTTTTCTGTAAAGACTTGTTCAGTACATTTATTTTCTCGAAGATATCTGCCATGAACGCTAATTGCAGCAAAAAATTTGAGTCAGTGAAAAACGTTGAGTTTTGGTGGTTTTCGTCCAGCAAAAGTGCGAGGACTTCATGTCTAAGCTCAAATATTCTGGTCAAAGCCTTTCCTCTCGATAGCCAGCGAGCTTCAGTATGAAACAGTAAAGCTGTGTGTTCTGAGCCCATACCTTCACAGAGAATCTTAAAAACTCAAGACTTTAAAGGCTGCCCTTTAATGAGATACTGTTTTAAGGACCACATGTAAAACTTCATCAAGTTCCGGGGTCATACCTTTTGCTGCTAAAGCCTCTATGAATTATGCAGTGTGTCCATCTAGCTTCTGGAGCTACCTTTTTGATCAACCCTCGAAGTCCAGTGTACTTTCCTGACATAGCCCGAGCTCCATCTGTGCAAATTCCTACACATTTGCACCAAGACATGTCATTATCCTTCAAAAATGTATCAATCGTTCGGAAAATGCTTTCACCAGTGGTATCGGCTGAAAAGTCTCACAAAAAAGCAACTCTTCCCGCATCGCCTCACCGTCGACAAATCTTATATAACATATTAAATGTGCATCTCTAAGAAGATCGGTAGCTTCATCAACTTGTATGGCAAAATAGGAATTTTTCACCTTTTCCATCAATTGCACATGAAGATCTTCCGAAATGTCAGCTATACATCTTGATACCGTATCATTTGGCATTGGTATGACCTTCAACTGTTGAGCCATGGATTCTCCAAACATAGTTGAAACCATATCGATTGCTGCTGGTAATATCAGGTCTTCTCCAATAGTGTGCGGTTTTTTCTTCTGAGCGATTCTGTGAGAAACCTGATAAGATGCCAACAAAGCCTTTGAAGGTACACTTGTAATGTTGGAAAAAGCTTTTTTTGTAGATTTAACATTATTAAGTTTTCGTTCAAAAAACTCTCTAGGTTTGTTTGCGATATTTCCATGTTTAGTGTCAAGATGTCTTTTCAGTTTGTTAGGTTTCATGCTGTCAGAGGCCAGGACGGCTAGACAGATTACACACTGGGGCCGTTCTTGGCCATTTATGATTGTTTCTGTAAAACCTAGTGATAAATAATTGTCGTCATACTTGCGCACTTTGGCTATGCTTGGTCCACTTGGATAAGGCGTGGTTACACTTGCCGTGTCGCCAGGATCCTCATGTTGACCTTGACTGTTACTGATGCCACTACTCGTACCTGCCTTCACTGATGCGTCTCCACTTCCATCACTTGTTACAAGAAATTTTTTCTTTTCGATAGCCGGATAACTAATAACTAGCCATCTACAAATAAAGTTAGTTTGTAAATATAATTTTTTATTTTTTCACTTGTACTCAACCAAAAACTTATGCAAAACCAAAGTATTTATGAAAATAACCACAAAACATGGAGAACTGCTACGTTTAAAACCTGGAGCTGCACTAACTGCAGGAAACACGACGCGTTGGCGGTAGGTGTAGGAGTGGTGGGGGTTTCGGGAAAGTCCGGGGGCGATCGGTCATCTCCCGCGTTGTACTGAAAACAAGTCGGTGTACATGCACATTATTTAACTACCGATAAACTAAAAAAAATAAAATGTTCGGCACTCTTACGACGTTGACTAGTTGACTAAAAATAATACACTTGTAATTTTAAAAATAAAAAGTTTGCTTTATTATTTTGTAAGTAAATTTAATTAACTTTTCAACCAAGCTTTGGGCCCCCCCCCTGAGCCTTCATTGCGCCCCCCTTGGGTTCGCGCCCCACACTTTGCCACGTAACCTGCATTATAGCATTTTCTGTGCCTAAGTTGTTTCAGAAACCAAATTGATTTTCAGATAGTAAATTTTTTTTTTCTAAATATGAAATTAATCGATTTTTAATACATTTTTCGAAAATTTTAGTTAAACTAGGTATCAGAGATATAGGTCTATAATTATTTATCATATTTTTATCACCTGATTTATATAGAGGCACACCAACGGCACACTTTAGATCTTTAGGGAAAACGCCCTGTTGAAAACATAAATTAAAAATATAAGTTAATGGAATCAATATAGGTTCAATAGTTTTTTTGAGAGTTTCTGAAGGAATTCCATCTACTCCAGGTGCTACATTATTTTTCAGTGTTTTGGTGATGGTTTGTAATTCATCTTCAGAAACGGGGTAAATAAACATAGATCCAGAAGATGGATTGGTTTGGCAAAAACTAGATATGTTTACGTCGTGTTAATTATTTTACTTGCAATGATATGTTCTATATTAGTAAAATAGTTATTAAACTTGTTTGCAATTTTAGTATTATCTGTAATAATTACACCGTCTTTGATTTCTATTTTCTTAATGCCATTTTTTTTATTGATTTCTACATTAGTTGCTTCATTTATGGCTTGCCTGAATTTTCTGGGATCGCCCTTAACACTATCAAATTTGGATGAAAAGTAATTAATCTTCAAATTTCTTATGACAGATGTAAGGATATTCCTATAACGTTTATACTTCCTTTGTAACTCCGTGTTAGAAGGATCGTTTCTTACCTGCTTGGCTAGTTTATCTCTTGTGCGAATAGATTTGACTATCCCGCTAGTTTTTTTTTTTTTTTTTTAATTTCAAAATTGATTACAACCCGTGTTTCACCATAGGGCATATCACGGGGAATTTACAGTGAAATGTTCAGTCTAAGTATGATTATTCTTGCAGTGTGCAGAAGATGTGTCTCAGGAAGGCAGCGATCTCTACGGTGTGGAAGTGGTGTTTGAGAACCATTGGCAAAGGAGCTGTCAGTAGAACTCTAGGTCGATTTCTTGCGAATTGTGAGCATTCAGTTAACAAGTGTAGGGCCGTTTGAGGAGGTTTTTCGGGACAGTTGCAGAGTGGTGAGGGACATTTGTTCATTTTATACAGGTATGACTTGAAAAAGCCGTGATTGGTCAGGAATTGAGTAGATATGTAGTTAGGACCTAGAGCTAAGGAGAGCCTGTGGTGTATATTGGGTATGAAGATCTTGGTGTGGATTCCTTGCTCAGAATTTTTATAGGTTGAATTCCAAATTTGTATGTAGTGATCTGTCAGTACCTGCTTGCTCCGGGTGAAAGGGATTCCGTTGTAGTCGGTAGTGGTTCTTTGGCTGGCTGCAATCCTTGCAAGGTAGTCCGCTCTTTCATTCCCTTGGAGACCTGTGTGACCCTTAACCCAGTGGAGGCTGATGGGTGTTGACTTCTTGTTGATTATTTTGTTTCTTAAGTCAACTGCTATTGGATGGGTTGTCCTTTTGTTTGCGATTGCGAAGAGTGCTGCTTTAGAGTCCACGTGTATTGCATATGATGTGTTTTCTGTCCGTTGGTGGCTTATCCAATTTACTGCCAGACTGATCCCGGTAAGTTCAGCTTGGAAGACGGAGCAGTCGAGACCAAGTTTTCTTGTATCAGAATAAATTTCTTTGGTATTTTTCATCACTACCATCCCAGCGCCGACATGTTTTTCTGTTTTGGATCTGTCAGTGAATATCTGAAAGTCCGCATTTCCCAATGTTCCTGTTATATCTATATTGATATGATTGTGTTTGGGGTGGATGATCTTGGATCTAGTTTTGGTTTCAGCCAGTTTTAGAATGGGGATGACTGCGTTTGTGGGTTTACCTGATGAGATGGATTTAATGTCATTGTTTAGGAGTATGGCTTGGTCAATGGGCATTATGCCTGCTATTGCTTGGAGGGAGATGCTGGAAACAGTTTTATATGCTTTTGTGCTGAATATAAGAAAAGATCTTTGTATTTGTAGCAGTTTATGTTTGGCTCTACGGGATGTTAGATGGAACCAGGCTTCTGCAGCATATGTGATGGACGGAAGGATGGCGTAGTTGTAGATTATCATGAGATGATGGAAAGACATTCCCCAGGTAGCTTTAGAGCAGCGTACTAAACTATTACGGATGTGTAAGATCTTGTTTTCTAGGTGAAGCGTATGGGGATACCAGTCCAATTTACTGTCAAGTATTATGCCCAGATGTTTCATTTTGGTTACTACATTTAATCCCCAGTCTGTGACTGTTGGGTGGTTGAGGTATATTTCTTTCTTTCTGGCGAACATAGGCATCAGTGCGGATTTTTCTTTAGAAATTTCAAGCTTCTGAATTTTGCACCAGTCCTCGATGACTAGGAGACATTCCTGTACTGTCTGGAGCACTAATGAGTGAGAGAGTCCTTTAACCATGAGCATTATGTCGTCTGCATAGATAACCGTTTCTGCGTTCGCAATGTGGGCAAGTTGTGCGATCTGACCGGCAATGACAATGTTCCATAATGTGGGACCAGCAACTGTACCTTGGGGACATCCTTTTGTGACATCCTTTGAGACGGATGAGCAGCCAAGACTGAAAACGGCTGAGTGATCTTGTACTGGGTAGAAAGTCTGCGATGAGTTTGAAGATGTTCGATGGGCAGTTTAGTTCCCGTAGCCTGGTTAATATACTAGGATGCCATGCATTGTCGAAAGCTCCGGCGATATCCAGGGATAGCAAACAGCACTTTAAGTTGCTTCTTTTGCAATCTTGGACAAAATCTACGACGGCTTCAATGGCGTCAGCAGTTGATTTCCCTCGTGTAAAGCCGTACTGTTGAGGAGGAATGTTTTCATTGGCCTCGATATGAAAGTTGAGTCTTTCCACAACTAGTTTTTCTAGGCACTTTCCAGGGATTGATAGCAAGCTTATTCCGCGATAGCCAGCTGTGGATTGCAGTTTGCTTCTGTCCGACTTTGGAATGGCGACTATATTCGCCTTCTTCCAGACACTAGGGAAATGTCCTAGACTTAGGCATCTGTTGAAAAGTGTCTTCCAGAAAGATGGAAGGATCTTGTGAAGCATTTTGACTATGGCTCCGTCTATACCATCTGGGCCTGGACATTTCTTTTCATTCAGATTACTTATTATATCATTAACCTCGTGGTTCTCGAACTCAGTTTCTGGCTGGGTGTCAAGGACATCGATTTCGAGGGTTTGAGTTCTAATTTGGTGTTGTATGGCGTTGTCCAGTGCTGGGCTGTCATCTGGAAAGAATTTGTTTAGAAGGGCGAGGGCTGTTTGCTCTTCTGACGTGGTTGCCGTATCATCTGCTAGGTTTAAGGTAGTGGGAGGTGTTCGCTTTGTGAACCCTGATTTGCCCATCTTGTAGATTTTCCAGGGAGAAGTATTTGAGTTATCTGTGCAGAATTTCCTCCAGGAATCCTGTTTGGCTTGTAATATTTCTTCTTTGTACTGATTTCTTAGTGTCCTGAACTTGTTACCGTATGTTTCTTTGAGTACTGCGTTTTTGCACCTCTTGAATCTGCGCTTGGCTGCGTTTACCTGTTTTCTGAGAAAAGAGAGATTTGTGGACCACCATGGCTTGAATTTATTTGTGGGGAGGAAAGGGGGGAAGCATTTTTCATTTATTTCACTTAACTGCTTCCAAATAGCTGTAATGGCGTCGTCCAGTTGTGTTTTTGTGGTAGCGTTGTTTATTTGCTGCAACCATAATTCGCTTGTTTCTTTGATTTTGTTCTGGAATAAATGCCACTTCCCGACCTGAGTGGCATATTTCCTGGTAGAGCTACTGGCTTGTCGTGTGAGATTTGTAGTACTTATGTGGTGCGAGAAGTTGTAGAGTATCAGGTTATGGTCTGATTGCGTATCTTCTTCGCTGACGAGCCAGTTCTGGAATTTATGGGCAGAATTGAACGTGGTGACTGTAAGGTCGGTCCAGCTATTTCCCAGGGCCCCTGAGAAGGAGGGGCTGTCCTTCTCGTTTACAGTGATAAGGCTGTGGTCTGTTAGGAACTGAACCAACGTTCTTCCTCTGGCACCAGTGACCGGGCTAAACCACATTGGGTGTTTACAATTTGAATCGAGACTCCATATGAAGTGGGCTGGTTTTATTGAATTTAGGAAGGTTTCAATGGGTGATAGATCCTGCTCAAGGGTATCATAAGGTGGAAGGTATGAATTGGCCATGTATAGAGGGGGATCTGATGATAATGTGACGATTACGTTGTTAGGAGTAGAGAATTTGTGAAGGAGCGTGAATTTATGAGCTATATTGGTCTTGATTAGGATACAGGCTCTAGGTATTGTGTCGGAGACCACATGAAAGGAGGTGTAGTTAGAAGGAATGAAGCAAGGTATTCGTTGTAGCAATAGGGTTCCTGGTTGAAGAGAAAGTCAACATCATACTGAACCAGGCTTAGATTTAGATGCGCCATAGCAGCTTTACAGTGATGAGTGTTGAGCTGAGCACAACGGAAAGTGGCCATTCTAGTATTCGGTTTTGTTGATTATTATTGATTGGATCCTTTGTAATCTGGAGCAGTCTTTGCTGAAGGCGCTGTGATTAACATTCAGTTTCTTGCTGTTGTTGTGGATAAAGGTATTGGCTTTTATGCAGTTTGTGCAGCGTACAGCGTGTGCATTATCACATTCTTTCCAGTGGTGATCCCCTGCACAGTTCGAACATTTTTGTACATTCGAGCAGAATTTAGATGTGTGGCCAAAGCCTAAGCACTTGAAACAACGGGTGACTACGACGAAGTCTTCAACTCTGCACATATGCCAGTTTAATTTGACTCTTTGAAGAGCCACTAACTCTCTCCTTAGGTTCGGACTGACTTCAACGACGATGTGTCTGGAGTCGCTGAATTTTGTTTTGGTGAATCTGACATTCATGATCGGTTCAACTATGTGTGACAAATTGTTTTGAAGTGTAATAACGTCTTTGATCTCTGAGTCAGCAATGTTATTGGGTACAAATTTTAGCAGTAAAGTTGGTAACTTTTTCTTGGGATGTTCAACAGAGACAGTGCCAAGTTTGTTAAGTTCGGTTTGTATTACGTCTCTATCCCTGGTGTTACAGCACTCTACAAGCAGAGCGTTAAATTCTTCATTTTGTTAATGCCTAGCTTTAAAGCCTTGGGATCTAAAGTTTTAACCAGGGCCTTCACTTGGTCATGAGACATGTTTGAATCAGCCGGTTTGATGAGTAGACTAGCTGTTTCGTAGTCCCCGCCGTCAGATGGCGGGTGAGGCTGGGGGCGAGGTTGGAAGTTCCCCGGAGTCCCAGGAGATACCGCCACTTGTTCACTGTACAGACGTGGGTTCCTTCTCTCCGCAGTGGTAATGGCCTTTTTAAGTGAATTTTCTAGGCTTAAAAACATGCCACTGATTTTGTGCACTAGGTTGTTTAATTCACTCACCGAGTGTATTGCCTCTTCCTTTAATGTTTTGTCCATATTGCTTCTAGACTGCAAGGCGTTTTTCACTTTATTTAAATGACTTAGCATGACCGTAGCGGTCTCGCTGCCTGCTTCTTCCACCATATTCCCGCTAGTTATCCAAGGTTTTATTTTCTTATATTTACTAGGTATGTGAAGAGGTACCATAGTTGTATTTTTAGCTATTAAATTGCGCAAGATGTTGTAAAATAGTTAAAAACCCATTTCATCATCTCTGCAATTTAATACTGAGGTCCAGTGTTCATTATTTAAATCTGTTATTAGTGCATGGTAATTAATACATTGTTTATGAGGATTGTTGATAAAAACTGGGTCTTTCTTACTTTCTTTTGAAAACTTATGAGAGAGAAGATTAAGTAGTGGTCTGCAATTTCAGTGGTGTATACACCCGGTTTGAAACTAAAAATATTGTTAGAAGATTTGATAAATATACGATCAAGACAAGATTTAGAAGAAAGACGAGTGACAGCTTGCAAGTAATTTAAGAAACCATATTCTTGCATAATGTCCATTTATTTATTTCCATCATGATCTAAGTTGTTTTCTAGGATTTGTATGTTAATGTTGCCAATGAGAATATGGTTCTTATTATTTTTACATGACATCAAAAATTCTTCATACCTAATAAGAAAATCATCCTTGTTTAAATTAGGAGATCTATAAATAGCTGACAGCATTAAAGAGTTATCATTATAATCCAGATTTAGATGTAGAAAAACATTGATCAATTTCAATATCAATGGAGTGAATATTAAAACATTTTTTGTAGTATACTACAATACCATCACATTCATTATATTTATTGAGTTTCACAATTTTGTTGTATCCATGTATATCAAAACCTTAGTCTTGATTAAGCCAACTTTCCGTCAGTATTATAATATCAAAATCCTGTGTGAAATTTTCTAATAAAATGCAAAACTCCGAAAAATTTCTGTTAATACTGAGAATATTTAAGTGACATAATTTTAAATCGGATGGGGTAGAGCTTATGTAGTTGTTGCATAATGTGATATCATCATATACTATTGTTGGAGTTTGATTGTTATGACAGGAACTGTTTAGTGCTGTGAGATAATCTTTACTCATGAAAACTGATAAATTTGTAAATACTGATTTTGGTTTACTTAAAGTTTACCGATGTCATTTGAAGAATTGATTTTACTCACAGGGCTTCTTTCATCTCTGCGAGCAAAAACTTTTCCATCCCTTGTCCACATGAACTGGTATCCTTTGATTCTTGCTGCATCTCTTGTTTCGTTCAGGAGGTCTCTCGTTGCCATGATAAGATAGTCACCAGCTGAGATCCTTGCCCCAGGCTGTTCAAGTTGCTGAAATACTCTGGATAGGGCTATCCCGGGTCCGCTGACATCGTCCTTGGCCGCATTTTTGAAGTTTTGTAGCCCTCCATCTCTGCTCCTCCTCTTCATGAATTTTACGACAATGGGCTTGGCTTTACCCGGTTTTGCAGGTAATCGATGCGCAGTGCTGATGTCCGTTATAAATTTTTTCCCTCCTATTTCTTCAGATACTTTCTCTACTATTTCGTACACATTTTCTTCTCTGGCATCTGGGATCCCGAAAATGACTACATTATCTCTGCGCGAGTACTGTTGCAACTCATAAGTTCATGTCTCAGCTGCTCATTCTCTCACGACAGGGACACTACCTCACTCCTTGTGGATTTCAGCTCAGCCCTTGTTTCTGAGAGTCCCACGCAGAAAGAGTCAAATTTATTTGAGATAAATTCCACTGATTTCCTTATGTCACACACTTCTTTTTGAATGGACAACTTGAAGCTTTCGAACATGTTTCTCATTGCCTCTATAATTTCATTTTCAGTTTTCTTTTCCACCTTGCTTTCTACGTCACAGGGTGGGGACTGTTTCTTTACGCGAACCATTCTTCTGTTTTATGATTGCTTATCAGGCCTAACATATATCTTACAGTCACGGGTCCAGGAAAAAAAAAAATTTCCCTGATGTTTTAAGTATACACTTTTTGCCAAGGTGTCTTTTTTTGGCGTCAAGTGGTAATCGATGAAGATGTTTGTAACTTGACCAGTAACTCATCTGTTGTTAGCAAGTTTTTAGCAATTCTGGCATTAACAATTTCTTCTTTCTTCCATCTACTGACAAATTTTGCAACAATTGGTTTGGGTCCCTTGTTAGTAGATGATGATGGAAGCCTGTGAGCTATGTCAATGTCATTATAGCTGACATGCACTCCTAAAATTTTAACCACTTTAATGACTTTATCATACACATCCTCTTCTTCCTCTTCAGGGATACCTGCAAAAACTAAATGATTTCTTCTTCGATCCTGCTGGATGTCATCTGCTTCCTATGCTGTTCATAATAACGTAGATAACGAATCACTTACAAAAAAATTAGTTTATTATGGAATTATCAATGATAAATCTGATAATATTTTTGAGTCATTTCTAACAAAGCGTAGACAAATAGTATGTATTGGTAAGGAAAGATCACAAATAGCTCAGATTACACATGGCGTACCTCAGGGATCAGTTTTGGGACCATTATTGTTCATAATAATGATCAACGACTTATCATCTTATATAAATAGTCATTCTATTCTTTATGCGGATGACACTACATTTTTAAATGTCAGTAAAGAGTTTGTAACCCTTCAAAACATGACAAAAGAAACTATATCACAGGTATCGATATGGTTCAGAGCAAATGGGTTTTTACTAAATGAGAATAAAACACAACAAATAATATTTAGTCTTAGAGATTTGCCAGTAGAAGAAGGTCAAAGTAGTGTTAAGTTTTTAGGTGTTGTCATGGACAGAAAATTATCATGGGATCCTCACGTTAAATATGTCAGTACTAAGTTGTCTCGGGTAGTTTACCTATTAAGAAGCTTAAAACATCATGTACCTCAAAATTATGTAAGATCAGCATATTTTGCTTTTTTTCAAAGCGTTATGAGCTACGGACTTTTACTCTGGGGTAATAGTGCCCATGTGCAGGACATTTTGGTTCTCCAGAAGAAGGCTATCAGGGTTATCACAGATGCTAAAAAGATGGATCATTGTAAACCTCTGTTCATTAAACTTAAAGTGCTGACTGTGATTAACTTATACATTTACACAGTCCTCCTCCATATTAAAAATAACTTATCACATTATCTACTCAGACAAGACATACACTCATATGGTACCAGATATAATAGGAAAATTAATACACCTTTTTGTAGATTATCCAAGTCACTAAATAGTTATGAGGTAATTGGTGTAAAAGTGTTCAATAAACTTCCCCTGGAATGGATGGAGGTCCCACTCAATGTATTTAAGACAAGGATATACAACTGGCTAGTCGTTAACCCATTTTATTCTATTGACGAATTCTTTGAATTTTTTGAATGTGCAAACATTACTTGGTAGTAATTAATGAACATCTTTTTTTTTTCCTTTATCTATTTTTATATATTTCTAATGTAATATAGTGTATATATATGTTTTGTACAATTTGTAAGGTGACGTTGTCTATTGCTGCAAGGTTGAATGACAATAAAATCTCATTTATTTATTTATTTACCATCTTGTAAGTCCTTTACCTTCTTAACCTCCAATTTTTCCTGTTTAAGGACATCTATTTCTTCATTTAGCTTATCGTATTTTTCAGACAGGAAACTAGCGCTATTTCTAATATCTTCATATTCTTTCCTTAACGGATCAATTTGTATCATCTAGTTTTTTGTTAATGTTTGTATAAGATCATTAAAGTTTGGTGGGGCAACACAATCTTCTCTTCCACAAAACCATTGTGTAGGTTATTGGGCTTTGGGAAGCTGTAGCAAAAAAGTAAAAAGGAATGAGTTTGATGCAGCAATGGTGAGCTTTAGCAGCACTTTAAAAAAGAACACAGGGGTTGTTGAGCTATTGTCCAGGGTTGCGTCCAAGCATTATAAATTTCAGTCGTGAGGTGTAGAAGGGCATGTTGCATTCCTTGACCAGTGCGGTATCCGTATTGATGTCATGGCCAGAGTCCATTGCGTTCTAAGTAAAAGATTAGTCGTCTTGTAAGAATTTTTTCAAAAAATTTTCGAAGAGTATTGCTGAGGATGATAGGTCGGTAGCTGGATGCCTGCACGTCTGATTTATTGGGTTTGAGGATAGGGATGACATGGAATGTGAGCCAATTAGGAGGGATGGTATGAGAGAGCAATATATGGTTGTAAGAGTGAAAGAGCAGTGACTTTGTAATATGGGGAAGATGTTGAATCATATCATAAGTGATTGCGTCCGGTCCCGGAGCTGTTGAACGTGTTTGTCAGTGAAGTATGGAGAGGAATTCATCCATAGAAATGGGGTCAGTTAAGGTGTTAGGAGGGTCTATGGGAAATACATGTTCAGGTGGTGGGCAGTAAGGTGGAGGGAGAACTGTATCTGGTGTAATGTTGTGTAAAAATTGTTGTTGGGTGTCGATGTTGTAATGAATGTGATGTGTTTGTCTTACCACGTCTTACCGGATTGGAGACACTACCCCCATTAGACAGCTGACACAAGCTGACAGTGTAATAAGTTACACAGTTCTATTAGTGCTGAATCAAGCCAGCTCAGCTCACATACCCACACGATAGGAAACCGAAAAGTTGTTAGGACCGGAGTATGGCCTATGGTCGAGGGCTCCGGGGGTGGTGGAGGACCAACAAATTATATATATAGGCATGATCAGAGAAGCAATGGTCAGATAATTCGGTAGGACAAATTGCGACATTTCGTAGTTGCATGTTATTAGCTGATGTAGATACTATCCAGTCAGCTTCCAGTTTCGTTTCTCTGAAATGTGTATGTGCTTTCAAGTTGCCAAGGGGACCCAGTAGGGTGTTACCGACAATGTTAAAAGTGGGGATTTTAAGGAACATTTTCTCAAAATGTATTAATTGTATTTGCTTGAAATTTTTATAGCACATTATATGGATCTTTGTACACACTTTAAAGCAGGTGTTTTTAATTAGATGCATTCTTTTAAGTATATATATATATATATTGAAATAGTCAAATTTTTTATTAGAAAATCACAGTAATCACACTAGTTTTAAAAGGCTAATGATTAATTTTATCATATGTATAATTTCTTATGTAAGACTACTCTTTTTTTATCCTTTTATATTCTGACATTTTCAATTCAATTACATGGGACTTGACTTGACTATATAAATGATCTTTATTTCATTGTTCAATAGAATAAATTAGCAATTAAAATCTGTTACCTTCTCACAACTACGTTCACATAATATATGTTAAACAATAAAAAAGAACTAATCATAAATATTGTCTTCATTTTTATGTAAAAGGTTGTCCACGTCACTTGTATATATTTTTATTCTGGCATCTTAAAAAAATTTTTAGGGTGTAAGGTGAAAAATAACTCTTATACTTTATGCCTCGTTTTGTTTTCCATTGTCTCAGTTTAGTACCCATCACTTTTGTATGTGGCCAATACATTCTAACTTTTTTACAATAATGTAATCACCATAAGGCTTCAACTTCTGAATGATATTGAATGACTTGCAATCACCTTCACCTAAGAAATTCACGTATTTGACATTGTACCAAGGCACAGTTTGTTTGGGGAATACCGGCATATATCCGGACTGAGAGGAGCAATGATTGGGTTGGGATTACCCAGGAATAAAAGGAATAAAACACTCTGGTATTTGGAGGACCGTAAATAATTGATTGGTAGAAGTTGGTAGAACAATGGACTTATCGAGGTCACTGAGTCAGGGATCCACGAATCTAAATAGAATTACAATCAAAACATGTTATAAAACAATGCACTTTAATCACACATGAACTAATAACTGAGTGAATAATATAATTGAATATATTGAAATATATGCTTCTTAACTGGTATTATATATCATGTAATATTGGCGGGAAACTGATCCGCACCTGTCTAGAAATATATGTAATTAAATATATAATTTATATATTAAAAGACTTGTAATAATCACTGTAGTTTGTTGATTTGTATTAAATAACAAACTTATGAATGCGGAACAGTTTTTCTGTTTACTCCATGTGTGTTGTGCTTAAAAACCATATACCATATCCTTGAGTGTGATAAAGTGTAGAATTAGATTATTATCCTGTTTCCATCTATTCTATTTGATTCATTTTTTTCTGTTCTTTTAGTTAACAAAAAACTTTAACCAAGGCAGATCAAGGAGAAAATTATTGAACGTTTTGTGCAAATTAAAACAAGAAGACTGGATTTCATTTTTAAATTAATAGATCATGCTTTAACTGTAACAATTTAGGTTATAGTAAGTAAAAATTGTTTGATTTTGTTCTTTTAAGATTTTTATCAAGTTTCTGAATACATTTTAAAGGCTAGCATTTTCTGGAGCAGCACCCCCACTAAATTTAGCTACAACTGCCACTGGTCCTCAGATTCATTGAAAAAATCTACTAACTTTAACATAACATACTTTTCTGATGCAAAAACCTCATCCTCCCTCATGTTGATGTACATTTTAGAATAAATCACTCTAATTAGCTTCTACAGTCCTGAGATCAAATTAGGAGAGTTGTATTTATATTGTTGTGCTTAACGAGTTTCTGTTGGTTGAAATATAACAAATTAAGAAAAAAAAAAAAAAAAATTGGAGGTGGTGGGTTTAAAATGAGATTTAAAGCTGCTATAAATTTTATTCTGTGGATTAATGTGTGTTATTAATGACACAACACGGATATTCAAGAGATCAAAATTTTATTTTATTTTGAGAGGAGTTCTAGGATTTAGGATTAAATCGTATATAATACTTTGGGTCTATAGCCTATTCAAGTTTTACAGTTTTTTAAATTCAACCATTGTTACATAGCAGACAGAGATATAAAAAAAATATGAGCTTGCTGTGCAGAATGTATAAAATATTATACCACCAGCCTTCATTACTTGACTCGTTCAGAGAGAGAGAAGAAATCTAGAGGGTAGAAGAAATTCATTATGTAAATACATTAAATGTGAAGTGTTAATCTGATACTGTTAACTCTCGATTATCCATGGGTAGTTTATCCGCGGTCTTTTCCTTTTTTCTTTTTTGTGACAAATATCGTCATTACAGTGGTAAAATACGGGAGAGTGAAAGCAAATAAAGAACAGGTGTTTGAACACACAAAGAAAAAAAAAAACACTTGTACATTTCTTTGTGAGAAAGTAAACTAACAACTTGTAAGTGAAGGAAACTTCTGTGTATAAAGTCATAATTGTATGTGTAGGCGCCCAACTGTAAATAAAAATTGTTCACCATTTTTGGGTTGATTTTTGTCCTTTTTCTGCACTTTGGTGAATTACCTGTGAAATCCGCACTGGCCACGCCACCAATTCCACAGATAATCGGGAGTAGACTCTATAAGGAAAGGAGGATTTTCCTGGAGGGGAAAAAAATAGTACAAATTCGATGAACCTTTGGAACAGTTTAGTAGATGTCTTTAATTTAATTTAATTTTAATGTGTCATGAACATCAAGAAGAGGCTATTGATAGATAAAAATGAAAAGTCACCCTTTGCATGTCTCCTAAATTTAATCCCAACTTGTATCACATTGTAAATGAATGAAAATTGTTCTTTTACTAGATGCAAATACTGTTTAATAATGTTGTAATGATAACCTGTTCAAGTTAATGCTGCACCATACTATTCATTAAAGGGGTCGGAGGAAGATAGTGCTAACCCACATTTTGTAAAAGTTGAGATTATTGCATTATCTATATTTTTTCTTAGTCACTATTTATTTCAATGTTTCTGAGCAGACTAATCCTGACAATAAGTCTTGTAAATAACATAATATGTACAGATGATTTGAACAACCTTTAAAAATGTAATATCTCAAAATGAGGTTTGATGGTTTAGCACTATTTTTCCCTGACTCCTTCAAATATAGTATGACTGGAAAAAAAAAAAAAAAAACATACAAATTTTATGTAAATTACACAGACATCCTTTGACACAAGTACTTTTTTTGTAAGAATTTATTTTTGTAATAAATTTGTGAATTTCCTGAATTGGTAGCCTATATATTTTATGTTGTACGTCTTACTGTCACATTGCATTGTTTAATAACCCCATTTCCGAGTCAGGTATATGTACTTGAACTTTTTTGAAGGATTTTTTTGTTTTGTTTTTCACCCTAAAATATTAAGCTGGCTTTCCTGCTTCCATTGATATTTTTTTTATGTAGGTTTGTAGCCTGCACATCAGCTGTGAAGGGTTTAGGTGTCTATGGATGTCCTCTCTCGTCGGTGCTTCCCATGATTATGCTCCAGTTGCTGAAATTTCCATGATGGGAAATGGGTTGTGATGGATGGTATATTTTGTTGCATTTACTTAAATGATTTACTCAGAACTTCTGCTATTCCCGCTTTATTCTATATAACCCTACTATGATATATATACACATACATCCTTGTATCTACTGCTCTATCCTAGTCTAGTTCCATCCCTATAGTTTCCGTACACTCCATATGCCAACTGTACAACTACTAACTTTGCATATGCTCTTGTGCACATGTCGGCCACAGAAATATTCATGTCAGCTCTAAGGGCAATGGGCTGGTAGCAGCGACCATGGACTTTGTACTGCACAATGCGTTCACCTTCACAGGTTTTTATTTTATTCTAATAAATTGAACACTATTTTAATATATTAACACACACCTACCAAGCCCTGTAATTGAATTTGATATACTAAGCAGGTGCTAATATATATAAGTAGGGAAATCACATTACAATCCAAAATTTACTTCATTTGAGAATCTTGCCTAGGGAAAAGTTATGAACATTCAAACATTTCTTTCAAATCGACATTCCTGTATGTTCTTACACAACTTGACACTTAAAAATTTACAATCTACTTTAAATACAATTTCTCGGTAGTTGTTATTTTCCACATGTATTATTCCATACCTTCACGACTTAGAGGCAGAAGGCAAAATGTTTTTACATACATTTATGCAGAAGTAGACTACAATGATGCCCATATCTTTGAAAATTAAAAAGATATAATACAAACAATTCAGTCCTAATATATTTTTGTGTTTTAAATATCTGAAATAGTTTACTTTGTAGAAAATTATCTTTTTTACATATGGTAAGAAAATAAATGAGACCAAAGAAATCCTAATATGATTATGCTTATCTAAAGTTAAAATGGGGGGGGGGGGGATCGCTCTGAAAAGGAATGGTCCTAAAAGTTTCGTTCATATTTTTTATAACCTGTAAACTACTTTGTTGCAGGAAGCCTTGTTATAGCATCCTGTAATTTTTTTCAATTCTGACTTCATTTTCCTGTAAAAATTTAATATTACGAAGCTAAGTTGCTAAGTGTAGGTAATCCTTTCTTGCTTTTCTACATGCTGGTAGAAGAAATTCATCATGCAGGTAAATAAAAGGTGGATAAAGCATTAAAAATCGTTTTAGCATCTTAACACATTTATTATGTTTATTATTGTTATTGTTATTATTGATTTTTTTAGATTTTCTCGAAAATGTTTGAAAATTTTTCCCATGCTGGACTAGTACCTTTGTTCATTGATAATTCAAACTCTCCACATTTTAGTTTCTCCTCGGCTTCCTTCAGGGTAAAATTCTCCATTCTCCTTTTAGTTGCACTCTAAACACATCTAAAGTTCCTTAACTACGTAACTGCACGACTTACCAGTTCACTGATATACCCAGTTTCATATTCTTTCGTCGCCGTGGGTGAGTCGGTAGCGCGCCTGCCTTCCACTCCGGCGGCCCGGGTTCGATTCCCGGCCGGGTCGGGGATTTTTCAGTAGTGAAAAATCCCTATCCCGGGTTCAGGACTGGGTAGGTTAAGTCTTAGGTTAAGATAATGCACATTGTGCGCGATTCCTTAATTATTATATATTCTTTCCGCGAGGCCTTGCAGTTTCCTTAGGCCCCGTGAAACCCACCAGGTTATGAAGAGCTTGTGACTCATAGCGACAGTATTTCTTTTCATCGTTGCAATCTGGCTTGCTCTCTTGTCAAGCAAGTTAAAAGCTGTGGCTGGTTGCAGAATTTCAAAGGGGCAAGCAAGCCAAAATCAGAATATGTACACCTCTGGTTACCAATCACATGCTGTTAAACCGGTGTAACAACAAATGCAAGTGCTGTGTCCAGATGGCTGTTCTGATAGAAGTAAAACTAGACAAGTACTGTATTATTCTGTTCTTAAAACAAGCGTTTGCCACTGTTGCCATTTTGACAAGTCACATGCATTGACATTTCATGAGAAAGCAGCTGGGGATAAGACGTAAGTTCCCCCCCCCCCCTACAAAAGAGGTAATGTTTGAAGTGTTTGTATCCGTCATGTGTTGAGATACGGATGTACATTCAGTAGTCAGAGGGGTCCAGGTTGGGCTGTGCCTGTACTGGCAGATATTTAATTTCTATTTGTTCATATTTGTCCTTTTCATACAATATTTCTATAGAGCCTGTAAATTTAGAAAATATTTTAGGAGAAAAATTCATCTGTCACCGGGATTGAACCCATGACCTTTGGCTGTGCAAGCCGATACTCTACCAAATTAACTAGCTAGTACAATATTCTGTGGTTTCATGAATACATAATTTTATCTACACCTATAAATTTATTCCAGAAAGGAACTTGAATATAATCTATATAAATCAAACTACTGATCAAATATTGGGTACCAGATCACCATGGTTTTTTAAAAAAGTGTCTGTACTTAAAATTTTCCCCAACAAATAATCTTATTATAGACCACCCTGAATTGCTATCCAATGAAAATAGTGCAAACTACAAAACATGTACACAGCCGCAAATTATCAAATTTATCTTACTACTAGATTTTCCGTGGGACTTGAGTTGGCACCCCTATAGACTCGTCCATTCCACGGCGCATTTCTCTGATCAGGGCCGGATAGAGAGAGAAAAAAAAAAGTCACTGTACCACCCGACTGCTGCATCTTCTGCCTCGGTTCTTCGACATTCCGGACAACCATAGTTCAGAAAAATCCGAGGAGGTATGGAAGTATCGATTTATTTTCGTGAGCCATTCCAAGTGTTTTGATAACGAAATAAATGAAATATATATGAGCCCCTTGCAGTTCTATGGTTGATGTTATTTATCCTCTTCGGTTCAGGTGGAACATAGGTCTTCTGGGGGAGGTTACGTAACCGAAGACGAATTTAGTTAGCCTACGGTTATTTTCCTGTAGGGGGAAGAGTGATAGGTGAATTCTAGGGTACCAACCGACTGATTAAAATGTAGATACATATTCATGAAAACATGACATTGTTTCCGTTTAACATTACATGTGAATATAATACATTCTTACCATTTGATAAATTGACAAGTTATGAAAATTGAAGGGAAGGATATGGAGGGGCGGGACGACCGAATTAACCTTCCCCAGAGCACCAGTCGCTTAGACCCGGAATCTGGTTTCGAACAGTTTTTTTGTTTGTTTGTTTGTTTTTGTTTTTTTGTGCAACCTTCAAAAATCCCATGCAAACACTTGCAAAAAAACTTACGCTTGTCAGAACAAGATGGCCTTCACATCATGAATGAAGCTTCCAAACAGCATAGGTATATGAGAAGTTGTTAGGTAACTTGCACGAAAGTAATCGGGAAATAAATAAACTAAGAGAGTGTGCCATTTGACCGGTTCTATTATTTATATTTTATATCATTCTTGACCTTGTCCGAATACCATAATTAATGGAAGCTTAATCTCCCACACAAAGCCTCTCCTTTTGTATTTATATTATGAAGTACCAGTGTAATATATAAAAAGAATATGTTCCCGGGGTTTTAAACAGTTAGTTGTTCATATTCTATACTAGCTGACCCATCAATGCTTCGCATTGTTAGATTTATGTATATATAGGTTAAGTGTACACAATTTAAAGTCGATTTGATGTACTTCTACAAATCATCAGCCGTCCAGCCAACACGGTGGACGTATTTATATTCCACATGCTCCTTCACCCGTAGTTTACTCTGATTATGTCTTAAAAAATTTAATCGTTCTGTTTCAATTTTGGGAAACATAACTTACAGTAAAAAGCTGGGCGTAGGGGATGCGTTCGCTCCTCGCACGCAGTGGGCTCCGGTTCGAATACTGGTCGGGACAAGTTACCTAGGTAGGGTTTTTTTCCAGGATATTTCCTCACCTGTGAGACAAATGTCTGATAACTTTAGGCCCTAGTGTCCCCGGATATCATCTGGCCGTTATTATCATCCCATCCTCGCCTTGTTCAGAGTGAGTGTGTGAATGATGTATCTCGTCCTATATGTTTGTGTTGTCTCGGAGGTGGCCCCGGCATTTGGCTGATCACTCATCCGGGAGGCCCTCCATGTCCTTGTCTGGTCAAGAAAGTATGTATGTGATTCATAGATAATCCCTCTCCAAACAGGTCGCGGCCCTGTAAGGCCCGGGCAACGTGGGTCGCTTAAATCACCCCAAAAGGGAGGGGTAAAAACTAAGGTAAAGATAGATAGATAATATGGTAAATAGAAATTAATCAGGAAATTATATCTATTGATATTGTATGAACTATCTGGGGGTAAAGGCGGCCGGTGCGTAACGCTGACTACCTTACAACCTTCACGTCCCGATTGCCTAAAAATCCGGGAGTCTCAACTTCTTGGAACCCTCTGGGCCCCCATAGCCTGTAATAGGGAACACTTTACTTACTATCTTTCGCAATGCAGTCCTAGGCTAACTGTAAGAAAAGAGTTCAACTCTTAAGAACAGAACCCAGGACCTTCTAAATTTACATCATGACAAAAATTAGTTGATAATCATTTACAGGAATTCTATTGATAGCCTTTCTCATAATTTTATATCTATTAGGTTTACATGAAATCGCAGTGTCATGCAAAGCCACCTGTGTAGTTAAAAAATAATAATGTCATGGGGATTGTATACATGCAGTTTGAATTCCTTTTGGTGAATTTCATAACCTTACAACCCTATTTTGGCCCTTAGAGGCCCTTAGAAGCCAAAGATTTTGAAATCCTTTCTTAGTGCGCCTCTAGAGCCTATGAGCAATATGTGTACCAAGTTTCACGTTCCTAGGCTGTATAGTTTTTGAGAAACCGTGATCAGTCAGTCAGTGGGTTTTGGCTTTTATATATAGAGACTCGCTTCGCTCATTGGGGGCTCCGCCCCCAAACCCCCGCTGAGGTTCTCGGGAAAGGTTTTTTAAAAGACCTATGGGAGATAGAGTGCGTGTATTTAGTCTGCTGTATTGGCTATTACCTTTTTTGCCACAATAAACCTGAAAAAATAAATGCGGGAAGACTTTGGGTTTTTTCGGAATTTTCCCATCGGTTGCAAGCCAATAGGTATGAGTTTGCCAAGTCTAAGTTTTCTAGATCAACTGGAAGTGTACGTACATTATGGTGTATTTTATGGAGTAAATGTCAACTGATATTAAGTTAAAAGAACATGATACAAGATGAAATAGCGACTAAGATTCATGGTATGTGAATATTCAATTTGGCATTTGCCTTTACGACCAAGGAAATCATAGAAAAAGACAAGTGAAATAGGTTATAATATGTTGTAAAGAATGCGGGACTTCATCTCTGAGTTATAATTAAATAATATAAATTATGAAATTTCTTTAACAGATAGAAGAAAATTTTGTTAGTTCTGGACAAAAATATGTTAATTGGATTTAATTATTATGAATCTGAGACTTCAGAACGCAAGTCCAAGACGTTACTATCTCGACCACCCCGTTAGGTTTACGGAAATAATTATTTCTAAACTTTCAGAGCCATAAGTGAACACAGTTTGATAATACCGTTGCCATGGAAACCGAGCCCTTTTTCGGGGGTTTTTAGGGCTAAAATTTTTTAAAAATTCACTTTTTGGAATTTTCCTGTGGTTTACAGCCTAAAAGCTACATGTGTACCAAATTTCAAGATTCTAGCTTATCTGGAAGTGGACAAACATTAATGTCAGTGAGCCGACCCGAGCCCTTTTTAGGGCTAAAAATTGAAAAAATAAACTTTTTGTAATTTTCCTGTGATGTATAGCCTAAAAGCTATATGTATACCAAATTTCAAGTTTCTAGCTCATCTGGAAGTGGGCAAACATTAATGTCGGTGAGCCGAGCCGAGCCCTTTTTCGGGGGTTTTTAGGGCTACAAATTTAAAAAAAAAAATTTTGGGAATTTTCCCGTGGTTTACAGCCTAAAAGCTATACGTGTACCAAACTTCAAGTTTCTAGCTCATCTGGAAGTGGGCAAACATTTTTGTCGGTGAGCCGAGCCGAGCCCTTTTTCGGGGGTTTTTTTAGGGCTAAAAATTAAAAAAATTAACTTTTTGGAATTTTCCTGTGGTTTGCAGCCTAAAAGCTATAAGTGTACCAAATTTCAAGTTTCTAGCTCATCTGGAAGTGGGCAAACATTAATATCGGTGTGCCGAGCCGAGCCCTTTTTCGGGAGGTTTTTAGGGCTAAAAAATAAAAAAATAAACTTTTTGGAATTTTCCTGTGGTTTACAGCCTAAAAGCTATACGTGTACCAAATTTCAAGTTTCTAGCTCACCTGGAAGTGGGCAAACATTAATGTCAGTGAGTGAGTGAGTGAGTCAGTCTGCCATGTGGCTTTATATTATAGGGATTACCAGCACCAGGAAAAGATCAAAGTACATAAAGAAGTCATGTTCTGCACAATGCAGAGGCAAACCCAATGATCCAAAATATACAATAATATAACCTATCCTCCCAAGCGTGCATAAGTAAGCTAATAATAATAACGAAAGTATTATACTTTAAATATAGATTACCATATATTCTTGAGCAAATCCTAATACAAAAGTATTCAGATTTTGTACTACAAAGGTCCACAGAAATGTCCCCAAGTAAAAAGTGGCAATATTTAAAGTGGGTCTACGTCATAGTATTATTTTAGTATGTAGCCTACTGTCTTGTATTATTTCTTTTATTGGCTTCGGAAATGTAAATGGCTAGCCTGACCAATTATAATTCAATGAATAGCGTATATGTGAAGTAAGAAGAATATTGTATCGATAGACAGTGCTTTAGTTAGAAAACATTTTGAGGGGGGTCGCCTTTACTGTGGTTGCTTAAAAAACTAAAAAAAGGCACTACATAGAATGAAACATTTGGGGATATTTGACAAATGTGTAGCGTACAAGACTTCTGGCAAAACAGATTTTGTAAAATAGTCCTATATGGAAATGGAATTTAATTATAGAAAACTTAAAACATTATATATTTGGTGTGGTGAGGTAAAACAGAGAAAGAAAATAAAATCAGGTAAACTGATGTAACAAAGTGCCAGTATGTTTTTGTTTAAACAGTTATGACTGCAATAATTATGATATGCAGAATATGTTTTTTTTTTTTTTAAATTGATTTCCAAGTTAAGCTCCAGATTTATTCATTAAGCAGGGCTTACGGAAGAACAAAGGTCTAGTTTTTTTTTAATGAGATTAAAATCTTCCAGCATCACCTGAACTGTACAGATAAGTGATATCATGACAATCGCACACTCACATAAAAATGTAAAAAAAAAAATTCAAATTGGCCGGTTTCGGGTTTTGAACCATGGACTCCAGAATGTGAGGCCAAAGCGTTACCATCTCGGCCACCGGGGTCATTTTAACGGTCTAGTTGGATAAGCGCTTGTAAATCGATAGTGTTTTTTGTCATAGCTACCTGTATTTTAATTTCCAAGGCCTTATAAGATAACAGTAAAACAATAGGCAGTGTTGTCAAGATAATTGATTTTCATTTTTTTTATAAATTCTTTCGAATACGTATATTACCATAAAATAGGCACTAAATTGAGCATTACTCCGAAACAGGTCAACCGATTTTATCTATTATAAATAGACGTCTTCCCATGGACATTATAAATGCGTATACGAAGTTTCATAAATATACGATAAAGCGTATTTGAGTTATTGCGCCTTTAAAGTAGACATTAAATTGGGGTTTACTCCGGTACCGGTCAACAGATTAGGTTCAAATTCAATAGGGCACTTCTCATGAACGTCATAAATGAGTATACCAAGTTTCATGGAAATCCGATACAGCGTATTTGAGTTATGGCGCCTTTCTATTAGAAATTGGGCATTACACCGGTACCGGTGAACCGATTTGGTTCAATATCAATAGGGTTTTTCCCATGGACATTATAAACGTGTATACCAAGTTTCATTAAAATTCGACAAAGCGTATTTGAGTTATCGCGCGTACAGACACACGGACGGACAGACATTTTTCGTCCCCACACACAATCTCATAAAGTACCATACTGGCACTTAATAAAAGACCCTACCGTACGGTTTCACTGGAAGGACTTTATTGATGATAGCCGTCTGCCATTCTTACATTCATTACAAGGAGTCCGGTTATGAATCTTAAAAAAATGAACAATAACGTATAAAACGGTAGGTATGTAGGTAATGAGTAGGGCAAGGCATTTGATGCTTTTAGCAATTCGTTAAATTACTTTTAAAAACTAATTATAAGTAATAGTGATACATTTATTGGCCGTTTTTTTTTTAATTTTGTGTCTTTCACTATTTTTAGGTCATATATGCATTTTTTATTTTGCATTTTTTCACTATTTTATGGTCATTAAATGCCTTGCCCTAGTAATGAGGTTTAGGCCTTAGTGGAAAAAGTTGTCTATTTATTCTAGCCGTTAAAATACTTGCAATAATTAGTTAATTATGACAGGTGTACTTTTTTCCATAGGGCACAGACAGGCAGAAACGCCAAGTAAATTTCGATAAGAGACTACGCCAGGAGCATTCTCATGTTGCTGCTGGAGAAGTTTCTGTCGACATATTCTGTTGTTCATAATGTAATAACAGATACAAATTCTGCTGGCATGCGACATTACATATTTTTTCTGTAGTTTGACCTCTTACGAAAATACAAGCACTTTCTTAGAAAAACTCGTGGAACCGCTTGCGTGCTTCAGGAAAGGTGAGTTTGTCCTTGATCGGAATTCTTCTCTTCCAGGAAGTTGGAAAACTGTTTGAACCAGTGCTTTAATTGGAGTACTATAGAGAATTATTTTCTGAGCATTTTGACATAAATGTTTAATTATGAGACCATTCTGGAGAATAGTTTTCGTAAATTTTATGGAAACGTAATTTAATTTTTAAAACTTAATATTTCTGTGGGGACTCCCCCCCCCAATCAAAGCACTGATTTTAACCTCGAGCTATGAGCTCCATCACAGTTGTTCTGGGAGCATTGAAGATTTGCCATGGCTGGACATAAACTGTTGATTGATTACATTTTTACTGTGAACGCATAAGGATTGGGAATGTACAGTTGAACAGGGGCTATCTCATAACCACAGATGATACCCACGTGACACGCGTGTGTTGAAAGGAAAAAACATTTGGTTAAAAAGGCCCGTTTTTTCTTCTTTCAACGTGGGTAAGACGCCAATAACTTTTCTTTACTTAGTTTTTCTGAATGTTCATCACTAACGGTTTCTACAAGAAGGGAAGAGAGTGGTACAAGTTCTACGAGGTGAGACTTTGAAGCACCGCCGTCTCGAGAATTACACTGCCTGTCCTATGCTTAATTTTAACATGGAGTTCAGAGTATTGTTAAATTGCCTAATTTCTCCAGTAGAGGCGACACAGTTCACACCCAGATAGCATGAAATTCCAGCATATTTCAGTTTCCGAGTTTATACTTCAGAGGGCAACACAGAGTATACGGTAATGTAAAGGGTATTGCAGCTGGGTGTGAAAGGTGCTGCCATCTATAATGTCGCCGCGTACGCAAAATTAGCCGTATAGGACAGGCAGTGTATACACGAGTAATACGGTCTAGAAGGCAGTGCTTTGAAGCGTTCTTGACTTTTCTACATATTTTACCACGATCACTATTCTTTCTGTATACATTCCTACGTAGGTTGACCAGAATTCCATATACAAAAAGCAAGACTCAGTCGTTCAAGTAGTCGTAACACACTAGACAACTTTTTTCTTTAACTAAAGCAAGTTAGCAGGACATAAAAGACGATTTATATTTATAGCAACCGCTTTAATGCTAATGTACTCTCTTTAATCGATTCAACTAACAAATGAAGTAATTTGCATTTAATTAAAAAGACATCGTATGAAGAACTATTTTACTATTCTTATTAACCTAGATCTACCTACCATAGGTGTCTTCTTGAAATATTGTTTGAGTGGTAGACAAGAATTGAATTTTTAGTAGGCCTAGTTATACATGCCCCTATTTATTGAAAGTTAAATATTTTGGGTCTGGGCAGGAAGTATCTTACCTCCCAAAGTTGGCTCTATACTACCCCATAGTATTATTATTGTTCACTGCTTGCTGCATTAAGACATTGATGTGTTGACTCATCTCTTGAGGAGATAATTCGATAATTATAGTTACCATTATGAACATTAGCTTTAATTCCCCTTTCAATCATAAATATTCTTATATGTTGAAAAAATCTTTATAAAAATTGTAAAATAGTAAATTTCACATAAAATTCCATTTCGCAAGATATTTTTTAAAACTAAGAATATTTACGAGATTTCCAAGCCTCTTCGCGGGCCGCAGGATAAGGTGTTTAAAAAACAAGGAGTACCTGCAAAAAACAGGACATCTGGTCACCATAGTCCTACGTAGATGCAAGGAAGTGAAAGAGACTCTAGTAAAACAGAGTCTTTGTGCAGTAGACTTAGCAGGGATGCAGTAGGATTTATATCAAACTATTATCAGAGGATTTGCTTCTACTAATCAAATATTTTTCATTTGATCATTGACTCCTCTGATCTTTGCTCACGCTTGACATTGACCTTTAAGATAAATGAGCATAATTACACTCTTCCGGATTTATTATAGTGTGATTCCCCATAGGTTGTTAATCGTCGGGAAAATATATTGCAATATATCGCTGAACTAGGTTCATAAAAACAAAGTTTATTTTGTGTATGCGTTATTATCTCACCAGATATAGTAAGTCATTACTAGGTCCCGGCTTTGAAGATTTTACCCTATTTTTCCCCCAGCGTCCTAATTAGAACATTTTAGCCTAACGTATTTTCCCGGTTCATGTCCCTTGCTTCCGAATATATGAATCTTTTAGAACCTAAAAAGGGCTAAATCGGACTGAAAGGCCTAAAGGGGGCTAAAGAGGACCTTTGCAGAAAAACACGATTATTAAATAGATTTTCCAAATAATGCAAAGGAAAATAAATAGTAGACCTATATGAATTTGTGCATTTTCAGAAAAGACCTAATAAAAATAAATTTATACATTGCACTGAAATTAATAACGTATATGTCGCTTGTCTTGTAACTCGAAAATGTTCCGCCTTGCCGTCGCAGGAAATGAAACATGAGCCGTCTGCAATACTTTGAAATATGCAACTAATCCATTGTCGTTTCAACTTTCAAATAACAAGTTGCCGAACGACGACAGAGAAATGTATTAAAGGAACAAATTCGTGACACTCCAGTCAACTTATTTTTGTAGATCGGAAGTGAATTGAGTGGTGTATTGAATAATTGTATCATTAATGGGTAAATATTTCAATTGATTATGCTATTTTTTGAGTGCCGATAAGGAATAGTTACTTGTTTATTTTGTTTAAAAAAAGAACTGAAATAACTGTGTCAAAATTATAATACAATTTTTGGTGTTAATATATGATATGTTTTATTAAGACGGCTGAAATCATTTGTTTAAAGACTAAAAAGGGCTATTCAACGAAAATAAAAAGCTAAAATGCCTTTTATAAAAGCCTAAAAATCTGGGCCCTAGTCATTACATTCATTGAACCGATTAGTCGAGAAGTCTCACAACTGCCCAATGTAGACGTAATACTATTAACTGTACTTACTGATTTTCGACCAAGACTTACGTAACAGTGACATTCAAAGTACCCCATCTTGAAACTGCAAATATTAATCATTGAAAAAATCTGATGTGGTACACTCACATCACTTTCTGTGCCACAATCATGGACAATAGTCTTGCTTCAAATTCTGATGTAGTCAGAGATCGCATAGTGTCTCATCATATGTAAAGATGTGCTTTTTACCAGCCAATGCTTCAATCCTGAGTCGCAAACGATGACCTTGCTTATAATTACCTTCAGAAAGCTTTTTGTCTTCAGGAAATTATGTGTACAGTCGCCCACAGTTACGCAAACAGATTCGATGGACTTAAAAGGGCATTGGGACTGGAACTAGGTTACGTAAGGTATTGTCAAAAGACTTACCTATAGACACGAAACAACGAAACTTAGGAAAGAAGGGCTTGTAGTCGGCGCATATCACATTACTCGTATGTATAGTCCTTGCATTTAGACGAGAGCACTGTAAACACAATGCGCAGTGGAATCAGGCATCACGTGATTCATATCCTAGCATAGCAACGCACTCCCGCCCTTATCTCTGCGGCGCATGCGAATGCTCTCGTCTAAATGCACAAGCTGTACTTAAAGAGTGAGACGCACATACTAGTTTATATTAGGGCTGGTTCTAGAGCGGACAATAGATATCCATCCCACTGTCTAAAACATTTCCGCGCCGACTATAAGATACATCACAGAAGGGCGCTAGGCATGTAAGTGGGTTTGAATTCAATGTCTAGACCGGAAGTGATTACGTAACAAGTTCTGAATCAGCGGAAACCGGACGTACTTTATACGCTGGCCTATAGTGAATTTCACATTGAAACGACTTCTTTCCATACCATCCTTTTTCTACAAGTGATTACAGAAGCATTGTTCTCCAATCCAAAAATCTATACTGATTATATACAGGTTTTGGGGTAGCCTCTTTTCGGGTTCCCAATACTTCGCCAATTTCTTTTCTTTGCGATTTCTGAATTGAAGTATTTACTGTGGACAGTATTGACTACACTACAAACTACAAACTGGAAGTAATTCTACATTGGTATCAGCTCCACACGACGACCGATTTCTTTTTACTATACCTTGAGTAGACAGATCTCATGGGCGTGGTAAAATAGCGTAAGCAGCAGCTGTAGGGAAAACGGTCGGTAACATAAAAAATCTGTATATGACTGTTGGGCTCGGAAGTTGATGACCTAAAAATGCCTAAAAAGTGACCTATAAAATGACCTTAAATTTATGAAAAATATTACATGATAATTGAAAAATACTAATTTATTATTGTGTTTTCTATTATTACTGTTACGTTTACTGTATTTATTAAGGATGGTTGTACTTTTTTGTCTGACGATAAGAATTACAATAAATGCGCATTTCATTTTCTGGAGGTAAGGAATTATGAGGCAGCTTTGTCTGTAATGTTGTAAAAGTCAATTCTGAAGATAAAATGTACAAACATGAAAATGAAAATTTCTTTAAAAATGACCAGTAGAGATTAAAATTCTGAAAAATGCAAAAAAACTAAATAAAGGTAGGCTATTTTTTCGTTTCGAGGCGAGACGAATTTATACTACATCCTGCATTTTCTTTGATATCTCGGGAGGGGGGTGGAAGACATTTCATTGACTTCCGAGCCCTGGTCATAATACGTAGTGTTATAGAGTGTAATAATCACTGTGTTTTATCATAGTACATTGCACCTTCATGGCCAAATTTATGTCGCCCATCACACTGAATATAATTTAAAATACAATATTAAAGAAAGAAACATAAAATCATAATACGAAGTAGAATGCCACAAATGAGAATTAATCCATTGACTATACCAGTGTTCAACAACTGCATATACAATGACGTTGAGGCATAAGTTGTGAATGAGAGCAGAATAGTAAACTTCAAGCGGTGCTGGGGAGAGATGTATAGCCAATACTGCCTACGTATCCCTCCATTCCCCGCCTGATCCCCTGCCCTAATCCAACTACGTCACAGAGCATTTTGTTGGAGAACACTGGGCTGTACTCGCCCTGAAAATGTAAATAATGGAGCTGTTGGTCTTGGTGTCTATATAGTGTATTACATTTAAAATTAAAGCATGTCATAGTTAAAATATACAGAAATAGTTGATTTTTTGGGGAGGGGTGGACATTTTTGGGGGTGAGACAAGTTCTGAGTTATGCAACTCACTTCTGTCACCCTGTACGGCGATTTTCATGGTCAAGAGGTGTACTTTCTCTATTTAGCCCTTCAATACAATCCGTGCGGGACACAGTAATGTTGTTATTACACAATCGTTTTCACTACATAGCGTGCGTTTCGCAATCATTGGAATGGAACATTAAACATGCATATTCGCTTCCTGAGAAACACACTGTATCGTGTGAAAGCACCAACTTCAAGGTGATGATGATGATGATAATGACGGTGAGTATTGTGCCGCAAGACAGATCCAGATTCAGAACGTAGCTACGACTTGACCAAGGCTCTTACAGGCAAGTCTGATACCATGGAGATTTGCCTTCCTCTCGAGAAATGGGGATGAAGGGACAACACAACACTCGGTCCTAAACACAGAAAGGAATTTTTCATTACTGAAAAATCTCCTACCTGAGCGGCTGCCGGGAATCGAATGGGTCCCAGGAAGGAAGGTAGCCAAGTAACTACCTCCCTCATGGCAACGAAGGCAATATAGCCTACCATAATATAATTACCTGGACGGACTTTTCCTAATAATTCACACCTTAAATTCTTCAGTCTCATAGTAGCCTACAGACTATTAGGCTAGATTATATTATTAAGTGTCAGTATGGTACTTATAAGATTGTGTGGGGGACGGGAAACTGTCTATCCGTGTGTCTGTACGCGCGATAACTTAAATACGCTTTATCAGAGTTTCATGAAACTTGGTATACGCATTTATGACTTTCATGGAAAGAAGCATATTGAATTTGGACCAAATCGGTTGACCGGTACCGAAATAACGAGTAATTAACAGTCACTTCTATTGTAATATAATCTTCGTTCTCCGACAATTCGAAGCATTTTGATTGGCTCGCGGTCAACCAATCAGCTAGAATATTTAGCATGGTCCACAATATATTAAACAAAACGTAACAAATTGCCAATCATTAATAATTGATATTGTTAGCCCGCCTTGTTTGATTTATTTCTTCATAGCGATGTCAGTGTCAGTAAATGTAAATAAAAGATTTAAACACAATTAGTTCTAGAAGAAGTGACTAGTTTATAACTATTCTTCTGGGAATTTCTACGAGAAAAAAAATGTTTCAAATGAAAATTTTGGGTCTTTGTATATGCAGTTTATACAAAATCGTTGGAGACATTTTGAAAATGCTTTTTATTAGACTAATTTAAAGTGGCAGTAAGAGCAGGGTGAGAATCAAGTTTATTCTGCTTCGCGTACGGAAATTTCAGAAGTAAATATTCCCTCATTACATAAATAAAAGCAGCATAAGTAGATGTGATCGTTACTGTTGCCCGCAGTCATGGTTTTAAAGATCCATGCAATAGCGAATACATAATAATATGATTTAAAGCAAGAGAGGAGAAAATAATTCACCAGTAAACTGTTTTTGCAATTTTTAACATAAATAGGAAAGTAGATAATGTGGTGATACATACTTAATATCTTATAGTTAAAAAATTGAAATATAAAGATACAATAGAAATAGTAAAAGAAAATGAACTGGTGGATATCTAAAACAATGCATTTAAATAGAAAAATTGTTGAACGTGGAATCGATTCCAGAGCCCTACATACATTCGCACCTTAATCTTTGCGCTAAGGTATTTTAATTTCAACCGACTTTCCCAATGAGGACCTGCCGTTAATAACTTTGGATATATAACAGTCTTGAATTAAAATTAAATATCAGAGCATTAATAGCACATTATGCAATGCACCTATAATTGCATTTATTAAAATACGACTTACATTTATGAAATGAGCAAAGCGAGCTTCTTATTTGCTCGTTTCATAATAATGTTCGTAGTAGTATCTTAATTACCACTATAGGTATGTTGCATACGACTGTTTTTGTTCGACCATAGTTAAATTTTTAAGTTTTGAGAATTTAGATTAATAAAATAGTATATACTCTTTAAAAATCGGCTGATCGCGGCAATTAGTTGTTAGCAAGTTCTCGTATTTCTTGTCTTCTGCGATAGATGGTAGCTGATGGCGTACTATCAAGTCGAAGCTTGTTCTTGGCCGTTTTCTTGCATTAACGGATTTTTAAAAGACGAAATGAACTCAATTTAGTATAATACCAAGATTAACACGAACAGAATTTATAAATACATGCTCTTTATTACGCAGTTTGATTTGCTTCTCTCAAGGTTTCAAGATAGTTCCGTGTTCGATAATAATCGATACCACACCTGTATTATAATGCAAATCTGTATCGTAATGGATATCAACGTTACATGTAATAAGCGCATTACAGTATGGTCGAATAAAAAATAATTCAAATTGTCATGAAATCAGTGATCAATATGAGCACTTTTATCTTTTACCAGGTTCCGGTACTGTTGAGCATATAAAGCCGGAATGGAATCACAGTAGTTATGCTTTGTGATCACGGTCAGAAGTAACTGCAGATTTGAATGGTAGCCTACCACGTTTATGTCCACACAAGCATGTGCCCATGGCTTCGCCCGCTATTATTTACACAACAGCTAGATGTTTTATTTAAAAAATTTATTAACAGAAAAATAATTATAACATATTTATTATCACATCGTTTTTATATAAATTGCATTAATTACGTAATTTTATTGCAAGTTAGAAGTGGAAACAAAAATGATTGAACAAGTTTCAGAATTTAAGCACCTAAGAACTCTGATAACAAACACTAGAAATCTAATTCATGAAGTAAAGAAACGAGCCGACAGAGCAATGCAGATATCAGGTTGTATGAAAGACATAATTTGGAGAAATAAGTACATGGCGACAGACAGTAAAGTGCACATTTATAAAACAATATTAAGACCAATCTTAACATATGCAGCAGAAACGAGAGCAGACACAAACAAAACTAAACAGATATTAAGCACATGTGAAATGAAGGTGCTTAGAACATTTCAGGGGAAAACTTTATTAGATAAAATACACAGTACAGAAATTCGGGACAAATGCCAAATTCAGGACATAACTAAATTTACCAATTACGAAAATTTTGGAAAGAACACGTTGATAGAATGGAAAACTATCGCCTAGCAAAACAGGTTCAAGAAAGACCAGAGGACGGAAAAAGATTAAGAGGAAGACCTGCTACGAGATGGAAAGACACGACTCATGTGAGGAATAAAGAGGAAATAAACAGGATGCAATCCTACGTTGCATCAAGAAGAAGAAGACAATTTCATTCTTAATTATATTGTTTTCTTTTTTCGAACGACATATTGATTCGAAATGAAAGGATTAAAAGTACCATAGACAGATAAACATTACCCAAATCATGCATAAACAGTTAAAACAACTGATAATTAAAAAACTAAAATCCCGGTTTCGATGTACATTTCACGATTAAAATATGATGCCCGGGGAGTTCCCTAGCCCAAAAAAACCCCGCATAGTGAGTTTCGTCCAAGTCATTCAATACTCTTTTCTTCTCGGTTGCTATGACAATTAATATCACAATTGAGTTCTGTCTTGTTAATAGGTGGCATTGTCTGTGCGAAGTTTGGTTTCTAAGGCCTATTAGTAGACTCGCTTCGCACGCTGGGGGCTCTGCGGGAAGACTTGAGGATTTTTTCGGAGTAAAAATAAAAAAAATGAATTTTTTGGAATCTTGCCGTCAGTTACAAGTTAAAAAAAATCTGATGTGAAAGTCACATAACTTCCTCTGCCCAAATAAAAGTTAGCAGCATTCACATATCCTTGCACAGAATCGCAAGACACAATTTTACGCTGATTATCCTATAAATACCTCTTCTTTCAATGATGCGACTAAAAGCGCAGTCTATATAACAAACTTAAAAAAAAGAACAAATGACTGCAGACGTTTATTGAACTTTCTGCCGTAAAATATAATTTCCGAAATTTATCGAATATTTCCCTCAGATACATCTTTACTCTATGCATGGCCAACAACACATCTTTCTCACTTCACATTCTTATATAGAATAAGAGGCCGTGAAAGAGCGCGAATTCAGTTGTTCATCACGTAAGACAAACTTTCTACAAACAGTGGGTGAACAGTGGGTGGCTTGTAACTACCCTCAGAGAATTTTCTCGAAAAAATGTTTCTAATAAAAGTTTTAGCTCTTAGTATAAGCAACCCATGTGAAAAATTTAAAGAAAATCGTTAGAGCCGTTTCCGAGAAAATCGCGAAAAACGAAAATTTCTTCATGTAAAGTACCCTTAAAAATAAGGGAAATTTGTCGCCAATCTACGAATCACATCTTCAGAAGGTACCTGACCCAAATACGAAATTTTGTTTTCATACGATTTTCCGTTTTGGAGCTAGCTTGTTCACAGATATTCCACACAGACATGTTTCCAAAAAAAATCTGATTCACATATCCTTTTACAGAATCGCAAGACACAATTTTACGCTAATTATCCTATAAATACCTCTTCTTTCAATGATGCGACTAAAAGCGATAATTTCTTAAATTTATCGAATATTTCCTTCAGATACTTCTTTATTCTTTCTCACTTCACATTCTTATATAGAACTAGCTGACCCATCAATGCTTCGCATTGTTAGATTTATGTGTATAAGGTTAAGTGACACAATTAAAGTCGATTCGATGAACTTCTATAAATCATCAGCCAACACGGTGGACGTATTTATATTCCACGTACTCCTCCACCCGTAATTTAGCCTACTCTGATTATGTCTTAAAAATTTAATCGTTTCAATTTTGGCAAACATGTAGTCAATAGCTGGGCGTAGGGGGTGCGTTCTCTCCTCTCTTGCAGCGGGCTCCGGTCAGGACAAGTTACCTAGGTAGGGGTTTTCTGGGATTTTTCCTCACCTTTGTTACAATTGTCTGGTAACTTTAGGCTCTGGTAACTTTAGGCCCTAGTGGTCCCCGGATATCATCTGGTAGCCATTATCATCCTCATCCCATCCTCGCCTTGTTCAGAGTGAGTGTGTGAATGATGTATCTTGTCCTATGTGTTTGTGTTTATCGGAGGTGGCCCCTGCATTGGACTGATCACTCATCCGGGAGGCCCTCTATGTCCTTGTCTGGTCAAGAAAGTATGTATATGATCCATAGATAATCCCTCTCCCGACAGGTCGCGGCTCTGTGAGGCCCGGGCAACGTGGGTCGCTTAAAAGACCCCAAAAGGGAGAGGTAAAAACTAAGGTAAAGATAGAGAGATGATATGGTAAATGAAAATTAATCAGGAAATTATATCTATTGATATTGTATGAACTACCTTTCGTAATACAGTACTAAGCTAACTATAAGAACCCAGGACCTCCTAAATTCTCTTCGTGTCACAAAATAGTTGATAAACATTTATAGGAATTCTATTGATAGCCTTTCTCATAATTTTATATCTATTAGATCTACATGAAATCACAGTGTCATGCCAAGCCACCTGTGTAGTTAAAAAAAATATTGTTGTCATGGGGATTGTGTACATGTAGTATGAATTCCTTCTGGTGAATTTCATAACTTTACACCCCTATTTTGGCCCTTAGAGGCCCTTAGAAGCCAAAGATTTTGAAATCCTTTCTTAGTGCGCATCTAGAGCCTAGGAGCAATATATGTATCAAGTTTCATGTTCCTAGGCTGTACAGTTTTTGAGAAACTGTGATCAGTCAGTGAGTGAGTGAGTGAGTGAGTCAGTGGGTTTTGGCTTTTATATATAAAGACTAGCTTAAAAGACCCGGCGTCGCCCGGGTTTTGTATTTTGTAATTGGAAATTAGCTTATGAAGGATTTTCAATTTTAAATTCTAGGTCCTTATATAGGCATTTATAATTTGAAATAGGAAGAACGACTTATTACACTCAAACTATTCCCTCAGAAAACGATTGATATAGTTTTTTATGGCTCATAGAGGATCTAGAATGTTGCATCCCATCGCTTGTACAGTGCACAGCAAGCCTGGTAGAGGTTTAAATAAGAAGAAACAGAAATTCCTGTAACATAAAATTGTAATATCGAGGCGGGAAATTTCCCACTCTTATGTTACCATAAAGCATTATCACTTTCATACTTTTCTCTCCAAAAACCTGCGATATAATATAATAATATACACATTACCATACCCCGTTTTGTTTTCTCAATGTCCAGGGTAGAGAAAGTTATGTGATTCCATTATTTTAGTGGATTTCATTCTGTAATATTTATTTATAACATGAATTATTTTGATAAATTCCCTTATTTGTCAAAAGTGAATTTCATTTGTTTTTCCAAGCCCAACTGATACCACTGGTTAACAATACGTTCTGTGAATTTGTTTTGATAATTCTATGTAAAAATGGATTAAGTATTTTCAAAAACATTAAATTTTTGGCATTTAGAATCAGAATTTTTCAAAATCCTTTCTTAGTGAGCACCTACATTATGAAGCGAAGGTACTGTCAAAATTCCAAGTCTCTACCTGTTATAGTTTAGGCTGTACGTTGATTCCTGTCATTCATTCAGTCAGTCAGTCAGTCAATCAATCATTCAGTCAGTCAGTCAGGACAAAGCCTTTTATATAGATAGAGATAAGAGGCCGTGAAAGAGCGCGTATTCAGTTGTTCATCACGCAAGACAAACTTTCTACAAACAGTGGGTGAACAGTGGGTGGCTTGTAACTACCCTGAGAGAATTTTTTCGAAAAAAAGTTTCAAATAAAAGTTTTAGCTCTCAGTACAAGGAACACATTTGCAAATTTTAAAGAAAATCGTTAGAGCCGTTTTCGAGAAAATCGCGAAAAACCAAAATTTCTTCATGGAAAGTCCCCTTAAAAATAAGAGAAATTTGTCGCCAATCTTCGAATCACATCTTCAGAAGGTACCTGACCCAAATACGAAATTTTGTTTTCATACAATTCTCCGTTTCGGAGCTAGCCTGTTCACAAACTTCCACACAGACAGACACACACACAGACACACACACAGACATGTTTCCAAAAATAGTATTTTTGGATTCAGGGGGCCTTGAAACGTGTATATATGCTAAAAACTCAACTTCGAATTTTAGGATCGAAAACAATACTTCCTCTACCTATAGTACTTATGGTACGGGCAGAGGAAGTAATAGGCCTTGAAACGTGTATATATGCTAAAAACTCAACTTCGAATTTTGGGGTCGAAAACAATACTTCCTCTACCTATAGTACCTATGGTACGGGCAGAGGAAGTAATATTAGTCTGCCAAATATCTGGTTTCTAGCTCATCTGCAAGCGGGTAGGCCTAAAACATTAATGGCGTATTTTATGGAGAAAATTTTGACAGATACTAAAGGATGAAATAGCTAGGATGATTCACGGTATGTAAATATCATATTCGGCATTTGCCTTTACGACTGGGGAAACCATGAAACCCCATGTCTAATTGGCCGGTTACGGGATATGAACCTAGGACCTCCCGAATGCGAGTCTAAGACGTTACCATCTCGGCCATCTCATTCGGTTTACGGAAATAATTATTCTATCGCATGTCTTCAAAGCCCAGCATATTGCAACTTCCAAAGCCATATCAATTCTGTTAATATTTTTATTATGTTCCCATATCTGCCCCTATGTTTTCCTCGCATTTGTGTTCTTCCTTTGTTGTATTTTTTCTCTCTTGTAACTAAGTTTTTTTTTAATCTTGATAAGTTATGTTAGTAGCCTAAGCTTTGCACTATGCAGTTCCTAAATTGGGAAAGCAGGAGTATATTCTACGGAATAAAAATATTGTCATGAGGACTGAGCAGAGACTTTAAAGCTGCATCCGCCCTTTTGAAGGTTTTTTTTAAGGGTACAAATTTCAAAATTGAACTGTTCGGAATTTTCCCGTCGGTTACAGGCTAAAAGCTATAAGCCTGGCAATTTTCAAGTTTCGAGCTCATCTGGAAGTGGGCAAACATTAATGTCAGTGAGTCAGCCTTGTGGCTTTTATAAGGGATTATCTATCTAGAATAGCCAGACTACTGAAGTATGGTTGTGTTGACAGATAATAATCGGCAATCGCTTATTGCGAGTGTATTATTATCGTATACTGTATGAGGCATAGCTCGCAGGCTTCCTGTCATCCATGCAGTGCGAGTGCAGTGCAGCTTTCATTTCAGTCAGTCGCAATACGCGCCAGCATCAGAGCGGTAGTGGTCGGACATGCAGGATCGACGTGAGAACCTAGTTTTCTGCGAGGATCATGTGGATATCCAGTTCTTAGAACTTTGTTACTGCCCTCCTGGTAAAAAAGGTAGGGTTATTATTCTATTATTTTGTAAAAATATACAATTATTATTCATGTAAAAAGACTAGTTAACCTGTGCAAAGCTTTCGCACTTCACCCCTTTTGACAAATGTCCAGGGACATATCGAGGTGGAATTAAAGACACTTGCACAGTCGTAAACAGACGCACATGAAACTTTTAAAAATGTATGTAGGCCTACACACATAACTTTAAGAAGTTTACAAAACCCCTTCATATTTTGAGGGTGAGTCAGTACATATGAATAATGTAGGTCTATGAATCGAAACATATTTGTGGAGATCGGCTACTTGTTTGAAAGCATTGAATTAACCTCTAAACATCGTATTTTGATAGAAGCTTATTGAAAAGTACAAGCCAAGGATTATAATTTGTAGTGAACCGAAGTGAGTCAGTACGTATGAGTAAGGTAGGTCTATGAATCGAAAAAATATTTGAGATACTTGACTGCAAATATTGATGAACTAACCTCTACATTAATATAAACATCGTATTTTGATAGAAACGTATTTTAAAGTACAATCCAAGGATTATAATTATAGTGAACCGATATCAATAACCTTACCGTCATCCCTCCTTCTGTGAATTTGCATTATCCATCAGCATTAAGTTAATTTAATATAAATGACATTTTCACCCACAAGTAAGTTTGATTTGTAAAACAAAGAATTCAAGAAAGTTACAAACAAGTTGAAAATGAATTATTAAAAGAAAGGTTATTTTGCGTTTACTCAGGGTATTAGCAGTATGTGTGCCGTCATTTTATGTATCTGAGGGAAATATTCGATAAATTTCGGAAATTATATTTTACGGCAGAAAGTTCAATAAACGTCTGCAGTCATTTGTTCTTTTTTTTTTAAGTTTGTTATATAGACTGCGCTTTTAGTCGCATCATTGAAAGAAGAGGTATTTATAGGATAATCAGCGTAAAATTGTGTCTTGCGATTCTGTACAAGGATATGTGAATGCTGCTAACTTTTATTTGGGCAGAGGAAGTTATGTGACTTTCACATCAGATTTTTTTTTCACTTGTAACTGACGGCAAGATTCCAAAAAATTCATTTTTTTTATTTTTACTCCGAAAAAATCCTCAAGTCTTCCCGCAGAGCCCCCAACGTGCGAAGCGAGTCTACTAATAGGCCTTAGAAACCAAACTTCGCACAGACAATGCCACCTATTAACAAGACAGAACTCAATTGTGATATTAATTGTCATAGCAACCGAGAAGAAAAGAGTATTGAATGACTTGGACGAAACTCACTATGCGGGGTTTTTTTGGGCTAGGGAACTCCCCGGGCATCATATTTTAATCGTGAAATGTACATCGAAACCGGGATTTTAGTTTTTTAATTATCAGTTGTTTTAACTGTTTGTGCATGATTTGGGTAATGTTTATCTGTCTATGGTACTTTTAATCCTTTCATTTCGAATCAATATGTCGTTCGAAAAAAGAAAACAATATAATTAAGAATGAAATTGTCTTCTTCTTCTTGATGCAACGTAGGATTGCATCCTGTTTATTTCCTCTTTATTCCTCACATGAGTCGTGTCTTTCCATCTCGTAGCAGGTCTTCCTCTTAATCTTTTTCCGTCCTCTGGTCTTTCTTGAACCTGTTTTGCTAGGCGATAGTTTTCCATTCTATCAACGTGTTCTTTCCAAAATTTTCGTAATTGGTAAATTTAGTTATGTCCTGAATTTGGCATTTGTCCCGAATTTCTGTACTGTGTATTTTATCTAATAAAGTTTTCCCCTGAAATGTTCTAAGCACCTTCATTTCACATGTGCTTAATATCTGTTTAGTTTTGTTTGTGTCTGCTCTCGTTTCTGCTGCATATGTTAAGATTGGTCTTAATATTGTTTTATAAATGTGCACTTTACTGTCTGTCGCCATGTACTTATTTCTCCAAATTATGTCTTTCATACAACCTAATATCTGCATTGCTCTGTCGGCTCGTTTCTTTACTTCATGAATTAGATTTCTAGTGTTTGTTATCAGAGTTCTTAGGTGCTTAAATTCTGAAACTTGTTCAATCATTTTTGTTTCCACTTCTAACTTGCAATAAAATTACGTAATTAATGCAATTTATATAAAAACGATGTGATAATAAATATGTTATAATTATTTTTCTGTTAATAAATTTTTTAAATAAAACATCTAGCTCTTGTGTAAATAATAGCGGGCGAAGCCATGGGCACATGCTTGTGTGGACATAAACGTGGTAGGCTACCATTCAAATCTGCAGTTACTTCTGACCGTGATCACAAAGCATAACTACTGTGATTCCATTCCGGCTTTATATGCTCAACAGTACCGGAACCTGGTAAAAGATAAAAGTGCTTGTATTGATCACTGATTTCATGACAATTTGAATTATTTTTTTATTCGACCATACTGTAATGCGCTTATTACATGTAACGTTGATATCCATTACGATACAGATTTGCATTATAATACAGGTGTGGTATCGATTATTATCGAACACGGAACTATCTTGAAACCTTGAGAGAAGCAAATCAAACTGCGTAATAAAGAGCATGTATTTAAAATGAAATAAATTCTGTTCGTGTTAATCTTGGTATTATACTAAATTGAGTTAATTTCGTCTTTTAAAAATCCGTTAATGCAAGAAAACGGCCAAGAACAAGCTTCGACTTGATAGTACGCCATCAGCTACCATCTATCGCAGAAGACAAGAAATACGAGAACTTGCTAACAACTAATTGCCGCGATCAGCCGATTTTTAAAGAGTATATACTATTTTATTAATCTAAATTCTCAAAACTTAAAAATTTAACTATGGTCGAACAAAAACAGTCGTATGCAACATACCTATAGTGGTAATTAAGATACTACTACGAACATTATTATGAAACGAGCAAATAAGAAGCTCGCTTTGCTCATTTCATAAATGTAAGTCGTATTTTAATAAATGCAATTATAGGTGCATTGCATAATGTGCTATTAATGCTCTGATATTTAATTTTAATTCAAGACTGTTATATATCCAAAGTTATTAACGGCAGGTCCTCATTGGGAAAGTCGGTTGAAATTAAAATACCTTAGCGCAAAGATTAAGGTGCGAATGTATGTAGGGCTCTGGAATCGATTCCACGTTCAACAATTTTTCTATTTAAATGCATTGTTTTAGATATCCACCAGTTCATTTTATTTTACTATTTCTATTGTATCTTTATATTTCAATTTTTTAACTATAAGATATTAAGTATGTATCACCACATTATCTACTTTCCTATTTATGTTAAAAATTGCAAAAACAGTTTACTGGTGAATTATTTTCTCCTCTCTTGCTTTAAATCATATTATTATGTATTCGCCATTGCATGGATCTTTAAAACCATGACTGCGGGCAACAGTAACGATCACATCTACTTATGCTGCTTTTATTTTTGTAATGAGGGAATATTTACTTCTGAAATTTCCGTACGCGAAGCAGAATAAACTTGATTCTCACCCTGCTCTTACTGCCACTTTAAATTAGTCTAATAAAAAGCATTTTCAAAATGTCTCCAACGATTTTGTATAAACTGCATATACAAAGACCCAAAATTTTCATTTGAAACATTTTTTTTCTCGTAGAAATTCCCAGAAGAATAGTTATAAACTAGTCACTTCTTCTAGAACTAATTGTGTTTAAATCTTTTATTTACATTTACTGACACTGACATCGCTATGAAGAAATAAATCAAACAAGGCGGGCTATACATTTTATGTTATTATATGGAACACAAAGGTTTGTATAACTTCCTTTTTACTGTGGTATTTCTTCCAACAATTTAGTATAAGGTTTTAGAATTGTAATAACTTTTCCCCACAAATCTTGCTATTCGCATGGACAGTATTAATACAGGAGGTGGGCGGTTCACTCGTCTGTGCACATCTGAACATTGTATATTATTACCATCATCATCGCTACGATTATTATTAAACAATGTCTAGCTTAAAATATAAAATGTCATTGCGGTTAATTCAGTAGGCGCAAAATACTTCATTTACGCCTTCTTAAGAACTTCGTGCTTTTTTTGTTTGTTGGCCCTCCACCGCCCCCGGAGCCCTCGACCATTAGTCATACTCCGTGGAACTATGTACAGTAAGTTATGAGCCATTCTAAAAATAAGTGTTTTTCAAGTAAGAACAGTGCTTTAGTTGGGCCGGTACGCACCGGTACTGCGTACCGGTATAAAATTATTTTCCTTCTACCATACCGGGAAAAATATGTGCTCCGGTACGTCGTACTGGCAGTACAGGAATGATATTGTCCTAAAATACTTATTAAATGTCCAATTCACGAGAGTGTATTTGTTGATAATGACAAACACTATTAAATTCGCAATAGATATGCGTTCTATGGAAGGTGAGTACCCCCATAAAATATTTTCCAACTAAAGCACTGAGTAAGAATGATAAGATTTTTTTATTATCCCCATTAATATATTTTCAGTAAAACTAAGAATAAACTAGAAATACAAAACATTTTTCAGAAATAATTAAAATTATTCCGTAATTATGTTATTTAGTTTTTCGTTCTTGCTTTATCATTCAGAGATGATATAAGGATTTGGATATATTAGTTACTGTTTAGATTCTAAACTTGATTTATTGTGCAAAAAAGTCACATCTAAATTATAATTATTTTGCGATGTTCGAAGCTCCCAAACATTTTGATTGGCTTTCGAGGACAACCTAATCAACGGCCGAGCTGCCACAAATCCGATAAATAAAGAAATCGAGTTTAGACTTCATTAGATTCCATTAGTCCGGTAACCCAGTGTGAGTACTCCCATTTAAACCAATCCTTCTTCGCCGGTGACCGTCATAAGTGACCCAGTGTGAAAAGAGCCTAAGATACAAATGTTTTGATATCTCGAACATTCGATATACCAAAGTTGCAGGTAATAAGCACCCATTCTGATATAGGCCGGATTCATATTAATTGAAGCATCTTAATTAATATTGTGCATTCTTTCGAAATGTACTGTTACCAATTACCTTAGGGCTTAGGCTATATTTTTATTGTGAGTATTTTTAACTTGAAACGCTTCTTACGTACAAGTAATATACCTAATGTAATTCCGGACGGATTGTTTTAAGATTGAATGCACGTGGCTTCGCTGTAATCCACTCCTGACCTACACATTTCTAAACCACATGTCAGTGAGTCACACACATCAATAATATTATTGTCAGTATCTTATGTGAAATCTTCACATACTTTAAGCATTCTTTTCTTTATGAAAAACGGCCAAATATCATGTTATCTTATTCTTCAAAACCAGCAGGATCCATATACTCGTTTAAGCTCCTTTTTCTTGTAGGAAAATTCTAAATAGAAGTAAAATCGTTAACAAGCTCACACAAAATTAATCTAAATTGGCGTTATGAAGTGATTCTTATTCATGAGAATCGTCTACTAGCTGTGGGAGAGGAGGGGGTCGTTAGGTCACGTGATCCAGAAACAGGGCTCTAAACTTGATGGCGATCAACACTAATATCACCGTTCCTAGTCTAACTGCCCCAAACCTAGCTCTACATGTCACTAACACTAATATCAATATTCCTAACCAAACTGCCAGCAACCTAGCTCTGCATATAACTAACACTAATATTTCTAAGCCTAACTTACGTAGAATCGGTGAATATAGTTTGCGCGGTGAAAATGGGCCATATATCACATGGCCAGCAACAGTCCGTTAGCATTGGCGCATGAATAAAGCCCGTATTTACAAAACCTATGAGGCAAATGTTCGTGGGTAGCCAATGGAAGTGTTGGTTTGCAAGCTAGAGCCCACATAACCGCCTGGAACACCTTGTGTAGAAACTCAGGAATAATAGACAATGCTCAATGCTCACTAGCTAAAAGAAGCAAAGTACAAAGGTTTCGAACGGGTTTACTAGTGATACAATAACAAGCATGAGAATTTAGAAGATAGGCCTACTTATTACTTAGTATATAGTGTGTGACATTCTGTTCTCTACACAGACCTCACATGTTCGAATCCACTCGTTTCGGACACGTTTGAAATGCCCATTTTTGCACTCCTTAGCTAGTAAGTGTTTCTTACGACAGTTGTTTACATGGCTCGTAACTTGACATTACCACACGCAATCTTGTTGCTAGGGGCGACGGGCGGAAAGTGAATTGTTGCTAGGGGCGACGGGCGGAAAGTTACTTTACCGCCCGCAAATGCTTATTTGCGAGCAGAAATGACCAAGGCCTCCCCGCTTTATAAATATTCGGTTGCCATAAACAATAACAAATGCGAATCCCTTTCTGAAATAAGCACCATTCTTCAAGTCTGTATTTACATAATATTTTCAGGTAATATCACAATTAATATAATTAAATTGATATAAGTAACCGTCGTGCAAAAAATAGCATGCAACACACGGACCGTAAAGGCATTTACGGGTCTCGAAAACTTAAAAACCCTCGGCTGCGCCTCGGGTTTTCAATCTGTTTCCTCGACCCGTAAACGTGCCTTTCCGCCCTTGTGTCGCAATATACTATTGTAGCTTTTATCATATTATTTACGCCTGAGTGGGTTCGTATTACCGTAACTTAAGGTGCGAAGATCCCCTCTTTTTTTAACGGGACTGAGCCCATTTTAGACTCTCGTCCCATTGTCCATCCACCGCTGTGGCTCAGGGGATGCGTTCGCTCCTCTCACGCAGCGGACCTGGGTTCGATTCCTGGTCGGGACAAGTTACCTAGTTTTTTCCGGGGGTTTCCTTCACCTGTGAGACAAAAGTCAGGTAACTTGTGGTCCCCGGATATCATCTGCCCGTCATTATCATCTTCATCCCCATCCTCGCCCTGTTCTGAGTGTGTGTGTGTGTGAATGGTGTGTCTCGTCCTGTGTGTTGTCTCGGAGGTGGCCCCGGCATTGGGCTGATCACTCATCCGGGGAGGCCCTCCATGTTCTTGTCTGGTCAAAAAAGTATGTTTGTGATCCAAAGATAATCCCTCTCCCGACAGGTCGCGGACCTGTAAGGCCCGGGCGGCTTGGGTCGCTTAAATCCTAAAAGGGAGTGGTAAAACTACGATAAAGAAAGAAAGAAATAATGTCCTATTGTCCCTACAAAACGTTAAGGGGACGCTCATTGTCCCTTTTTATACGTAGGCTTTGATCCCATTTTGTCCTTTTTTTAAAAATTCATAATATGACTTCATTATTGTATGCTTGGATATGTTAATTTCTTATATTTTGAGGTCGAAAAAATACTGTGTCTATTATCCACCTTGCTGAAAGCAATGAGTTGTAGCACTGCAACATGATGCATGCATGGCAATCTGTGTGTACCAGTAATAATAATAATAATAAGCAGGTTTTTAAAGTCATGTATGTTGTGAGTAGCGATTTTTCATCCTGGTTAAAAATCATGCTGAAAAGAAGTATAGTATGATTTCATTCATAAAAAAACAAAGATGTGGGAAAAGATGTTAATAGTAATGATAAATGAACTTTGATCCAATTAAGATTTGCACACATTTCTTTAACATCTGTACATCTGCGCATGTAGCGGACAACTGAATAAATGAAAACCAATTAAGCAAGTTTACAACAAGGTCAAGGTCATTAAAATGTGGGAATGCGAGATATTTCAAAGTACAGGAACTAATAACAAGTCTTCTCTCCACCAGAAGGAACACTTACAAATCGTATTGCATACGCAGTAGGCCTACTACAGGGATCCGGATTTAGGCTCTCGGGTGAGCCGCGAGGGGTAGGAAAATTACTATGAAAGCGCATTACATCGGCTCTGTATCGAACAAGCTCTCTTTCTGCCAAGAGTGAATTTATTGAAGAGAAATGCAAGAAACGGGAATGTGTTTATTGGAATAATAAATGTAGCCTATCTTTTTAGGTAGATTTTCGAAGAAAATTCTACCTATTGCAATGGATACCACTTTATGATTTTCGAAAAATTCTTTCATATCTTTACGTTTCATGCTCCCCTAAGTACGAAACCACCGCCCGTTCAAAAAAAAATTTTGTGATATTTATATATATATATTTATATATATATATTTATATATATATATTTATATATATATATTTATATATATATATATTTATATATATATATATTTATATATATATATATATTTATATATATATATATATTTATATATATCTTTACACGATAGCGGCCGTAATTTTGAAGATATTTGAACCAAATTTTATTATGTTATTTCTAGGCCCAATAGTTCGGACAAGTTCGTTAATGGGCAAAATTGGCCCAAGGGGGTGGTCGGGGGAGGGGGTTGAAATTGTTAAAAATGTATATCTCGGCCCCTATGAAGTATAGAGGGAAACTTTGTTTGAATAAATTAGAGTACTCCCTATGGAGTTCACAGTGACACCAACGATTCGGGGGTTCGAGTGAGGGTGGGGGTGGAGGTGGGGGTGGGGGATGAAAATTCGAAACTTTTGAAACCACGTCTTGTGGGGTATCGTTGAAAAGCTCTTGATGAGTACTCTACAAATCAATAAATAGTTTCTTGATAGCTCTCATATTACGCGAGATTTTAATGTTTGAAAATAATAACACTTAAAAGAATTATTATAATATCATAATTTTGTCTTGTTTAGCGGCTTTGCTAATTTTATTCATTGCTGATCTTGCGCACGGCCTCCCAGAATATTATATCCTATTCTTGTTGTCAAAACAAATGATTGTAGGCTCTTCCTCTTTACCGAATTCAGTTCTTATTACTGCAGGTTTACCATGCCAAGGCTAAAGAAGACTATGCTACTACTAAAGAAGGCTATGCAGCGACAATAAATTAAACCAAAAGCACTTCGAAATCTACCTCCGCCTGTAGGCCTGCCTAAAGGGATTTTTTTGTATGTGTGTTGCGAATATATTACTTTATCTGTTGAGGTTTAGAGGAACATTTTGCCTAATAAGAAAATGAACAACACATTCTCTTCACAACACTTTCACGAATGAGAATATTGATGGGAATAATTCCCTTTGACACCGGAATTCGAAGTTGAGACTTTTAGCTTTCCGTGATCGATGGTATACGAACTGAGCTAGTCAGACTTGGATACACGGCGCCAGATGGAATCTTTTGGTGCCGAGCTGATGCCTAACTCTGGCCAACTTTGTTGGTAGGGCAGCGTCAAGATCAGTAAACTATACAGGTTGCGTATTCCGGGATAGACCAATCGCAGCACTTGAGTGTGTGACGTCACAAGATTCCAGATCTCGCAATTTTCAGATTTTACTCAGTCTAGAAAATCTTACACCGCGTGATTAAACTCGTAAACTTTAATTAACCCGTGGTCGGATTCCTGTGAAATTTATACAGAAATAATCTACACACATCAGCCCTACTGATGGTTAAAACAGAGCCTTAGAAAAGCGGATACAAATGTTTTTATTTCATTTTATAAACATCACCCGTTACACAAAATTCATGGAGGGAGAAGCAAATTTCACTATGCGACAATTTTTTGTATTTTTGTGTCCCGAAAAAACTTCAAGCGAGAAAGTTTTAGTGAAATAATTGAATTTTAATACAAATGAAGTTCCAGCCCCATATCTCGAATGGTTTACGAGTAATTAAGTGGTAATTATTCCATGCGCTTCAGTGTCGGAGTGATTTGTGACGAGCGTGAAATGTTCAGGAAGAACCATATTTGACTATGCGACAATTTTTTTATTTCTGTGACCAGAAAATGATTCAAGCATGTGAGCTTTAGGGAAATATTTGAATTTTATTATACATCAAGTACCACGTTTATATTTTGAATGGTTTACGAGTAATAGAGTGGTAATTACTCAAGGCGATAAGGCTATCGGAACGGTACAGAGGTCTTTTTTATTCTATAAAATAGGCCTACTAGCAATTACGTAAAAATCCTTAAATATTTTAATCGTGGACTCAATAATAAAGGATATTAACTGGCTACTTGTACCCATACTGAAAGATTGACCCGCTGGGGAAAAAGAATGAATTAAACTTTTTCCTAATCTTGTAAATCTGCACTACTGTTATTTAGATATTTGTTGAATTATTTATTTTATTTTTTGATCATTTGTGCTAGTAACTTTTATTTCTAATTACCTTATCAAATGCCTTATTAGTTTAATACCTTGTTACGCCCTTTTCATATTTTAATATAATTTATCAACATGAAAACGTATTACAGTTAAAATTGAATTGCCGAGGCTTTAAGAGCATGCTATCGGGTTATAGTTAGGGCAAGACGATGATAATTTTTAATGAAAAATTCATGGAAAAATCCTTTGAAATATTGTGTGATTTATGTAGAATGCATTGCGAAGCAATTTGTGTCCTTTTTGTTATGTTGAGACGTCGATTTTAAAGATCCTGCGCCTCTTTTCGTTGTGCTGCTCATGAAAGTTTCCCTGCCCTGCAATTCACAAACCATCCCTTAGTTTATTAGGTCTATATTATCTCTGTCGTCACATAATTTGTATACAGATGTACACTTTTGGCCGTGTTTCACCAATCATTACCTACATAACTTACCCCATATAACCCTGAGAAAATTATTATTAATATAAATGTATTGCTTTGATTACAATATTAACACAAATTAATACTCTACAATAGTCTACGCAATGTAATAATAACATTAGTACTGTACATGTTAATATTGATACATAAAAATTCCCGTAGTTGTTTTCTACCCTTATTATAAGGTACAATTTCTATACAAATATAGGATACATTCTTTAACAAATTTTCATCAAATTATACTAACATAACCTCTAGAATGAGGAATATTTTCTAGGCAACAAAATATTAGAACAAATCACCCTTTAGCTGTTATATAGGCCTACCTGTATTATATAATTTCTATTCAAATCTAGATCCTTTGGGAGATTTTTACAAGATTTTAAAGACAAATGCTGTAGAATCAGAAGAACATTTTAAGTAACTTGAATAACAGAACAGTTCACATCTTAGCTGTTTTCTACAATCTACAAAATTACTGTTACACACTGCCACAGCACATATCTGGCCCGGCATAATGGTTCAGTTAATTGCACTTTCTAAAGCACCTTCCATTTGTATTATTAAAAACAGTATGTACTGGTAATATCTATCCTAAAAGACTGGGTCAAGCGGCCGAGATCAGTAGGTAGAAGCTTTGTCAGCGCCAAATCATTCTGACACCTTGAAGCGCCCAGAATAATTACCACTCAATTACTCGTAAACCATTCGAGATATGGGGCTGGAACTTCATTTGTATTAAAATTCAATTATTTCACTAAAACTTTCTCGCTTGAAGTTTTTTCGGGACACAAAAATACAAAAAATTGTCGCATAGCGAAAATTGCATCTCCCTCCATGAATTTTGAGTAACGGGTGATGTTTATAAAATGAAATAAAAACATTTGTGTCCGCTTTTTTAAGGCTCTGTTTTAACCATCAGTAGGGCTGATGTGTATAGATTATTTCTGTATAAATTTCACAGGAATCCGACCACGGGTTAATTAAAGGTTACGAGTTTAATCACGCGGTGTAAGATTTTCTAGACTGAGTAAAATCTGAAAATTGCGAGATCTGGAATCTTGTGACGTCACACACTCGCCTGCTCGCCGCAACCCCCTGTCCTATAAACTCGCCGGAATACGCTACCTCTGTAGTTTACAAGCCTTGGGGCAGCGTCACTGGTAGTCCATTAACCTTTAGAAAAATGATTCTATCTAGCGCCGGATATCGAATTCTGGCTACCTCAGTTGGTAGATCATCGGTATGGAAAGCCAAGGTTCCGGATCTCAGAGACAGAGGGATTATTTCTCCTGATATCCTATGTAATGCCAACAGAAATTATATACTGTGGAAACATGAAGAGGCCTACATATCTTAATTTAATGAGTGATTGCATTAATTTTCATGGCCGTCACTAACCGAAGACAGTAATTAGAGTAATGTTTATACGGCAGTCTGCTTCGTGTGTGTGACTTCGTTAATTTCGTTATTGAAAATGCAACTTCACAAGCTGGAGAAATTTATATTAAGAGAATATTTAAGAGAAAAATTTCTCAATCACCGGGACGTGAACCTTTAACTTCAGGTGTCCGGGATGATGCTCTACCAACTGAGCTATCCAGAATTCGTGATACGGTGGGAGATGGAAACTTTCGCGTATGATTACTCTTAACAACCGACATTATTATGCTATTTATTATTTGTGAAACACAGAAAGATCAAGAATTCAATATCTATGTTATTTTCTAGAAGAAAATCTTTATTTATGTTTGTCTTTACATTTATTGAATGTAGTACTTCTTGGACCTCTCGTTTTGTACCAATCTAGTTTTGAGGCATTTCACATATCTTCCCTATTTACATTAGAATATACCGCAAGTACAATAGTTTTGTTGCATTTGACAGATCTCCATTTTATAAGTATCTTGACTGCTGGGATTTCGTAACAATTCGCAGTTCCCGACAGCAAGAATTTCAGTCTGCATAAAGGGTAACTAACAAAGTTATCCTACACTTAACTTCTAGAATTAAGAAGTAAAACTACTATTAGTACTTATAAATACAGAAAAATTACTTTTCATTAATATCAAAATTAATAACTACTACATAAAATAGTGTCCTAGTCTGTTTTTTTTTTTTTTTATTTATTTATTTTTTTATTTTATTTTTTTATTATTAATATACATAGTACCGCCTATACAGGAGCGTATAGCATACGCGTAGTATTTGCGCATTAAATTTTGATTCTCATCAAAGAACAATTCTTACAAGCTAGATCGAAGTTAGCTAAACCCAAGTTGGTAGACTCATCCTTTTTTCTCCGCAATCCTCATTAAGACACCAAAGCATGAAAACCTTGAACTCCATCTGCTTGCTGTTTTCTTAAAGGTTTTTCTCTTTAGTATTTGCATAGAAATTAATCTTCGTGATTAAAATTACAGAGTGAATGAAAGGAAAAAATAACGTAAAAAATAATGACAAATGATGCATTTATTTTTACTAACAATATTTTTTTTCGTAAATGTTTGCTATCACTTCTTTGTTAACAATCTATGTCTTTTTCTTAATGCCAATACTAGGCACAGACTTCATATCCATTTGCCTTCAGCTTCATTAACCTATTGCCTATTAAAAAAAAGAGATTATATTCTATGCATTAAACTGACAGGGCATTTGAAATAAAAGTATCAGGAAATAAATTATCATAAAAACTGTCCATGAATTTTTTTAGTAAATGAGTATATTTGTCTCAGCATCCGCAAGTATTATTATTACTACTATTATTATTACTATGGTTGTTATTTAAATGACAGTGTGTTCTGCGGAATTATATCTACACCATTTCAACCTCAATTTCGGAAAAAGTAATTTCAATTTCGGAAAAAGTAATTTCAAATTCGGAAAAGGTAATTTCAATTTCGGAAAAAGTAATCTCAATTTCGGAAAAAGTAACTTCAATTTCGGAAATACGAGGGTTATTTATTAAAACATTCGATGGGGCATAAAATGAAAACCACAGTGAAAATCAAAACTGTTTTGTTTGGAACATTTAGGTACACCTTCTAGCTACTTCTCTACATAATCTCGCTCCGATTGAGTCATTTGTCCCAGCGTGGTACCAAGTTTACTATACCCTCTTCATAGCCCTCGTATTTCCGAAATTGAAGTTACTTTGTCCGAAATTGAAATTACCTTTTCCGAAATTGAAATTACTTTTTCCGAAATTGGAATTACTTTTTCCGAAATTGAAATTACTTTTTCCGAAATTGAGGTTGAAAAGGTGTAGTTTTAATTATTGCATTAAAAATCTGTAGTGGTGAGTGTTCTGCCCGAAGACAGGTCCAGACCTGGAATAAAGTCATGGGATAACGACTCGTCCAGGTCTCTTTCAGACAAGGATGATTTGTCATTGTCTCTTGTGGAATGGGAATGTCTCTTGTGGACAAGAGTCCGCCGCCCTGGGGAGTTGATAGCTTGACGTCCCGGGTTTGATTCCTGGCAGAATCAGGGATTTTTCAGTGTAGTACGATAATAATAATAAATTTGACTTTTACTATATTAAAATTTCTTGTTGACATGTATTTTGAACCAGTGGAATTAAAAAAAATCTTTCCTGGATTAGTAGGTAATTATTGAGAGCGAAACCTCAGTGATAGTATGGCAGAGGAGTAAACTAAATTTACAAAAAAACACAACAAAATAATTAAATCGATATATCATTGTATAAGAATTAATGAAATTCCCCTGGTTATAATCTGATCCCGCATAATGTTCATATATCCAGTGGCGCCAACTTAGGCTATATGTGCCTGTGGGGCTCAATCCAACCCAATAATTTCCCGTGTGTTATTATCATAATTATTTATTTGCTATTACTCAAAATTGTATTTATTTGTTGAATCGCTGTAAAGCGAAATCAGGCTATTTAGTCCAGTCAATAAACGTCGGAAAACACCAAATAGAAAAAAAAATCGTGTAGTTTTGAAATTTTGCAGAGTTATCGGAGGGAGTGTCCTGAACAACATACTAAAAGTCCCCGAAGGTGGGGGGTGAGCGGGGGGCAGGAGGGCCCGCGGAAGGTCCCTATTTTAGATTTTTCGCTTATATCTAAACAATGATGCATCGTAGAGGAAAAGTAGCTATATACAAAATTCAAGCTGATAAAATTTCCTACAAGTTTGACTCTATACATTTCTTTTTATTCCCAATAGTTTTCGAGGTATCCGCCAGCGAAAATAACAAATTTTTTTAAAAAAGCTCTTTCGCCTCGCGCTTTTCGACACACTTTGCCTTCTCGCGCTTCAGCCCTTAGGTATACAGCAATGTTCTCATGAAAGAAGTTGTAGGTAAATAAATTATCTTGAAAACGAGTAGTCATTTGTTACTTTGTCTTCAAATGTTCAAAAGTTATAACAATTTTAAGATTCGGTCAAATTTCGAGATTTCGAAAGAAAACCGTACATCGCACTTTCTATATATTTAGGGGTTATATCTTTGTACATAAGCTGTATATTGTGTATTTACATCATGAAACAAGTGGAGAAACATCACACAACCATTAAAGTTGAAATTATTAAAAATCCGATCACGGTACAAGCACATTACATGGAAAATACATTATATTGCAGGCAAGAAAGGAAAAATAGGGACAAAAAAATCATGTAGTTTTGAAATTTGGCAGAGAAGTGGGGGAAAGTGTCCTAAACAACGTAGTAAAAGTCCCCATGGATAGGGGCTGAGCGGGGGGTGGGGGGCACTTTTACCGGTAAATGTAATTTCCCTCTGTTTTCCCTGAATACACAAAAAACTATGGGTTCTAGCAAAAAACAGTGTGTGCACAAAATTAAACTACATAAAAGTTCTTATAAAATTTATTTGAATGATATTTCTGTAGAATTAATAGTTCAGGAAATAGAAGGATATGAAGTATGACACATTTCTGGAAATTCTGTTTTACATACACCTATATATTATATTTTTTAACAAAAGAGAAGGCAGTTGATAATTAAATTAGCAAGATGCCAAGCAAGCAAACTAACTTAGTTCTTAGAATAATATTTGTACTAAAGGTAAACATCACACATAAAATAATAATAATAATAATAATAATAATAATAATAATAATAATAATAATAATAATTATTATTATTATTATTATAAAGCTTACAAAAATCACATGGTATGAGTGTACTTTATAAGAAACTAGCGTGTGCCCGCGATAATTATTTCAAAAATTAAAAATTAAGAGCATAATAGTTAAATCATTATATTTATTAACACCTAAATCACGTGGACTACATACCACGATTAGATAGTGTCGCTTGGTAAAAGCGACCTCAGATTAGAGTTCCCTGACCCAGAAAACCCCTGCATAGTGAGTTTCGTCCAAGTCGAACAATGTTTGACCATATTTAGGCCTATATTGAATATCCCTCTTCCGTGTAGGTTGAAAATTTCATACGTCTGCGGGCCTTGATATTCTGAACAAATGAATCGTCAAGGATGGACTTACAAAATCAAGCGATCGCCCGCGATAATTATTTCAAAAATTAAAAATTAAGAGCATAAAAGTTAAATCATTATATTTATTAACACCTAAATCACGTGAATTACATACCACGATTAGATAGCGTCGACTGGTAAAAGCGACCTCAGATTCGAGGTCCTTGGCCCAGAAAACCCCTGTATAGTGAGTTTCGTCCAAATCGAACAACGTTTGACCATATTGAGGCCTATATTGATTATCCCTTTTATAATAATAATAATAATAATAATAATAATAATAATAATAATAATAATAATAATAATAATCCTCTTCGGTGTAGGTTGAAAATTTCATATGTCTGCGTGCCTTGACATTATAAACAAATGAATCGACCAGCGTGAGCTACAACATTCAAGCGATCGCGATAGTTTTATGTCCAAGGAATGACAAAAATAGCCAAAGCCTACTGTAATTGATTTGACATTGAATGGTATTACTGAAAACGATGCTTCGAAAACGCAAAAAATACACTTTTTTGCCCGTTTTCCACTCATAACTCACGAACGAAAGGAAAAATTAAAAATGTAATATGCCAGAAACCTTCCCGGGAATGCACTCAACAACTTCCCAAAGTTTCATGGCGATCGGATGAATGGTGTAGTAATGCATAAAGGACACACACACACACACACACACACACATACATTCATTTTTATATATAGATATAAATCAGGCCTATTAGCCGTTCTATTTTTCGCTTAAAATATCATTTGGAAAAATTGTAAATAGTTAGAAATAGTAAATATTTAGAAATTATAAGACCTAATAGGCCTACATAGTACTTTAAATAAATGTTTAGTTGTCTATTTTTTTCAGTCTCCAATACTGGAATCCTAGTACTGTACATCGTATGATAAGTTAGGGTTCTATTTTTCTAACTACCGAACACTCAGTATTTGTACACATATATAACATTAATTAAAGAGTGCCTAAACAACTTATTTTGCTTGAACGTCGTCAATTTTAAATTAATCTTCTTCTTCTAATGGTATACTGTTGTATCCAGACAGGTTCTACAAACGGATGAGCATTTAATACTAGCTTTTCTGGATCCATAGTCCATGTGCCAGACCCATCGGTCATTATAATTTGGGGGGACTGAATGAAACTTATACCACACGTTCCTGGGGTCATGTGGAGCAAAAAAGTCGGGGGGGGGGGCCATCATGAGGAGGTAGCTTTCAAACATGGCGGCCATTCAAAATGGCGGACGACTGTGAATTTTTAAATTCAAATATCTCGGGACTGGGTTCATCAATCTTGAATTTTGTTTTTTCAAAATGTAGGTTATTCTTCTGGCTACATGTTTGTTCAACATGTATGTGGCCAAAAAACCAATATTTATTGGTCAAAATTCTAAAAATCGGAAATATAGATTTTTTGACATTTACGTTTTGCGGTTTATTACTCTAACCGTTGGGTATATCGAAAAAGTGTCTGAAACAAAATTTGTAGAGACACATCTCACCTTTAAAACGCAAAAATGAAATCGAAGATAGGATCAATAGAATCCGAGATATCCAGATTCAAAGCGGGCGGAGCGGGGTTGAGCATGTTGACCGAGCGCTCGATGCAGCCTAGTGAGAGGCGAGACTTGGCGTAAAATCCAGCGCTTTATTTATTTTCAGCCTCAGTAATTGCTTTATCTTTAGATAAATTTACATTATCTACTAATGTGCACTATTTTTAACATGATTATTAAGCACTTTCTCATAAATACAATTAACAACTATATTGTTTATCTGGGAAATGGACGTCAATAATTACCAGCTCATATAATATACTGTCAAGGCTTTTATATCCGATTTTTAAGATGAAATCGTTAAAGGAACTTCAAATAGTCGAAATAATTAAAAGAGGAAAAAAGTATTACAGTTTAGGTATGTATCGGAGACTTTTAACAATACTTTCAGAAATGAACACAGGATGTAAGCAACTAAGAAATAAAAGTTCCCATAAAATACCTTATACAATATTATTAACAATGTTGAATTAAGTCTTCTTCACTAGAATCACTGAAGTCAGGTATTATAATTATTGCTCTCGTCCTCAACTGCCGTTGCTTCGGCAAACCCCTTGCACCAACAGCTCTCGATGATTCAGATTTGAGTTGTTAAGCACGAGTAACTTTCTGGTGCACAGTTGATCTTGCAATGGCACCGGAAAAAGGAAAGTACGCACGCCGGTACTGGCAGACCTTCCATCCACTTGACTGATAAGTTACCTGAATCTGATGTGTCCTTTTCTCACCCATGAGCAAAAGTGTCCAGAATTAGTGGTTTGGTTTCCAGGCTTTTCATCAAAATTCCGGCCAGGTAGTTGGCACGTTTATTGTGTTTTCTCAAGGTGTCTTTACAAAGAGACATTTGGAAGCTCTCAATCTGGCCCTCTGAACATCTGGTAGCGCAGTTCATTTCACCTTGCGTTTGGGGGCATACGACTGGAAGACAAATTTTTCTTTGCTGTCATCAACATCATTATACATCATCCAATCTTTGCCTAACTTCCTGATTGCTTCAATAAATCTTTGTTCCTTTCTGCACAAAAGCTTTTAACTTTCCCCTGGCCAGCTAAAGCACTGATTGTGTCGCAGCCAGACCAGCAGTAATACCCAATAAGAGCTGTAAAAAGCTGTTCGCCTAAGGCAGATACTATCTGGGAAACTTGCATATCTGTTAAAACTGTTTTGTTTGTTTCCCGATTCAGAAGTTTTTGCTTTTTATGGTTTTGCAAAAACCTACAGCCTAAACTAATACATCTGTATTGATTAAAAAGCAAAGAACTGATACAGATGATGTAGCGGCGTTCCTTGCATGCAGCATCATTCTGGAATCAGCTTATTCTTGAGTGCAGAACAGCTCAGGAACATTTTTGCTCCTAATATAAATGATCATGAAGCAGATCTCATCAACTGCTGCGAAGATTTCTAGGTTTCCAATTATGTTTTCAAATTTCTCCTCTTACAAACTGCAAAAAAATAATTTTATCATTATATTTTTGCCGTAACTGTTCCTTAGAAGCGTCCTCTAACAAACCACTCTGTAGCCACCCTTGATTTCACTAAATTTGATACCTTCAGCTGTTCCGCTTTTTTCCCGCTCCAAAGATTTGATCGAAACCTCTGAATAATATATGTCAACCCTCCGACCTATATTAAAAACCTGCTTGAGAAAATTCGTTGAGAATTCGTAAAACGTTTTTTGTTATCCTTTGATGGACTGAAGCACGGCTATTGAATCAATGATGCAGGCCAAATCTTTTTCCGGCAGACTGGCAGGGGTGGTGTATACTTCCAAAAAATTAGATAATACTGATTTGTAGGTTTTCTTCAAAGGCCCATTAACATTCGCCGGTGCCAGAGGATATCTGAATCCTTCCATCATGTCAAGTTCTTGGTTTTCTGCAATAAAGGTCATTTTGCTGAATAAATTTCGATTGCACTGAAGGATTACTTCTTTGTTTCCAACCTTGGTTTTTTTGCTCTTCTTTAGTCTACTAATCTTAATACCCACTTTCTTAATACGTTTATGAAACCCTTCTCCTTTAGCTACCCGAAACGTGAACTCTTAATAAGCTATTTTCCCCTTGTTTTCCGAATCAATGTGATCAGAAGAACATATATTCCAGTAGGCAAATGTACAATATCTTAAGGGTTGGGATCGAAGGGGTTCGTCCACTCGGCTAGAAGGTCAGTGAGAGTTGTCACGTCTTTCTCATCTCTAAGTGTCCTTGGGCTTTGGAGGTCAGGGTGGCACTGATCTGTTTCTCTGGATGAAAGAATGCTGAGGAGGTTCTTTAGCTCTTATTCAGCATTAACATATTACCGTACTACAGCCTACTTTTTCAGACTGAAATCCTTAGTACCTTCAGGAGTTTGGGTGTCTTTGTTCACAGTCTCTTTGATGGCTTGGTCCACTGGAATTCTAGAAAATGGGTTGTTGCTTCTTATTTGTACTGAAAACCTCCTTCTACATAATATTGGTGAACATATGGGCTCTCCTTCTAGTTTAGATAATTCAAGAAAGTGTTATGATAGATAATGTGAGTAGTTCACTCTATCCAGCGCAAAAATTCAGGGCACAATTTTTTCAACAGCAGCTAAAACCAGAAAAAAAATGCCTTCTCGATTAGTCCGAAGAAAAACGGAAAGTAGCTCCACTAGGGCGATATATTTCATCCGAAAGGACAGCATTTCTTCATTACTTGTAAGAAGATGTATCAAGTAGAGAGGCTTGAACATGTTCATCTTGAAGTACAGAGTTAAGGGATGTATAGTTCATAATTAGTGATGTTCATTTCCCAGATAAATTGTATAATTGTTAATTGTATTTATTACTCAAATCCGATGCACCGAGAGCTGTGGGTGCAAGGGGTGTACCAAAGCAACAGCAGATGAGGAAGAGTGCAATTATAATAACTGATTACAGTGATTCTTGTGAAGAAGACTTATTTCAAGATTGTTCATAATATTATAGGCTATAAGGCATTGTATAGGAATTTTTATTTCTTAGTTGCTTACGTCCTGTGTTCATTTCTGAAAGTATTGTTAAAAGTCTCCGATACATACCTAAATTGTAATACTTTTTTCCTTTTCTTAATTATTTTGACTATTTGAAGTTCCTTTAACGATTTCATCTTAAAAATCGGATATAAAAGCCTTGGCAGTATATTATATGAGTTGGTAATTATTGACGACCATTTCCCAGACAAACAATATAGTTGTTAATTGTATTTATGAGAAAGTGCTTAATAATCATGTTAAAAATAGTGCACATTAGTAGATAATGTAAATTTATCTAGTAATAAAGCAATTACTGAGGCTGAAAATAAATAAAGCGCAGAATTTTACGCCAAGTCTCGCCTCTCACTAGGCTGCACCGAGCGCTCGGTCAACATGCTCAACCCCACTCCGCCCGCTTTGAATCTGGATATCTCGGATTCTATTGATCCGATCTTCGATTTCATTTTTGCGTTTTAAAGGTGAGATGTTTCTCTACAACGTTTGTTTCAGACACTTTTTCGATATACCCAACGGTTAGAGTAATAAACCGCAAAACGTAAATGTCAAAAAATCTATATTTCCGATTTTTAGAATTTTGACCAATAAATATTGGTTTCTTGGCCACATACATGTTGAACAAACATGTAGCCAGAAGAATAACCTACATTTTGAAAAAAACAAAATTCAAGATTGATGAACCCAGTCCCGAGATATTTGAATTTAAAGATTCACAAGCGTCCGCCATTTTGAATGGCCGCCATTTTTGAAAGCTACCTCCTCATGATGGCCCCCCCCCGACTTTTTTGCTCCACATGACCCCAGGAACGTGTGGTATAAGTTTCATTCAGTCCCCCCAAATTATAATGACATGGTCGATTTTGGGGGTCTGGCACATGGACTACCATATCTTCCACCACACCGAGTTGCACAGTGACAAAATATGATGTGCAAATATTCTCAGGAGCCATATAGACAAGTAAACATTTATTTAAATTAATAGGTAGGCCTGCTATTCTTAGAATCTTTAAATATAATTGTCTAATTCCTTACCATTTTTCAAATTACCAGTAATTTTTTTAACGAAACATAAAACGTCTCAGCTTTACAAGAAGAATATTAATAATAATAATAATAATAATAATAATAATAATAATAATAATAATAATAATGATGATGATGAGTTTTATATGTCACATTAACCATTAATAAGTATATTTTTCTAAGAACTAGTTTGCTTGCTTGGCATCTTGCTAATTTAATTATCAACTGGCTTCTCTTTCTTTCTTTCTTTCTTTCTCGTAGTTTAACCTCTCCCTTTTAGGATTTAAGCGACCCAAGCCGCCCGGGCTGGCTTCTCTTTTGTTAAAAAATATAATATATAGGTGTATGTAAAACAGAATTTCCAGAAATGTATCATACTTCATATCCTTATATTTCCTGAACTATTAATTCTACAGAAATATCAATAAGATAAATTTTATAAGAACTTTTATGTAGTTTAATTTTGTGCACATACTGTTTTTTGCTAGAACCCATAGTTTTTTGTGTATTCAGGGAAAACTGAGGGAAAGTACATTTACCGGTAAAAGTGCCCCCCCACCCCCCGCTCACTCCCTATCCATGGGGACTTTTACTACGTTGTTTAGGACACTTTCCCCCACATCTCTGCCAAATTTCAAAACTACATGATTTTTTTGTCCCTATTTTTCCTTTCTTGCCTGCAATACGTATAATGTATTTTCCATTATATGTACTGTGCTTGTACCGTGATCGGATTTTTAATAATTTCAACTTTAATGGTTGTGTGATGTTTCTCCACTTGTTTCATGATGTAAATACACAATATACAGCTTATGTACAAAGATATAACCCCTAAATATATAGAAAGTGCGATGTACGGTTTTCTTTCGAAATCTCGAAATTTGACCGAATCTTAAAATTGTTATAACTTTTGAACATTTGAAGACAAAGTAACAAATGACTACTCATTTTCAAGATAATTTATTTACCTACAACTTCTTTCATGAGAACATTGCTGTATACCTAAGGGCTGAAGCGCTAGAAGGCAAAGTGTGTCGAAAAGCGCGAGGCGATAGAGCTTTTTTCAGAACTTTGTTATTTTCGCTGGCGGATATCTCGAAAACTATTGGGAATAAAAAGAAATGTGTAGAGTCAAACTTGTAGGAAATTTTATCAGCTTGTATTTTGTATATAGCTACTTTTCCTCTACGATGCATCATTGTTTAGATATAAGCGAAAAATCTAAAATAGGGACCTTCCGCGGGCCCTCCTGCCCCCCGCTCACCCCCACCTTCGGGGACTTTTAGTATGTTGTTCAGGACACTCCCTCCGACATCTCTGCAAAATTTCAAAACTACACGATTTTTTTTCTTCTATTTTTCGTTCGTTGCCTGGACTAATTGTAGACATATATAGTACCATCTTCTCCCTCACGATAATTTGAAATCGTTCCACACTTCGTCACATTTTTACGTCTGTCAGTGCAGTTTCCACCGTTTCCGCTGTTCTAAAGACTGTAGCCCGTACTTAAGGAGAGAAAAGCTACATTTAGAATTTAGACGATGCTTGTGAGAAAAAAGTCACAAGAAGGCCATTAATGGACGAGGCAAAAAAATGTGATATAAGACAAAAGTGTGGACATTGGTATCTGGTTAAAAAGAAAGAGTGGATGGAACATGTAGACAAATTAATTAAAAAGGTCAATAAGGGACAATAAACCACGAAAAGGATAGTGTGATGGGGAGAATAAACTTCTGGTCTAGGGAAAGACGAAGAAGATAGTTCACTCCAATCAAGAGAAACACATTTTGGAAAACGCCGTGCTACATAATTCTTTAACCTTAAACAAAAATGTTTATAATATTAAAGGATTTCTGTTAACTAGACTACACAATTCTTTTCTGTAGGTTGAATTACGTTGTTGTTATTCATTATTACAAATAATTTATTCTTACAGTTTCTTACCCAATTCTATATTTATCCGAATTATTATATGAATCAAATAAGAGGTGGGAGTATGAAAATTTTAAAATCTTTGAGCCCACCCAATGTTTTTCAAAAGTTGGCTCCACTGCATTTATTATTATCAGTCTTACAGTTTAATTGTAAGGTAAAAATTCATGGAGCTCCTAGGTCATGGTCTCCGATGCTAATTGATTGGGGTCGTAGTGTACTTGGTTAATGCATTAATGCATTATCAGTTTTACAGTTTAATTGTAAGGTAAAAATTCATGGAGCTCCAAGGTCATGGTCTCCGATAGATATCTCTGCTAATTGCTCGGGGTCATAGTGTGCTTGGTTAATGCACTTTGTACTTGGTGACTAATTTAATTATGTTGCTTCTATCATTCCTTATATCAACAGCGAGCGAAATGGCCAAAGCGGTACCGTTTAGGACTTTAATTCCGGAGATAGCTAGTTCAAAATGTTCAGTATGGTTTTCGGGTTTCCGAGATTGAAATTTATTTGCTCTTGATAGCCTATGCGTCCATGACTGATTGACTAGTAAGTTATAATGGGAAGCCTGTAAGCATTAACAAACATTATACTCCTACTCTGTCAGCCACAGTCTACTTGAGTTTTGCGATATTGTCGGCCTGTGCGTATTCTAGCAGTCTATGAGGAACTGACTTTCTTTTGCAAAGTTCGCGGATTCAATCCCAGCTCAGGTCGATTGTATAAATTGATACAAATAGTATGTACCTAGAATCCGATATTTATTTAAAAGAACTAGTAATTTTTCAACCATAACTTCCGTGTTTGTTTTATAGCATAGTTATTAAATAATAATAATAATAATAATAATAATAATAATAATAATAATAATAATAATACTCTAGACCAGCGTTTCTCGGATGGTGCAGATGGTCCGCAGACATAATTAATAAAAATGTAAAGCAAATGAAGAGTAAAGAAGTAATTTTTTTCAGATATTTCGTTATAATGACCTATAATTAACACCCGAAATACAGTATTAAGAGGCCTTGTTTAAAAATTGGGATGTAAAATTAGGGGTCCGTAAATTTTTTTAGACATTTTAGAGGTCCTCGGGTTCAAAAAGGTTGAGAAACGCTGCTCTAGACCATAATGGTGGTACTAAACGAAAACCAGTTAAAATTTGTAGTATTTATTATGTACATCATTCATTAATGAAATTCATTCCTCAAGTGCTATTAGACTATAAACTATATTAACGCACTAGTATATAAGTGGCTATTCGTATGAAGGGATGCTGATATAAGAAGGAATCTGCATTAACAATAGATACTAAGTTTATTTATTTATTTTATGAAATAAAGAAGGAAACAGTTTCATATATTATATTGCACCTTATATTATTTTTGTATGCAGTCAAACCTCTTTATAACGAAGGTCGGTTTAGCACTATTTTTCTTTGGTCCTGGCAAATTTCCTTTCTTAATAATGTTAAATTTCACTCAATACAACGATGAAGCTATTTTAGACAACCCTTTTCTAACAATATTTTGATGTTAAATTGCTATTGGAAACCATTATTTTAGCCTTGTGAATGGGAATGGGAACTGGTATCAGATTAGTATCCATCCCAGCCATGAAGATTTATTTTCTGGGTGCACATTAACAATTCTTTATACGTCTGTTCCTTGAATTATCCTATAGATTACAAAGTATTATGCTTGTAGGCTTCCTAATATGACGTAAACAACAGCCCCTCAATGTAACAATATCCTCCATATAACAATACAATCTGCTAGGTCCCACAAATTTCGCTATACGGAGGTTTGACTGTATCATGCAATTTTTATTACTAGATAATTTGTTAAAGACTTCTCTTTTTATTTATAATGTACATCCACAAAGAGAATATAGGGTATATGAAACTGTTTTCTTCTTTATGGTATAAAATAAATAAATAAATAAACTTACTATCAATTGTTAATGTACATTCTTCTTAGGTCCACTTATTATACTACTGCGTTAAGGTTGAAATAGTTTCTGTATTCATGGTTCATACATCATGTCTAAACTTTTTAACATTCCTAGGTTCCTTTTATATTTTCATGTTTTTCTGTGGCATATATATATATATATAATATACAATATACAATATATAATATATATAATATACAATATATAATATATATAATATACAATATATAATATATATACAACCGGTCATGGACGCGATTTTAACTATCATTATCGCTTTGTTGGCGGGGTCTTTGTATCTTTGACAAAGCGGCAAAGGCACTTGTCTCAAGTTCGTGTTTTCAACAGCGAAAAAGGCATGCTGCTAGATTTTATAAACGATCAACCGGTTTTGAACACACTATGGGTCGAACTTCAAGCATGCAACCTCTTCTTGAAATATCCCATTAAATGGTAATTGAGATAACGAGTTTCGCATGATAAGATCTCCTTTAGCTCAACTGATCGAGGATTTTTATCAGTCAATTCATAATCTGAATTATTACCGATGCCATAATAATTTTCAGTGGCGGCTCGTGTATCGTGTATCGGCACCTCCTATTTCCACTTGATATTATCGATAACATTTTAACAAGACTGAAATGCTAAAGTCTATAATAACACCTAGTATTGAAATATAATTTCCCTTATTGGCTTCATTCCTGGAAGTGCAGCATTTTGCGTTTTCCTTTTCATACTTCTGTTTTATCTGCACTTTGGCCTATCTAAAACTATATTCTCTGGCTTGAATTTATTTGTGGGAGTTACTATCAACTTGAAGAAGAGCAGGTTGATTACTGTTAATATCTGAGGTTGATTTCTTGAACGTGATAGAACAATCTTCTTTCCATTAAAAGCTTTTTCACATTCTGCAGTTGATACAATTAAAAATTAATATGATGCAATGCTGCCATACTGGTAGGTCTGATCTCCCAGCATGCAGAGCAGTCAAGAGTGATCATTCAGAAGATGGTATTTAAATTTCTAGTGCTATTAGTGTCAAATCAAATAAAAAGCAAAAACATCTAAAAATTGAGTATTTGTTAGTCAATATGGCTAATATTAGCCAAAAATCCATTATGAGAATAATAACTGTGTTAACTAAAAACAATTCCAAGAGCGATAAACTAAACTCCGTGTTGGCCTACCACTCGACCGCTGCGTCATCTACCACAGGCAGATGGCAGGATTGTTGGGCATGTGGTCAGCATGACGACACCCACGGCTGTTAATGGTGGTTTTCGTGACCGGAAGCACTACACAACTGTTAAATGATCATGAAAAATCATGTTTGTCTGCCTAGATTTGTATTCTTGGATTGGTTATTTATATGTGTGTTTTTTTTTTTTTTTTTCAGGGAAAGCATCAAGCCAAAAGTTAATTTTGGAAAATGTGAGTGGAAGTTTTCATTCTGGCCACTTAACAGCAATTTTGGGACCATCTGGTGCTGGAAAAACAACACTGATGAATGTACTAACAGGCTTCAAGTATGTGACTTTCCTCTAATATACTGTATTTACACTCAGACATCTAAATTACAAGTAACATTCTACCCTCATAATTTAAAAAGCCTTAACTCCAATTTATAAGATTTTACAGGAGTGAGCATTCTATTATCCACCAATGTTTTGCCTTAAAGGTGGAGTTAAGCCAATATTAAAATATTTTTAAGTTTTAAAAAAGTAAAATATGGTATAGTATACATCAGTATGCATTAAACCAGTGATTTTAATATTTTTTGGGGTCTATGGCTCCCTTGATCTCAACATAAACACCCATGGCTCCTTTCATTCATGATATCGGATTTGAAGTGTTGGGGTAAATAAACTAAGAGTAGTTGCTCAAGAAATATAGATTTGTATAGGGAACATACATACATACATACATACATACATACATACATACATACATACGTACATACATACATACATACATACATACATACATACATACATACATACATACATACATACATACATACATACATAATACATACATACATACATACATACATACATACATACATACATACATACATACATACATAGATACATACATACACACTTCTGATTTTCTATATTAGGCTCGCTTTGCTCATTGGGGGCTCTGTCCCCAAAGCCCCGCCGAGGTTCTCGGCACTGGAATTTTCCTGTGGTTTACACCCTAAAAGCTATATGTGTACCAAATTTCAAGTTTCTAGCTCATCTGGAAGTGGGCAAACATTAATGTCAGTGAGTGAGCCTTTTTCGAGGGTTTATAGGCTACAAATTTAAAAAAAAATTACTTTTTTGGAATTTTCTTGTGGTTTACAGCATAAAAGCTACAGTGAGTCCCTCGCAAGAGTTGGCCAATGACGCGGGTTCCTGCGGCGTGGCGGGCATAGCTCCAACTCCCGAGCGATCGGGTGAAATATCTACGCTAATCTAAAGCCGCGATCGGTGTAATGATTCAGGTTCTCACATTTACAGTTAAAATTACAATGAAAATAAACACGTACCTCATCACAAGAGATGTTGGAAATGTTCTCCTCTTGCATCCACACAATACTGGCACCTTTTTAGGAAATTTTCTTTTACGGGCGTAAGTTCAGCTTCCGAGACAAGAGTCCATTTGTCGTGATAGGCCTATGTGATATTCTCTTTAAATTCTTCTAACAGTATGTGAATATTATTTATGGGGAAACTTGAAAAATAAAGTGTATAGGTCGATTTCCCATACATTAGAAGAACTTAAAGACAATATCACAAGAGAAATTAACTTTATCTCGGAAGCTGAACTCATGTGCGTGAAAGAAAATTTCTTTAAAAGGTGCCAGTATTGTGTGGATGCAAGAGGAGAACATTTCCAACATCTCTTGTGATGAGGTACGTGTTTATTTTCATTGTAGTTCTAACTGTAAATGTGCGAACCTGAATCATTGCATCGATCGCGGCTTTATTAGCGTAGATATTTCACCCGATCGCTCGGGAGTTGGAGTTGTGCCCGCTGCGCCGCAGGAACTCGCGTCATTGGCCAACTCTTGTGTGGGACTCACTGTATATGTATACCAAATTTCAAGTTTGTAGCTCATCTGGAAGTGGGCAAACATTAATGTCACTGAGTGAGCCCTTTTTCGGGGGTTTTTAGGGCTAAAAATTAAAAAAAAAATACTTTTTGAAATTTTTCTGTGGTTTACAGCCTAATAGCTATATGTGTACCAAATTTCAAGTTTCTAGCTCATCTGGAAGTGGGCAAACATTAATTCAGTGAGTGAATGAGTGAGTGATGAGTGAGTGAGTCAGCTGTGTGGCTTTATATTATAGGGATTAATTTTTAGCGTTCCTGCACTGAAAAATTTGTCAGTACACCACAGTTCATATTACTTGCATATTTATAACCTTATCACTTTCCATCACTTAAAATTTCACATACCAGAATCTGCAAAAAATCTGAGACTCCACTATAATAAACGTCTAAATTTTGTATGGAATGACCATGCTGTTGTTGTTATTATTATTATTATTATTATTATTATTATTATTATTATTATTATTATTATTATTATTATTATTAATCATTGTTAATCACCATTGTTACTATTGTTGTTTTCTATTATTTTGTATTTGTTATTAAGCTATTTCTTTTTACATCTAGAACAGGTGGAGTTTCTGGACGATTACTGGTAAATGGAAAAGAAAGGGACCTTAAGAGATTTAGGAAACAATGTTGTTACATTCCGCAAGAGATATCACTTTTTCCACTTCTTAAAGCAAGGGAGACACTGCAAATTGCTGCAGATCTAAAATTGGATGCCAGCATAGGAAAACAAAAGAAGACTGAAAGGGTAATTAGTTAATAACTTAGTTATATGTAGAACTTATTGATTATAATTTTCACTCTGCCTTATTATTTGTGGTTATATCGATTCCTGTAAAATTTCAGCATTTTACACATGTGTGTCAGTTGGGAACCTGCACATGTATTGGAAACTGCAAGAATATCAGAGTAGTACTATGGTAGTAGTCTCAGGTGCAGGCCTAGCCCAAACAAATTTATTATACAGGGCCACTTTTGATAATGATGTCCCTAGTATTTTTTGGTGCTTGGTGGTTCAAATTAACACAGTATGATATTGCTTAAGATTTATCCATAATCATCCAAGACCAGTGGTGCAGCCAGGGGTTTTTATTTGGGACAGGGTCCTAAAATTATAAAATACATGTTAATAACTTTTTTCAACCATACTATAGTATGTTTATTACGTGTGACATAACGATATCATAATGGCTTTCATTTTGAAACAGATTTTTATTATAACATTGTTGTGGTTTTGATTATTATCGAATATGTAATGATCTTGAAAACTTGAGAATAGCACATCAAACTGCATAATAAACAGCCTCTAATAAATAAAATAAATTCTGTTCGTCAGCCATTTCATAATTTCGGGTGGGACATTCTAACAAATTATAAAAACTATTTTTGTTTATTACATATCATAAATAATAAACTAGAATTGGTTCTTCACATTCTGTAAAATTCTGCCTTCTCCTCCACACTACATGCAAAGCATTATTTAAAATTTATTTTAAATATTTTAAATTTGTTTTTCAAAATCTGTTACGGGTGGGACATAACTTGGACACTGATTTTAATGATGCAAAACAAAAACTCATTTTCTGTTCTGCTATTACTGTTAGGGTCTTAATGTTGTTATTAATGAAGGTATGAGGGATTAAATACAAATTATAAACTGTTTCCAGGTTGTCAGAACATTTATTTAACTCATCAATAATAATTTAACAAAACTATCACTGTTACGGGTGGGACATTATGGGTGGGACAAAAATTCCCTTCTTTGTTATTTTACATAGTACTTAACCACACATAATTTTTTAAGTTAATCTTATACCAAATTGTACCTTAAGATGTATATTTTCTCAAATGAAAACGGACATAGCTGATTACTCTTGACTACTTGGTATTAAAGATTGTTAAAATCATGCTAAAAATGGCAAAACAAAGTAACTCAACGCAATAAATAAGTAAATCGACATATTTTACACATGAAACCACTTCAGATACACCTAAGTCCTTAAAATTCAGAGAATTTGAGGTTTTAAACTTATTTTTGACCACCCAATTACAATAATTTTATAACTTCTCTCTTTGAGGGAAAAATTCCCATATTTTATGAAATGGCTGTCGTGTTAGTTGTAATATTACACTAAATTGAGTTCATTTCATTTTGTAAAACAGCCAGGAGCAAGCTTTGACTTGAATGTCAGCCATCAGCTGCCATCTCTTGCAGAAGGAAAGAACTGCGACAACTTGCTTACAGCTAATTGCATGTGGTCAGCCATCTCGTTAAATCTAAAATCCTCAAAACTTAAATATTCAATAATTATGGTCGAATAAAAACAGTTGTATGCACCTTGCCTTTAATGGTAATTAGGAAACTCTTATAAAAATTATGAAACTCGCTTTGCTCGTTTCATAAATATATTTGTATCTTAATAAATGTCATTATAGGCTCATTGCATGTTGTACTATTAAATCATTGTTTATTAGTATAAGCTAGGCGGAATTAATTCTTCAATTTTCCTTACAACTTATTCTTATTCAATGAAGTTATTTTCCTATTGCAAACATAATTCACATGGTTGTTGTGGTTGTTGTTGTTATTATTATTATTATTATTATTATTATTATTATTATTATTGATGTTACTGTTATTAGGCTTATTATTGTTATTATTATCATCGTTATCATCACAATTTTCCATCTCTTATACTGTTTATAAAAAGTTTTAACACATCACAATATAAAGCATTTTGTTCTACTTTTGAAATACCTGGTTACCATACCAATAGGCCTAATGGTATGGTATGGTATGGTTTATTGCGTCTTTCAGTCAATACAGGTTATTTTTGTATCCTTAGACATCAGACTTGTCCGTTACAATTTTACAAGAATAGAAAATCATGAAAATTACAAAGAAGATTAAGGTCATTATTATATACAATTAGTATGAACACACTTGCTAAAATTTTTAGTACATAAAAAACCAAACTTGAAACGTGCTAATAAACAACTATTACACCTAACAACATACACTACAGAGTTATCAACTAGCCTAGGTAACAATCACTTGGCAATTTAATATTACTCTGTAATTGAACAAAAATCAAGTGAATAAAAGCTTTTATTAATTAAGTATTGTTTTAACTCTTTTTTGAATATTTTAAGGTTAGGTAAATTTTTTATTCAAGATGGCAAGCTGTTAAATAATTTCATACCCTGATAATCAGTTCCTTTCTGATACAACATGGTTCTATGCGAATTGATATGAAAGTTTTTACAATAACGAGTACTATATGGTTGGAAATCTTTATTTGCAGGGTAATAGGATTTGTTTTTGCACATGTGGATAAATACTTACTTACTCAATGGCAATAGACAATTCCTCAGCAAGCTAAAGGAATATTATCTATTTTATGGAACCCGAAGGTTCATTGCCGTGCTTACCTGAGCCCACCATTCAACCCTGTTCTGTGCTAACTCCATCCAATCATCCCTCGCATATCCGACTTCCCTTAAATCTATCCTAATATTGTCCTCCCACCTATTTCTACGTCTTCCACGTGGTCTTTTCCCTTCGGGTCTCCCAGTCAATACATATGGATTAATACTCTGTAATAATCACAACTGAATCTGCTTGCTGATAATGTTTTTAAAGTAATTGTTTGGTACGAGGGTCATTTCAAAAGTTCTGCACACTGGTCACCTCACTGGAAGCTTCATCAATTGTAAAAAAAAAGTTTTCACCGAAGTGGTTCCTTCAATTTGTGAAACAAATCAAAGTCTGGTGGGCTCAAATCAGGACTGTATGATGGGTGGGATGTCTTTCCCATCCATAGACGTGGAAAACGTTTTGTTACAATTGATGAAGCTTCCAGTGAGGTGACCTGAGTAATCACGACAGCTCAGCAATGAAGGTGCCCTATCCAGAACACAAAATTTGCCAAAACGTTGGGAAGCTGTCATAAGTAAGAATGAAGATTATATTGAAGGCCTGTAAAGGTATTTTGCAAAATAAATTATTTTCTTCCATTCTGTCTAACAGTGTGCAGAACTTTTGAAATGACCCTCGTAGTAACATACAGCACTAAAAAAACTACCAGATAGTTTTGACTTCTGCGACATTTCTGTTACGTAACATGAAACTATTATTAGCCAATCATCAATTTCAAACATTGTATGTGAAGTGTTTTAAACTATCTTGCATTCTTGTCACTAATTGAACTTCAGTGAAAATAGAACATTAATTTAAAGAAGAAACATTATAATCAGGAGGACTGGGGGAAGGGCTTTAGCCCCTTTAGCACCCCTCTGTGGCTGTGCTACTCTCCAAGATTGTATGTAAGTGGGTTCTTATGGCTGATGACATTTCATGCAGGTCTTCAAGGACACCTCTTTTAACTAACATAATTCTTTTGTTCCTTTGTGCTCTCAAGGCTTTGTTGTGTGCACAGTGGATATGACTCCTTTATGCTCCAAGAACTATTTTTATTCCAGTGAAATTCACCATACTAAACCCAGTTTTGGTTCTGTGGACAAACCTCATTGTACTTGCAGGGAATTTTCACGAGAGTGTTTTCTGTTATCTTATTGTTGTATTATTGCTTTGCATGGGCTATTCATTGTAACTTATGGAACTTAATAGGTTACTTAGAGCTAGGTGTCTGTATTATAATTGCACTCCACTTCCACTCTGTTTACTGATCATGCAACCTCTTTCCAAGTCTGAATCTATCTTGAGAATGTGCTTGGTTACCCATTGCAACTTAGTGGAGTTCGGGGAATGGGATTTGTAGTGGTTTCTTTTCTACAATAGTTACAATTACATGTAGGTGAGTGCAGATATTCCTCTCTTATAAATATATTTTATATAAACTATAATTTAGATGTTGTGAAAATTTTTCATTGGTCTCTTCTCCCTAAGTGGTTTTCCTTATTTGCTACTCACCTGACGTAACACCACTGCCCTTTGTGCATTTAAATCATATTATAATTTGAATTGTGTTGTGCTTCAGCTCTGTTAAAATTATAATAATGTTTGGTTGCATTCTTCAGTATCCAACTTCTTGTATGAAAGGTGGAGTACATGTGTGTGTGAGTTCTGTAAATAACTATACTAATAAGCTGACCTTGTATCAGAGCTATTCAGGTATATAATTTCCGTGCGTATGTAATGAAGTCTTACAGTCAAACAAACTTGCATGTCATTTGTAATATTCACAATTTAGCTAATTGATCATTTTGGATAATGTATTATTATTAAGTTTGTAATCAAAGATAAGACCATAATTTAATAATCATAATGAGGAAAACTGTATAACGAGCTCTAAAATTGACATTGTAGACTTGGCTGACATTGTAGCCATAAGTCATCAAAATGGAAAAGCTTTGGTATTAGATCCTACCATAAGATTTGAAATTGATGTGAACCAGGCTTCTGCAGTTGACGAAGAGAAGAAATCAATTTACGAACCATGTCTTCCAGACCTTGCTCAACGTTATGGCATTGAGTTGAGTCATTGAGACTGGTCTTTTGTTTGATTGCAAAGGCACTTTACCGAAATTCACATGGAACTATCTTCTCTCCTTAGGAATATCCATGTAACTTGTGCGTACCATACTTGTGGGGATAATAAAGGACTCGCTTTGTATCCTACACAGGCACCTGTATTCCACTTAAATAAAAGCTTATTAATACTCCTCCAGCTGAGTTAAGCCGCTTAAGTCAGTAAATGCTAATTATATCCTTTGTTGAATCCCTAATTAGATACGGGATCCCCTTTTGGGGCTCTTCTCCAAAAGCTGATTGCATTTTCAAATTGCAAAAGCTGATACTAAAAACAATTTTCCACTTACCCATTAGAACACCAACCAAAGAGCTCCTTGGAAAAATAGGAATCTTACTTGTACCGTGCTTGTATATATTTGAAACGTTAATCTTCATCCACAAGAATAAAACTGAATTTCGTCTAAATACTGAGATACATAATTATCACACAAGAACATTTAATAACTTACATTTGGACAGTCATAGACTTACCAAAAGCTTACTTAGCATATCTCACACAGGAATTCTCATGTACAATAAACTGCCACCAGAAATAACAAAATCCAACATCAAAACTTTTAAGGGAAAACTAAAAGATATACTCCTGAATGGCAAGTTCTTTAGTATTAAAGATTACTTAGACTCAACATTTTAACTAAAACAACTCCATTCATAGTCTCGACCATAAGAATAAGAATAAGAATAAGCCCGTGTCATCCCTTTTGGGCAAGGGCCTCCTGCTGTGATGCAGGGTGAGCTCACTTTTGAACCTGTCAGGGGAGCTACTCCTGACAGATTTGACTTTCACATTGGGTATTTATTTCCATGCTTGATTTCACTTTCACTTATCACATCTGTTTGTTGAAGTAATAGTGTCCGTTATTCATGTCCGGCGTGGAGTAGTCCTTTCTCTAACTCTTTCCATGTGCGTCGGCATTTTGCTACTCTGGACCACTGGCCACCCGCTATCTTCTTGAATAAATCAGCCCATCGTACCCGCGGCCTTCCGACGGATCTCGTGCCAATCCTTGGATCCCACATTGTGACTGCCTGTGTCCATTTTGCTTGGTTCATTCGGCAGAGGTGACTGCCCCATTTCCATTTCAGTCGAAGTGCAGTCTCTATGATGTCTGTCAGTCCTGTCCTACGTCTAACCTCTTCGCTTCTAATTCTGTCATGCAGGGAGATGTTTGTTATTGTACGTTCCATTTTTCTCTGGCACCTCCTCAACATCGTTTTGTCGTTTTCAGTCAGGGACCAGGTCTGACACCCATATAACAGTACCGGGTTGATGCAGCGTTCTAAGACGAGTCTTTTTGTTGCTAGTGTTTGTTGTTTGTCACCCAGTATAAATTTTAGGGCCCAGAATTTCCTCCATGCTTGTGCTATTCTATTCTTGATTTCTTTTGTGCTGGTATTGTGGAAGGATACCGTTTGTCCAAGGTAGATGTATTCCTGTACATAGTCCAAGGGGTGGGCATCCACGATAACTGCTGCTTCCTGGTCGTTAGTCATTACTTTCGTCTTGCTGGGGTTCATGTTGAGACCTACTTTCTTACTTGCCTCGTTTAGTTCCACCAGTTGTTTTCTGAGTTCTTCTGCTGATTTTGAGAATATTACAATATCATCTGCGAATCTTAAGTGCATGAGGTTACGTCCATTTATGCTTATCCCTAGCTCATCCCATTCCAGTTCCTTAAACACTTCTTCTAACAGGCTGGTAAAGAGCTTGGGTGAAATTGAGTCGCCCTGTTTGACGCCTTTCTGGAGTGGAAATTCCTCTCCATCTTTATCCATTCTGATTTTTGCTGTGGCATTTGCGTATAGCTTGTCTAGGATTCGGATGTATTTGAGCGGCACTCCTTGTCTATGTAGTCCTAGTAATACTTGATCTTGGTCCACTGAGTCAAATGCCTTTGTCTCGACCATAATCATCAGTTAATGTAAGCAAGCTAAATCCTGTAGTAATTAATAATTTTCATTGTAATCATCTATGTTTTATTCATTTGTTTTTATTGTAATCATATATGTTTTATTCATTTGTATTGTATTGTGTTGTAATCATCTATGTTTTATTCATTGCATTGTATTGTATTGTATTTTGTTGTCCACTTCATCAGTACTTATTGTATAACTCTATCAAATTGTGTCCCATATCATTTTGTAATGATCCAGAGGATGAAATAAACTAATATATACTTATGTTATTTATATTGTATATTGTTAATGTTGTAATATTGAGGCATCATACAGTACCCGTATTCAGGATCCCTGTGGTCAGTCATGAAATGAACTGATGCCATTTTGAATAAGTAAGTAAGTTAAAAAAAAAAAAAAAAAAAAGAATAACATTTGCGTTTATTGAATAAGTATCAGTATTGAATTCTGGATGAGTATTTAAATATAAATATGTCAAGTAAGTTAATTAAATGAGTTTAACTAATAGCCTGAATACTGTACACCTATATGCTTTTAGCAAGGTTACAATTAACACTAGAATGCTGGAAGGATCAATTTAACCCCTAAGTAGAATCTTATTTTTACTTTTAGTATTAAAAATTAGTTTAAACAATTTTCTCTTGTGACATTCTTTTTATGTGCTCACTACAGTCGCCAAACATGATTCTTTTCTCTAGCATTCAGTTGTGACATATGATGTAATTTACTTTAAATGCCTGGAGGGATCAAAATGACCCCTTAAGCAAAATGATATTATTTTAATACTTGACAAGCTAAATGTGTTTAATTTGATATCAGTGACAAGCTAACTTATACAAATGGTTAATAGTATTCTAATTATAAGTACCAATAACTGTGATAAGTTTTTGTATAACCTAACTTTCAAGATGATTTCATTCCCTCTTACTTAATGAAAAATGCATCATGTTTCGAGAGTTGCCCTTGTGACAATTCACATCAATCAGCCTTAACACCTGGGAAAGAGAAGGTCTCTGGGCAAAGATATTGGTCATTTCAAACTTTATCTATCCCTTTCTCAACTGCCTGGCCTTTCATAGGCAAAGGGCATCTGCCTAATCACCGTGGGCCTTGAAGAATGAAAGAAATGTTTTATTTTGTATTTTTAGGTTAATGAGGTACTGGAAATTCTAGGACTTGAAAAAGTAGCAGAAAAATCAGTTTCTAAATTATCTGGAGGAGAAAAGAAGAGATTATCTATTGGTCCTGAGTTATTAACAAATCCACCTGTGATGTTTCTTGATGAACCTACAAGGTAGGCCTATATTTCATGGATTTTATTTTATATTAGCAAAAGACCTCTTGCCTTTCATGAGTGCTAGTGATGTTTTAGATATGGAAAGGAAATATCCCAGTTTGTGAAGCTGAAAGAATGAAGGATTTTATAGTTAATTTAAAATAATCTCTTTATTAAATAATTTTTGCACATCTGTTTGTTGGTGCTTATCTTAAAATATATTTTAATGCTTACTTAAAAATCCTAGCCTATCGCAGTTCCCATGGCATCCAGAAGAGTACAAGAAAGTTCCTTATGAAAGCATTATTTCTAATCTAAGAAAGTACAAGTATTTAGGTCTTATTTAACACTACTTAACATTGTAAGCTGCCTAGAGACAAAGTATATTTTATACACCTCATCATATTTATAAATGAGTTGTTAAAGTGTTATGTTTCAATATTTAAAAAATAAAATCAATAAATAATAATAATAGCATGTGGTTTTGAGATTTCACAAACAACGAAATGTGTAACAGAAATTTTCAGAATATTATAATATTAGTATTTCAATGGCAGATCCTTTGACTTGGTCTGTAAATTTCACTCTCCAACTCAGACTACCCTTGGCATCCTCTTTCAGTATCCAATATTTTATTTTCTCCTTTACTTTGTCTTACAGCTGAATTTTTCTTCTTTGAAGACCTGGAGTTCTTCATAGTTTCCTTTGATGACATCATTCAGCAGACAATTTTTTTTCTTAAGATGTGTCCTATTCGGTTACTTACTTGCAAATAACTGTGTTCAGGATTGATTTTTTCTCAGGAGTGATTCAATTATCACTTTGTCCATCCGTTTTATTTTTTTCCATTCTTCTCCAGCACCACACTTCAAAACATTCCAGATATTTCTTCTCTATTTTTCTTAGTGTCCTTAGCCCTGTTAAAATGCCGGGCTTTATGCTTGACGCACAACTTAGTTGGAGTGACCATATTGATACAATCTGTGTCAAGCTTAGTAGAGTCCTTTTTTTGTTGAGGAGATTGAAGATGGAGATGCCTAGTGATTTTGTAATGTATGCCTACCACGCATTCTTCCAGTCGCATGTTGTGTATGGAACTAGACTTTGGGGTCACTCTGTCAAGGCCTATCAGATTCTCCTGCTACAAAAGAAGGCAGTTAGACTATTGTGTGGTGTTGGGTATCTCGACCACTGTAGACCTTTGTTCATTCAAAAGGGAATTCTTACAGTGTACAGTGTATACATTTTGCAATGCTTATTAGCTATTAAAGACAGGGAGGCCGATTTTACTGTTAACCGAGAGATACATGAGTACTCTACTAGACATTGTAATGACTTGAATATTCCTAGGAATAGACTGAACAAGAGTTCAAACTGTTTTCCTGTGACTGGCATGAAGTTTTTTAACTGTTTGCCACTATCTGTACGGTGTTCCACAAGAACTCGCTTTGCAAAACTGGTAAAAAACTGGCTCCGGAATCATCCGTTTTATAGTATTTATGAATACTTTGAGGCTGATCACTCTGAGATCACCTAATATTATGTGTTTGACTTAGCCTATTGCTTTTTTGTTTAATGGCTGAATAAATATTATTATTATTATTATTATTATTATTATTATTATACAGAAACAGCTCCAGATGTATATAAATGTTTATAAATTTCTTTTTTAAATCCAAGCTCAATAGTATTCTCTTTTCTGTGAATGCCGTCTTGGCCATGGCAATTCGTGATCTGATTTAGTAGGTATCTTTCATCAGCAGACTTGAACTGATAACATTTGCTATTCTCAGTTTCCTGCAAGGATTTGCAATGGTCTTTCTTTTCACAATATTCTCAATGGGTCAGAAGTTCAAAACAACAATATCTATATCAAACGAGAGCCCACCTGGCAAACAATCTCAATTCATACAACGGAAAACATTGCAAGAGTTTTGTGATTATATAAGTTGTGGAATGTTAAAAATTAAATATAATTTGTCCAACTTGTTACTTAATGAAAAATGCATCGTGTTTCCGAGAGTTGCCCTTGTGACAATTCACATCAATCAGCCTTAACACCTGGGAAGGTCTGTGGGCAAAGATATTGGGCATTTCAAACTTTATCTGTTCCTTTCTCAACTGCCTGGCCTTCCATAGGCAAAGGGCATCTGTCTATAACCGTGCACCTTGAAGTAATGAACAATTAAAAAAACTAAAATTATAACCTTGTCAAACCAACATGATAATGCAGTTATGCAGCCATGTTAATTAGCTCTGAACTAGCCAACATGCAGCTGCAAAATAGTGAAATAATGGATTTAAAATGGGTAACTGTTTCTGCTGGTCCTAGTAGGTAAAATACAGTACTCATTAAAACAAATTAGTTAACCTATAAATGCATTTAACTGATGGAAAGCTGTTGTTGGAGAGATCAAAGCTCATCACAGGCTGTAGTGCCAGATGAAGAAGAAGATAAATGCATTTAAATACAGTGAGTCCCACGCAAGAGTTGACCAATGACGTGGGTATCTGCATCACGGCTGGCACAGCTCCAACTCCCGAGAAATCGGGTGAAATATCTATGCAAATAAAGCCGCGATCGGTATAATAATTCAGGTTCTCACATTTACAGTTAAACTTACAATGAAAATAACCACGTACCTCATCACACGAGATGTTGGAAATGTTCTCCACTTGCATCCACTCAATACTGGTACCCTTTTAGGAAATTTTCTTTCACACGCATAAGTTCAGCTTCCGAGACGGAGTTAATTTCTCTTGTGATAGGCCTATGTGATATTGTCTTTAAATTCTTCTAACAGTATGTGAATATTATTTATGGGGAAACTTCAAAAATAAAGTGTATAGGTCAATTTCCCATACATTAGAAGAACTTAAAGGCAATATCACAAGAGAAATTAACTCCATCTCAGAAGCTGAACTTATGCGCATGAAAGAAAATTTTCTAAAAAGGGGCCAATATTATGTGGATGCAAGAGGAGAACATTTCCAACAACTCTTGTGATGAGGTACATGGTTATATTCATTGTAATTTTAACCGTAAATGTGAGAGCCTGAATCATTACACTGATCGCAGCTTTATTTGCGTAGATATTTCACCCTATCGCTCAGGAGTTGAAGCTGTGCCCGCCGCAACGCAGGAACCCGCGTCATTGACCAACTCTTGCATGGGACTCACTGTAATATAATAAATAGTTAATGCTATTGGATTTGTATGGTGTAAGATTTTTATACCTATATAATGGAAAGTAATGTTCTGTTCTTTTTCAGTGGCTTGGACAGTATGTCTGCATTGCAAATAATTACCCACCTTAAGTCTCTTGCCCGGAGTGGAAGAACAGTAGTGTGCAGTATCCATCAACCTAGCTCTCGCCTTTTTCAAATGTTTGATGATGTATTTGTTATTTCTGAAGGACGTTGCCTTTATAATGGACCAATAGAAGATATGACGACTGTTTTTGCAGAAGAAGGATTTGAATGTCCCAATTTCTACAACAGAGCAGATTTCGGTAATGATGTTTCTTCAATTAATTACTGCACTAAATAGTAATATGGTAATAAAATAATTTTGAAGAAGTTATTAAATGAATTACATAGACTTGCAAACAGTAATATTTGTAACGTTTGGATTATCCGTACTTCTCAATTTGCTTCTATATACATAAATTAAAAGTTGTAAAGTCACAATACAATAATACTTGACAAATCACGAGTTCACAATTAAAATTGATGAAAATCTTGAGACGTCCACTGTTAAAAATCTCCTCATAAATGAGTGTTTGTAAATGGAACTTTCAATTAAATGGTAAATAGCACTTCTCTTGAATAAATAGTAAAAGTCACTACTAATTATGTTCTGGTATTAAATGAAGACCAATTGTCCTAGACACTAGCTGCTTCCTAGGTTGACGTCACAAGTTATGCCATTTTCAACCCTTTGCTGCATAGTGTGGTGAGTACATATCATATGTTTCATCATTTCCGGTAGAAGGATCGCTCAATGAAGTTTGGAAGAAATCATGAAAGTCATGAGGATTGTGACCTGAATTGTAAATTTCTTGTGTTTTAACTTCAAATGTAGAAAATGTTTCTAGCTTTGAGACTTGACTCTTCTTGGCAAAAACGTTGATGCTGGAGAAATCGCCTTCATAAGTTGTCTCGGCTTTCGTTACTAATGGATTTGCTTTGTCATACCTTATCCATTAAATCTTTTGCCATTTTATTTTGATACCTTCTTCAGTTTTTTTATTTCTATTTAGCATCACTGACTTTGCTAATTCTTTCCAGTCTATATGAACTTCATAATTTGGCTCTGTTTGTTTTGCTGCCTTTACAAATAATTGAGACCTATTTATATGGCAGATAAACATGCACACTTTGATGCAGCTTCAGTTCTTGCATTTTGAATCATATTGCATTTGGCTATGGCTGGATATGAGGAATTTTTGACCAGTAGTCTTTATTGGCACAGCTTAAAGAAACATTGCAGCTACATTCTGACTCTTTTGCTAAAGAGCTTTACATTCTTCATGGTTTCAGGAATACTTTTCAAATGATAAAAAAATACTTGAATAAATTTCATATGGCCATACGTCCGCCCTCTATTTTCTTCCACATGTAACACTCTAATATTATACCAACATCAAAGATACTGAAGTTAAAAGTAGCTAACTTTGTTTTGTAGAAAAGAACGGGATTTGTTGGATATATGGGAACATAGAGTTGTGGTAAAGTAGCCTACTCTGTTTTGTAGAAATGGATGGGATTTTTTTGAAGTGTGGGAACATACAGTACTCGTTGCAAATCAAGAGTAGGCTACAAGAATGTCTAGTCTCAGGATTTAGTTTGGCTTCAATTTTGTCTGACTGCTTTCCATTTGTTACTCAGTCCTTTAGTTCTATGTGTCTGCTGTAATCATCTTGCATTATGAGCTTCTGTTCTACATGAGATGATTCATATGATGTGCATTTAGGGCACTGTGGAAGGACATATTAAAATGTTTTTAAAATATGTCAGCAAAAGATATTCTTGACTGGTTGTACACCTTATTTTTACATTCAGTTTGGTATAATTGATACATTTTGGCAATGTTTAAATTTGGATTTAAATATTTCCTTCTAGTGGGATGACATTGTAAGGAATTTGTTGGTGTGATATTTTACAAAAGAGATGTCTGTCAGAGAAGCACATCTTTTACTGTGAGCTCTTTGGCAACATATTAATGAAGAAATAGACAAGAAATAAACATTCTACAAACATTGGTAAGAACATAAATTGTGTTATGCAAGGTACCCCAGAAGAAGAAAGAAGAAGAAGAAGAAGAAGAAGAAGAAGAAGAAGAAGAAGAAAAATAAAAAAAACAAAAACTGTCAAATCTCATGATTGTGGAGGCCACTGCATTGGTCTCTAACATGACGGATTTATTGTTGACGCATGCAGTATATTGGAACACCTTCTGCAACCCCATGTTCCTGTTCCCCAAATGCAAAATTTGATACTGCCTGTCTACTCATGAATTCATTGAACATATTTTTTTGCATTCTATAAAAAAGTAAATTGTACTTATATGTTAAATTGGATGTTTAATTGATTACTCCTTATTTACTGCTTTAGTTTTGAATCCTTATTAAATTCATGCAATATTCAATAGGTTTTGTTTTGGAAAAAACATTTTTTTTAGAAGTAAAAACAAAATTACATTAGGCCTACAACTCTTTTTTTTAATGATATTGTTTTCATTCATCTGGTGTATTATATTTGATTTTCAGCAATTGAAATAGCTAGTGGAGAGCAAGGAGAATGTTTGGATAAATTAATCGCTAGATTTGGTCATAAAGAAACAGATGTTACTGATCATCCTCAGAATGGCTGCATTGAAGCAAGTAAGTGTTATATTGAAGTATATGAAGTATGTCTTAAAATAAACATAATCTACTGAATCCAGTTGCATTAATTTTATTTCATATGAGTTTTATAATATATAATTATGTAAGCAATTTTAATATATAATTATGTAAAAAACTTTAATATTTAATGATACAGTGCATGCCACTTATTATGATCACTTTGGGACTCAGCAAATCTGATAATATTAACTGAATGATATCAGTAGCTGGAAGATTTAATTGAAGGATATTTATTCATACATACGATAATACAGTATAAAAAGGGATTAAAAGCTATTTATTCATAAAGATAATATGTAACGGTGAATCATTCAACCACTGATAATAGCCTACAGTATTAGACTGCAAACAACTATTTTTGCAATCAATAAAAAGTTTTTAATTGTTTCTGTTTTCCCTTTGGAATCCGTTAACCAATATTTCACACTCATAGTGTTTTTGGAATTTTACTGATCTGTGGTGAACACCACTTAGTAAACTTCTAACTCTTGTCTGTTCAAGTATTTTCATTTTACACTAACCATCAGTGCGTGTCAAAACTGTGATCTTCACAAACCAAAAGCAACAGCTTAACTGAGGGGTGAACATGCTATTTTTTCTTTTCTTTCTTTCTTTCTTAAAACAAATTTCTGTGATCACCGCTCGAAAAGGTCATCCTCAGAGGTGGAAACCCTACCTTCACTTCCAATACAACATACCGTAATACAACTTTCAGTTAGAAACAATTTTTTTTTTTAAACAAAATTTTGAATGAACTTGGAAATAAAGTAGCAGAAAAAAAAAGTGATAACATAAACCGAATCTTTGATCACAATAAACAGCATTTTTTTCAATGTATTAGTATTAATCCATATGGAACTTCATAAAGGGATAACATTACCCAACTGATAACATTATCTATGATTACATTAAGCGGCTTCTCATATACTTTACATTTTTTTGGAATTTGAAATGTGATCATTGCCACACAAATGGTTGTTTTGATAATATTTAATAACAAATTATAGAATTAAGTTCATTACAGTGCAATGTCCACACTTCCCATCATTTAACTGTGTTCATTTAGATTTGTAAAAATTTATGTTTAAGCCATCAATTTATATAGACTTTATGTAACCTACAGTATGGCTGCTTCTTTTTGTCCCATGAAATTGGGCCACTGCTACTGGAAGAGAGCCTTAAGATTGCCATGCATGCACATTTTGTACTTTCAATTAGGATAACTTACATTACTTCAAAACGTAGCTTTCACTATTTCAGATATGAACCAATGTCTGGATTATTCTTTATACACTTCAAGAGTTTCTTGGGGAAATAAAGTAAAAACAAATTTCATATTTAATAATAGATAAAGTATCATAAACTGACCAGTGTGGCAAGAAGCAAATATTTAATGTCAATAACAAAATGGCTTGTTCTTCGTATAGGAGCTAGTATCACTAGGCATCAAGTGTTTAGATGTGTAGGCCTATATATAACCATGCAGAATAACTAAACTAATTTTAAGAGGCCATCTAGGTTTTTAATTACATAATATCTGCCAGGCGTCTGAAACTGAAAATTCAAATTAGAATGTAGTAATCTTGAAGTAAATTTGGTACATAAATTATACTTGTTTTCCAAGAGGTTGTACACCACTGTACTGTAATCTATATATATATAAATAAATAAATAAAAACATACTCTGTTAAAAACTCACTCTACCAAATTGTTATAAAGAATTATTATGCTGAATATTTTTACATAAACCTATTTTTAAGAAAATCATTATTAAAGTAATTATATTTTTTCATCACTTTTGTTATGATTTTAAAGATCAGCCATTTTATGCTATATAAATATATATAAACCAAACTCTATGGCTCTACATCCCTGGAGGAATTAGGCCTACCATCAGACTACTGCAGACTGTGGTCAGCATGCCGTCACCCATATCCGTTAATGATTGTTTCTGTGACCAGAGCTACTGCTTCTTATTCAAGTTCCTCCTCAAGGAGGAACCGGGGATCGAATCTGGGCCTGCAGATCCATAGCCAATGTCGCTAACCATGAGACCACACAGAAGATGTACAGGAGTGTGCTAACTCTAAATACAGTGAGTCTCAGACAGATTGCACTCGCTTGCCGCACCCCGTGCTTCTCTTATGATGACTCAACACTTCCCGCGTCGCGGCCAGCTGTGTCCCCGCAGATAAGTCAACAATTCCTGCATAGCCTGCAGTTGAGCATTGTTCTCGTGTTGTACAGACGTGAAAGTGTTATTCTGTAGTTTGTCACAACTAAAAGAAAACATTAGGATAGAGATAAACTCAATAATGGAAGAACAATTAATGCGTATTAATCGGAATTTCCTATCACGATGCCAAAATTGTGTGGATGTAGGAGGAGGACACTTCCAGCATCTCCTGTAATAAGGTAGGTGCCTATTTTCGTTACTTTCAAACTTATTTCATTTATTTTCATTGTCACGCACGGTCAAGTCAGTCAACTGCCAGGCAGTTCCTTTGCTGGATACCGGGGATAGGAGCGTCGTCTGGGGGGAACCCAACGTGCGGCACAACGGATCCAATCTGACTGAGACTCGCTGTACAAAGTCTTGTTAATTTACATCCAGTATCCAAATTGATATCTATATAGACGAACAGAAAACTGGAAAGCTGAAAAATTCCACAAATAGTTATGATCATATTTAAGTAGGTAACATGTGGTCAGGTATGTCAATTAAGTGAGATGGTTGACAAGATTGTAAACAAGAAATTTACTACCATATTTATTTATTTTTTAGGCTTGATGCTCACTGAGAAGAAATCAAAGGAAGATGAAACGTGTATTGTAATTCACAATACTTATAGAGAAACTATTGACTCTAATTATCCTGTGTCAATATTTTATCAGTTCCTTATTTTGCTGAAGAGGTCATTCCTCTGTAGTTCTCGAGATTTGGTAAGTGTTCATTTGTGCATTAAGTTGATCATGAATAATAGACATGTCTACGGAATGAAAAGGAGTATAAACTTTTTCAGCATATATTTTTATAGGTTTGTACATTCCTATTCATTATGATGCACATTAGCATGGGGCAGCTGGTGTAAGCTGACATTTGCATGTTATCACCTGCCAAACTAGCACCGTGCTTTCGGTCATGAGACAGTCCTTCAGTCTGGTTCGCTACATGATTGTGTGTAGATTTTCGAGATTATGAACACATAAATATATGTTATACTTATAGCAAGTAATCTTTATAATAGGAAAGTTTTCAAAACAAACTCAAATTTCCATGAACACAATACTAGAACTTCAGACAATATACATTTGAATTGCCACAGGCTTACCAAAACTCTTAACAGTTTATTGCATAGAGGCAGGGCCGTGGAGAGAAAGCAAGAGCCCCAGGGACAAATTTTCCCAGGCCCCAATCAAATATTAAATTCACCACTGAAGTCCAACCTCGTCCTTTATAATGTATGCAACAAAAATATTATATAATATCACATAATTATTAAGTGCCAGAATGGTACTTTATGAGATTGTGTGGTAGATGGAAAAATATCTGGCTGTCTGACTGTGTGTCTGTAAGCACGGTAACTCAAATATGCTCCATAGGATTTTCATAAAACTTGGTATACGCATTTATAACGCCCATTACATGCAGCCTATTGATTTTGGACCAAATCAGTTGACTGTTGTCTGAGTAAAGCCCAATTTAGCATCAATTTTATAGTAGTAGATGAGGCCCGGATTTTTAGGCTTTTATGAAAAGTATTTTAGCCTTTTATTTTCATGGAATATGATATACATGTTATTTTTCTTTCTGTGTAAAAATTACTATAACTCGATAGAAATAAATGTTCACTGCAATTTACTGTGATTTTGATGTGATTCCTGTAGCTGATTAGTACATTATGCAACAAGCCTATAATGCCATTTATGTTTATGAAACGAGCAATGCGAGTTCCATAAATTCCATACGAGTATCTTAATTACCATTATAGACAAGCTACATACAACTGGTTTTGTTCAACCATAATTAGTCTAAATGTTTAAATTATGATATTTTAGATTCACTCAAACATACGGTCATGCTTCAGCATGCCCTTTGCACCAGCATCATTTTCATGAAAACAATGGATTTTGAAAGCACAAAATTAATTCTTTTTAATATGATATTAAAATTAACATGAACAGAATTGATTTTAATAAAGACTTTGTGGAACTTTACAGAGTGAAGCAACTATAATAAATTTAATTTACTATATGAGTTGACATAAACACACTTTAATGCTTAAATGAAACAAAGTGTGTTCATGTCAACTCATATAGAAAATGAAATTTATTTAGAATTGATTTTATTTTAAATACAGGCAATTTATTATGCAGATTTCAGCTGCTACTCTCAATGTCTCAAGATCATTCTGTGTTCGATAATAATTGATACCACACCGATGTCAAAAATAAAAACAGTGTGGAAATGTGTGTCATTATGATAACGTTTTGTTATACGTAATAAGCATATTAGTATGGTCGAACAAAAAATTATGATTAAAACAGTGATTAGTTGCCTGGTATAATAATAATGCTCTTTTTTTCAGCTGGCTGTCCAGTTAAGGATATTTTTTCATCTACTTATTGGAATACTACTAGGTGTTTTGTACTACAATGCTGGAAATGATGCAACAAAAACCTTTAGTAATTTTGCCTGCATATTCTTCTTTGTGCTGTTCCTGTTCTTTTGCAATGCAATGCCAAGTGTTGTTGGAAGTAAGTTTAACTACAAAAGACAATTACTAAGTCATTTCAATTTTTTTTTGCACGACTTAGTGGTACTTACGAATGTTGTTGCCGTGGATCGTAAGTTGACATACCCACATGCAATCTTATTGCTATGTGCAGTAAGTGTTTCCGTGCGGTTATGAATTTACTTACGGCACATCATAATACAAGCCTTTATGGACAAGGCCCCCCAGGACAATATTCGGTTTGCATAACAACAAACACATGCAAATCACTTTCTGAAATAAACATCTGTCTTCAAGAATGTATACATAATATTTTCATGTAATATCACAATTAATATAATTAAATTGATATAAATAATCATCGTGCAAAAAATAGCATGCAATACTCGTGCCGTAAGCGCATAATGGATCTCGGAAATTGAAAAAACTCTTTCCTCGATCCGTATGCATTGCTTACGGCACTTGTATCGCAATATACTATTTTCTGCTGAATCCCAAGCCTCTGTTATAATTTTAGAACATAATTTTGTTACTTTGTAATGCCTGGTACTTACTGATGCTGGTAGATAGTAAATATGCTCTAAGAATGTCAAAGAGGGAAGCGAGCAACTATTCTTCAGTGTGGAAGGAAGTTAGTTGACTGGAATCATGTTCATACTTAAAAGCATTGCTCCACGGCACAAACACAAGGCAATGTTTTGCAGAAATTTAGAAGCTTTAGATGGTCATGCTCTCTTATGTGAAACTGGTGCAAGGTGAGTAGAAAATTTCCAATGTGAAAGAGTACCAAGTGCTGACATGTCTCATACAGGACACCCTGTCACTGTTTGCACCATTATTGCTCATGCTGTGATTGCCCAATCTTTAAGGTGGCTTTACACTGAGGCAACTACAAGCAACCAGATTGCTTGGGGCATGTGATCATTGATTGCTGGGTACTACTACAATATAATGGAATTTGTAAGCAGATCACATAGTTCTTTTGAGTTCCAGTTTTTGTAATTTTGTTTTGTTTTGTTGCAGTTCCTCAAGAAGCTGCCATATTTGTACATGAACATCTGAATAATTGGTATTCACTGAGAGCATATTACTTTGCAAAAACTGTAATGGACTTCCCTTTAGTGGTAAGCTGTTGTAATTTAAGAGTATAAGACAGTGAATATGAATGAATGACAATAAGTTTGCTCTTTTGTTTCCAGTAGTAATTTCACTATATTTTGTCTTAAAGGCTTCTTTTTATATTCCCTTAACATATAATGCTCTGCATTTTTACAGCATTTTTTTTTTACTCGTAAGGGAGTAGGGGTGAAATACCATTTTTGGCCAAAATGAGCATTTTTTATTTTTTGTATTAAAAATACTATGTAAGTTAACTTAATGTATATGTACGAGGGCTGGTCAATAAGTAAGGTCTCCAACACTCTAGCCCAAGCTCACAACGTCGGACGAGAGAGTTGGCGCCACTGCCATGTCCCATTATCTCCCCTCTTTCAAACGAGCCATTGCTGCAGCCGCTGAACCTTTTAGTGTCCGAGATAGAGCTGTTTGAAATGGATCTCCCGATTTCCGTCCCTGCCAAGTCATATGGTTTCTTACTGCAAAAAAAGTTCCGCTGATTGAAATTCACAGAGAGCTTTGCAAAATTTATGGAGAGGGATGTATGGGCATAAAAAATGTGCGTAAATGGGTTCATGAGTTTAAACAGGGTTGTCAAATATTCATGATGAAGAGCGAAGTGGGTGACCAATAGCAGCTGTCACAGATGAGATGGTGGCAGAAGTCGATGAATCAGTGCGACAAGATTGATACGTCACTGCTCGTGAACTTTGTTTATTGCTTCCTGAAATTTCTAAAGGTTCCACAGAGACCATTTTGAGTGACAAATTGATGTTCCATAAGGTTTGTGCGAGGTGGGTTTGGCGTGGTTGGAAATCAAGAGATCCATTTCAAACAGCTCTATCTCGGACACTAAAAGGATAAGTGGCTGCAGCAGAGGGGAGATAACAGGATATGGCAGTGGCACCAACTCTCTCGTCCGATGTTGTGAGCTTGGGCTAGAGTGTTGGAGACCTTACTTATTGACCAACCCTCGTAGACTCTCTTTCAGTCTCATCAGGCACTTTTAGTCTCCTTAATTATAAGCGATATTAAAAAGGCCCACTTCTTAAATGTTTATACCTTGATGATGAAAATAAAACAATTTTTCACAAAATTAAACTGCCTTCCCCAAGAAAAAAAAGTAATTTTAAAATTGGTTTAATTTTCTAAAAAATCACCAGTTTTAAGGCTAGTCTTCTAATGAGGATGTAAGTGCACAATTTTCATTTAAATGTTATGCAAACGTTTAAACTTTTATTCTTATCGACTGCTTGCATGGTCTCATAATTAGCATCACTGGTTACAGATATGGAGGCCTGAGTTCGATTCCTGGTACCTCCTCAAATTTTTCTGAGGTTCTACAAATTTAGTGCAAGTATTTTAAAATTTTTACTATTAGTTGTACAGGGTATGACTAAGAAAACTGCGTATTTTTTTAAGTCATGGTTTTTACAATAAAAAGAAATCTTGATTTGAAACTCACATAACTTCTTCTGCCCAAATAAATTTTGCCACTTAGTATAATATATTATGTATAACATTCTCTTCATGTAAATTGGTAAAAAAATGAAGAGAATCACATCGCTGAAGGATACATAACCCAAATAAAATCTGAGTAATGCACTCGCATAACTTTCTTGACTCTAAGCATGGCCAACACTTCACATTCTGATATAGAATAAGAGGCTGTGAAAGAGCGTGTATCCAGTTGTTTCAAACATAAAGCAAAGCTTTTTTGTTCACCAGGCAAGACAGTTTCTATAAACAATGGGTGGGTTAAAATTACCCTTCCGAGAATATTTTCGAAAAAATGTTTCAAATAAAAGTTTTAACTCTTGGTATAAGAACTCCATATACAAAATTTAAAGAAAATTGTTAAAGCCATTTTTTAAAAAATTGCAAAAAACGAAATTTTCTTTAAGTAAAGTCCCCTTAAAAATAAGAGAAAGTTACCGCCATTCTTCATGTTCCTCAGAAGGTACCTAACCCAAATACAAATTTTATTTTCATACAACTTTCCGTTCTGGAGCTAGGCTGGCACATACAGATAAGACACACATAGTATTTTTGGATTCAGAGGACTTCAAAATATGTATTTGTATTAAAAACTCAACTTGGGGGGTCGAAAACAATACTTCCTCTACCTCTAGGTAATACCAATGGTATGAGCAGAGGAAGTAATAAAATACAGTGTATGTGGTGACTGATTTTTTCTTAAATTTTAGACATCAATTGAATGTATTTTCTTCTTTTGTACATAACTTTTAATATAGAAATTACAATCCTTGTGAAATAAAACACACCAGTAGTTAAGCAATCAATTGAAAACTTATTCACACTGTATAAGTGTTAATGTAAAATGAATAAATAAGAAGAAATAAGAGACTTGAGTCTTTCACGGCATAGGTTACTTGTGATGGTCTCTCGGGATTCCAAGTGCGTGAAAATGTTTGTGTAGTTCGAGCTTTCGGCTGCAACTAACTCTGCAGCCATCTTCTGGGAGAGAAGTGAGCTAGGGAAGGTAGATGGAGCTCTTATGTCTTGTAATTGAGTTGGTGGAGGGCAGCCATTCAGTTTGCAGGAAAACTTGTGGTAAAGCAGCAGCGTCCTATTGGTTGGAGCAATTCATTGGCCTGATATTGTAGCTGGCTTATGGCTGGGTTACAGGGCCAGCCATAAAGGCTGCTGGTGTGAAGTGCTGTTTTTGATTCTTCACAAGAGCTTTACTTTCCTCAGATATCACAGTCCTTTTGGTGATACCAGCGTATGATACCAACTTACGTTACAGCACCCAATGTGAACAAGTCATTGACTCAGTGCTTTCTTTCTCTATATGGGAAAGCAAGACATGTCGCTTTGGTGAGGACGAAACATCTAACTTAGTTCTCTCTTCCACCATCCGATGCACATCACAGTGGATATTCGTTTGACATAACTAAAAAAATGTATATTTTTACTTTGTTCCTTTTAGCTCCAACCAATTAAAATAGTAAATTCCAGTCTTTAGATGTAAGTAACCCACACACAAATATTCTGCTAAGTAAAACATATTGTAATAGAAAATTACCTTATGTAAGGCCAAATCATATAGATTTCAAATGAGTGATTAAAGCATTAAACATTACAATGTGGCACATTGACTTCAGTATCTCTTTTTAATTTCTTGTTGATTGATCAAACAATACAATGACAATATTCATACAGTACTTTAAAATATTTGTAACGAGTAGCATGTTTTGATTAATGCATTATCTTTTCTTTCCAGTTACTATGCTCAACTTTATTCATAGCACCAGCATATTATTTAACTGATCAACCAATAGATGGTTTTCGCCCTTACCAATTCTGGATACTGTGCTTGTTAGTTCTAATGACTGGACATTATTATGGTTTAATGATAGGAGCTGCATTTCCCAATCCTCAGGTAAGAAAGTGCTACTATTACTAAAAAAAAATATTGTTCCTAACCTCTTTGAATTTGGAAGTAAATAATTTTCCATGTAATGTTTTAAAATTATTGTTATCTATTACATTTTTATTTATTTATTTATTTATTATTGTTGTTATTTATTTTTTGCTGTTTTTATTTATTATTGTTTTTATTTATTTATTACTGCTTTTATTTATTTATTTATTTATTTTGTTTGGTTATTTATTTATTTTTGCATTTATTTTTCTTTCTTTTAGCTGAATTTGTTTTTGATGCCTGCATTGAACGTCCCACTGGTGCTTTTCTCTGGATTTTTCTTGAATTTAGAACATGTCCCGGAATGGTTGAAATGGATGACAGATATAAGTTATTTTCGCTATGCTTTTGAAGGTGCTATGCAATGCATATATGGTAATAACAGGACTAGTTTAGAGTGTCCAGATCCATACTGTTATTTAAAATCGCCAAAGAAAATTTTGAAAGAATTCAACATGTTAGATGCAGTTTTTGAATATGATATAGTGGCATTGGTTGTGTGGGTGATTTTGTTAAAAATAGCATTATTTTGTGTTTTGAAATGGAAAATTTATATGTCACATTGACATAAACATGCTATAAAAAAATTCTGAATCATGTATTGCTTCAGACTTTTGTTTATCATGAGAACGTATAATGCTCAAACTTCGTTAATATTACTTTAATTAACATTAAAATGAATTATATAAGCTTATAGTACATACATATTGCATGAGTCCAACTGTGGACATAGGATTTGTTACTTGATTCTAAGCATCTCAAGGTGAAAGAAACCGACTGAGACCAGCATCTGAAGATGTGGAACGTAACATAGTTTAACTCAGGAAATCAATGGATTTTTATATTGTGATTTTAAGTAACTGGGACTGTTCAAGGATAATCCAGATTAATCTTATTGTTTGCAATGATTTTACTAAGGAAATTTGAAGAAATGTGAAATCATATGTAAAATATTACAAATGTTTTAGAAATCAATAATAGCAGAAGTACAAAGTAAAGAATTAAATAGTAAGAAACTACAGACTGTGAACACAGCAATGAAAGTAGTGGTAATATAAATATTAATGAATTAGTCATCCCCAATTTTATGGTTATTATGTTGTTGAAGAAGATAATGGTAGATGATAGAATTGTAGGAAAGCTGAAATGACTAAAGATTGCCACATTAACACCTGCAGATTAGCTATGCTTAGAAAATTAATTTCAATGTTAAACAACAGATTTTATGTATGTAACTCATCTCAATATTATTTTTTCATAGTAATAACTTCCCTGTATAAACTTTCTAAAATTTGTAGGTTTTATGTAATTTGTCAGCCTGCTTTAGGCTTTTAATCAGCCACAGTAAGGCTGTCAAGAGTACAAATGGCCATCTGGATCACCAAAGGTAATCCTAGTTTGCAACGCCAAGTGTTTAAGTATTACAAAAATAAAACATATAGTTTTAATAAGGAAAGTCCAATTATAGTATAATAATAATAGAAGAATTCTCTCAAAACCCATATTTTAGTTAAAATTCCACCCAAAGAAGTACCTAAATCACAGCTTATTTGTCGCTGCTTTGCTATGTTTTAAGGCATTAATTTTATTACTACATCTGTGATAAGATAATATTTCTTTAAACTGACATTTATTTTGTACATTTTTATTGTTTTTACTGATGTACGAGTAATTTATTAGTAATTAATGTACATGGTGACCAAAAAAGTCCCACAACATTGGCAAGATCATAGTATTTGTTCAATATGTTCTACGTATGTTTGGAAGTGGAATTGCAAATTGTTGAGCACATGGGAACATTATCTGGGCCAATTGCTTTGCATACCCCTTTTTTGTCCTTTGACTTCACTGCTCACTACAACAAAATATAATCAATAAATAAATTTTTACTATTCCGCCAATGTTATGGGTCTTTTCAGACACCTATGCTTCATAAGGTATGATATTCAAGATTTCATGACACACTGTATATTAATTTACTTAACACATCTTTAAATAGGAAATAAAAATATTTTTAATATAATATTTAATCATTCTGCATTTTAATCTGTTAGTTAAGAGACATTATTTCTAGGTAAATGATCACTTAACACAGATATGATTGCCCAAAATTTCACTAAAAACAAAAATTCTTTTTTAGAGTGCAATCAGAGCAGCCTAACTGGTAAATGTTTGAAACATTAGTTTCAACCCAGTGCAGAAGAATAACAATCAGTGACCCAGGTAAAAGTTGTCTATTATTGGCTACTATTGCATTATAGTCTGGTGCCGATCTTATGATCAAAATATTAAGTTTGAGGACAGATTTTTGAACTTCAGATCTGTACAAACTCTCTTCATAAATTGACTCATTAATGGAGTGACAAACAGTGTACAAAAAAGAAAACATTTTTCACTCTCAAGGATAATGACATTTTAAACATTCAAACAAAGAGAAAAGTATATAGATATGTGTAACCAGGAAGAAAGGGAAGGCATAGCATGGTTCACACTAGGGGCCTGGAGTCTCATGAATAGGCCATTTGTCCCATGTGTAAAGAAGGACAAGACGATATCCATATATGTTTTGACTGACAGGAAACAGTGGGTTGGAGAACTGAATTTATCGCAGAAAAAATGGGCTGAATTAAGTAAAGAAATTGCAGTTAAGAAAATATTGTAGGACAAAGCTCAAATACGAAACTAGGGGAATGTTTGTTCAGAGTAAAGAAAAAATGGTTTAGTATATTGCAAGTATGCAAGGTGAATATGTAATTCAGATAAAAGATCCTTAAAGGTACGTCAATCCGACCTAGGTGTAAGTTAGTAACTGTGATACGTAAGATGTATGCTGAGGTAATGACCTGGGTCAGATCCAGTAAACATCTGTGTAATATTGTATATTTATATTGAATCAGTTAACTTAGTACTCAATAAACTAAGCTACCACTCAAATATATTTTAGACTGAGATGGTTTAGATGTTGGTAATGCACAAATAATTATAGTTATTGACCTATCTAGATAGGAAGGGCTTTAGTCAGAATTTCATCTATTGTTTTATATTCTTAATTGCTAGCATGAATTTTAGTCTATCAATTGATTAATCTTGAACAACATGCTTGAGTAAATCGAGAAAGAATGGGGTGAAAGGTTTACTTTTAACTAGGGTAAAACGCAGCTCAGATGGCGGTTCGTCTGCTATTACTGTGCAGAAAGAGACAGAACTAGAATGCTTCTTGGTTCACTCACATCCAAACCAAGCTGCCTTCTGAGCTACAGTGAGTCCCACGCAAGAGTTGGCCAATAACGCGGGTTTCTGCGTCGCGGCTGGCACAGCTCCAACTCCCGAGCGATCGGGTGAAATATCTACGCAAATAATGCCGCGGTTGGTGTAATGATTCAGGTTCTCACATTTACAGTTAAAATTACAACGAAAATAACCACGCACCTCATCACAAGAGATGTTGGAAATGTTCTCTTCTTGCATAAGCACAACACTGACACCTTTTTAAGGGAATTTTCTTTCACGCGCGTAAGTTCAGCTTCCGAGATAGAGTTAATTTCTCTTGTGATATTGTCTTTTAAGTTCTTCTTGTGTATGGGAAATTGACCTATACACTTTATTTTTCAAGTTTTCCCATAAATAATATTTCCATACTGTTAGAAGAATTTGATGACAATATCACATTGGCCTATCACAAGAGAAAGTAACTCTGTCTGGAAGCTGAACTTCGCGTGAAAGAAAATTTCCTAAACAGGTGCCAGTATTGTCTGGATGCATGAGGAGAACATTTCCATCATCTCTTGGGATGAGGTACGTGGTTATTTTCATTGTAATTTTAGCTATAAATGTGATAACCTGAATCATAACAACGACCGCGGCATTATTTGCGTAGATATTTCACCCGATCGCTCGGGAGTTGGAGCTGTGCCAGCCGCAACGCAGAAACCCGCGTCATTGGCCAACTCTTGCGTGGGACTCACTGTAGTTTCTACTCCTAGGATACTGTTATTGGTTAAGAAGGGAAGGGAAGGGAAGGGCCCCCTCCCATACTGCACTTATTGGTTCACACACATCAAACTCCAACCCACCATCCAAGCTGCGTTTTACTCTAGTCACATTTAACAATTAACATTTCATATCAGGTTGTTGGATTGGATTAATGAATTATCATGAGGCCCTTGAAAGCTTTATCAAGCATACCCTTAGCACCATCCCTGAAAAGTACAGCTGTATGGATTAAGTTAAGGAACTATTTATTTGTTCAAGTCATACAAAATATGGAAATACAGTATATAATCATGAACCACAAAAAATACTGTCTCTGTTGCACTTTAGGTGAGAATATTTTTTCATCCATAATATTCTCATACAAAATATTTAGGTGCAAAGAATGATAGGATAAGGACGAGTTAGTGTTATTGGCAGTATCTTTAAGGAAGTATTTGTGAGATAACAGGAATATGATAGTTAGAACTGTTAAATAACTACATGACACATCAATTTTTCCAGTCAAATTTTGGTATTGGGAGCATTCATCTATGCAAGATAAATGTCTTCTAGCAAGTTTCAGAGGGCTGCATAAGTTCAGCCTAACCTGGAAGATTTAGAGAGATTTTGCAATGGATATTATGAAATTGTTTCCACAATTGGATTTTGGAAAACATAAGAAGTAAAACTATAAACTCCTTTCTCCATAAATTTTTATTTTGTAACATAAACTACAGTTTTCCCAATTTAGGGATTGGGTAGTACAAGGCTTACTTGGACGATTTAACAAGATAAAAAACTGAGTTGCAACAGAAAAAAATTAAAATAAAGAAGGAACACAAATGTGAGGAAAACATTGTTAGCTACAGGGCAGACATAGAGAACCTAATACAAACATTAACAGTATTAATATATTTTTTTAAGATGAAGATATATATACAATGGAAAAGAGGACTAACTTCGATTAACTGTCAAAACCATTGGTTTTTGGATGGAAGGAAGAGAATATCCACACTTTTAACCAGAATCAGATTTTTTCGCACATGTTATCAGAAGGGAGTAATCCAAAACTTTTTAAAATGGAATTTTATGCCTTTGATGGGTTTAAATATAAGATTTTAAATATAAGATGGTTTTAAATATAAGATTCAACTCAATATGTTAAAGGAATGCGTTAACAAGGCATACTGTGACCTGGCCGATACATACGAGGGTGTATCAATAAATAACCAGACTGATTTAATTGTATTTAAATAAACCGCCCTGGAACGAAACGGTTGCTAGCTGCGGAAAGGTGAATCCTTCGTCTAGCAGTGCTGTGAATCCCAGTCATGCAGAAAGATTCAGTTAGGAGTTACACCCGGATATCGCAGGTGGTGTTTACTGTACCCAACATGGAACTGAAATTCCAGCAATGCGCATCGATGTTCAACTCCTTATCACTTTGAAAATAGCGACCACGTGGCCCCTTTTTCACTTTAGGGAAGAGGTGAAAATCACAAGGTGCGAGATTCGGAGAATGCAGTGGATGAGGCATGATCTCAATGTCCAATTCTTCGACATCTTGAGTTGCACGCGCTCGATGAGCCGGCACATTGTCTTGGTGCAACATCCATCCTGTTCTGGCAAGATCTGGTTCCTGAAGACAAATTCATTATGTCTGCAACCTTCACAATTGTTATGCGACGATCTTCTTGCACAGTTGCGTCAATTGTGTTGATGTTAACTTTCGTTTTTGCTGTTAAGGGTCTTCCAGGGTGCGGAGAATCTTGAAGGTCTTCCTAACCCTCTTTGAAACGTTTGTGCCACTCAAAGACTTGTGTTCTGCCTAAAGCATGGTCTTTATATGCTTGCTCCACCATTTCTAAGATTTCTGTAGGAGTTTTGTCTAGAATAACGCAAAACTTTATCGATGCGCATTGCTGCAATTTCAGTTCCATGTTGGGTACAGTAAACACCACCTGCGATACCCGGGTGTAACTCCTAACTGAATCGTCCTGCATGACTGGGATTCACAGCACTGCTAGACGAAGGATTCACTTTTCCGCGGCTAGCAGCCGTTTCATTCCAGGGCGGTTTATTTAAGTACAATAAAATCAGTCTGGTTATTTATTGATACACCCTCGTATAGGGCACATTGCCAAGTGACAGAGGTATTAAACCTGAACAGTTATATGTAGTTTTACAGAGACAGGAGTCAGTTAAAATATATGGGCTTGTGAAAGAAAGTTTCTCAAAAAGGGAGGAAACTCACACCCGTGTTAAAAATTTCATTAATTGATCAAGGGTAGAGATACCAAAGAATGTCTCCAATGTCTTTAGGTAAGGCTTAAAGTTTTCCTCCAGAACCAAGGGCATTAGAATGGAGGAGTTGTTAGCCCCCGCCATTAAGGGTCTAGCTTGATTTTGGTTGTGGTTGAGAAAAAGAGGTTCATGCAGGAAGTGTCCATGACCCTGGAAGATATACGTGGAAAAAGGGAAATGCCTGTATTGGGTTTGGTCTTGAGTAAAGACAGCACACGCCAGGAAATGGTTGGAAGAAAACAATATTTTGGCAATCAAAAGTGACAAGGAAAACCAACCAGTCTTCATGGATTCTGACATCTACAAAGAAGAAATGAGGGATGGTTTTAAATCCCTGGACTTACTACTCTTGTGAAGGACCCTATAAAAACGATCATAAGAAAGGTTTCCAATGTTATTAACAGTAGCATTACTATCAGCGAAGACACCAAGAAAGGAATCATCAACAAGAAGTCGGAATTGCCTACTTGCTTCGGTTTACCCAAGACCCATAAGAACGGTATGCCATTATGCCCCATTGTTCCAATGTATAGTCACCCAGCCTATGAACTAGCTTAGTTATTGGTAAAAAGGATAATGGAAATACAAACAAGGACAAAATGGTCGATTAGTAATACCTTCGAGGCTAAAGAATTTCTAGAAAACGTGGTGTGTGACCAAGAACATGGTATGTTTAATCTGGACATAGTATAATTATATCCCAGTATACCCTGCGCCCAAACAGGTGAGTGCATTTTTAGATGGCTTACAGAACTGGGAACCGATAGTGTCATTGCAAATGAATACTGTAGATGGTATAGGGTGTGCACTGAACCCAATGTCTTTCAGTTCAATGGGACAGTATATAGACAGAAACCTGATATCCAGAATTGTTTCTGACATTTTTATTCATTATATGGAAAGATCGATTTTAAGTAAACATGTTGATAACATAACTGCATATATGAGATATGTTGATGAAATTGATTATTTCTATAAATGACATTTCAAATCGTTTATTAGAAGATTTCAACGAGTACCACAACAGGATAAGGTTTACCATTGAAAAACCACACAATAATGCCTTATACTATTTGGATTTAAAGATTGTTTTAAACTGCCCCAAGGTCATGTTAGGTATTTACAGGAAACCTAACAAGGGAGATTTATATTTACATCGTAAGTTCGCACATCACGTTAGGACTAAAGATAACATGTGGCATAACTTCGCAACCAGAGCCATCAGACTGTGTAACAATCCAGAAGATTTTAAAAATGAGAAGAATTAAATGTTCAGATTGGCTGGAGTGAATGGATATAGTAATAAAAGGATCAGTAGAATTTGGAACAGAGCTGTAAATCAATGTTTCAATGCAACTGGCAGAAATAAGGAGCCCAATACAAAGTAGATCAGTTTAACATATAATCCCATGTTTCAAAACTAGTTGTTTTGTAAATATGACTTAATCCCGGCATACAAAATAGAGAGAACCACTTAGGATATATTTTCTGATTATAAACGTTTTGGCAAAGGAAGGGATAATGTGGAACTGACAGGAGTGTATTCTATAACTTCCAAAGAATGTAGGGGGTCATACGTTGGAGAAACTGGGAGATTATAAAGTGAGATTAACAGGACATGAAAGGGATATAAAGGTTGGAAGACTGACAACTGGACTAAGCCAGCACATGATAAATGAAAAACATAATATGGAGGAACTTAAAATAGTAAAGGTCGAACACAACCCGGTTAAGAGGAAAGTGTCGGAAGCTTTTAACATTATTGACAACCAGGAAGACAGTTTGAATAGGTATGACGGTGATTTAGGGGACGAATAGGTAAATCTAATTAAGGTTCAGATACAACAGGTGTGTGGTAAAATTTCCTCCTCCCCTGGTGTTTGTGGTTTAGACTCTGTTTATGATATCCAGAGTGATTGGATAAAAAGATATATAAGGACCACAGTTACAGTGACAGGCCAGTTTACACAGAACTATCCAGCTGGCAGTGACATTAGTGATTTGACTAGGGGCTTTACCAAGGTCAACGTGACCATTCGACGGAAATGTTGATCTTCAACTTGCATAAGTCAGTGTGGAACAGCGAGAGGATTTACAACCCCTCAGCCTTCTTTCTTTGCCTTGTTCAACCTGAAGAAGGCCCTGTGGTTGGGCCGAAACATTGTGAAAAAACTTCAAGATCCATTGTGAATATTTATATGCTAATTTGTGTGAAGATATTTTTTAAAATGATGAAGTGAAGGTTTAGATCTGAGTCACTGTTGGGCATAAAAATGGTTTTCAGCTGCCTTTATTGCCACTCACGCCACATGCTGGATGAATCTCTTGTCTAGACCAAAATCTTTGCAGAACTTCATGAACAAGGAGGGGATAGTTCCTCTTCCACCCATCATCAGTCCAGCAATGTTATGTCTGTTAAATTATTTTTTTCTTGGTGGTACCTGCTGGTGGGAGCATAGATATTTGATTTTTCCAGGTGAACATCGGCAGGCTGAGCACTAAGATTCCATTCAGATAGTGGGATCTATGATTGCTTCTGTTCTGGTAGTATAATTGATTGCTATTATATCTATGCACCTGGTGCTACCTGTTTCAGAGATACCATGAACCTCCTTATGAACTACCAGACTCTTCTGCCTTAATTCGTTACCTATGAGTAACATTATTTTATGATGTCGAGCATTTTGTAGCAAGTCTCCATATGGACATGATGCCAAAACATGTCCCAGATGACATCTTACTACAGATGTCCCAGGGTTTCGAAATCATTGAGGCAGCGCCTACAGTGGTTATCGTTTTGAGATCGACCAGGGATGGATGTGATGGCACACACTTTAGCAGTCATTTTTAAAGCCTCCTTTAATTCTCTTCTACTTAGGCCTTCAGGTTTACAGACCCAAGAATTAGCAGGAGTGTACTCTTTGTATAAAATTACACCTTTCCCATTTTTTGGTAAAGGGTGCCACTTATTGAACTCCTTCTCATGAATCAAATACTAGATTCCAAAGTTTAGGACCGAGTACTGAGCCTTGTGGGCAGCCCTTAGTGACTTATTTTGAGTATAATAACTGTCTATAATTGTTTATAATTGTTACTTCCCTGTCTCTAAAATAATCTTGGGTAGTACGATAGATATCCACAGGGTACCTAATCTCTCACTGTCTATTTAAAGCTTGGGGCCAGACCCCTCAAAATCAATAGTATTTGTGCCACATATTTCACTTTGGAGTTTCTGATGATGCATTGTAGTTTTGTAATTGCATCCTCTGTGTTCCTTCTGGGCCTAAACCCAAATTGGGTATCAGAGTATGATGCTTTGACTAGGTCCTCAATCCTAGAGAGCATGAGCCTTTGAATGATCTTCCGTAATACTGGGAGCAATCAGATGAAATACAATATAGATTACCAGTATATCTATATCTATATCTATAGCCAACAGTTATAACTTTTATGCATATTCTTTATTATGAAGGGTGGCATTTACTGCTAGCCTAGGAGCGGAAAATCTCTAGATATGCCACTCCACTCCCAACAAAACTTGATTTCTCAAATTGTATGAAAAACACAAGTGTAGAACTTTGACTCACTTTTCCTCTAAATTTAAAATAGTGACTTAGACTGTTATGCTGACCCCCTCAACTGGAAGTACGAATGTGGTCCTTAAAATGTGTGTATTATCACTTCTAATGCACTGGTGTAGAGGCAGCTTGCCCACCTCTCGATTCGAGGACATGGGTTCAAACCCAGCCACATTTCGATGGGTGAAAGGCAAAACATCTTAACCGCCACTTTTTCTCAAATTGACTTTTTAACGTGAATAGAAAGAGGCAACTGAGTTTTACGTCCTGGCAAAAGATCTTGCACGAACTCCTTCTGTGGCGGGAGAAAAATGCTGGTGTATTTTATCTTAAGAACCAAATAATTATTTTAGTGCCCGGCAAAACATCTTAAAGAACGAGCTGTTCCCGCATTTTTATCGTAAGTGCCAGCCCAAAGTGGCGCATAAGATAAAATGTTTGGCTCTTAAGATAATTCTTTCGGGACTAATTCTGAACGTTGGCGCTTAAGATAATTTATTATTTTTATAATTAATGCTAATAGGGTGCTTAAAATCTCCTTGTTTCTGTCAAAATCAGTCATATTAAGAATCAGTAATAATACTATGTAGTAAATTAGTGTTATTTCTAATTATAACATTAGCAATGTGACGTAACAATGGTTTGGTTCGCTTTGCGGACCTCGCGCGCCTTCTGCATTCCATTTAGCATTATTTTTTTAGTCGTGTGCGAGAAATTGACAGCTGCAGTTCATTTTGTTCCTGTATGTGATATTGTATTGCTTATTTCATTGAACATTACGTATTGTGCAAGGAAGAATGAACTTCAGTAGAGGAAGGCTACTGGTTTCTTTGTGTGGAGATGAAACGATAGAAGATAATGCAACCCGTACCAGTCTGCAGACATCTAATACACAAGGTGACTTTATTTGCTTACTTATTTCTGTAAACATGCATAGTTTTAATTCGATCCGAACTATGATACACTTAATTTTAAAAGTCTTATAATTTGAAACGGACCTCCGGCATGGTCTCGTGGTTAGAGTAGCTGGCTATATAGGCTATCCGCAGGGCCGGGTTATATCCCCGGTACCTCCTCGGATGTTTCTGAGTTATTGAGGTCTTGAACGGGGTGCACTCAGTCTCGTGATACAAACTGAGGGGCTACGTGATTGAGAACTAGAAGTTCTGGTCACCATTATTAACGGCCGTGGGTGTCGGCATGCTGGCCACATACCCCCAATCCTGTCATCTGCCTGTGGTAGATGACCGGATTGTAGGCCTAGTCCCTCCAGGGATGTAGTGCCTCGGAGTAAATAGTAGGTAATAGATTTGAAACAAATGTAATTCATTTTGGTTCACTCGCGTTTTTTCTTCTCTTTTTAGGCGAGCTAGATGGACATCTCATAAATGGTACAAATTCTGAAGGAATGGCAGATATGGTCAAACCAAATAATTTTAATGATAATAATAGTTCCACAAGCGTTAGTGCTGCATCTAGCATCCCTTTCATTAAGCTTGTGGATTATGATTCTTCAGAAGAATCTGCTACATTCTCACCAAGAAAGAATTCGTGTAACATTAATTCTGGGGAACCGAGGTTTATAGATTACACTTCGGAGGAGGATCCATTTTCAGACTCCGGGGAATCATGGAAGCCAGAAGAGGCCATACTGGATGAATCCTCTTCAAGTGAAGAAGATCTAGGTAGCAATGTGGTTGGTAAGAGAGGGCTCAGGAAAAAGAAAAAAGAAATTTCTAGACGAGTTAGGGCAAAAATCGATAGCTCTTCTGGATATAGCCGAAAAGTAAAAGCCATCCCTTGTGCTGTTAATAATTGTCCCAATATGTGCCACTTGAGGTTTACAGAAGATGAGCGAATAATGATTCATGAGGAATACTGGGGTTTGGGAAACAAACGGCGACAAAGAGACTGGCTTCTGTCTTGTATTAAAATCAAAAGTGTTGCCAGGAGTAGGAAACAGAACAGTAAACGCCATAAAACCTACGAGTATGTAATTCCGTTCAACGGTGTGGAAATAAATGTGTGTCAGCAATTTCTTCTAGCTACGCTAGATATTTCTCAAATGACTATTCGATATACACGAGACCGTGCAAATGATTTGAAAATCGCCAAACCTGATGGCAGAGGCCGACATTCTCCAAAAAATAAAACTAAGGAGGAAGATGTTGAAATTGTATCTCAATTCATACAAATGTTGCCAGCAGTACCATCGCACTATTGTAGAAATCAGTCGAGTAAAAAATATCTCCCAACATGTCTAAGGAATGTGGCGTACCTTTACAAGATTTACAAGAAGCATTGCAATTCTCTTTCCCCCAGAAGGACACCTGTTAGCCTGAAAGTATTTCGTGGCATTTTCAAAACAAAATTTAACATAGGGTTTCATTTACCGAAGAAAGACAAGTGTTCCCAATGTGAAATGTACAAAAACAATGAGACAAGACCCATTTCTGAAGAGGATCACGGACTACAAGAAGTCCATCTCAAAGAAAAAGATATGGCGAAAGACATTTTCTTGAAAGACCAGGAAAAGTCTAAAAGGGAATCAGAATTTGTTTGTGCTAGTTTCGACTTGCAAAAAGTATTGAACACACCCCATGGCGACAGTATGTTGTTATACTATTCTCGCAAATACTCAGTGTACAATGAAACAGTGTACGAGAGTGGAAGCAGGAATGCTTTTTGTTATATATGGGGACAGTCTGATGGTCTGAGAGGAAGCAATGAAATATGTACGATTATTTACAGATATTTGAAAATGGTAGATGAGAGGAAAAATGCCAGGGAAATATCTCTATATGCAGATAGTTGTACCGGTCAAAATAAGAACCGGGCAATGCTAAGCATGTTGTATTATTTTATACAGAAATCGGAATATATACAGTCCATAAAGATTAGTTTCTTGATTCCTGGGCATACATATATGCCTGTCGATTCTGTACATGCAACAATCGAGCGCTTCTTAAAGAATAGGACAGTATGGGCTCCTTCTGAATGGTCAACCTTAATAAGAAATGCGAGAAGTTCACCAAGGAACTATGAAGTTATAGAAATGACGCATGGCGACTTCCTTGATTGGAAAGACTTTTCCTTAAAATTCATCCCTTCAAATGAAAGAACAGTGAAAGGAAATCGACTAAAAATTATGGACATCAAAACAGCTTTGGTTAAGAAAGGGACATGTAACATTAAATTAAACTATTCCTATCAAACTGCTGAAGAAGATTACATTGACCTTGCCAATAGAAGGAGGGCGAGTATGGTAGAAATGACTTTGAACCCAGCGTATCAAAGTCCCTTACCAATTTCACCATTACTCTACAAGGACTTGAAACATCTATGCTCTAAAGGAACTATACCAAATAAATATCATGGAGAACTCCTTTCATTGACCACCAAACACTCAGTTAGAGACTGTTTGCCTGAAACTGATGAGGACGAATAAGCTAATTTAAATAGAATTGTGATTAACTTAGTTCTGTATTCTAATTATATTCTTAACATACTGCATTCTATTTACAAGTTATACGTATTTTATAATTTTTTGCAACGAAAAACTTTTCATTAACCACAATTGAAGAATATTGGCCAGTAACCGATGAGGAGGATAAAGAAGTAACTCTAAATTGAATTTTGATTAATTTTTCTTTCAAACACATTAATGTACTTTATTTCTTAATATTGTCTGTATTTTGTAGCTTCTTGCTTTAATGTTTTATAAATTGTTTTATTATTATAAGTTCAATCACTTAAACGTGTATAGGCTAGTTATGTGAACACTATCATTAAAAACATACTCATTAGATATTAATATGTTAATAAGTCTTATATTATCCCAGAAACTTAAAATTCCCTACCAGACATCCAAGGCTATTGAAACTCATGTAAATATTTCACTAAGTTGGAAAATAATACCCTTAAAAGTTCTCCAGCAGAACATCTTAAGTACTAGCCTGAAGAAAACGATGCCCGCCAGAACATCTCAAGTAACTGTAAGATAACTTACACCAACAATGTAGTTACCGGCAAAACATCTTAAGAACCTTTTCGGCAAGTAATAATCAGTTTCAAGAAACAACGCTGATGTATATGTAACTGTGATCCTCCCAGCTGCATACAGACAAAATTTTATTCAGTTCGGCTTAATAAATATTAAGCAAAACGTTTTTTGCTCCTCCTGAAAAAAAATGTAAATGGCGCTTAAGATGTTCTGCCTGTCACCCATCGATTTGATGGATTCTTCAGGATGTAAGAATCCTGGGCACACAATCCTCTGAGAGGGATATGAAATTGGGGATCCGCATGTCATTGGACTAGGGTTGCCAACTACTGTATCCTGTATTTTTCAGGAAATCCCATATTTTTACTTAATTTGAATGAATATCTCTGGTTCTGTATTTTCCAAGTTATATCCCATATTTTCAGAATTCCCTGCCAGAATCCTCTTAAATTTGTTTTGGTATGATTTTTGTAATGGTCATATAATTATGAAATAAGATATATAGTTGTAATTGGTTGGATGCTCTTTGTCACTCCTTTGTGTCTCTCTCCCTTGCCAATGTGACTTCCGTTCTCTCAAGTTTTAAACCCCTGTCCTGATGTGCATTTTTTCTCTTGTATTTCTGAATTAGCAGGAATGTTTATATTTTTTATGTAGACTGATATACAATGTGTTTCATGTACGAGTTGGCCAATTGTGCGGGTTTGTGCATCGCAGCGGCCACAGCTCTAACTCCCAAGTGGTCGGGTGAAATATCTATGCAAATAAAGCTGATAACAGTGTAATGATTCAGGTTCTCACAGTTACAGTTAAAATTACATTGAAAATAACCATGTACCTCATCACGAGAGATGTTGGAAGTGGCCTCCTCTTGCATCCACACAACACTGGCACCTTTTTAGGAAATTTTCTTTCACGCCCACAAGTTCAGCTTCTGAGATAGAATTAATTTCTTTTGTGATATTGTCTTTAGGTTCTTCTAATGTATGGTGGTGTGACCTATACACTTGACATATATCTATCCATGTGGTAGTTGATGCAGAGATCATGTTTTGAGGGGCAGATTCATTTTGGATAATACTTAGACAGTAATTAATTAATTCATATTACACAAGCTTAAAAGGCCTGGCGTCGCCCGGGTTTTTATTTTGTAATTTGAAATTAACAAATGAAGGACTTTCGATTTTCAATATAATATGTAGGCCTACATAGAACTACATAGAACTTGAAATGGGGAAGAACGACTTTTCACACTCAAACTATTAATAAAATGTACGGGCAAGCTGAGAGCAAGCGGACTGTATAACAAGATTCATAGGACGTAACACTTCTTGAAATTGAGACTTAAACTATAAATAGATAAGCCAAACTTGCCCAATACATTTTAGATAAATTTCTCTGGTATGTAACAATTTATTGTCACAACAACAATACATACATCATGCTCAGTTCATAAATTCTGGATTCCTTGGACGTATAATATTATTATTCATAAACACTGATGAACTTGTAGATATCACAATGTTTAATACAAATTCCTTTGTTAAAGGTCATAAATATCCTTGAGATGGCTTAATCAGTTGATCAAAACCACAAATATATTAGTTCAATGATGAAATTACGTCCAATTTGTTCCTCAAATAAATTAGGTAGTAAATGACGTACCTTTGAATTGATTAATACCACCTTTTGATAGTTGATACAGATGTTAGCCTGAGATCTTGCAACGCCAACACCAAAATGAAGAAGACCCGATGAATCACACGATGGGTGATAATAGTCCTTAAATCGTTCGAAGTCTTCAGAATCAATAAGGCATATGAAACCTTAATGTGAATCGAAGAGCTGATTGCTTCAGCTATTGAAAGTAAACCACCAGATCTATCTGATAGGTAAAGAATGGCATTGATAAGCCAAGAAGAAAACTCATGTCCTTATGAGTAGTAGTTGAATTGATTACAACGAAGAATAGGCATTTAAAGCCTAGAAAAACTAATGTCTTTATGAGACACAGTTAACTTGAATCGATGAAGAAGGAGAAAAGTTAAAGATAAACCTTATTGGCTATCAAAACAATATAATAAAAATCTCCAGTCTCTGATTGGATGCAAGACATAAAAAGAATAATTTTGATATTACAATACCCATACATAACAACTATTTGAAATTCATTTGTTCAATAAATAAAAAACAAGATAGCAAGCAAGGCCTGCTAAAAACGAATTACAGAAGCATGACCTACTAAACTAAAACATAACGGAACATAGCTTTTTGTGGCTCACAGAGGATGTCGAATGTTGCATTCCGTTGCTTCTACACATCATGCCTGGGAGGGGTTGAAATAAGAAGAAACATAAATTCCGATTACATAAGATTGTCTTGTCCTAATAGAAATTTTTATTTCTCATTCTCATGTTACCATGCAACCGTTTCGGAGTTGAAAAAAAATTAGTATCACTTTCATACTTTCCTCTCCCAAAACCTGGGACATGATATACTGTGGGCATAGGACTGAAAATGTTCTATTTCGTCTTCTTTTAGGTGTTTAGGGCCTATGATAAAGATCCCTATACAAAGCCTTCAGCTATGAGTGACGTATCAGTAGATAGAATTTTTTACCGACTTCTGATATAGCATACTCACTGGCACACACTTGATCTGTCCCTGCAATACGGCTTCTTATTCTACATCAAAATGTGAAGTGAGAAAATGATATTTTCCTTGTCAAGGGTAGAGGAAGTTAAGTGACTGCTTCACATTGTGTTTTATTTTCTTGGTTTTCATTCTTCAAGAATTATTTTCACAAATGTATTAATTGCATCGATAGCATCAGAATTTGTTAAAGCCCAGTATTATGCAGTTCCCGAAGCCCTATGTGAACAATGTAAACAATACACTGTTGTGATAACTGAATTGCATTTCTTTTCTCAGTATAATATTTTCAGAAATTATATAGGCTAAATTTTCAAGGGAAGGAGTGGTTTGTTTGAATTTTAGTGTTCACCGCGTTACTTCCCGAGCTTAACAGGGTATGTGCGCAAAATTTCGTGCAAATTGGTCAAGAAATGTACAGCTCTAAGATATCGTCTTCTCCAAAGTACAATATCATCATGATCTACTATAAATTTAACCTCATTTCTTTTCACATATTTCATTCCAGTGTCCAACAATAACTTATTAAATGTTGTTCTTTTAAAATTAGGTAGGTCAGAGTCCTCATTGACAGCACAAAGAAGTTTATTCACAGTTAGAGGTATGTTATCAAAAAAGAATTGATGAACTTTTGCTCGAATAGCGCTTTTCACAAAGTCATTAATGTTATCTAAAACACTACGCGGCTTTTGAGCCTTTCTTGGAGGAGTTTTCACTACACCAGAGTCTCTGTATTCACTATGCACTTTCCAGATACTTCTGGTAGATATACCGGTGAATTCAGATGTCAATTTTACAACGTCCTCAAATGCGAGTGCTGGATATATATTTTTTTATCCATTAAACACATTCAATATAATTTCCTTCTGTCCACTTCGCAAAGATTTACCTCTCTTATTTTTAATTATGCCACTCGGACCTGGTTGAATTTCAATCATTATGTTTAATGCTTCTCGCAGACTGGGTTATAAATTATAAACGCCACATTTCATTGTTCACTGAAATTTGTATGTTTACATTATTCACAACAATGACTCTTGCAAACTGGAGGGTTATATCACGAATGCCACGTTTCGCAATACATTGAAATATTTGCAATAAGTTGATATTGCTATCTTAATAATTTTTGTCACTTTTTATGAGCTTTTACTGTTATAAAAATCAAATCTAATACCGCACTAAATTGTCTTGTAGCATGATGTGTGCTGCGGTTCAAATCACGTGCATTTGTTTACACGGACTTGCATTCTCAAAATGAATGGATAATACACACTTTCGATTTGGTTTGGTTGCAAGACTCACACTTCTTTTTTGTTTTGTTTTGTTTGTTTGTTATGAAAACATGTGAAAGCGGAACTCTCAAACTGTGAATATGTCACACTTCTTTTGTCACACTTCAATTTTTTAAATCTTTTTTTTTATGTAAACAGTTGACAGTAGAACTCTCTAACTGTGCCTCATTTCACATTTCCGACTTTTCCCATGGATTTTCCGAAAATTTTCTTTCATACAAACCTTGTCCTGACAATTACGAATACAACAAAAAAAGAATCAGCCAAATCGGTCGAGCCGTTCTCAAGTGATGCTCCGTCCTAAATTTTGGAAATTCATTTTTATTAATATAGATTAGAAATTTACATTCTTCACAGAGCTATTTCATATAGACTGTTATAAATTATTTTGATCGTAATTTTATAATGTTGGCCACTGACCTAGGAATGCCACTATTAAGATAATGCCATTGCTGTTAACCTAACTGCCACTAACCTAACTGTCCTCCACCGGTAATGCATAATGTTGAATTGCTCTCTCTGTAGATGATAATAACTGAGTTTCACTATTTATCATCAGTTTTGCTGTTGTGTCCAGAAACAAACTACACATTATAATTTATTCCAATGTTAATCAAATAGAGTCATATGATTTGTCTTTGAATCTAAAATGCAGTAACTCTGCATTGTCAATATAAAACTTTTAAAATATTTTATGATTTTTAATATTTTAAGACTTTTATATTGACAAAGCGGAGTTTCACATTTTAGATTATAATTTATTTTCAAAATCAACACAGTCCAAGTAAATATATAATCAATATTAAAAATTAAAACGAATTGTACAACGGTGGATGCTTTTAAAATACTATAAAACACAACGTTTCGGCCCTGTTCCTATGGGCCTTCCTCAGGTGACTGTCACCTGAGGAAGGCCCACTGTCACCTGACTGTCAGGTGACTGTCACCTGAGGAAGGCCCACAGGAACAGGGCCGAAACGTTGTGTTTTATAGTGTTTTAAAAGCATCCACCGTTGTACAATTCGTTTTAATTTTTAATATTGATTATATATTTTAGCATTCACGGTGGAAATCAGGACCACAATATGACTAACAGTCCAAGTAAGTTATGTCATGATTGTCTTCATGACATAGTCGCTTATTTGTCAAATACAGGTAATTAGTAGGTTGAGTGCTGTCACAATGATTGTAGGAGTTATTATACTTACAGTAATTAGAAAGTCTCAAGGCTCATGGTTTCATTCCTGGATGAGAGTATTAGTTTCTCGAGCTCCAGAATACTTCAGAAGATAAATCAAGCCATATGATCCATGTTTTAGATGTAGGGCAACTCAAATAGCCATTTACCCTGAAAGGCAGGCTCTCTTTGAAAAATTACAAGCAGTTTCCTGCTCATAGCTATTTTTTTCTTTCCTAAGGTCCTTCATAGGACATAACTGACCGCTTACTATTTATAATCCTTTGAGGGAACGATGGTATTGTAGAATCGCTTCTTAAAGGGGTTACATACACCTTCTGCTGTTAAACATTAAACTGTGTTAGCCCTCCATTTCCCTAAGCCCTATTTTGATATTTTACATTTATCATGTTTGAACTTTTTTAAATGCTAAAAGAAAAAATAGATTATCACTCCATATTAACTTTCTTTTTCTCAAATCCAAAAATATGCACAGGATTTAAAATTATTCTTCGGTTGTAGGACATCCTGCTTGTTTTCCCATACCAGCATCTTCTTCTAAGATGTGCATACACTTGTCCATCTCTTTGGAGGTCTTCCTCTTTTCCTCTTCCCATCTAGGGGCCTATCTTCTTTAGCTCTTCTCACTTGTCGTTCTTCTGCCATTCTATCCATATGTTCTTCCCAATATTTTCTTTAACAAATTTTGTGTATCTTTAAATTCGTTATTCTCTCTAATTTCTATATGACATATTCTGTCAAATAGTGTTTTCCATTGAATAAACCTTAAAATTTTCATTTCCCTTGTGCTTATTTATGTCAAAATTGGTCTAACTGCTTTTTATGCATTCTTAGTTTACGTCCTGCTATCAAAATTTGTTTACGCCAGATATCCTACATGCATTTTGATATTTGTGGTGCAAATATCAGTTTGCTTTTTCACTTCTTGGTGTTAGTTCTTATTATTTATTACATGAGGTCCCATACATTTAATTTCTAAAGACTTCATATTTGTTTTAATCATTTTTTTCTCATAACGATAAAATTCACTTTAACACACACTGGCACACTGCAAGAGGGAAGAAGAATTTTTAATTTCTCATATTTGTCTTTTTAAAAAGTCTTATGTATCTTTTGTTTATTGCTTTTATTGTTTTTGTTATGATAGGATAAAAATGGAGTTAAGGTTTGATGATCACATAAAAAATGGACGATGCAAAATTTAAAGGAATTATGTTTTAAATGATGGTAATTTGTGAAAAATACAGTTTTGAGAAATTGAGCAATTTCTCACTGCTGTAGTGCAGGAGATGGATTTGCTTCTCTCACGCAGTTGATCTGGGTTTGATTCCTGGTCGGAACAAGTTATGTAGGAGGGGGTTCTCCGGGGTTTTCCCTCATCTTTGAGACGAAGTTTGGGCAACTTTAGGCCCTTGTGGTCCCTGGATATCATCTGGCCATCATTATAACCTTCATCCCATCTGTGCCTTGTTTGGAATGAGTGTGTATGTGATTGATGTTATTGTTCTGTGTGTTCGCGTTGTCTCAAAGGTGGCTCTGGTATTGGACTGATCAGTCATCCGGGGAGACCCTCTATGTCCTAATATGGTCAAAAAAATATGTATGTGATCCATAGAAATTCCCTCCCCCGACGGGTCGTGATTTTGTAAGGCCCGGGCGGCGTGGGCCGCATAAATGTACCTACAATGGGGGGTGTAAACTCTGGGAATGAAGAAGAAGAAATTTACATATTCATGTAATTCTAGTAGCGCCCACTGGAGCCAACATTCGCAAAAACATGGGTGGGCTCAAAGACGTAAATTTCGTACTCCTGTCCTCTATTTTACTCTTGAAATGATCTTATATAATATTGAAATAATACTGATAAATATAGAACGCGTAAGTTACAAGAAATGGTTTAAAAGTTTTTCTAATTACAATAACTCACTTCACGAATGTTGTATTATACTGAAGACACTTCCAGATTCGTCCACGGCTCTTTCAGGCAAGTGTTATACCATCGAGATTTCCCATTACCTTTCGCGTGTTGGGGATAAAGAGACAATACAACACCCAGTCCTGAACCCAGGAAGGAAATTTTCCACTACTGAAAAATCCCCAACTCGGCCGGGAATTGAATTCGGGCTGCCAACTCCCCCGCTCTAATTTAAAGAGAAAAAAAATTATAATTACATGAACTTTTGTGGTCTTAGGTACTAATAAAATAAAATAATATAAAACATGGACTATTATGTATAGTAGCGAATTTTAAATGTATTTTCTCATGACTTCACTTCTCTAGAAAGTAACCACAAGCATAATCTCAATCCAACTTTACCCTGCTATCCGTATGTAGGGCTAATAGCCTAACTTAGAACAGTACCTCTCTAGGGTACCGGTATAGCGTTGCCACCTGTCCCGAATTTGGCGGGACATCCCGCATTTTAAGAACATTTTCAGCTTCCCGAATTATGCCTAAGAGAGGCGCATTGTATGTATTCTTATTATTTTGCTAGCCTTTTCTTTTCTAATGTTAGTGTTACTGTTACATAGCCTATTCAGGTTTGGCTTTGTAACGAATAAATTATTAATACGAATTATTAATGAATTATTAATAAATTGTTCCATGTACAAATTTAGGTATGATGATCGGCGATACGCATATATTCGATAAGTGTCCCTCTTTAGCCTTACCAAAAGGTACCGTACCGTACTGTCGAACGCAAAAATGTCTCCTGCCTTTTCAAAGCGTAAAAATATATTTCGGAGGATGCTGAGAAAACTGGTATTAACACTGTAAATTTGGCATATAAATTAAAAAAAAATAGAAACAAATTTAAATGGTCGCGAATTTGAGTTAATTGAAACATAGAGAGATCATGTTACCTATGTCAACGATAGTCTGATTTTCATTTTGCACCGATTAAACAACGAAACATGATTTTTAGTTATAATACATATTTACGATGATGCACGGTAAATTATTGAGTGGCTTGAACCCATGGGCCCATATAAGTTGCCGTCAGTGGTAGCACCAATAAAAAAAAATTTTTTTTTTTGCATAACTTGGTAGATTTTATAGAATCTTAATTATTGCAGATGAAGATCGGCGATACGCATATATTCGATAAGTGTCCCTCTTTAGCCTTACCAAAAGGTACCGTACCGTACTGTCGAACGCAAAAATGTCTCCTGCCTTTTCAAAGCGTAAAAATATATTTCGGAGGATGCTGAGAAAACTGGTATTAACACTGTAAATTTGGCATATAAATTAAAAAAAAATAGAAACAAATTTAAATGGTCGCGAATTTGAGTTAATTGAAACATAGGGAGATCATGTTACCTATGTCAACGATAGTTTGATTTTAATTTTGCACCGATTAAACAACGAAACATGATTTTTAGTTATAATACATATTTACGATGATGCACGGTAAATTATTGAGTGGCTTGAACCCATGGGCCCATATAAGTTGCCGTCAGTGGTAGCACCAATAAAAAAAAAATTTTTTTTGCATAACTTGGTAGATTTTATAGAATCTTAATTATTGCACATACCTTACTTGAGTATATAAAGCAACAGTTCATATATAACTGTAAAAGGAAAATATGCAGTGTTTGTTTTTAACTGGAAGGTATAAGTAACCCCTTAAATTTAGCCGGTCTCCTTAGTCGCGGTAGCTAAGTAGCCGTGGTGAAGGAGACTGTGGGTTCGAGTCCCGTCTTGGGCATGGGCGTTTGTATGTAAGTAGGAAAAAGAACAAGAAAAAAGAAAAAATATGGCTGGCATATAACCATCTATCCTTCAAAGAATTAAAAAAAAAAAATGAAGCGTATTTACGCGCGTGCACTCACATAGATGCACACTCACGCACGCACTTGAACTCAGTCACACATCCACGAACACACAGTCATTTGATTGGTTATTTTCAAATAATTTTAAAAATCCATACTCTTTCAGTTTCCCGTGCGAAGTTACAGTGAACCATCTGGAAGGAGTTTAGAATAGGCTACTGTAATCTCTTTCTAGTTCATTAACATAGGCCGATTTTTATCAGATTTAAGTGCGTAGTTTCTTCCATGTGCTAGCTATACTATTATCTGATTATGCTAACTTCTTAATTTTCTCCAATATTACAAACACTAAATGACGTTTTGTAAGTTCCACGCGCGTATGGCCAAGCCGAGCATCCCCACTACTGACCATCAGATCAAAGTTACGATTTAAATGGATTATCACTGTGTCTACAGTCGTCAACGGAGCAACAAGGTTAACATGTGTTCATCAAAATTTTAGGCGGATTAATGCGTGTGCAATATCTTCAGAGAACTGCGAACGGTAAGCTCCATTCTGTAACAGTATGCGATTGTGTAAATTAACTAGTTTTTATTTTTATTTTTTATTCTGGAATTTTTCTTGTTAATTAATTTGGTTTCCAATCTGCTGTTGATTGGAATAAGTATGTTGATCTATATTGTAGTTCGCTTAAATGCATTATATTATTTTTTCAAACGACTGATATTGTTTTATTTACTTTCGGAATTTACGTACGTATTTTCGAATATTTAGTTAGAAGTCCGTTAAGCGTTTTGAATGAAGGACTAATAAACTGTGCTCCGATTACGTATAAGGTACTGAAATACGATCAGATCTTAAATGCTCGTTTTTCTGATGTTGCTAGGGGTTGTTTGGTATTTTTTTAATAGAATTTTAGATACCACGGCGGGTGGTAATGTCCGGGGTTGATAAGACGTACAATCAACAACTGAATCAATACGCATTTCAATGACCTTAAATAATGATAACAATAAAACGATGTACGGTACCCTCTTACAAGAATTACGAATTATCATACTATAGATATAATTTATGCTCGGGAGAATAACGTAATACAATTAGATGATTATCACAATATACTTGAGATCATGGGCGCCCATACCCGGGGGCAAGGGGGCTGTGGGAAACCCCCCCCCCCCATCTCTCAGGGAAAGGAAAAAATGCATAGTCTATTAATAATTATAGTCAGGTGTTCTTCTTTTAAGACAATTATTTGAAAGTCAGTAGAGACATAAGTTTGCAGAAGTTTTACCATATCGACAACATGGATGCACAATCCTCAGTGGATTAGGAAAAGGGGGTCCAGAGGGTTCGGACCCCAAAAATCAAGACCTAAAATTCTATTTTTGTCTAAAAAAAATATTTTTTAAATTAAAAGGTTTTGTGGGTGTGTCAAATGTATAGTAGTTATTTTGTTTTCATAATTTAATGAGTAGACTTGTTATTTCCATTGTTCCATGTGTTATTTAACTTTTCTTATAAATAGTAATAAGTATTATAACTTAGGTAACGATTGCTTCTTTACGTTGGAATGTCTTAGAGTATGGTAAACAAATTTCCTAACTAGTTTTTCAGTGCTAAAATAGCGTAAAATGTGAATTTAATTAGTTCAATATTAAACAATTTTCCGGGGGTGGACCCCCGACTTAGGTAACGATTTCTTTTTTACGTTGGTATGTCTTAGAGTACGGTAAACACATTTCCTAACTAGTTTTTCAGTGCTAAAATAGCGTAAAATGTGATTTTAATTAGTTCAGTATTTAAAAATTTTCCAGGGGTGGCCACCCGACTTAGGTAACGATTTCTTTTTTTTTTTACGTTGGCATGTCTTAGAGTACGGTAAACAAATTTCCTAACTAGTTTTTCAGTGCTAAAATTACATAAAATGTGATTTTAATTAGTTCAGTATTTAAAAATTTTCCGGGGGTGGACCCTCGGCTTAGGCAACGATTTCTTGTTTAAGTCAGAGTACGGTAAACAAATTTCCTAACTAGTTTTTCAGTGCTAAAATAGCGTAAAATGTGATTTTAATTAGTTCAATATTTAAACATTTTCTGGGGTGGACCCCCGACCCCTTTCTTGGGTGATATTCCATACCCCCAAACCCCCCGTTCCTTCCGACCCTCCTCGAAATTATTTTATGGCAACGTCATTGTTGCACTTATGTTATTATATTATTAATGTAATGTTACAGAGTAACCCAAAAAGTTAAAGGGACAAAAAATTAATTAATTAAAAGATTGCCCCCCCCCCTAGAAAATATCATATGGGCGCCCTTGCTTGAGATGGATTTTACGCAATGACGCCTAACACAAACATGAGTAGACTTTTTGTTGTTACGACTGTCCACTATGACCTGCAAACTCGATTACATCGGAGTCTTATTTCTTATCGTATATGCGGAAACAAATTCTGGTTGCAGTTTTTAAATTTTTTTCTTTCTTTTACTTTTATGCTATAAATACACAGCATGAGAAAATCTTTAGTTTTCATCTCCAGCCTATTAAAACAAATACCAGAGACCTCGAAAACAAACTATAGGCAGCCTACATTCTTTAAATATTTTTAATTTCTTCAATTTCTAATTGAAATACTCTGAGCTGGAATCTGTTGGGATAGCTTAGAAATTATCATGCATACCTTAAAACAAAATAGTCTGAGGTATGCTGTTTAGCAATTGTGCTTCACACCGAAACATGGAGGTTTCAATCTATGCTGAAGTAGACTAATTGGGATTTTTTCAATAACCAAATTCTTATGGAGTCAATAAGGCCTTGGGACTCACTGAGTTTCTGTCAGAATGATCAGTGCCCAGTGATGGCCACAGACTTAAGTTATAGTAAACCCCCTTGTTAATAACCATAATCTAACCAACCGACAGTAGTATGGGGAAAAGTACTTTTAACGTGGAACCCAGTGGCGTACCAAGGCGAGGGTGGGAGGGACGGTCCGCCCAAATCCCCACGTCGAACATAGGGCCCAATTTTTTAAATTCATTTTTACCAGACCAGTGACGAGTCTTAGTTTGAGTGAATAAACAGTTGTCTATTAAACAATATTATACATTTTTTAACAATGAATTTAGTAAAAAACACAGATTAGAAACATCCACATCAGAAGTGTCGTAGGCCCACTGTAATAACAATGCTAGGATTTCGATGCATTTGCATTTTTGTTTAAGGCCAATACATTACTCAGTTAGATAGAAATGTATATCATGAGAAGAGCTAACTTTAGCACATCAGTTGGTGCATTGTTTTGTATACTTTGCTGATTTTGAAGGAAATTGCAATTTTAATGATTTTCAAGCATTTTTATGCTTTTTAAACAAATCTTATACATTGTTTTGCCTTTTTCTGTTGGGGAAATGGTTTAATCGCCTACAGAAACTTATGGTAAAAACATAAAGATACCTAATGCATAATAAACGTGTGAATCCCAAATGAAAAAAACGTAATCCATTAATAAAATAATTTATTCGAGTTCACAGAAATATAATGAATTAGGCAACTTACTACCGTATTTTTTTGTAGACTGTGTAAATAGTATAAATTGTGAATACTGGGTATGCCCTCATATTGATGACCTCCCCAGGTCCCTTCACTGTTGGTAGGCCACTGTTGGAACCCACTGTACGTAAGGTCAAAGCAATTTGTTTAACTAGCGCATATTTGTAATTTTTAAAAGTAACTTCTTGTTTCATGTACATACTGAATACATTTGAAGCAGAAAAGTTCAATAGATAAAGAATAAAATCAGGTAAACTGACTAACAAAGTGCCAGTATGTTTTTGTTTAATCAGTTATGACTGCAATTATGATATGCAGAATATTTTTTTAAATTGATTGGAAATCAATAAGCTGGAGTTAAGCTCCAGATTTATTCATTAAGCAGGGCTTACGGAAGAACAAAGGTCTAGTTTTTTAATGAGATTAAAATCTTCCAGCATCACCTGAACTGTACAGATTTGTGATATCATGACAATCGCACACTCACATAAAAATACAAAAAAAAAAAAATCAAATTGGCCGGTTTCGGGTTTTGAACCATGGACTCCAGAATGTGAGGTCAAGACGTTACCATCTTGGCCACCGGGGTCATTTTAACAGTCTAGTTGGATAAGCGCATGTAAATCAATAGTGTTTTTTTTTTTGTCATAGCTACCTGTATTTTAATTTCCAAAGCCTTATAATATCACAGTAAAACAATAGGCAGTGTTGTCAAGATAACTGATTTTCATTTTTTAAATAAATTCTTTCGAATACGTATATTACCATAAAATAGGCACTAAATTGAGCATTACTCCGAAACAGGTCAACTGATTTTATCCATTATAAATAGACGTCTTCCCATGGACATTATAAATGCGTTTACGAAGTTTCATAAATATACGATAAAGCGTTTTTGAGTTATTGCGCCTTTAAAGTAGACACTAAATTGGGGTTTACTCCGGTACCGGTCAACAGATTAGGTTCAAATTAAATAGGGCACTTCTCATGAACGTCATAAATGAGTATACCAAGTTTCATGGAAATCTGATACAGCATATTTGAGTTATTGTGCCTTTCTATTAGAAAGGAGCCATAATCTATTAGAAAGGAGCCATAATCTATTAAAATAGGCACTAAATTGGGCATTACTCCGGTACTGGTGAACCGATTTGGTTCAATATCAATAGGGTTCTTCCCATGGACATTACAAATGTGTTTTCCAAGTTTCATGAAAATCCGAAAAAGCGTATTTGAGTTATGGCGCGTACAGACACACGGACGGACGGACAGACATTTTTCGTCCCCACACACAATCTCATAAAGTACCATACTGGCACTTAATATTTAAATAAATGGTAACTAAATAAATAAATCAGTTAATATTCCAGCACTTACTGGTTGGTTTAAATTTGCATTTGAGCAACTTGCAGAATTGTGTTGCACATATTTAGCACTCTTGTCTCTTCCAGCCTTGTAGAGAGATGAGCCACACTATGTGAGAGAGACATTAATTCTAGAGAAATGTAATGAATTTGTAGTGAATTGATTAAATCTTTGTCATTTAATCCACAGATGCTTTAACATAATAATTTAATTACTTGTAAGCTGACTTCCACAAAATCCAGAATGTATACTTTGCAAATTAGTACACAAACAGCATCCAAAAAGAGATAAGATGATAATAACACATAGCTCAGCAAATCTCAAACTGGGGGGGTCTTGACCTCAAGAGGGTCTAATGGGGGGTTTCTTTTGATTGTGATATCCTTATTCATCTTTGTTCTAAATTTTACCAAAACATGCTAGCTATTACATGGGAACTCTGAAGTTATATTGCTCTATCATCATAGAGAAGTGCCAGAAGAAAAGTAAGTGTTGTACTCAACTTTGAAATTTGATGTTAAATTCACACCTCAAATACAAATGTAAAAGTTTCCTGTGTGCAAAGCTAATGTATTCTCAGGAAATATGTGTAGGCTGCTTTTATGTCTGTCTGCACGTCTGTATTAGGGGCTGCTGCTGAGTGGGGGTTTAATTTTGAAATCATTGTAAACTCTACTCTATTGAATAAATAAATAAATTGAATTGAATTGAATTGAATCTATTTAAGTTCCACTATACACTGCGCTAAAATGGTTACTCACTGTCGACATAATACTGAAAAACTATTTAACCCTCAACTAGATGTATAATCAGTGGTGTAGTTGAGATTAGATGGGCGTGGGTGGAGCCTATTTACTTTTTTCAGGCATTGGTGGAGAGCCTACAAACTTATTTCCAGTTAAAAAAACATTATTTTTATCTTAAAATTGAAACTTGTGCTTGATATCTTTTGTTAAATTTAGGGTGCGAAAGAGTAACAAAAAGAGTAGAGTAGATGTTATATTCATCAAATTAGCCAACAGGAAACTTACTCACCTGTGGATTATCTAAACAAAAGCTCACTAATAATAACCATCACATGATAAAACCATTCTACAGGGACACAAAAATTAGATAAGAAGTCATGGAACCTATACTTCTTATTTTTTACAACTATACCTGTTATTGTATAGTTAACATTCAAGATAGATATACAAGCATTCATGAACCACAGATTATTGTCTCTGTTGGACATTACGAGGGTGTATCAATAAATAACCGGACTGATTTTATTGTACTTAAATAAACCGTCCTGGAATGAAACGGCTGCTAGCCGCGGAAAGGTGAATCCTTCGTCTAGCAGTGCTGTGAATCCCAGTCATGCAGGACGATTCAGTTAGGAGTTACACCCGGATATCGGAGGTGGTGTTTACTGTATCCAACATGGAACTGAAATTCAGCAATGCGCATCGATAAAGTTTTGCGTTATTCTAGACAAAACTCCTACAGAAATCTTAGAAATGGTGGAGCAAGCATATAAAGACCATGCTTTAGGCAGAACACAAGTCTTTGAGTGGCACAAACGTTTCAAAGAGGGTTATGAAGACCTTCAAGATTCTCCGCGCCCTGGAAGACCCTTAACAGCAAAAACAAAAGTTAACATCAACACAATTGACGCAAATGTGCAAGAAGATCGTCGCATAACAATTGCGAAGGTTGCAGATATAATGAATTTGTCTTTAGGAACCAGATCTTGCCAGGACAGGATGGATCTTGCACCAAGACAATGCGTCGGCTCATCGAGCGCATGCAACTCAAGATGTCGAAGAATTGGACATTGAGATCATGCCTCATCCACTGCATTCTCCGAATCTCGCACCTTGCGATTTTCACCTCTTCCCTAAAGTGAAAAAGGAGCCACGTGGTCGCCATTTTCAAAGTGATAAGGAGTTGAACATCGATGCGCATTGCTGGAATTTCAGTCTCATGTTGACACCACCTGCGATATCCGGGTGTAACTCCTAACTGAATCGTTCTGCATAACTGGGATTCACAGCACTGCTAGACAAAGGATTCACCTTTCGGCGGCTAGCAGCCGTTTCGTTCCAGGACGGTTTATTTAAGTACAATAAAATCAGTCCGGTTATTTATTGATACACCCTCGTACATGAGAATATTATAGGAGAAAAATTCCTCCGACACTGGGACTTGAACCCAGGACTTGAATATTCTCATGTAATGTCCAACAGAGACAATAATCTGTGGTTCATGAATGCTTGTATATCTATCTTGAATGTTAACTGTACAATAACAGTGGGAGCCCGGTCACAAAAATTACTACTTAGTGTGTCTCACAGTACTGCACATGGGCGTACGGTATGGGGGGGTTCAGGGGGTCGAAACCCCACCCCCGAAACATCTGCAATATTTTTAAGATTATAACATCATATAACGAAATAAAAAAAATTACTGGTTCCGTTGTTACATATTCTACAATTTCGTACATTTCAAGGCTTTATTTAAGATTTATCATAATTCATTTAAGATTCAAATTTCAAAACCTCGTGGTGTTGATAGTTCTTCAGCTTAATAACAGTGATGTATTGCTAGTAAATGAAACTCCCTTTGGAATTGTAGCGTGATTGTTTGGATATCATGATTTCATTTTATTTCAGCTTAATTCCTGCAAAATTTGAATACACATACAAAAAGCTTTGCTGGAATGGATTTACGAAATTACTACAATCATTTTTTCGATACAGATATACTGATTCGTAGACTTGTGTAACTTCACCATAAATCTTGTTAGAGCTTATAAATCTCCTAGTGTCACCCACTACTCATAGTTCAGACTTGGGTCTCGTTATTACCTGATTTCAGTAAAGGTCTTAGCGATCAGCATATAGAGCTCACGTGGATTCTAGCCCGTGGTGTGTATAGGGTACTTTTTAAAATCTTCGATTAATTTCATCGATGCCATTGAACTTGCACCGTTGCCACCGTACTTCCATCAGCCTGTTGGTAAATCACCTGACAATTCACCGGTGAAGCAACAGATTGTTTTTAAATTCCCTAGTGTTTATGTGATGAAAGTCATCGATAGCCATCAGACTCATTGAACTAGATGTACGATGCTTCTTAGATGACAGACATGGAGGAGCACAGAAGCAGACAGCAACTGCCACTAGATAAGTTATAAATAAATGCGCAATTGTTCGAATTCCTTTATTCATTCATAAATAAACAGTTTATGTTTGTGCGAAAACTGCGGATAGCTCTTCATCAGAGTGTGTCCTACAAAAAAGAAAGCGATGTGTTGATTTTGTTACAAGAGGAAAAAAGAAAAGAAAAATCACGCAAAAAATCTATTAAGTAATGTTGGTTTCCAAAATCTCGAAACTGGCAGCACTTCAGGTTATCCATAGTTCCCCGTTGAGATTAGGTACCGTATTTAAATGTACACAATGTTTTATGGATTTTAATATGCTTATAACATGATTTATAAAATGGTAGCACTCAGTTAATAGTTCCCTGCCCATCATAAATTATAATTACCACTTCTTGTAAATCCATGATGAAATAATTATTATTATACAACTCGAGTACTCCCGCCAAAATCCATCAACCTGTTCGTCAAGTCAACAGTAATCAGGAACGCACCACAAAATCATCATGACGTAGTCGGCATTAATCGGAGGATTTACAGATGATTTTAAAAACGTGTCCTATACATCATACAGTATTATGATAATTTTTCAAAAGAAAGTGTTTATTTATACTCTAGCTTAAACGAAAAATCAGCAGAAACCTAAAGAAAAACAGATTCAAAGACTGTGCTCTGTATTAATTATAGTGTATTAATGATCACAATACAACTGTTCAGTTATTTTTTAAAAAAAGTGTGCGTGGAACGCCACGCGACAAAAGTGAAACTTGTTTTAATTTTTGGATTTTTTCAATTTTCGATTATTGGATTTTTTCAATTTTGGATTATTGGACTTTTTTAATATTGGGTTTTTGATTTTTTTGATTTTGGATTTATAATGGTCACTAGCTCGAAGCAGTAATAGCCACCCACTCAATGCCTGATATCTTTCCTCCGCGCCCTCCCGTAATTTTTTATTTTATTTTTGGATTTATTAATTTTGTTTTTTTTTAATTTTGTATTTTTTAATTTTTCGATTTTTTAGTTTTGGATTTTTTAAATTTTGGATAAGCATAATCATTGAGTTGATTGTTTTCTGTGCAGTCCGTTCCGTCACAGCCCCACTAATTTCGTGATGAATTTGTTCATAACGCAAGTTTGGGTTAGCTCTCGATTTACTCCTAGCGTGGCTAAATAAGTTTCAATTCAAAAAGTATTAATTTACAATGTGCACAAGGACATGGAGCTGAGACTTTACATTGAACCCCTCCCGAACAAAATTTCACCGTACGCCCATGGTACTGCATATGACATAACTTGATGGTCTGTGAGGTAGACCATTAGGGCAATCAGTCATAGGAGAGAGGTTCCATCTGGTGCTGTGAATTGAACTTCGGCTTAGCTCAGTTGATAGAGCATTGGCGCAAATAGCCAAATGTCCTGGGTTCAAGTCCCAGTGTCGGAGGAATTTTTCTCCTATAATATTCTCATGTAATGTCCAACAGAGACAATAATCTGTGGTTCATGAATGCTTGTGTATCTATCCAGGATAAAGCTGACGCATCAGTTCTTTGCACTCAGAGCAAGGCAAATTGTTGTGACAATCCTGCTCTTGAGATTTAACATGTGTCCCTGCCCATTGTTTCTTCTGCTTCTCATTGTAGCTCATTATGGTTGGAGGCTCACTCTCCCAGCTTTTTCTTGACAGTTAAAGTACCGTATATCAGAATCGAGCAAAATAAATTACCAAGCAACATGTTTGAGCATATCGTCAACCTGAAGCATCAGAAATGTATGCGTCGGTTCTCCTAACAGAATTTATTGTACTTATTACTGCTTTTACTAACAGACAATGTTATTGATGGAAACAATGAGGGGTTCATTGCTCCTTTGCGCTATAGAAGACGCTGCTCCTGTACTCTGTGTACAATATAGCTGAGCTCAAAAAGTGTCTCTCTACCTCTGTCTCTACCCTAAGAATATACAATGTGATTCTCTTACTTTGTTCCAACATACGTAAGTGGCCGCATTTGGGATGTGTGCATTCAATTGTCCCAGCAACAGGCAATACTGCACAAAGTAGACATTAGAAAGCCTGAATTTATCAAAGAGATAACCAGCTTATAACTATTCTGTGGAACATTATTTCAAATACCATACCATTAATGTACTAAATCTTACCAAAAATGTTTGTCGTTCTCAAGAAAATAACAAAAAAACGAAAATTTATTCAAGCATAAATGCAGTAAAAGTAAGAGAATGTCAATTATATACTTCAAATCCAAATATAAAATTCAGTTTTCATACAATTTTTTTCATTTTTGAGACATTTACACGGATACATGATATACATGTTTCCCAAAATGGTATTTTTGGACTCAAGGGTTTTTGAGACGTCTATTCTGCTAAAAACTAGACTTTGAATTTTGTATTTCCTTTAGCTATGGTACGGACAGAAGAAAAAAGAAAGAATCAAAATGAAACCAAACCAAAAGCAGGAACCTGAAACTGTTGGCCAAGTTTTGTGATATCTCTGCAGTCTTTCACCCCCAGTTTTTTTGTTCTTCATATAATTAGCCATTCATTCTTTCAACAAAAATCTTCTTTGCAATCTGGGCTATCACTAAAGATTTCTAATCTTAGGCAATCGTGATCTAATGACTATAACTTTTTCCGGCTGTAGTTGTTTCATTCAGATCATCAGTCACCTTGAACTTTTTGTTCATGAAGATAAAAAGAAATGAATTAACTAAGAATTATGATTGATTTGAACTGAACCTTGTTGAAAACATTGTACAGCACTTGGAAGTTAAGAATGAAACAAGGATATTTGACTACAAAAATATTGTAACACGGCATGAAAGCAAAGGCTATATAATTACAGTCTTCAAAATATTACATGAGAAAATTGTAAATAAAACTTGTGTAATTTAATTTTCCTAAGCATTTTATTTATTTTTTAAATTTATTATCTTTCTGGTCAGTGTAAAAGTTTAACGGTACATGTACCAGAGTGTCCCCCTGAAGATTAGCACTGGTGATAACTTCAAGAGACATAAAAATAAAATATTTCAGTATGCATGAACTTCCTCTTTCCTCAAGTTCATTGAACTTTGTTATACTAAAATGTTGTTAATGATTTCGTATAATATGATTGATGAGACCGTACCATAACATACAGTGGATGACTTTTCTTATTGTTTGCTCATCTGGTTGTTGATACATCAATTAAACATGAAATCTAATTAGCTTATCTCACTAATGTCATGACGAAAGTTCCAAAGTCCACAGAAGATTGTAACAAGATTTTCCCTTCCATTTTACACTAATGGCAAATGCTGAGGAAGAACCAATACAACTCAGTGGCGAATCACTAGAATATATACAAGAATATTTTGTATACGAAACAAATATTAATAAATAAATACTAATTCTAACTTTCCTCCAACAATCCCAATTTTTAAATTTTTATTGTATGGTATATCTCTAAAATTGAAATATAAAATTTCCCCAGCACCATTATTGAATGTGCAGCATGAAAGAACATTGAGATAATTGGTCGTGCCCTGAGTACAATACTAACATTGGTGTGCCCAGTCAAAGCCCTCTGTAGTAAAGCCTTGTATTTATTGAAATAATACTTTTTACAGGCAAGAGCCAATTTTAAAAGGCCAGCTAGAGAGAGGGCCATATTCTAAGGCAGGGCTGGGAAGGAAAGCACTGGAAGTGCAAAGTTACCCTTCCTCTCGTTCCTACTACTCTCTTTCAATTGCAGGTAGAGACAACTAAACTGGTTGATTCTGGGACTAGTCACATGGCAGATAGAAAGAATAAGGAAGAGGGAAAATATAGGGGTAGATCATTTGGCACTTCCAGTGCATTACTTCACGAGCCTGTTCTAAGATGTCCATTTGTCCCAATTTCCCGGAACAGTCCTATTTTAAAAAAAATAGATATATCCAGCTGTCCACTGTTTTATTGTGAGCTCAAATGTTTCGCTGTTTTACTGTGAGCTCAAATGTCCAAATTTTTGTGATTCCGCTTGGCCAGTGAATTTTATATTACAATATGAAAGCTGCAACAGTGAAGCCTTGCTCACTGTCAAAGACACTTAAATGGGATTTGTGTGCTGAGATTTATGTCAAAATATCAGATAAAATTCACTTCTTGATAAAATACTGTACATAAAAGTGAAAAGTACAGTGACAATGAGGCATCTACTTCTGCAGAATAAACTGTCTATATCATCGTGCAGAAGACATTTAATAAGTAATTTAAGTCATTTGGGATAGAAACAAGGTAAATTTTAAAAGTTCACTAAATTTTGTGGATGTAATTTTTATCCCCTATTTTTCCTTAATTGTTCCAGGTTATCCATAAATGTTTAAAATGTCCTGTTTTATAAAAATATTTCCCCAATAATATTTATAATGTCCCGTTTTTATATAAACTTATATGGACACCCTATGGCATACTCATAACATTAATCATGTCATAATAATCACTATTTGAAATGCATTGTTAGTCAAAATACTCATAGCTGGGTTAAGAATCATAAATAATAAAAATTCCTTAGCCTTGATTAATTTGGTTTATGTACTTAAATCTGGCACTGGGAATTGAAATAAAAAAGATAAAGGTAAAGTGATTAGAGTTATATTTGTTCATATTTATTGACATTTTGACAGGCATTACCTGCATACAGTCATTAGTTACAAGGTTAAAATAAAAATAATACAAATTACACACTTAAAAATAAAACAGACTTACAGACAATAGCTTTACAATAATTACACAATCAATATAATGGGTTTAAAAGTGATACACTAATTTTTCTAAACTCATTCATCAATAGTTTTTAAAGGATCATGTTTTTTGTAATCTATATTGTAGAAATCATCGGCTTTATTATAAGCACTCAGTTTTCAATATACCTTTCATTTTAGATTTAAATTTTGATAGCGGCAGTAGTCTAATTTCTGATGGAACTGAATTGTAAAGTTTTCTAGAATTATAGAACCAATTTTTTTGTGATTTACTGTAATGTAAAAACTCTGTATGTTTGAGTGTCCATTCTTGATTGCTTTAACAAAAGTTAGTTGTTAAATTTTCACTTGACAAGCAAACTTAGATTTACCTTTGGTAATCCGGACGGCCGTTTCGCACTATTTTAGTGCATCATCAGCGGTTTTCGAACTGCTACTGGTGGGTGCCAATGGAGATGGAAGATTTCAAAAATGAACTAAACACCATCAAATACATAGCCCAAGAAAATGGTTACAACCCCAGCACAGTAGATAGAATACTAAGAAACACTAAACACAAGCTAAAAGAACACACACAAACCCAAGAACCAAAAACGAAGTTCATCACACTAACATACTACGGTAAGAAAACTCACAAAACAGCATCAACTTTCAAAAAACTCAAGTACAACATAGCCTACAAAACGAACAACACGCTAAAGAAACACCTAACAAGGAAAAGCACACAAATGGACACCTACAACAAAACTGGAGTATACAAACTGAAATGCAATAACTGTCCCAACTTCTATATAGGCCAAACTGGCAGATCCTTTAGAACAAGATTCCAAGAACACATAAAAGCACTCAAACACCCCCACAACAGAAAATCAAATTATGCAGAACACCTACTTGACACAAACCACAATTACACTAACATAGACACAAACATGGAAATTCTCCACACACTCCACAAAAGTCACAAACTAAACACAATAGAACAACTAGAAATATATAAACACACAAAAAATCACCCCACATCTATACTGAATGACCAACTACACTTCAAATCACACACACTTTTTGACACGATACCTGACATTCAAACACCGCCAAATACTCCCACTCCCACTCCCACTCCCACCTCAAGACCAACGCAACACCCACACCACCTAGGTGTACAACACAGGCACCCACCAGTAGCAGTTCGAAAACCGCTGATGATGCACTAAAATAGTGCGAAACGGCCGTCCGGATTACCAAAGGTAAATCTAAGTTTGCTTGTCAAGTGAAAATTTAACAACTAACGTAAAAACTCTGTTCTAATCGAATTATTGTTTCTCGTAAAGTAGTTATGAATATCACTATTGAATTGAAATTTGTCCAGATTTGTGTCAACATGTAATAGTACTGATAAAACATATAGGGACGGAAAAGTTAATAGACCAAGTCTAATGAAGAAGGGTGAACATTGTTGTCTCAAAGTTAATTTGCAAATTATCATAACCAGATGGTTATGGTTGGAAAGGAGAACATATGAGACTAAAGAGACAGGACTAAAGCAGGACACATTAAAATTATTGAATGACTCTGTTTTGGAGGCCTACATACCTGGCAGTCTATATTTATATCCATCTGAGCCTGTATAAACATTCTTATCCATTCTGTTAGCTTGAGATCAAAGATTATAATGTGCTTGAGATGCACATGGTTAGCAACATATGACGTATATCACATCTTTGCCAAATAAACAATTGCCTTCATCAGAATGGCCCTTTGTAAACATTTTGTATCTCATCTTCAACTCTGCAGTAAACTTGCTTATTCTTTTCTCCATTTATGAACTGAACACATAAAATAAAACTCGCAGCACAATACGATACTTAATATTCCGTAACAATCTGGTCATTATTACTAATCTAAATTAGAAGGTTCCTCCAAAGATATTATAACAGAAAGGGGTTAATAACAGTAATAATAAAAGTAAAATGTGCACAAGTGTACAAAAAGACTATGATTTCAGTGGAATTTAGATTGTGTGCCATGGGCCATGGAGACCCATAAGGTTTCCTGGAGATTGAGGCTCCCATATTGAGACATCGGCACAGGAAGGTGGTAAGGTTGTCAGTCATATGCACTAGCAGCTTTTTAAACCCAGGAACACTTCTGGAACTCATTTCTGTTAGAGGTTGAGTTGATCCCAGGACCACAGTGCCATAAAAAGGATTAGATCAATGGAAAAATCCCACCGACCTCATTGGGTATCGAACCCGCGACCTTCCAGTTTGTAGCACAGTTCATCAACCACTATGCCATGGCGTACCCTTGGAATTTAAATAGGCCCTCTGAAAATCCTACAGTCATTCTTAATATATTTCATCGCTTCAGTCAAAGTCTGTTGCTTCTCCCATGTGGAGAGACCTTTGCCTTGACACCAATATTGAATGGCATCAGAAAGAGATAGGGATGCTTCAGAACTTAATTTTATGTGCAATAAATCCAGTTACACATTGTTTCTGACCTCCATATAAAGATAAAAGGTTACATGCTTCAAAGACTAATGGGTGTTACATTTTATTTTTTGAATTATCATACATGGGTTACAGAAAACATTATAATGTTATTTGTGTGGTCAGTATCTGTGTGTCACTTAGGGATTTGAATTTTACCCAGTGAAGCTTAAACTTTCTACTGGGAACTTTTAAAAATCTCTTCAGAGAAGTTTTTTGCTTGTTTTTTTTTTTTTTTTTTTTTTTTTTAAGTAGTAAAATAAGGATATTATTATTTTTTTCTTAGTGACTAGTCACTAAGTCTCTTGATATCTCAGGTATAAACATGACTTTTTATTCCTTCTTATGTTTAGTGATAACTACTTTTAGTTTCTACATTCCCTTATATTTTGCCCATACTAGTGTTGAAATTCCTGCATGGTCTCATGGTTATCATTTGCTGACTATGAATCTGCAGACCTCAGATTGATCCCCGGTACCTCCTTGGATTATTCTGAGGTAGGGAGGTCTGAAACAGGGGGCTCTCAGCCCTGATATTCATCATCATCACCCATCCGAGGAAACCCTCCATGTCCTAGTCTGGTCAAAAAAGTATGTGTGTGATCCAAAGGTAATCACTCTCCCCATAGGTAGCAGTCCTGTAAGGCCCGAGCCATATTCCAGTAGGTCTTATGAAGTAATTAGTACCTGTTTAAGTGTTTTATAATTAGCTAAATGAATCTCGTGTGCTGTTGACATTAGTTCTGTTATTTACTTTGGCCTATAATGATGAGTACAATTATTGTGTAGTATGTTAGTCCGAGCCTGAAATGTTCCTTCACGAGTCAGCCACCCTGGTATGTCAGGAGGCCCTTGCCCGCTATGGGATGCTTGAGGGCTAATTCTAATTCTAATGTTAGTCCAAGTTCTTAACACTTGACTTTTTTCTTGTGAACATTGAGGATAAGTTGATTGAAGCACTGGTACTGTGATTTGCTGTGCATGGCAAATATCTTTAAATGTCATGCAAATTGATTAGCCACACTGTTATAAGACCTAAACACACTAACAATCATAAGCAACCCCTCAGTGTCTATACAGATTATACAGTTTTAAAATGAGGAAATGATAAGAAATGATTATCTAAAGGTTTCTAGTGAGACACATTCAATGAGTAACAAGGAAGCTCCTTCCCTCTGTATTGCACACCCCGATCCCACTATCACGCGAACCCATCATGCAGGCTACTCAAGTTAGCTTTACAAGTGTCTGCCATTGATTCCTTATGGAACATAACAAACACGTTTCACCCACTAAAAGTTTATATGAGCAGCTAATATTTTGCAAGTGTCCATCTGTAATGAAGACCTATCGATATACAAAATTTGAGGGTAGGTTTCAACATGACAACCCGTATGGTTCCCTTGTAAGAACTGAATAAATATGTGTTAATGTAACTGTTGCAGATATAATTTAAACATTGTTGCACAATGGAAATGGTAACAGATTCAATAGAATTGAATGATGATATTCAGAAAATTAAACAACATATCAACATAGAAATCAGAAATCTCAGTTGCTCTTCAGGTGAGTACAAATGCTACTAGTGGCATGCAATGCAGTGAGAATATAATACATTCTTAAGCTTCTTATTCTTATATATAAGATTAATTTATTATTTATTTATAAATTAATCTTTATCTTTAAGCTCATAAAAGTTAGTGGTTTGTTTCATCATTAGAGTTTTACCAGTATCTTATTATTTGAAGGGATCCGTCAAGATTTTTCCTTGAACAACGTTAAGAACTTAAGAAAAACTTGTTCTGGTAAATACATAATGGAGATCTCAATAAGCATAGATTTATTCTTTGTAATAGTATTACTACAGATGCCAAAGGAAATATATTTTTAAAAAATAATAATTTCCTCCTCTCATAGTGGGAAGGAATGTTCTCTTTTTGCTTTGGTAAGATAATATGGGATGATTAAAATAGATGATGGTAAGTTTTAATTAATCTGGGTTCTATTGCAGGGGATAATTTTAATTTTAACTTTTATGTTTTAAAACAGGATAATTGAAATATATAAATTAGATAATTGATTGGTAGGAATTTAAATTTATGGTCATTAGTAATTCTTTCATCCTTTTTTCTCTAAATAGTCCTGGAAATATTTTAGCATCATCATTACAAGACTGTGAAAACAAATTGATTACACTCTCTCTACCACACCTCTGATTGATTCCAGTCTTAGGACCATTTGTCAGAAAACAGAACTTATAAACTTCAAGTCAACCAGGAATTTATTGTACCTTTGACATTATTTTTCATCTCTCTTGGTTTTGCTTGGAACATACCATTATATCCTTGATTGTGGTGATGGCTAAAATTGATCATAGTCCTATTTTGTTAACTCTTCAGAATTTGAACTGTTTTCTTTTAAGCTGCTAATGAAACCTTAAAATATTGTGAGAAAAATAATAACTAATAAACTATCATGTTTCTTGGTCTAACAGAATCAAACTTGCATTCTGTTTGTATTAGGCAGTCAAACTCAACGCATTGCAAACATGGACTATGATAATTCTTAGCAGTCACCCTTCATTTGTTTTGTTTTATATTTATTCAGTTTTGAGAACGATCTACACCTAAGAACAATATGAAAGTAAATTTATTGAACTTCAAACAATTTAATTTCAGCAAAACCAATGATGATAACCTGTTTTTTTTTTATTTTTTTTTTTATTTTTTTTTTTTATTTTTTATTTATTATAAGAAAACCCCAACGAGCAAAGCTCACCTTAAGGGGCTATATACAACATGACATGCATTGTGATACATAAATTTTCAATTACAAATAACTTATAAATATACAAGAGGTGCAATATATATAAGAGGTACAAGAGTGAAGAGGTACAGAATATAGGAACACAAAACAAAATGACTTGATTTTAAGAGTGAAGTGAAATGATAGATGATGAAGGGAAACATAGTTACATAGTATAATAGTGATCAATATACAGTATCTATTTATTACTATATCAAAGAACTTAATTAATCTTAGATTTTAAAAAGAGTTTTATTTGTGATTTAAATTTGTTATAATTTAATATATTCTTTTGTTCTTGTGGTAATTCATTATATGTTTTGATCAAATAATATTTTAATCCCTTTGTCCCATAAGTTACAGTTGAAGAATGTGTGAGGTATATGTTCTGTTTTTTTGCCTTGTTTCATAGTTATGAATGTCTTTGTTATATTCTATTGGAAAATTACTGTGGATGTTACCATGTACTACTCTGTGCATATATGTAATGGCATTTACTTTAACTAAGGTCTCAAACGGCAAGATTTTCGATTGTTCATAAAGAATGCGAGTTGGTGTCAAATAATGTGCACCTAGTAAAATTCTGATTGCTCTATTCTGAAGTACTCTTATGGCCGAGTGCACCAATCTCGGTATTCAGAATACCGCGGTAAAGTTGCTTAGTTTACCCTGGTAAAGTCTATTTTCGTTGCATCGTGCTCGGTTTCGACTTTTACCGCGGTAAGATGCAAACCGGCCGTGAAGGAGCTGTAAAGTGAGAAAACCGTGGTTTCGCACTTCTCAAAATGGCGCTGAATATGTTGTATTTGCGATATCTAGAACTGTTTGAGCGTAATGAAAGAGTTGCTGGAGAGTTGTGGGATCCATTTGAAGAACTGGACGACGTTTCTTTTCAAAGAAGGTACCGGTTAAAGAAGGAAACGGTGACATATCTGTTGGAATTACTTGGGGAAAGATTGCAGTTCCCAAGCAGAAGAAACTACCCCATTTCGCCTCGCAATCGCCTACTCGTAGCGTTGCGATTTTATGCTACTGGGACATTCCAGTGTGTCATAGGAGATGTATGTGATATCGACAGAACTACGGCATGCCGAATAATTCATGAGGTATCGGATGCCATTGCTTCACTATCGCAGAGATTCATAAAACTTCCATTGACAGGCCTCGAACAAAGGGAGGTTATGGAGGACTTCAACAGAATGGCCAGATTCCCTGGTGTTGTGGGTGCCTTGGATTGCACACACATTAGAATCCAGTCTCCTGGAGGGGAAAATGGTGAACTCTTCAGGAACAGGAAAGGGTATTTTTCTCTGAATGTACAAACTGTCAGTGATACCAATCTCCTAATAAGGGATATTGTGGCAAGGTGGCCCGGATCAACACACGACAGTACTATTTTCCACAATTCTAGACTGAGGGCCCGTTTTGAAACAAGGGAACTAGCCAATGGGTATCTGTTGGGTGATGGTGGGTACCCATGTAAATCATACCTCCTCACGCCTCTTCAAAATCCAATAACTCCAGCAGAGCAACGGTACAACAGAGCCCATATTGCAGGAAGAAATGTTGTCGAGAGGCAATATGGAGTATGGAAAAGAAGATTTCCAGCATTATCCTTAGGGCTTAGGTGTAAGGTACAAAATATTCCTAACATCATTATTGCCACAGCTGTGTTACACAACATTGCCATAGCAGCTCGGGAGGATGAGCCATCTGAAGATCCTGAGATCAACCGTATTCTACAGCAACTGCATCAGGAACAGCAGCAGGTTGAAGAAAATATGCCTGTACAAATACCTGATGTCCACCTACATCCAAGGGAAGATGATAATCCAGGACAAGTTACAAGGCGGGCAGTAATCAACAGGCATTTCACCTAAATTGAGGTTTAACTAACTACAGGTATGCATTTGTTTAACTAAACACGATAATTCAATAATTTCAGTATTTCAATTCTTGATTTGCTATATTTCCTTCTGTAGGTACTGGAATTAGTTATTCTAGCCTCTCCTTATTTGTCTTAAGTACCGTACCGTTACCTAATTTCATGCTTTTCTCTTTCAGGCAAGGTCTACCCAGGAGAGCTTCTGCAGCACACGGTAACTCTGGACGCAGAAACTGCTTCAGATTGCTAAACTTGGAGCTCTTGATGATGGTTTATTGGCAGATGTAATAATCATTGCCATTTTCCACCTGGTCTATGTAATGTGTAGGCTGCAGGAATTTCATAGTTTATTTTGTTTAAACAGAGAGGATCTTATTCAGCTTCTCATTGTAGGTAGCTTTCATGTGTAGCCTATACCATTTTCTATTAGGCCTATGCAACATGTACAGGTATTTTATAGTTGATTTTGTTGAAATAGAGAGGGTCTTATTTAGCTTCTCATTGTAGGTAGCTTTCATGTGTAGCGTATAACATTTTCTATTAGGCCTATGCAATATGTACAAGCGTTTTATAAATGATTTTGGTTAAACAGGAGAGGGTTTTATTCAGCTTCTCATTGTAGGTAGCTTTCATGTGTAGCCTATACCATTTTCTATTAGGCCTATGCAATATGTACAGGTACCGGTATTTTATAGTTGATTTTGTTTAAATAGAGAGGGTCTTATTCAGCTTCTCATTGTAGGTAGCTTTCATGTGTAGCGTATAGGCCTACCATTTTCTATTAGACCTATTCAATATGTACAAGCGTTTTATAAATGATTTTGTTTAAACAGGAGGGGGTTTTATTCATCTTCTCATTGTAGGTAGCTTTCATGTGTAGCCTATACCATTTTACATTTTTCAAACATTGTGTAGCCTATAGGCCTATGCAATATGTACAAGCGCTTTATAAATGATTTTGTTTAAATAGAGAGGGTCTTATTCAGCTTCTCATTGTAGGTAGCTTTCATGTGTAGCCTATACCATTTTCTATTAGGCCTATGCAACATGTACAGGTATTTTATGGTTTAAACAGAATGAAGGTTTTTATGAAATTTCATCTTGTAGGTATAAATTTTTGTTTTGTTTTGTATGTTTGATCTGCTATCAACACTGTATTATCCCTCTTAGAATTCTGTGGGGCTCTTAAGCCAAAATAATAGTTCAATAAATATTCATACAAGTGAATTCTCAGAGAAATTATTGTTTAAATAATTTTATATATTGATTAAAACATGGTGCCTATAGCTCCCTGGTCTTGTTTCCTATTTGCATTTTGATATAGTGTGGTGGTTGTCACTATGTTTGAGTCACAATCAACTTTGGCAAAACGGTAATTTATGCCGCGCACAGGTTTCCCTTCCACTGAATAATAAAAGTCCTTTGCACCGAACATAATATGTCACAACTATAAACAACAAAATAATATTTCATACTAAAAACAAAAGACCCTCGCACCAAAAATCATATTTCACAATTATAGGAGTGGGAGCAGAAAACTCGTGCGTGGCATAAAATATCTTTTTCCCCAAACTTTTTAAAAGAAGGGAATCATGTACCTGCATATAGGTCATGTCATATATGTTTAAATAACAAGCCTTTGAACAGCAAACTGTAAAATCCTACTTCCCTTAAATCTATCCAAATTTTGTCCTCCCACCTACATCTAGGTCTTCCAGGTGGTTTTTTCCCTTCATGTCTCCCAGTCAATACTTTTGTGATATGTCTTTCCTCCCCCATGCACGCAACATGTCCAGCCCCTTTCATCCTCCCTGATTTAATTACCCTTGCTATATCTGGTAACGAGTACAGGTTATGAAGCTCGTTGTTATGCAGTTTTCTCCTGTCCCCATTTTCATCTCTCTTAGGCCCAAACATTTTCCTAAGCACCGTGTTTTCAAACACTCAGATTATGTTCTGCCTTCAACTTGAACCCTTTCACTGCTAACTTGTTATTCATTGTGTAAACTGGTGGTACTGAATTAATTAAAAAAGTTTTGTAATCATGTAAATGGAGAAATTGTCAGTTCTTTCTGAAACAAGAGCACAGCATACATTTATTGAAGTTTAGATTGATTTATGCAAACTTGGGATTGCCTGCATGTCATCACAACACAGCAGGTTTATAATGCATTTTAATGCTGGTGCAATACATCTGAAACATTAGCTACAGATTTCAGTCCAAAGAGAACTGATTATGTCAGGATTTACATAATAGACACTATATGCTGACTCATCTTGAACCATTCCCACGGAAAATTTATATCGTCTATTGCATACAAAGTTGTGCCTAGCACATGCGTCAATAGCACAGCAGTGATGTACGCTGCCGCATATGTGTCTGTAGCAGTGAAAGGGTTAATATATCATGTTCATAATGACTGTATAATCTTATAAATGTTCAGGTAGAGAGACTGCAGAAGTTGTATTGCTTATACGTGGTTCAAGCTAAAAGAGTGTTGCTTTCTCATCTTTCCCTCAATCAACTGCCAGAATACCAAAGTAAATCAAACATTATTATAATACTTCTCATGTTGTGCCCAACGGGCTCTTAGGTGAGCAAAAACTAACAATTGACTTCAATGCTATTGTAACAATGAAGGAAATCAATATATAACATGAATTTACACACACAGCTGGCTTGCAACCACTGTGGATACAGGTGAAAAAGGGAAGCTGACCATACTATCTTCTGCATATCACCAGTAGAGCCTTGTGGCTTGAAACGAGTGTGTGTTGCAAATACTATCTCACATAGCCAACTTGATATATTAAAAAATGATTAGTAGGCCTACAATTACTGCCTCATAGTGAAGTCCAACGTTCCTTACTTACTTACGTTCCTTCTTACTGCAGACGTTATCAATAACTCATGTTGAATCCATCCATGTTTGCATTTATTTTCTCTGTATAGAAAGCATAGGAACAGCTGTAAGACTCTGCAACGAAATTAATACCAAGATACACGACATCGTGGATGTTTCTTCAATCTCCTCGTTGAAAATATTTGAGGCAATATGTTTTTATTTGATGTCGAAGTGCCTCTGTATTAATTTTGTTGCAGAGTCCTTGGCTTGCTGAACTGCCTTCATTAGACCCGGCATAGTGACTCCCACTCTCTTGCCAAACAAACATTTTACACGATAAAACTATCAGAAACATGTTTGCGTGCAAACAGAACACACATAAGCATGTTGTTTGCTTGACTGCTCCTGCACATGCGTGCACAGTAGGGTCTTCCTATATTTAGTCGCTTGTCAAATTTCCTACATTGCTGCTGGGTGCGTCTCATTCAGTTGTCAACCTCTGTTGGGTCGCTTGTACAGCGTAATGTCTTTCGTGGCTAAGATCAGAACTATAATTTCATCTACTTTCCAACAGATGTTGAGACAAGTATCGTTTCTATGTCAAGCAAGGTCTTGTTACAGGACAGCATAGTGCGCAGTGAGACTTGAAGTAATTAGAAAAGCTTCAGTATCTCATTCGTTACACGCCCTTGCAGTGCTTTTTTCAGTTAAAACTGGCATACATTCATGCTTGGGTATGACGTCACACCCCTACAAACTCAGTACTATTAGAGAATCCCATGCATGGCGGTAAGGGAAGTATTATACATTACCGACTCTGACATTCCAAAATACCAGGAGAGGAATTCTTGCCTGGAAGTGCAAAGTTCAAAATCTACGTAAAAGAAAATATAGTATTGTGTTTGAAAAAACATTACATGGCGAGCAGAAAACAAGCTGTGTGCTGCAGCACAATAGGAGAAACTGCCACTACATCCCACTATAGGGTCTTTTGTATGTACCGTCTCTATGACTATAATTAATGTGCTAGTGTTGTTCGGACATTTAATTTTTTAATGTGAACCATAGTACGTAAATATCTAATCAGACATTTACCTTTGTGACTGGAAAGCCAGGAAAAAACAAAACAAGTTTTACTGGCTGGACATGGGGTACAACATTGCTACATTCATCTAAATGCCAGGGATAGTGATAATCTGGGATGTGTAGTAAGGTGAATGATAATGTATTTAACTATAATTCCAACATGGAAAAAAAAAACATTTTTGTAGCCTGTGCTTTTATTAAATTAGAAGTGCGAGTTCAATCTTTTCCAATATTTTAAGGTTTCATTCGCTATTTCCTTTTTCATTTTGATCAACTCCAATTTCTCTTTTTTCAACTGCATGGTGAGTTCATGCTGCTCTTTCTTCTGCACGGCTTCTGAGTTCATCGTATCTACTTGAAGGACTGCAGCACGCGATATTGCTTCAGTAGCAGTTACTTTTTGCCTTTTGGCTGTTAGTATCTTCCTGGATATACGCTGAAATAAAACATAAGGAAAAAATAAATTATGAATGTAAGGTTGACAGAATGAATGCTTTGTTCTCACCCAGCAATTGGGTCAAGAAGACATTTAGTGCAAGGATGGGCACTAAATTGAAGGAAAGTCTAAATTGTACGGTTGACAGACACATACTCTTACTTAACCTCTTAAATTAGTGATTGAATAAATAGTGAACTCTTTGGTGATCCTGGAACTAACTACAGGGTCTTTATTATAAGTTGAGATGGGGCGACCGGTGTTTTCACTCTCCGCTACGGAGTCCGCATTAGCCGCGGGTGGAGCGCGCGCGGCTTCCCTGCTTAAAGTGTAGGCTATATAAAGTATTACATATCTTACCTTATAACATATGTTGGAAGTGTCGTCCTTCCTGTGTTATACAGGCATTGTATCTGGAAATCACATTCTGGCTGACGCGAGTGAGTTCTTCCACTGTATGCCCCTAATTTCATTCATAATGTTTTCTTTCAGCTCCTCCAATGTGTGAGGATTTGTTCGATAAACCTTATCTTTAAGAATGTGGTTTCCAGATACAATGCCTGTGTAACACAGGAAGGACGACACTTCCAACATAATATGTTATAAGGTAAGATATGTAATACTTTATATAGCCTACACTTTAAGCAGGGAAGCCGCGAGCGCTCCACCCACGGCTAATGCGGACTCCGTAGCGGAGAGTGAAAACACCGGTCACCCCGTCTCAACTTACAATAAAGACCCTGTATCTTATCATAGTGAACACGTGTGGATTCATTCTTTTCTTTTGTGTGTGATCATGTGAGGTTATATGATGACACCTGAAGTTCACAGGTCTATCGGGATTCTTTGACACTGCATGCTGTACTTCTTTTTGAAACATGAGAAATGGCAACATTTGAGGTTGCAATGTTCTTTAGAACCTATAGAATTCACATATAAATCCAGTTTGTTCCTGAACACCATGAAGAAGTGAGAGCACTTATATAATTCAATTTGGCAAATTTGTATTAGTTAATCACAAGATTCGACAAGTGGTCATGACATGGAGAACAGTGCACAGAAATGATCTCATCATGAAATAGTGTAGGCAACCTGACAATGCTGACGGTGGTTATGGTGTTGATGATAACCTAGATTAAGCCACAAACCTCATGCAGCCACTAACCTCATGCTTGTTCTTCCTGTGTGTAAAGCTATTGTGAGTATTGTACAAACAATCCAAATAAGTCAAACAACCAATCAGTGTGTTGGTAAACAATCTACTTGAGCATCAACATTCATCGTGTAGTGTTGAAGAAGACCCATATTTTGTTGTGTATGCCATGTGAATAGTCATGTTAATTTTCATATCTGTCTTAAAGAGGTTATAATGTTGGCACACAGTTATTCATTATTCCAACAGTAGTGAATGAAAATGTGAGAATTTATGCATACGCCGATGACATGGTTATGGTCTCTACAAGTCAAAAAGAACTACAGGCAGCATTTGATAAAATGGTAAGCTGGGCAGAGGACAATGAACTGCAAATAAATGAAAGAAAAACAGTGGCGATGACTTTCAGAAAAGGTGGCAAACAAGGAACTGTTAATTACAAAGGAAGACCACTAACATCAGTGACACATTTCAAATACCTGGGAGTAACCCTACAAACATCGGGGACAGCTTTCACTATTCACGTGAAAGAAAGGGTAGACGGAGCGACAAAGGCTATCAGTGAAATAAAAAAGTTGCGTGAACTGTCTCTAAGGACAGCTATTAGGCTGTTCCATATAAAAGTAGCCCCAGTAGCCATATATGGGATAGAGAACCTATGGACGCACCTAAAATACAGTCACCTAAAAATGCTAGAAGGAGTGAAAGCGACCTTTCTAAAGAGAGCGCTCTGCTTATCAAAATACACTCCATCACGACTAGTATACAGACTAGCGAGAGAGCCCTTCTTCATCGAAGAACTAAGGACGCGATTACTGTTACCATCTACAGAGGGCTATGAGAAGCTGAAGAAAGAATTGGAAAGGAAGAGAGAGGAGATTTGGACGGACTTTTACTCCACGGATGCGATGATCACGGACGAGTGGATGAAGGGATCCTACGAGTTACGGCATTTAGTGACTAGGTTCGCGATTCACGGTTTTCACCACAGAGTATGCAGAGACAAGAGCTACCACGAGCCAAACATATTGTGTGTGTGCATGCTGTGTGAGGGCAGCTGTGATAGATACCATGTGAAACGATGCCGTAAAAGGCAATGCTCACTAACTCAGTTTTGTAAAGATCAGTAACTGATGCACATTGTGCGCTTTTCTCTACATTATTATTCCAACAGTACTTGTTAAGTAAGCCTATCGCTTCTAAAATAGCAGTGTTGGAAAAAAAAAATTGTAAAAATAAACTGGATACAGCTTCCGACTCATATGAATTGCACGTAAGTAAAAGAATAATCAATAATCTTTTAATATAGGCACCGTCACTGCAGTCTTGTTTTTATAGTTCCACTGCCTGAAAGTAGGATCATATGAGTGCACCACTATAATCGAGAGGAATGTTTTTAAGGAAATGCTCCCACATTTGCTTTTGTATTCTGAAACAATCAAGTCTTTTTCAACTCCCATGCCTTTTTCTATTTTCTTTATCCTAAGAAAGGTTTAGCTATTTCCTCGCTTCTGATTCTAGCTCTTGTAACACATAGCTTGCTCTACCAGTACCTTAACCATTAGGCCTAAATTTCCTATTACTTCTCACCTCTGATTCCAGTTCTGGGAACACTCACATGACTTTCTCTTTTGTTACTCTGTAAGAGAGATTCTATTTTCTGTAGGAAAATTGCCACATTAAAATGTTTTTGTTTTGTGTTAGATTCACAACTTGTCTGGAGTGACGCATTGACACAACCTGTACTAAGTTAACTAGAGCTCTTTTTCTGTTGATAGGATTGAAGATTGAAATGCCTGGTGGTTTTGTTAAGTTTGCCTACCATGCATTCTTCCAATCGCATGTTGTATATGGGGTCACTCTGCCAAGGTTCATCAGATTTTACTGCTGTAAAAGAAAGCATTAGACTACTGTGTGATGCAGGGTATCTTGATCACTGCAGGCCATTGTTCTGTCAAAAGGAAATTCTGTTAAAATCTCATACATGCAGAACCGAGATTCTCTTCATAAAACACATCACATGAATTTTGTTATAGATAGTTGTGTGGAGACGAGATGTTGTCTTTACGAATGATTCGGTCCAACCCACCCGCCCTAAATGATACACTTTCTTTTATATCATGGTCTAGCGAAAACTTGCTTGTTCTCCGCCATTTTTCTGTCCTCGTTTTATGAAGAAACTCGTGATTGGACGTTGGGAGGTGTGATGTTATAGCACTAAACGAGCTATGATTGTGGATGAACGGGCTGACAAATCTTGCGGGATATAATATGGCACATGATCGAAACCTACAAACAGTATATCATACTTTATTCGAAAATGCAAGGGCGCTTCGCTGCGGCTGCCGCCTCCACAACCATGCACTTAACTATGTGGTTAGTGTTATGTAGGCTATCTGTAGACAACTTGTCATCTGCTGTGACTATATACAAGAAGGACAATTGGTCACCCTGCCTCATTCAAAAACAAAAAACATCACAGTCCGTGGAATTGTGAATATTGCATGAACGGGTCCACACCATTTTATTATGCTGAAATTCTTACTGTATGTAATGTATACATTATGCAATGCTTGTTAGCCATTCAAGATAGAGAGGCTAACTTTAATATTACCAAAGAAGTACATTAGTACTCTACTAGACACTGTCAAGACCTGTATATGTTACAAGAGCAATGAGAAGTGACAAAATATCAAAATTTTTATCACTCATCATTAAGGCAGAGAGAGAGTTACAAGAGCTGGAATCAGAAGAATATATAAACATTCAGGTTTGGCAGTGATTATTTAAAACCATTTCCTGACGACCTATGGTACAGTAATGCAGTCATGGGATCTTACCTTCAGACAGTGCAACTACAAACAGAAGACTGCAGAAACAAAGCAGAATTTGCAGTCGGTGGCATATAGGCCTATTCAAAGGTTACCAAACAACCAAATTATATCAATTTCCATGTTTTTTTCTCCATAAATTTGTATGAACATGTGATCAACACACTGTAGGCCTACTGTAATCACATGGCAGTTGTGTTGATTTTTATGTCTATGTTATTGCATTAGTATTGTCAAGTATTCCTAATAAAATGTGAACAGAACAGACAAGTTTCTCACCTTTATGCCAGATGGTTTTGGAGTGGGAGCATCAAATTGACCTTCCACAATCTCACAAAAATCTCCCTAAAACACAAAAATAGACTAAAATTTAGTAAGTGGAATAAGAAATTATAGATTACATATCTTTCTGTAAATTTAATAATAATAGTAGGAACGCCCACGAAAGTGCGCCCTTACTGCTTAGTTCCTTATAAACTGAACTCACATTAACTATGCTTTCCAGGGTCTCAATCGGGTTTGAAGAGCTAGCAGCAGTGTCAGACAATGGATCTACTTCAAGGGTACCACTTGGAGTTTGTTCTGAAACAGTTTAAATAACATGTTTTATTGACAAAAAATTTGTATGTATTCTTCAGTACGTACTTTCCTGTAGAGACAATTGTGCAAGACATCAGACTTGTAAGGTTACATGAAGCTAGCCACCTCCACACATGCAACTAATTCTATGATATAAAATTAATTACCTATGATCGTTCCATAATAATGGTCCGAATCGTGTGGGCTTTCCAGGGTTACATTGTTCTCTGAAATTACTTGAAGCACCCTCCTATCCACATCGCCTAACTTTGATGATTGAGCAGGCCCACCCCCTGTCTTATAAAGCTGAACCTTGTCATCAGCATTGGCTCGCCGTGCTTTTCTTTTCAGATTTTCATACACGCTTTTTAAATTTCCTGCTGTCCTTTGGGTAGTACCTGTAATTTACAGAAAAGCTTAACGTAAGTTTACTTTTATAACATTACATATACATCTATAGGCATACACCCTCTATCATGAGTTAACTTACCAGGAACACAGCCAAATTCTTGGGCAATCTTTTCCCAAGTTTTTTCTTTCGTTTTGAGGCTCACGCCATCCGTTTTTTTGTTTTCTATTATTCCCTTGTGTTTTTCCACCAAATCCAGCAACACAAAATTTTCATGTCCACTACAATTTGGGGCCCTTGTACGTTTAGGTCCTTTGTTTTCGCTTTCCATCACAAAACCAGTACAAAACACGAGGATATACAAAACAAAAATGGCCGGCTGGTGATGTTCACGTGTTGTTGGAGGGGATGGTCATGGAGAAAACAAGTAATGGAACAGGAACAGCGCACAAAACAAATAACAAATTCCTCTATGGGATGACTTCGTAGCAGAGTAACCGCAATATTTCCAAGCATTAGCAAACCGCGGTATTTTAGCAATGGTGCACAGAGATTTTGAGAATACCCCGGTATTACGTTTACCGCGGTAACGAAACGGCTGAGAAAACCGGAGAATGGTGCACTCGGCCAATGGTTGAAGATCCGTTTTATGAAAACGACCCCAGATAAATAACATGTAAGTTATGTGAGACTGTATTAGTGAATAATATAAGGATCTCAAGCCAGGAGTTGACAATATTCCCCTTATTCGCCTAAATATCCCTATAACTGGAGAAATTTTGCTACATATATTGTTGATGTGTCCTTTCCAAGTTAAATGTTGGTCTATAGTTAGGCCTAAAAATTTAGTATCCGTTACTCGCTTTATGTGCTTATTGTCATGTAGGATTATTCCCCAGTAATTATTTTAAAAATGTGTTTTCTCAGATATTCCTGTTGCCCCTTATTCAACATAAATAGAATATCTTATATTAAGTTTTGTTATTACACATTTCAATGTAGGCCTACTGTAGAAATTTAAAAATGAAAATAACAAAAGTGGAAGAGAAAAAGTAGTACAGTCGTTATATAAATCACTTGCAATAATTTACTTGATAATTAATTTTTATTTAAAACTATTTTCAGGGAAGAAATATGATGGAAAGGTTATTTTGAAAGATATATCTGCAGAATTCCTTGCTGGACGTTTAACAGGAATCTTGGGTCCGTCTGGTGCTGGGAAGTCAACGTTGCTTAATGTTTTATCAGGATTCAGGTAGGAATGTTATGAGATTTCAATTATTTATTTTTTTATATTTCCCTCTGGTATAGTTAAGGCCTTATGGCCTTCTCACCCTAAGCAGAGGTGGATAAATTCAAATATTACCACATAATCTAATTAAGAATAAATATCATTATAATTTTTAAATGTAAATTATATTAATGAAAACTATAATATTAAAACTGTATTAAACTGTAATGAAAATTCAACATAGTAATTTGAAGGAGTGAAAAAACACAAAATAAATGGAACAATATAAAAAGATCAATAATTTTTAACATAAAAGTATTATATAATATAAATATTAATGGTTTGTGGCCAAGTGGTCTACTAACATGATCTTGAGCGTTCTGAGTGTTCAGCATTCTTTTATATCCTCAGATAAGAAATTCCACAGACAAGTTGTCCCGACAGTGAAGGATGAAGAATATTATTGTAAGGGGGAACAGAGAGGGTAGAATTCTGATGGGATCTTGTTTCAAGGTATCCAGAAGATGTATACATGTACAGCTCGATTGTAACCTTATAGTTCTTCTTTGGATTGCGTTATTTAGTATAGAGGTGCAGTCAACAGGTGCGATAACTTTCTCAACCAATATTATTAGCATTCTTGAATGAAACAAAATATAGTATCATACTAATTTGAAGTTCACATGCATTTAAACAGTCTTCAATTTCCCTATTTGAAGCACTCTTTCTCATTTTATCGCTCATATGAAATTTTAACATTATTGTGGTTTGTACAGTTTGTAGGCTTATGTATTTTCCTGTTCATATGATAAGTTAATTCCTTAATGATTAGTAGTAATAATAAAAATGATAAATTCTAGAATCGTACTAAACATTGCTGTTGTAATTTGATCCTGCTTCAGAAACAGTACACATCCCTTCTGTGAAAGTATTATGTATGTTCTCGACAGACTTTGTACTATTCCAGAGATTTTAGACTCAATTAATGAAGAGTAATTTAGCCTTACAACCAATGCTTTTTTTCTATAAAAAAGTTAAGGGTCATTATAAGAGGAGTCATTTTCACAAGGGCACATATAATTTAATACAATAAAAAACTGCAGAGTAGCCAGAAACAGAATGTTGTGCACTGCAGCATTAGTGCAAATAAATGCAATTTGAAGCCAAGAGAAAAGGGATACAACAAACTCCCGAGCACGTGGTAATGTTGAATGAGTAACATCGGCAACATAGTCACTGTAGCGCTCATTTGTTTTCCTGATCGCAGTGCTAATGTCAGGCCCCATCTCTCGAAAATTTTAGTGCAAACAATGTATATAATCACTTTTGTTATTTTGTTTGGCAAAGATTTCTCCTGATTTCAAAATTGTGGAAGTTAATGATTTTCTAGTATATGAAACTGGAAAAATCTTTAAGGGGGTATGTGTACCCCCAGCAAAAAAAGCACTGCTTATAACTGTTTCCTTTTATGCATCAGAATTTGTAACAAATAACAAACCAGTATGCTATAATTTTAGTCTCTACTATGATCTGACTATTCAGGTACAACCAAATTCCATGGTTAACTTGTTAAGTGTCAATGCAATACAAATTGCAAATGAAGCCAATTAAATGTTGAATTTACAATGTTCAGCCTTTGTAAAAAAAAAAAATATGTTACAGCAGAGATGATTTATTGTAAGTTAATTAATTTGCTTTCCTCCTTAGAACATCAGGTGTCAGTGGTTCTATTCTAATTAATGGAGAGAAGAGAAATGTCTCACTGTTCAGAAAACTATCATGTTACATTACTCAGAATGTTGCAATGTTGCCAATGCTCACAGTTCATGAGACTTTATTATTTGCTGCTGACCAGAAACTTGGAATTCATTTGGAGAGGGCAGTGAAAAGTGATATGGTAAGAGAACACAAATTAATTGTAGTACATTATACCTGTATAAGACGTATTTCTTTGAATATTGTATGTTTATCTTCTTTTTCAACACATAGAAACTAATTGAGGATTAGATGCACTTAACTGTTTGCAAATTTAAGCCCTCAATATTTCAAGATAAATGAATGAAAGAATCGGGAGGCAGAATTTATTTATTGCCAGAACTGAAGAAAGCATTATGATGTGTGTAAGTACCTTGTGATATATTCATTCATTTATTCATACATTATTTTATTTTATTTTATTTTATTTCATCCTTAGATCGTGCGCATGATATCAGACATATGATATGGAACATACGAAATTGCACACAAATACAAGGCATACATAAAACATGGTAAAAAATAAATAAAACATGCTAAATTATTTACAATTCTTTTGAGAAGAAGGAAAATAAATAAATGTAGACTATAAAGAAATAAAATGCAAGAAGGTTAATGATAATATATTTACATTCATTTGAAGAGATGGGTATCCAAAATCAGATTTATGATAAAGAAAATGAACAAAAGAAACGAACATAAGTAAAAGTGACATGTGATTCTTAATATCAACCATGATGCAGACTATCTTAACTTTCAATTAATAATTTCTTATGTTTAATTGGCAGATTATATTTTGTGAATATTTTGCCAAACCCTAGTTTATAGTTAATTTGTTGTGCTACTAGGTAAGAAATCCTTATTGTATAGAATACTGTTAACATAGATATAGGCCCTACCCTTATCAAATAATAATTTTTATGTGTATTTACTAGGTCAGTGAAATTTTAGAAGTGCTGGGACTGACAAGAATAAAAGAAGTTCTTGTTCGGAAGTTATCTGGTGGAGAACAGAAAAGGTTAGCAATTGGTGTAGAACTTCTCACAAATCCTCCAGTCATGTTCTTTGATGAACCAACTAGGTAAGATTAAGTTGATTCCACTTAACCTTATTTTTGTATTAAAATAAGTAAATATGCATGCATGATCCATTATATTGGTAGTGAGCAATACTACATGCACTTTTTAAATTAAGTTATTTCTAGTAGTTTGTAATAATTTCTTATTAATATCATACTGTTTAGGAAGCTTATACAGTGAAGTAATTTTTATATAACTTCTTATTACCGGTACTTTAACAGTTCAGAATATTTCTGGCCTTGTAATCCTTCATATGTTGGTTTCTAAAATGTAAAAGTTTATACTGGTTACAAATACCATGAATTGTTTCTTATTTATTCTTATAAGTTCACAGTTCTTTATCGGCCATTACCCCCTCAATCTAACAACACTTTTACGAAAGTATAAATGGTTATGTAGCATCATAAATGAGTACTTGTATCAAGATCATTAGGTAGATGTTATTAGGTTCTCATTTGAGAAATTGGAGTATGAAAGATTCAGTTTATTTGTATAAATTTCCTCTGGTATCGAAAAGAAGCCCCTCTACTTCCCATGTTTTAATTTTCATATATACTGACCGGCAAAAAGAATCGATCACTTAAAGAAATTAAAAAAAATTAAATTCAAATAAAAATTATGTAGTAGTCCTAGTTCTTGAAATAAAATTACAGCAATTGTATACGTTTTTAAGATTAAAATTTAATGACACATTTCACACGTAATTCCCCATGTTGCCTCTTGCACCGTGGTGAATGGTGAGCCTAAGGTTACAGCGGCATAACGGAGGCTGAATCTATCATCAATTAGAGCAACAGCGTTGGCAATATCTTTGGGACTGAAAGGCATAATTTCAACTAAACTTACTGACAGAATCACTTCGATGCGAAGGGAGACAGTTTCCTTTCAGTTTGGAAGGAAATGACGCAATGCAACAATGAAACACCTTGCAATGTGTATGACAAGCTAGCACACATAATCAGATTGGAATCGCCCTATTGCGATGTGTGTTTTTTTTTTTTTTTTTTTTTTTTTTTTTTTGTGATAAAGTGAAGATATGAAGAAAGCAGATATGCTGCATCTATAGCTAATGGTCCAATAAAAATAATAATTCATCCTCACCAACAACAATGTATGAACATCCAATCAAAATTATGTTTAATCTTAAAATTACAACAAATTTTACAGTGATCGGTTTTTTTTTTTGCCGGTCAGCTTAGTAGCTCCCACTAATTAGGAGCAGATTATAGGTACTAGATGTAAAACAGAGAAGGAAGCAGACACCCATAAACATGCATACCTGACGGCATCATGCCACTCTACTGTATTGCAGTAGTCGGAAACATGAAAGCATGCATAGCCCAACCTATAATACCCTCGAAGTTCAGTTTGGAAGGTCCTTATTCCCAAAGCTTCCACCAGCTCCCTGTGGCTTCTCTGGAATTTTCACTCTAAGAAAAAGCTATTCTGACCTAAGAACGCTGTTCTGTCAAAGTTTTCTGATTCCAGAAAGAAGATCAGATGGAAAACTGACAATATCTGTTAGCAGTAAAATATGGAACGCTATATAATTGTAGGTCTACAGTTCACATATTATACTTTACATAATGTATGTCAGTGAGATATTGAACTCTAACATCAACGTGAAGGTCAATTACATTTATATGTCTTTTTTTAAACCTATGATAGAAATATAGTTAAATACAAATTTAGATATTGCTTGTGATGAATTTATGAACAACGTTATATATTATCTTAAAGTTTGTTTCATTGACCTTCTCTTAGGGTTATCATAATTTAAAGCAGGGCACTGAACATGTTTCTGGGCAATTTGTCAAGTCCATTTCCTGCTTTTCACTGATTAATATGAGATTAGCAGAAGATGAAAAATGAAACCAAGGGAAAAGAAGAAAGGAAGAATGAACTGACGGCACTACTTCTCTAAAGTAATTGCAGAGACTCTAATTATACCTGTAGGTAACATCTGAATAAAATTAAAGAATTCTCAAACTAAAAAAATAAAAATAAATCAACCTCCCTCAAAATCTTGTCCATAAACAGCGAAAAATAGCATCTTAGTGTAATGAAATGATTTGTAAGTTTCCTATTTTGTGAGGAATAATATGTTTTTTGTTACACTCTGTGGGAAATTGCTTTTAAAGTGTGTTGTGTATTTGTTAAATATAATATGTACTTTCCTTCCTTCTATGACTTCTTTTCTTTAGTTATATCTTTGCACTGATAAGATTTATTGCATAATTGTATATGCCTAATGATCAATATATCTCATTTATGTATTCGCAGTATACTGTATATACCTACAGGTACAGTGAGACTCAAAGATACTGCCACCACACTTCCACTGTGCAGAGTGTGCGAACTTCATAGGGAATTGGGCAGCTGTTTTTTCAGCTTCCTCGGCTACTTTAATCTCATGCTGAAGATTCAAGTTTAAAAATACACAAGTGAAAAGAAGAATTGCAATATTTAGTTCACCTATCTGAATGTAAATGTAAATGTTCAAAATGCTGTCCCCTCTGTTCTGCACATATCTGACAACATTGTGGCAATTGGCCGCCCAATTCCTGGTAAAGGCCGCATGCCATGCATGGCAGAAGTTTTGTGGCATCATGCTTGAGCCTCACTCTATTGTAAGATAATTCTCTATTACAGTCATCAAACTGTTTTGCAGTGGTTTGGATGTTTCTTCTTCATTACAAGTCATCTCACATTTAAAATCTCTGGCTTTGGCAGGCAGAACTGTCATATGTACAATCCATCAACCTAGTTCAAGAATTTTGGAAATGTTTGATGATATTTTTGTGTTATCCGAGGGTCAATGCCTATACACTGGCCCATTAGAACAAATGACCAATATATTTGAAGAGGAAGGATTTGTGTGTCCAGACTATTACAACAGAGCAGATTTTGGTGAGTACCAGTATTTCTAAAATAATGTTCTGCTAGTAAACCCATATGAAGCTTTTGCACTTCATCCCTTTTGACAAGAGACTAAGTAATTATAAGTAAGTAATCATATACAGCTTTATACAGTTGTGTAGAGTCATACAAAATCCTTAAAAATAATATGCGCAAATACACTATGTGCCTAATGATCAATATATCACCACCACCACTTTTAAGGTAAAATTTTATTTTTCAGTTATGCCCATTTTATAGTGATGTAACTTAATGTGAACTTAGTTAAACTTTATAACCTTTTTAACCAACACTTGCTACTATGCCAGGTGTTCGGAAATTCATATTACAAACTTCTAGGGCTAGTAGAGGGGATTTAGTAGACAAAATTTTGAACAGGAACCCATGTCCAGAAATGTACTGTTTCCGTGCTACAGCCATTACAATGTGTCGGATTTTCCGGTGTTGTTTTGCAACCAGAGAGGCAGTACATGACGTCAGAAGAGTACCATGTGAAATGAGGTGTGACGTAAGGTACAGAAGTAAATGATGTTTGACTCATTACAGACGAAAGTCAAATTTTTTTGGTAACATTACCAAAGTAACAAAAAAACTTTCAATGATCACAATAACACTTGTGTTAACAGTGGGAAAAACAAATTTGTTTCTGTATTCTACACTGGATGTGTCTCATACAAAACTGCTTACTATAACAGGGGCTCAATGTGACGACCACCAACGTCGTTGCACACATTGTACCAACGAACCATGTTCCGGTACACTCGTTCCATCACACCTGGTGTCCCGTTAATCTCTTGTGCAGCGACCATCACTCATGCCAGCAGTTCTTCCTTGGTCTCTACAGGAGTCTCATACACCATACTCTTCATATGACCCCAGAAGAAATAGTCCAATAGCGTTTAGTCTGGCGAAAACAACACCGTGATGTAATGGCTGTAGCATAGAAACAGTACATTTTGGGTTCCTATTCGAAATATTGTCTACTAAGTCCCCTCTACTAGCCCTAGAAGTTTGTAATATGAATTTCTGAACACCCGGTATTTTTGTAATGTGAATTGCCAGTACCAATTTACATACAGTACACCGGTGGTTGATCTGGCAACAGAATTTATTCATAATAGTGTAGTAGTGAGTGTCAGTTAAAGAAGGTTAAACAGTTTCATTAAACTTGAGAATTTAATGATTTCTGTCTCAACCAGATCTCACCAATTGGGTCAAATTGTACAATGTTTCCAACATCACAAACATGACTATGTGTCAATTGAACTTAGCAGATGGTAGAGAAGTCTATGGATTGTAATTGAAACATGGGTGTGTTATATCGTGTGGGATAATTTGATGGTAAATGAAGGATGTTGAATAAAATCAGTGTTAGTAGGAGTTACCTTAGGAAATGATAAGAAACAAAGGCATTGAACTTCATAGATAACAAAGTTTTACAAAAGGTATGAAAGGGTAACAAAGCTTCTGCAGTAAGGTGGCACCTAGATTCTTGGTCAATGTCATGTAGTGCCAGTGTCATGTCCTATCTAAATAATGTTACATGCCCTCATTATAGTGATTAAGATACTTCATAAACACCCTTTTATATATTTTAAAGTGAAACTGTTATCTCAAGCCAGTAACTTAGCCCTGCAGATGGTAGTGGTAGCAGATTAGCACCCTTCCCAGCCTAGTATAACATCTTTGTTCCCAGTCATCTGGTATCTGCAGTGTGCGAACCTATCAGCTGCCTTTAGAAATTCGGAAAGAGAAATCTGTCAGTAAAATCTGACTGGCCAGGGTAACTAACTTGCCTTACTGAGTTATAAAAAACATATACTTGCTAGTTCAGCACTTGAAGAATGGCCAGTTAAAGTACGATGCCAAGAAAATGATTTCAGTTTTGACTAAGTTATGTGGCAACTGGGTCTCTTTCTTCTCTCTCTTTATTCCCTTTATCCATCCTTTATGAGACTGAACTTTCTATGACATACAACCAAAAATCATTCTCAAGACCATTTTTCAGTGTGCGCGTGAAAAGTAGCTGTGGTGTTCACTCAATGAAAATCAATAAAGCTCTAACAAAATTAGCAGCAAAGAAACATTACTGACTTTTTTACTAAATAAGAACAGTGCAGTACAATTTTCTTCAATCTTACTGCTGTTTAGCATATTACAGAAGTTTATATTTCCAAATTCTTCTGTTGCATAGCCTAAGCAGTGGCGGCTATTCAGGGGAAGTAGGTGAAGTAGTACTTCACCAGTATTTTCCCTTTACAATACGTATTTTTAAACTTTATTTTCCACATCATGAATTGGTTTTCACTATAAATGTATCTGTATTTTTGAATTGCCCCCACGCCACCACCTGGTGTCAAAGCTAGGAGACACTGAGATTCTGAGAAGGCAGCGTGCTTCAAGTCGGCCGTGTGAAGGTGAACTGGAAACCACGCCCTCCGTTGCATGGGTAGTCTGTTCAACTAAAAAATTTGGATGGCAAGCAGCAGTTTTCTCGCTTATCCCACATCCACTTGGTGACGAGAACAGACTACCCATGAAGCAGTCCCCCTTGTTCAGGCATTTTCTTCGCCAGCACCTCACACTGTCAGCTCGGAGAAAGAGGTGGGCACGTTAGATCTTCCACCGTCTGACGGTCTAACGCCGCCAAATTCGAATGTGTTAAATTCAGAAAAACCCGGATTCCACAACCCCGATTAAGTATTCTGTCGCACTGGGAACACTGCGACTTCCTCTACCTCGATCATTAAAAATACTATTTTCTCGTCTCTTATTCCATTTCCGGGGAACTCTCACGCGATTTTCCCTGCCCTAATTATTATTATTATTATTATTATTATTATTATTATTATTATTATTATTATTATTGTTGTTATTATTACTATCATCATTATTACTATCATTATTATCGTTATTATTATTATTATTTTTTGTGCTATTTTCTCTTGTCACACAACTCACACAACGTTTGACGAGACGAGAGAAATTAGCAAAAAAATAATTAGGGTAGAGAAAATCGCGTGAGAGTTCCCAGAGATGGATTAAGAGACGAGCAGTTTAGATAGGCCTACTAATAATTTTTAAAAATATTTTAAGTTTGCTGTATGAAATGGTATTTGCAGCACACCCTCATTTTGAGCCACGAGCCGCTATTGGGTGAATTCCGTTATTAACATAAGCATGTGGCATTTTTTTCTCTTCACCTAATTTTCCAGCCACGAGCCGCCACTGAGCCTAAGTACATTGTTTTTAGTTTTTTTCATGCAATTTTCTTAACATGTCCTTTGATATAACAATAACCTTCGTGTAACAATATAATTTTCTAGGACCTGCAAATATCACAGGGAAGTTTCACTGTATTTGTTTAGGAGCAGCGTACTGAGTAGCACACATTTCATAATATGCCATATCGAATCTCTTCCTGCTCTGAGAAATTTCATTCCTGCAACAATTGTCCCTTTCTTGTTTGCTGAAGCTTGGAACAGAACGGACAGTAGTCATGGAGCATTCCTCATTGTTTACTGGCTGTGGCCTTATCAAGCTGTTCCAAAAGTTTAACTGAATCTGCATAAAATTGTAATTAAATTTTCTAGTCGAAATATTTATTAAAACATATGGTAACAGGTAAATCATTCCAACCAGAGAGAAAAACTCTTTAGACTTATAACTCATTCATATGTATTGACACATTATTGCTTATAAACAGAAATTATATGTATAATAATTTAAGAAGTAGTGTCTGTTTATGTTTTCATCTTTGTGGTTATTTTATCCCCAGCTATTGAAGTGGCAAGAGGGAAAAGAGGAACACAAATTGATAGGCTGGTCCAGAGGTTTCACAAAGATTTTACCATACCAAGTACTCCAATTATTTCTGAAGAAGCTGCAGACAAACATGGTAATGGTAATGTATTTTGCATTGTTAAACAATCTTGTGTAATTAACAGACCAACTGAAATTTGTTTAAAAAAATAATAACATTGTCAATGGTTTGTGTTTACATACATATGAATATTCAAAATAAAGCACAATATTACATATAACATACGTAACATAACATACATATCAGTACCATACATCATGTATACACTCAGCACATACCCAGTTTACAATACCACAACATACAATTACTATATGTACAATTGTGCAAATTTCTTCATTCGTTCATAACATATGTACTATACATCATATATAGGCCTACACTTAACACATATCCATTTTACCATACCACAACATAGGCCTACATATCATACATTATATGTACACTCAGCACCTACCCAGTTTATCATAAAACATTAAATACATCAGGGAAATTCTGAGCATGGCTTGATCGTTTTCCTGGAACTTCTGTTTTCATCAACAAATTCTTGAAGACTGTAATATGATTTATTCACTAAAAAATTTGCCAGCTATGCCTTGAAACATTTTTGGTTTGAGTAATTTTTTAGTTCCTGAGGCAGAATGTTGAATAGTTTGGCACCTTCATACTTAGGTACTTTTTCAAATAATCTTAGTCTGTGGCTGATTGCTGCAATATTTTCCTTGTTTCTTGTGTTGTGATAATGTAGGCCTATGTCGGAATTTTTTGTGGGGTATCATCAGTGAAGGAAGTGAGAAAAAACCAGAGATGGTATACTATCCCAAGGTTTTTCCCTAGCATACCTCAATTTGGAAGTATGTCCCCTCCTTTACAACATAATTATTATGTGACATGTAAGAAATTGTTCTATACACTCGGCGGTGTTTATAATTACCGTAACTTCCACCTTCAGGAACCAACCCTGCTTTATATATGATCTCCAAGTAGGAACGTGTAAATCGCAAAGCATCTTGTACTGTCGATTGATTTACCTTTATTTATTTTAATAAAGATACTTTAAATGTATTTAAGACCTATTTAAAAGTTAAATTTTTGTAGTTACTGAGAAATATTTTTAAAAAAAATCACACCTAGCAGTATATAGTCATTAAGATGGCAACAAAGGCCATCACAAGTTTTAGGTTACAGCCTTTTGTGCTGACAAAGAATACTAGTGAAAGTGTACCAGTGGATGAATGATCATGAAAAGTATTTATATTACAACTCAAACAGATTAGAGGGCCTACTCTCTGCTACAAAGGAACGCCTTGTTTAACATCCACTGATTTTCAGTGTCGGTATGCTATTTGACCATTGAAACCAGTGCCGGTATGCCAATGAGCCTTTGAAACCAGTGCCGATATTCCATACTGGCGCATACCGCCTCACTTCCCTCACTGGGTATCATATTTCCTAATGTGAATTATGGATCTGAAAATGGACAGGCCAGCTAGTGTATTTATTTGTAATTCTTTGAAGGCTTGTTTGCACTTGTCTCTATATTTTAGTTTTGCTGTATATCTGATGGCTCTCTTTTGAAGGACGAGTATTCTTGAAAAGTTTGCTAAGGATGATGAATCCCATAGTTCAATTCTGTACGTTATGTGTGATTCTGTTAATGAAAAATAAATTATCTTTGCAGTAGCTTTAGGGACAAGTTTGCTAAGATATCAAAATATATACAGACCTTTTGATATTTTTGTGTTTAGATTGTGAATGTGTTGAGTCCATGTGAATTTTTGTCTATTGTCAGTCCTAGCAGTTTTACCTCTTCGCTGTTATGTACAGAAATGTTATTTATGTTTAGTTCTGGTGCGTTATTTCGGAATGTTATGAGTTCACATTTTGAGGGACTGATATTTAAATTAAACTTGCGAAGTATTTCACTGTTAAATTTGTATTCTTATGTATAATCTGCTCTAGTACTTATAAGTCTTTATGTTTAGCTGTGAGTGTTGTATCATCTGCATACAATGTTACGTAATCTGTATTAGATAAAACATTTACAATATTATGGATGTAGAGTATAAAAAAAGTGGGTCTAAGATGGAGCCTTGTGGTACACCCAAGATAATATTTTTCATGCAGGATTAAATAGTTCCTTCATTTGTTGTTAATACTGCCAGTTGTTTTCTGGTTGGCGTATAGGATTTGATTAAGTCATATCCAACTCCTCTTATACCTAATTGGTACAACTGGTTCATAAGTGATCTTATATCTACACAGTCGATTGCTTTTGTTAGGTCTAACAGAACTCCTGCTGTAATAAAATGAGTAGCCTGCATCTATCTATATCCATTATAACACAATTTCTGTTAGTGCAGTTAATGACGTGATTAACTTGTTTCTTCCATAAGCAATAGATAAAATATGCAGATTTTCATAAATACAGTTTTATTAACTATTGTAAACATTATAATGACACTCACTACTATTTTTGGTGATTTGAGATTTCGTTGTAAGAGCACATTCAACCGTATGTGACTGTGGCATTGTGGTTAGAAAGTTGTTTGGGGAATTTGGTCGTATAGTGTTTGTGTGTAGGCCTGTAAATGTTTTGATTTGACATGTTCTATATCCTCTAGCTTTCCTGATTCCTGGGTCTAAAGAACAGTACAATCATGCTATATTACATTGCATAATCCAAATGCTTTATTAGAGTTATTTTTGTTGAACAATTTTAGTTATTACTTTTTTTAATTATGTTAAATAAAGCTTTATTTCTTAAAGCATGGGAAGTCTAAGTGGAAGGAAAGGAAATAGACATTAAATCCATGTCTGGGATATTAATAAAAGTAAGAATCAGCTTGAAAAATTTCATGTCATAACCGGGATTTGAACACGGATCTTCAGCTTAACGCAGCTCAATGGTAGAGCATCAGCGCGTTAAGCTGAAGATCCGTGTTCAAATCCCGGTTATGACATGAAATTTTTCAAGCTGATTCTTACTTGTATGGGAAGTCTGTTAGGGTAATAGTAGGCCTATATAGTAATCCTGCATTGTACTTGCACATGATTAACTGCAGTGATATGATACTGTAACTTATATTTTCAGTTTGGTTTCATTTCATTACCTGTAGACCTATCTACGAGTACAATATTGATTTGATTTTCCTTCAAAATTCATTTTTATTCATATTATCTGTATGTTTAGCTTTTAAAATATTTTCATTTACAGACCTAATCCTCGATGTGGTTACAATACAAAAGACGAGAGAAACATTGATAAACATGCCACATGAAGTGAAAACTGACTTAATCACTCCTTGCAAGATTTCATTTCTGTCAGAAATAGTAGTTCTGACCAAAAGATCCATGCTTTGTGCCTACAGAGACTTGGTAAGAAAGTGTTATTCCAGATATTCATTCTTACATGTACGGTACACTACCTACAGCAGTTATATGTCTTTTAGGTTAATATTGTTCAACTTTTCTATAATATGCTCATTTTCTTTTCCAGTATATGACTCCAGTCCGGATGTTCACACATCTTCTTGTTGGGTTACTTATTGGAATATTATGTTATAATATTGGAAATGATGCCTCTAAGACTCTTACAAATGCCACTTGTATATTTATTTTTGTTTTATTTTTATTTTCTGTTTGTCCATTGGTGACTGTCCTTGTATGTAAGTACCTTTTTATTTAATGAATAAGTACTATTCAAGAATGACAGTAATATGTTTCTATTCCAGCGTAATTATTGTAATTATTCTAATTATTACTTTTCTCTAAAATTTTTGAATTGATGCGTAGATCATCTCTTAGATTAATATGATAAAAATAGATTTCTAATGATTAGGCTATATAATTATTATGATTATTAGTTTCATATAAAATTATTAGTACTGTTAACCTTCACAATTAAGAATTATCAGCCACCCTGGTATGCCAGGAGGCCCTTGCTCGCCGTGGGATGCTTGAGGGCTAATTCTAATTCTAATTCTAATTGAATCATAAGCAGGAATTTGTAAGTTCATTTGTTTTCGGTTTGTATTTGTATAATTTGCTAAACTGAAGAACAAGACTTCTGCATACATGGCAAGCACTAAGAAATATTGAATATTTCTTGAAAGTGTAAAGGAATTCTAACCAATAGAGCTCTATTATTTTGAAATCAGATTAATATTTTTTAAACACCTTGTTTAATATTCAGTGACAATATTATGTTATTTCTGATTTTTTGTTAATATACTTATCATTTTTCTTAAATAATCTTTTATGCTTTGTTGTTATGTTATATGCTCCAATGTTTCCTGTTGACATGTCTACATGTGGCGATAATGTTATGAAATCAATGGAATTTGAGATATTGTGGAACAACAACAGGCAAACCTTTTTGAGAAAATCCCAAAGAAAAATGTCACAAACAGTCAAAAGCTACAGTAAATGTTAACGAGTTCAGAGCTACCGCACTTAAAATAGTAGCCCAGCTTCACTGCTAACTTTAAAAAATAGAATTTCTTTCTTAATTGTTTTGAACTTTGAGAATAAATCTGAACTGTAAAATGATTTCTTTTGTTCCAGTATTTGTGTTTTCACTGTTTGCTGGCATTATTGTGAAGTATTATCATTTAGTTTTCTCGATATTGATAACATACTTCTGAATTATTTGCATTTCTTACAGTTCCAATGGAAGCATCAGTTGTCATACATGAACAACACAACAATCTTTACTCACTGAGGACATACATCTTCTCCAAAATAATTACCGATCTTCCAATGCAGGTAAAGAAAAAGTGATCTTTCGTAAGTAATTGCTAATGATGTTTTAATCACATCAGTGTTTGTTTTCTTCAGTGTTGGAGAAATATCTGTTGGTTATTAAGTGTCAGAATGGTACTTTTTAAGATTGCATGGTGGATGGGAACAATGTCGTCTGTCTGTCCATCCGTGTGTCTGTACATGAGATAATTCGAATATGCTATATCAGATTTTCATGAAACTTGGTATACAAACTTATAATGTCCATAGGACAAATGCTATTGATTTTGGATGAAATCAGTTGACTGTACCGGGTAATGGACAATTAACAGTCATATGCTTTTTAAATAGCAAATCATCTCTATAACTATGCCACATGGCTAACTCAATCACTGACATAATTGTTTGCCCTCTTCCAGATGAGCCAGAAGCTTGAAATTTGTAACTGACAGAAATGCTCTAAAACAGTCCCATTTTTTATTATTTACTCCAAGAAATATTCAAAATGGTGAACATAACTTGCAGGTCTGGGCAGACCTTTGGAGGCTTATAATAGCTAAACGGTATGTCTATAAAAAAATCCGATTGCACCAGCAGTAACGGATTTTGAGAGATCTGCAAGTTTGGTTCTTTGACTTTTCGCCATATCTCCATTGGTTATGCCTTAGATAGAGTTACATATTAGGTAGATTTTCGAAGAAAAATCTACCTATTGCAATGGATACCACTTTATGATTTTCGAAAAATTCTTTCATATCTTTACGTTTCATGCTCCCCTAAGTACGAAACCACCGCCCGTTCAAAAAAAAAATTTTGTGACATTTATATATATATATATATATATATATATATATATATATATATATATATACATATATATATATATATATATATATATATATATATATACATATATATATATATATATATATCTTTACACGATAGCGGCCGTAATTTTGAAGATATTTGAACCAAATTTTAATATGTTATTTCTAGGCCCAATAGTTCGGACAAGTTCGTTAATGAGCAAAATTGGCCCAAGGGGGTGGTCGGGGGAGGGGGTTGAAATTTTTAAAAATGTATACCTTGGCCCCTATGAAGTATAGAGGGAAACTTTGTTTGAATAAATTAGAGTACTCCCTATGGAGTTCACAGTGACACCAACGATTCGGGGGTTCGAGTGAGGGTGGGGGTGGGGGATGAAAATTCGAAACTTTTGAAACCACGTCTTGTGGGGTATCGTTGAAAAGCTCTTGATGAGTACTCTACAAATCAATAAATAGTTTCTTGATAGCTCTCATATGACGCGAGATTTTAATGTTTGAAAATAATAACACTTGAAAGAATTATTATAATATCATAATTTTGTCTTGTTTAGCGGCTTTGCTAATTTTATTCATTGCTGATCTTGCGCACGGCCTCCCAGAATATTATATCCTATCATTGTTGTCAAAACAATTGATTGTAGGCTCTTCCTCTTTACTGCAGGTTTGCCATGCCAAGGCTAAAGAAGAAGAGTGCTATGCAGCGACAATAAATTAAACCAAAAGCACTTCGAAATCTACCTCCGCCTGTAGGCCTGCCTAAAGGGATTTTTTTTTATTTTAAGTAAATTTTGTATATTTTCCTCAAATTATGTAATTTTTGACACACTTATAGGACAGCTAGTATTGTAAAATTTGGCAGGAATATTGGCACATCCAATGCCATATTGTGCAAAATTAGGTGTTTCTAGCTGCCCTATAAGGATGGAGAAACTGGCTGGATACCTGTGACGACATTCACATCTATGGCATCTAGGTCATCCATTCAATAACACTGACCCACTTCCACGTGAGCTAGAAACTTGAAATTTGGAAATCTTATAGTTATTGAACTATAGCCTATGGGAAAATTCCAAAAAGTTCTAATTTTTTTAATTTTTTTCCCTCCAAAAGACAAAATTTGAAAGGTTTTGACTGCTAATCCAGATGTTTTTGACAAAAATGAACGAATTTTGTTTTGAATTCATTCTGTTAACATTCTAGTTATCCCACTGCTGATCATATGCTGATCAAACTTTCTCAAGAAACAATGATCTAATACTCAGTAGTTTCTGAAATATGGCCTATTAACTCCATCTGGCACTTTGTTATAGCAGTTTACCTGATTTTATTATTTATTTGCAAGTATATTTTTTCTTTTTAGCTCTAATACTTTTTTAATTCTCAGATACTCTGCCCTGCTGTATTTCTACTTGGAAGCTATTTTCTAACTGACCAGCCTTGTGACAATATGAGGTTTCCAAAATTTTTAGGAGTGTGTGTGTTGTTAACAATGTGTGGTCAGTCCATGGGTTTTGTAGCTGGTGCAGCCTTCAGTCCACAGGTAAGTGCAATAATGAATTTGATTTCTTTTATTTGGAAAAAGACTATGCGGTACTGCAATTAGGGTTACTATATTTCCTCTTTTTCCGGACATGTCCTCTTTTAGTGTTGAAGGAAAGCATACGAGCAGTTGTTTTAATATATGAGGAAATGTTCTCTTTTTTTGGAAGCAATGCCGTATTGATTTGGATGATTGGTTGCAGCGCCATTGTCGCTATGTTCTGACTCCACTGCATAGAAAAATATACACCTCTTGATTATTTTTACAATTTAGAAGTCGTTATGTTGGCTGTAGGCTACTATAGCTTGTTTGTCTAATCAAATCTTGACTGTTTGATGTTTGTGGTTTAGCTTGGCACATGTCATATGCCACTGTGTGTTTTAGCATTATATATATTTATAATAACATTTCATTGTTATTAAAATTTCAATTAAATAATACCGATGCTGAAAAAAAAAGACTGTGTTCAATACCCAGCTTGCAGAAAAGTGCACAGCATTTACAAAAGGATGAATTTACTCCGAAGTAGAGTTTTCTATATGTCCTGCTTGAACATAGAATATGATTGATAAAGGCTAACACACGTTCATGTACAATTCCTTGTATATTAATTAGTAATACTAGTAATAGTAATTTGTTTCATTTCAGCTGGGCCTCTTTGCTGCTTCTTCCTTCAATGTACTCATGGTGCTGTTCTCTGGTTTCATAATCAGAGTGCAAGATGTTCCACAGTTCATACAGTGGTTTTCTAATGCAAATTACTTTCATCATTCTTATGAGTCTGCTCTAATAATTATTTATGGTGGAAATAGGACAAAATTGAAATGTTATCAACCATACTGTCATTACAAATCTCCAACTAGAATTTTGGAAGAATATGAAATCTCTGAATCTGAGTATGAAGGAGATATTTTAGCATTGATTCTGTGGATCATCCTTTTACAATTTACATTTTACTTTGTTTTAAAATGGCGAATTTACAAGTCCCGTTAGTCAAGCTTTTCTGTTTTCAGTTCCTAGTTCCTAAAATAAAACTTTTTTGTTACATTTACAATAGCAGAAATGTTTTAATTTCACAATACCAATCTTGCTAGAAGTTTGAAGTGCAAGAAGTCAAGTTTTATAAAAACTTTGTCAACAAATTGAAACATTGTGTTTCTTCACTAGTGCTAAAGGCTTTACTAGTCACATTCCTATTAGAAAGAGAAAGATAACCAACAACAGAGAAAGAGATGCAGAAGGTACTCACTACCCTCTGTTACGGTGACACAGGTAAAACAGACATCCATCCATTTCACATTCACCAGCAGTGGCAGCATAACCTTACTCCTCTTGTCCAATCAGAAGACATTTTAAACTTGACACACACAACTTCATATTACACACAGAATTCACAGCGAATTCAGTCAAGGCCTAGTCACCACTGAAACATGAATTGATACGCAACAACTATTGACCTAGGGCAGAGGTGTAAACCGGTCTGAAATTTCTCAAGAATTTTGTAAACAAGGAGTATTGACTCAAGTGTTTTCTCGATCTCTCTTAGACAAGGATAGTAAACTTAAATTAAAGTTACTGTTACATGAATAACAGTGTTTATGGAGAGAGAGATTTTTTAATAATCGAACAAATGACTCATTTATCTCAGGGATCATCAAATGGAGGCTTCTGGTTCTGCAACAGATTGTTTACATTGACTTCTGATACTAGAATAGTAAAAATATCTTGATTATTTTCAGTAATTTTTTCTGCCAGAATGGTCTGGTATTCATACCGATAAACTTTGCACTTAAATGTTTACCAAAATCATCCATTTCTACTGGTGAATGTGTACATGGCTTTTACCAAATAAACTTAATATGCACTCCAATTATACATCTGAAGACCATGAGTGCATTATATTTATTGAGCTTCATTGGTCCTTCTCTATATTGTTTTTCGGCATCTATCTGATTCCTGAAAGACAGACACCTAGCAACCAACATGAAAAACAAGGAAGGACATGTGAAGATGGAAAAGGCAGCGAATTAATCACAGTTTAGAAGCAATTGTAATATAAGTGTTTTACTTAATTAATTTCTTTTATAAAATTCGGATTTTAAAATTCTACTTAACAAGCAGATTTATTGGTTTCCTTCTTCTGTGGATGCTTGGGAAAGAAATATTATTGATATAAGGATTTTGACAATGACAAAGTACCTGATTATTTATTACTGTGGCAAAACACAAAAGATGAATAGAAAAATCGTAACATGAATTATACAACTAAAAATAAATAGTTCAAAGACACTAGATAAATAGGTTCATAAAACAAGTACAATGACCAGGAAATTTTAATTTTTGTTGAATGCAATAGTTCTTGAGAAAGTAGGTCATGAAGTTGGAAAATCTAACATTTAAGGGTTAGAACACTCATATTCCTTTCTAGCTGAAGGTTATTGCCATAATTCAGAAGTGAAACACCAGGACTTCATTGACGTCATCTAGTCCAGAGTTTCCCAAACTGTGAGAATTTGAATTTCCCACACTTAATTTCATCATATTATAAATTGAGAATGTTACGTGGCTTCCAGAGGAGCCAAGTGATATTGTCTATGCACAATATATAGCAACAAAGTGCGAGAATTCAAAGTGGGGAAATTCAAAATCTCGCACCCAGATAATTATTTTTTTCTCTTTTCTTTTCTTTTCTTTCCTTTTCTTTTCTTTTCTTTTCTTCCTCAAATTGAGGTATGACAGGGAAAAATCTTCCTTCACTGTACGCACATCTGTGTGAACTAGCATTTTCATATTATGCATCAATGACAACAAAGTACAGAAGTAGACTTGATGGATGTTTATGAGTGTCTTGTTTCCTTCACTATCCTACATCTAGTTCCCATAATCTGCATTTCATATCCTGCTGTTTCAGTATTTTGTATACTTCAACATTTTTAAATGGTTTCATATTTTCAAAAGAAAAATAGTTGCCATGTCTTATGTCCCATCCCTCATACAGGGTCTTTATTATAAGTTGAGATCGGGCGACGGAAGGCTTGAAACCGGGCGACGGAAGGCGCGTGCAGTCGGTCTGACCTTGATGCAACAGCGGCACGTGCAGTTATTGTTAAAGTGTCAACATGGTGAGACCCATTTCGCTGCAGCATCGTATTTTTGTGTGTAAACATTATTTTAAGTACGAGTCTGCTAGACGTGTACGTGATGAATTTATTCGGACATTTCCTGCTGATGTGCCACCTTCAAGAGCACAAATTCACAGAATTGTTAATAAATTTGTAAATACTGGCTCAGTGCAAAACAAAAAGCATGTGCGCACACGAACAGTGTTAACAGAAGAAAAGCTAGACGAGATTGGCGCTTATCTTGAACATTCACCAAATAAATCACTCTCAAAATTAGCCCAACAAGTAGGGGTTTCAGTTTCTTCTGCACACAAAGCAAATTAGGGGCATTACAGTGGAAGAACTCACTCGCGTCAGCCAGAATGTGGTTTCCAGATACAATGCCTGTATAACACAGGAAGGACGACACTTCCAACATATGTTATAACTTATAAGGTAAGATATGTAATACTTTATATAGCCTACACTTTAAGCAGGGAAGCTGCGCGCGCGTCACCGGCGGCTAATGCGGACTCCGTAGCGGAGAGTGAAAACACCGGTTGCCTGGTCTCAACTTATAATAAAGACCCTGTATATTAACATACATTCATAAAATCGAAATTAAATTTAGACTTGATTCATATGATAGTAACACAAGATGAAATAATTTCAATCCTCCACATCAGGGGTGTCCCCTGTCCGGAAGTGTATTTACCACCAAATCACTTCAGTAGCTCTGCTTGCTTTGGTTCATTACATAATACTGAGAACTTAAAACTCTACAATGCAGAGGGATGAGAAGGTTACAAAATGACAAGGCAGGGAGTTGTCAATCACCTTCTGACCATCTATGCTTTACATGAACCAAAATTCTATACTATTGCTCAGGTTTTGGCCCAAGATTATTCGATTACTTGTTAAAAATAGTACAATTTTAGCAATATGTAATAACAGTAAATTTAAGGAAAAATTTTAACTAATTTTATTTTATATAAAAGTTCTGATTTTTAGCTTTCTTTTTGTAAAATTTATTATTATTATTATTATTATTATTATTATTATTATTATTGTTATTATTGTTATTATTATTATTATTATTATTATTATTATTATTATTGTTTTTGTTGTTATTATTATTATCATTGTCATCGTCATGTCATTGTCATCATCCATCAATCATCCATCATCATCATCATCATCATCATCATCACCACCATCACCATCACCATCACCATCACCATCACCATCACCATCACCATCACCATCACCATCATCATCATCATCATCACCATCATCATCATCATCATCATCATCATCATCAACATCATCATCATCATCATCATCATCATCATCATCATCATCATCATCATCATCATTATTATTATTATTATTATTATAACTGCTCTCAGCATGAGCTTTGATCATTTGGGGTTTTGTAGGTAATACCATGTATATTTATTTGTGTGTGTTAATAGAATATTGAGATATGAGAGTTTATCAATGGAAAATCAAGGTATACTTTGAAAAGATGGGCTGAGGATGAGTCTTTTTAAATTTCCAAGATTCTCTAATGCAATTAATCCAAGAGTATTGAATACCTGTGATCATGGGCGTCGGCATGGGGGGGCAAGGGGGGGCAACTGCCCCCCCTTGGATTGCCTTATGGATTCATTTATTTGTGGTACTCTTTGTCAACCTACAGTTGTAGCATGGAGAATAAAATAAATAGAATTACTTTATAATGAGTTTAGCAAGTATTAACTAATTATAACTATAATATGTAGGCTATTTATAATAATATCTCACCAAGGTCATTGCTCAAAAGAGCGTATTCTTTTAACTTAAAAAACTTTGTAGCCTCGTCGAATTCAGCTTGGGTTCAAAATAACGATCCGGTTAACTAAGTGAATATTAATGTGTTTAGCCTAATCATTTGAAATTGAGGTCCGAAATTGATTTTGCCCCCCCTTAACAAAATTCCTGGCGACGCTGCTGCCTGTGATAGCAATTTAGCAAATAATAAAAATGAAAATAATTTATTAGTACTAACAGCTGTTCTGAAGCTGAAGACCTACCAGGTACCATCCGACTGCTGCATCATCTACCTTAGGCAGATGGCAGGATCAGGGCATGTAGTCAACATGCCGATGGTCTGCAACTGTCTAGTGGTCTCTGTTACTAAAGCCACTATTTCTTAATAAAGTTGCCCCTCAGTTTGAATCACGAGGCTGAGTGCACCTCTTTCCAGATCTCCCTATCTCAGAATAATCTGAGAAGGTACCAGGGATGGAATCTAAAGCTGCATTTCCATTGCCAGCAACACTAACCACGAGACCGAGCAGGTAGAAATGCTATTTATAAACAAATTGTAATATCAAGGACCCAAAAACTGACTTCCCCTGATCGTTCCTAAAAGGGAGAAACTTATCACCCAGGAAGTTCTTGAACTCAGGTCCAGGATGATTGATATCATTGCAAGATGCACCTATCCGTAAAAGGACAGTTCTTAAAAAAGTTTATGAGGACTTTGAGCTGATTCTGTTATGCAGTAGGCTTGAGGAACTCAACAACCTGAGGTACACTACAAGATCACTTCATTCAAAAGGGAAATTGGTAACATTCCCAATACCAGAGGTAGCAGACAGACTTTTATTATTCCAATTATTTTCATTTTCCTACTAAATTGAGTACATATTTGTTAAAAATAGAATTTCCACATATGCTCAGTATATAATAAATGCCTAACCTACTCTAAAAAAACATAACTTATCTTTTTATAGTCGAACATGTTATATCATGGGCGTCCGCAGAAATTTTGTCAAGTGGGGGCCAATGAACGAATTACTGCCACCACCATCACTATGCTATTACAATCACTTTATTATTATTATTATTATTATTATTATTCGTATTATTATTGCTATTATTATTACTATTTATGTTATTGCTATTATTATTATTATTATTATTATTATTATTATTATTATTATTACTATTCATATTATTTTTGCTATTAATTACAATTCACAATATTGCAACTATTATTATTATTTTTATTATTATAAATATGATTATTATATAATCAACATCCTTCATTTACTGTAGCTGGACTATGGCCATGGATATAAAGAAAACATCTGATGTATACACTCACATGACTTTTCATACACCTTACAATTTCACAGGTTCTATTAATATAAAAAATAAAATGCAACATTTTCTTCCCTTATCTTCATTATAAAAAATGCTTGGGGATAAATGGTTTCAAGTTTAGGGGAAGTAATTATTCCTACATGCTCGTATCTAGTCAGCTGTTACAGCTCGTTTTCATCCAAACAACGCGAACATACAAGAGTATTTGAAGACTTAAACCTCACTTCACATTAGTTGCTATAGTCATTTAATTTAGAGGTTTATATGTAAACAATTTCCCTACCCTGCCCCCCCTTCCGGATGGCCATGCCTGTAACATAAGCTAATGGTCCAGAAATATAAAACTCATATACAAACAATAAGTTAGTCTGAAATATTACTAAAATCAATTAAAACTGTTAAAAATGTGTATAAAGTCCATAAAAGATAAGTCTTATGTTAAAATGCAGCTTTTGTCTTCTTCCTGTACTATACTACGCATTTCGATGATAATTCGTCATCATTAGGTAAAATTTCTTCATGAATTGTAGATAATCTGTCAAGCATGACCATGCAGCCCACAGCTTCATTTTTACAACCAATTTACATGAAAAGATTGTCATACATAATATACTCGTATATTATATAGAGGAAGTTATGTGTTTCACATTAGTTTATTTTTATTAGTAAATGTAAGCTAGTTATAAGCTAGATAAGCTAGTCACCTCGTTCAGTGCACTACAATATCGGTGCAAGCCACTTACTCAATGTAGAATGTGAAGCAAAGAAATTCACTGCTTCTTATAATTTTTTTTAGAAATCAGATATGAAAAACTCTTAATTGATAATAAATCTACAGACTGCTGTTGAATTTATTATTTTTTACTTCTTAGGCTTTTTAAAATTAGTTGGGCCAGCCCATAGAGAAGGAATAAATTTGAACGCTTCTTGCATTAGCACTATGACAGAGAAGGGTTTAAAACAAGAGTTGTTAGACTGCAATCAGTGCATTTCTATTCAGTTCAGACTGCAATCAGCAAGACTGCATATGGAGAGGGAAGTAACTTCAAGGCTTGGTCTGTGTTAAGGGTCACGTGGACTTTGCTGTTGATGTACCAGATTTTTTGATATAGCAAAAAATTATCAATATTAGCTTAAAAAAGAAAAAAAAAACTACGAGACATGACCTAAGCTGATCCAGAATATAACGAGGATAAATATTAATACAGTACACTTACAAGTTCTTGG